>CM053623.1:148225784-148384148 GCA_028646595.1 Phalanger gymnotis
AAGGAGAAAACACTGCAAGCAGCCAGAAAGAAACAATTTGAGTACTGTGGAAACACAATAAGTATAACACAAGATCTAGCAGCTTCTACATTAAAGGATCAAAGAGCTTGGAATATGATATTCCAGAGGTCAAAGGAGCTAGGATTAAAACCAAGAATCACCTACCCAGCAAAACTGAGTATCATGCTCCAAGGCAAAATATGGATTTTCAATAAAATAGAGGACTTTCAAGTTTTTTCAGTGAAAAGACCAGAGCTGAATAGAAAATTTGACTTTCAAACACAAGAAACAAAAGAAGCATGAAAAGGTAAACAAGAAAGAGAAATCATAAAGGACTTACTAAAGTTTAACTATTTTGTGTACATTCCTATATGGAAAGATGATGTGTGTAATTCATGAGACCTTTCTCATTATTAGAGTAGTAGAAGGGAATATACATATGTATAGACAGAGGGCACAGGGTGAGTTGAATATGAAGGGATGTTGTCTAAAAAAATAAAATTAAATTAAGAGATGAGAAAGGAATATATTGAGAGAGGGAAAAAGGGAGAGATAGAATGGGCTAAATTATCTCACATAAAAGTGGCAAGAAAAAGCAGTTCTGCAGGAAGGGAAGAGGGGGCAGGTGAGGGGGAATGAGTAAATCTTGTTCTCATTGGATTTGACTTGAGGAGGAAATATCATACACATTCAATTGGGTATCTTACCCTACAGGAAAGTAGGGGGAAGGGGATAGAAAAGGGGGGATGATAGAAAGGAGGACAGATAGGGGGAGGAGGTAATCAAAAGCAAACACTTTTGAAAAGGGACAGTGTCAAGGGAGAAAATAGAATAAAGGAGGACAGGATAGGATGGAGGGAAACATAGTTAGTCTTTTACAACATGAATATTGTGGAAGTGTTTTACATAATGATACATGTGTGGCCTATGTTGAATTGTTTGCCTTCTTAGGGAGGGAGGGTGGGTGGGAAGGGAAGAGGGGAGAGAATTTGGAACTCAAAGTTTTAAAATCAGATGCTCAAAAGAAAAAGTTTTTGCCTGCAACTGAGAAATAAGATATATAGGGAATACATAGAAATCTATCCTGCCCTACAAGAAATTAAGGGGAAAGCGGATGGGGCAGGGGAGTGGAATGACAGAAGGGAAGGCTGATTGGGGAACAGAGCAATCAGAATATATGCCATCTTGGAGTAGGGGGGGGAGGGCAGAAGTGGGCATGAAAGCTGTAACTCAAAATCTTGTGGAAATCAATGTTGAAAACTAAAATATTAAATAAATAATAAAATGAAAAAAAGAAATTCTGAAAATCAAAGAAGAAATGAACAACTGTGAATGCAAACACACACATACACACAGAATTGATAAATAAAAATAGCAGCTGTTTAAAAGAAATAAACAGTTAACTAGTCAATTGATATTTAAAAAAGAGAGCAAGAAAAAACAAATGATATCAAAAGCAGAGGAAAAAATTTGCAACAAATGAAGGTGTAAACTATTAGAAACTATTTGCCCAGATTTATTCCAACAAAGCTGATAACTGAAATGGAATGGCTGAATATTTACAAAAATGTAAAATATCTAGATTAATGGAACAAGAAACAGAAAACTCAGCTTCGGAAAAAGAAATTGAACAAGCTATAAGTGGATACCTAAAGTGAAAAAGGCCAAATATTCTATTAAATATTAAAGAACAATCTCCTATGGTATATTTAAAAGATTTTAAAGAATGAGCAGATTGGATTTATATCAGCAATGAAGTCATACAAGGTTGGTTCAATGCAAAGGAAACTATAAACATAGTAGACCATATTAAAAACAAAAATTATAATTACCACATGATTATATTAATAGATGCTGAAAAAGCTTTTGACAAAATGCTACAGAAATTTTGTCAAAATATGCTAGAAAGTGTAGGAATAAATGGAATTTGCCTTGATGTGGTAAAGAGCATCCACTTCAAACCAAGAATTCATATTATCTGAAATAGAGAAAGGCTAGAGCCCAGTAGAAACCAATGCCCTTCTTGCCTCCAAATTGGCCATCTTATATCAACAAACATTCCAGAACCTTGACCAAAGGATATTTGATCTTCTATGTGCTTATAGTGTCAAGAAGAGGCCTTCTAGTAACTGACTATATTTCTTACCATCTTTTTTTTGCCTTTCTCATGTTTATGGTATGTTTTAGCCAGAAAAACCTTCCTTCTAGGCAAGAGAATAAAATGTCCTCAGAATAATATTGTCTAAGTATAGAAAGAATCATGACAAAAAATACTATCCACCTCCAGAGAGAGAAATGATGACTTCTACTATCTACCTCCAGAGAAAGAATTGATGAATTCTGAGTGCAGATTGGAGTATAATTTTTTTCATTTTAAAATTTTTCTTGTTTTTTTTGGCAACATGGCTAATATGGAAATGTGTTTTGCGTGATAGTACATGCATAATTGATATAATATTGCTCACTTTCACTTTCTCAATGAGTAGGGGAAGGACTGGGAGGAGGGAGAGATTTTGGAACTCAAAATTTTAAAGTAATATAAATAAATAATGAATTTGAGGAGACAGCAGAAAAGAACAGCAGTGTATACTTTGTGCCACCTTTGCCCTGGCCCAGCTTTACTGTTTGAATGACAACTTGTCCCACGTGTATTGGGACATGCCTGTGTTGCAATGGGTCAATTTCTAATAAGAGTATATCTCAACCACCACAAATCCCCTCACATCATCTTTAGTCCTTCTCTATAATGTATCTCAACTTATTTAGGAAGTCATGACCAGAAATAGAGTTTAGTAAGTAATTTCTAAGTACTTCATTTTTCAATGAGCTTTCTTGGAATCTGAAAAGGTCATACCCTTTCAGGCAGCTCATAAAATGCAAGTAGCTTCATTGCCTTCCTTCCTGGATACTTTCCCCAGCACTTTGTTCTTCACAAAGAGTCTGTAGCCAAGTACTTTCGATGGTACCCTCTTTATAATCCCTTGATGTTAATATCAACATAATCAACAATCTCTGATGAGAATCTAGACCTACTATTAAGTAGTAGATCCAAGATAACTGAATAGCTGGTTATAAAATACAAGTCCAGAGGACTGAAGAAGAAATATACCATTTAGCTCCTGCCAGACAAGGCATAGACTGAAAATGCAGAATAAGATATACATTATTGGACGTGGTATGTGTGTGAACTTGTTTTGATAGACTGTGCATATTTGTTATGATGGTTTTGGTTTTTTGTTCATTTGTTTGTTTGCAAGTGTCCAATGAGGGAGGGAACAGTAGGAGTAATAAATAATGCAGAAAAAAAAAAAAGGAAAGAGAGAAAGAATACATAAATGGATGGCCATGGTGGCTACTTTGCTTTCATATACAATTCAATCAATCAACCACAAAGCATCTGTTTCATGCTTACTATGTACCAGGCACTGTACTAAGCATTGGGGATAAAAACAAAAAGCAATTACATAATGGTTTCTAAAATTAAGCTTTCCTGGTTTTTTGCTAGCAAAAATGAATGGAAAGCTGTTAATAATGGCAGCCTATACTCTCAAGATGTAATTTTTCCACTAAATGATGGTGTAGGTAACCTTGACCCAAGATCCTTTATTTTTTTTTTAATTCAACAAGTTATTATGAATCACCAGTGCAAGGCGTTGTGTTAAGCACTACTGATGCCAAGATCTGGGGTAGGAGCATACCTGTGTTTAGCTGAGGGAGAGTAGAAGAATGGGTCAGGGGAGGGAAGTTGAATAGATAGAAGTATTTGGGAAGTTGAGAGGATACCCGAAAATACCTTAAACTTCCCTATAACGAAAGAAATTAGGATGAAAAGGAAGACTACTCAAAGAGAAGAGAGGGAGAATGCTCTGGGGATTAGTAGATAAGAGCCATCTGGAATCAGTATTATGTGATAAATTTAGATAGCTTTGGACTCAAAGGACAAGATGTTGCTGAACAGTGGAATTAGAGAGAGAGTCTTGAAATGATAATTGAGAGCAAAGAGTATTTCAGTTCCCTCTCCAGTACTAAAGAGTTGGGTGTTATGAGTGAAAAACTGCATAACCTTCGATGCAGCAATACCACCGCTAGGTATATACCAAAGAGATCATAAACAAGAGAAAAGTACCCATAATAATGTTTATATCAGCTCTTTTTGTAGTGGCAAAGAACTGGAAATTGAGGGGATGCCCATCAATTGGGGAATGGCTGAACAAGTTGTGGTATATGAATGTAATGGAATACTATTGTTCCATAAGAAATGATGAGCAAGTGGTCTTCAGAAAAACCTGGAAAGACTTGTATGAGCTGATCCTGAGTGAAATGAACAGAACTAAGAAAACATTGTGCACAGTAACAGCAAGATTGTGCAATGACCAACTTTGATAGGCTTAGCAAGGCCATGATCTAAGACAATTCCAAAAAACTCACAATGGAAAATGCTATTCCCAACTAGAGATTGAAGCATACCATTTTCTCTCTTCTTTTTTCTTTCTTATGTTTTTCCCTTCAGGTCTAATTCTTCTTTACAATGTGACTAATGTGAAAATATGTTTAGTATTGTTATACATGCATAGCCTATAGCACATTGTGTACCATCTTAGGGAGGGGGGAGGAAAGGAGGGGAAGAAAATTTGACACTCAAAATCTCACAAAAGTGAATGTTGAAAACTAAAAATAAATGTTTAAAAAAAAAGAAGAAAAACCTGGAAAGACTTGAATGAATTGATGCTGAGTGGAGTGAGCAGAACTAGGAGAATGCTGTACACAATATATAGCAACATTGTGAGATGACTGACTTTGTTAGACTCAGCTATTCTGAGCAACGCAATGATCTAAGACAATTCCCAAAGAATCATGATGGAAAATGCTACCACATCCAGAAAAAGAAATATGAGGTCTGAATGCAGATCGAAGGAAACTATTTTCTCTTTTTTTGTTGTTTTTTTTGTTTGTTTTTTTTCTTTCTCATGGTTTTTCCCTTTTGTTCTGATTCTTCTTTCACAAAATGACTAATGTGGAAATATGTTTAATACGATCATGCATGTGTAGCCTATATCAGATTGCATGCTGTATTGGGGAGGAGGGACTGGAGGGAGGAGAGAAAACATAGAACTCAAAATCTTTTAAAAGCAAATGTTAAAAACTAAAATTAAATAAATTTTTTTAAGAGACAACTAAAACCACAAAGGATGGCCAGGGTTTCCAGGGACATCTAGAGGAAGCTAGACCTCAGTGAGTGCCTGAAAATGGAAGGGCTAGAGAGGAAGAAGTTCAACATGAAGGTAAGTTTGTACATGACACGGCAGAAATTCCAGAGGGCATAATGAAAGGAATAGGTAGATCTGGAGCATAGGGCCAGGGGAATAGGGTTGAGGCCATTGGGGATGAGGGAGCAGACAACTGGGATGGAGGAGGGGAGTTTGTGTTTCAGCAGTCAGAAATTCAGAATTACTGCAGGGAGGAGAGTCAAAAGGGAGGGGAGAGAAGTATTGATGAACAAATGAGTCCAGCCAGAGTTCCAGTGGAGGGGGAGAGGTCTGCTAATGAAAGCAGGGGATGAGTGGTTGGTCCACAGTAGTAGGAACAATATCCTAACCCTATCCCACACCCATGAAAGTTAGGCTAGTTTTTCCTTAAAAGGTTGGCTCAAGGGTCTAAAAGTTTAGATTATTGATGTCACTCCACCATTGCCTAAGTACAAAAAGGGGGATCTCTGATGCTTGGCTGGTGAAAAACATTGTCAGCTCCAACACAGAAACTTAGTAATAATCTCCAATATTCTTCTCCTGCTATGGCTAAGTAAATCTCTTTTTTGTTAACTTCTGAAAGACCTACAAGAGTCTTATTTTGTTCCAATACAAACTGGTCCAGCCTGGAACACTCACTAAGTCTGGGCACAGACTTCAACTGCTGCCAAAGTGGCAGACAGTACTACTGTGTCCTGGAAGACATCAGGAAGCCTATTTAAGTAGACACTTCAAGAAGTGGCAATAATAAGCATGATCACCCAAGTCTTTAAAATGGCATGACTTTTCTTAAGAAAAGTCCAGATATTGTTAAATGGACTCTCTCTAACTAGAAGTTCTAAATGCCATATTTAAAACTTAAAGGATATAGTTGTCCTAGGCAACGTTGTCAGGAACAAGACAAGTAGGACTGTGGCCAGGGGAGGGGGAGGGCAGGAAATGATATGTCTCTGAGGTGCATTCATCCCTTCCACTGTGCCCTAGGGAATACCTGTTCTATGAACAACAAAATTCCCATTATCCTAAATTTTTTCATTTCCTACTCCTTTTTCTATTAGCTGTTACTGAAACCTGGTTCATCTCTGATAACACAGTCTCCCTGACCACCCTTTCCAGTAATGGCTACATTGACTCAGCACACTGGTCAAAATGGGGAGTTGGAAGACTCTTTGCTCTCCATTACCACTTCTAGGTTCTCCTCCTACCTCTATAATTCAGTAAGCTTTCATCCTTTGAGGTTCATGTAATCTCTATCTCTAATCAAAATCCTCATAGCTGTTGCCACCAAAGATGGTCATGCCTTCGATTTTACCATCACTCACAAATGTACCAATTCTTATGTAAAAATGAGCAGAGAGGTTGGTAGTATTGTGCCCTGGAAGCCTCTGGAAACATATTGAGGAGGTAGGAGGCAAAATAATAAGAATATAATTGTGAGGCCTGCCCCTAAGGTTGAACCCAGTTCATTAAAATCCATAGCTTCAGTTCTATGGTTTACAGTACGCATTCAGTATTTTCTTGTTCAATTAGTAGAACTTACAAAGAACAAATAAACACATAAATGAGACTGTCACATAAAAATCAAAATTGAAGACTGCGACGACTAGAGACATGTGTATGTATTAGAACTACCATTATCCCTTCCACATCACAGGGGTGGGGCACTCCCATGATCTGGACAATCCACATTAAATTTTTCGGCCCTCCCTTCTAACAGAGAAGTCTGATTTTTTTCTTTTTCTTGTATGGGGTGTTTACAGTACCTTATTGTAAAATTTGAGTTGATACACAATACTATACATCTATTTTATATGCATTTTTGAGTTTCTAAACTTTTTCTATGTTCCCTACTAGACTTTACATGTTTCCTGTGGCTTCCACAAACCTCCCCAAAAATTCCCATTTAATTTCTTATGCCAACCCACAATATATTGAGACCGTGATGGGGAAAGTCACAATGTGGAAGGGATGATTGTAGAGAGGTTATATAATTGTGTAATGGAGAAAGCACCAGATTTGGAGTCAGAAAACTCAGGTTCAAATCCTGAATCTGCTACTTTCTACCTTGTAACCTTAAACCAAATCATTTAGTATTTCTGGGCTTCAGTTAGTTAACATGTAAAATGAGGAGGCTGTGCTTATGATGTCTAAGGTCCTGTCCAATTCTAAATCCTGAGCCTTTGTTTTGGCAATAGCAAGACCTCAAATAAATTTGTTCAGTGTCACAGATTTTTGGAATGCAAACTTTGTCCTTTATTTTTTTATGATCCGTTGAACCTACCTACTACTAACCCAGATTCTGGAGTCTCAAATGGATTTTTAAAAACAAATTTGAAAATGAAAGTTAGTTTTGGCAAAATAAATTTAAAAGTTGTCAATAATAACCGTGGTCTTGTTGCCCTATTCTTTAGAATAGCATGAGTTTTTTTTTTAAACTCTGGGTATTATTAAATATATTTTCTTTCACTAGAATCTCTGACTGCCAAATCTAAAGCCACAAGCATATTTTGACAGCAAATTTTACAAACCCTTGAAAAATGGGATTTAACACAGAAGAGCACAAAATTCCTACATTCTCAGGGCCAAGATCCACAAGTAGCTTCTGTCTATAGGCCTCAGGCCACAATAGATAAGTTTTCCTCAGCTGAAAAACAAAATAAAACAAAAACCCCACAAAATTACCAAGGAAATAAAAATTCCTTCTTAAACATAAAAGGCAATGAGCCATTCAAAGCCTTGAAAGAAAGAAAACACAGGCTAAAATTATAATTGGTTTTAAATATTGCTTTCTTGAAGTTAAACATGTCAATAAACTATCATATATCTTGTTTAAAATCAAGCACTAGAAAAGAGTTTCATAGTTACTAGTGATGGTAGTTATATGATTTGCTGTTCCTTCAGGAACAGTAGGTTTGTTATCCAAAATTAGGCCTGTAACATTTTGGTTGCCATGTTTCCTAGTATTGTGAAACTTACAGCTGGTTAGACATCATCTAATCCAATCCTCTCAATTTTAAATGAGGCCTAGAGGGGGGTAAAGTACTTGCCCAAGATCACATAATGTTGTTTGATTGAGGATAGCATTCAGGAGATTATGATATAAATAGTTCATGGAAACATTCAGATGAGATGATTTCTAAAGATGCTTCCAGTTCCAAACTCTATGCTTCCTTGTCCTTTAACTCCCAGGGTATAGGATGTCCTTTTTCAAGCACCAGTAACCAGTGCAGGATTTATGGAGTTGGATTAGGATTCTTTCTTCTTTTTTTTAACCCAGTTAATCCACAGTTATTTTTTTAGTATACTTTGGGCAGAGCACTATTTTCAAGACTGTGAGGAAAGTAGGGAAAACCACTGGGAGGGGACAAAACAAACCATAAACATTGTGAAGACAAGCCTCAAAGGTCAACCCAGTCCAAAGTTTCAAGGGCCAGAACCAATGATGCACTGGTAAATGTTTAACAATCAGCTCTCAAAAGTACAACATGCTTTTGAATTTAATCTGCATTAACATTTTCTTCATCACTTTAAACTGGATTGATCTTTGGGATTGCTCTCTCCAATAATGTTTGTGGGGAGAGGAGGAGAGAAAGAGAGAGAGAGAGAGATTCAGAGAGAGAGAGATTGGGTGAAGAGAGGAGAGAGAGGAATTAATTGTATGTCTTAGCCATAAGACTCTCTCTTGTCCCCTTTCTGGAGAGCATCAAGCAATGCTTCTCCTCTGATGGGTCCCATTTTTCTCTGGATTTTTGCAGTCTATATGATCCACAGAATCAACAAAGAGCTTCATCTGAATTGCTCCTTGAAGCATTTAGTTTTCAGCTGTGACAGTTTTTCTTCCTCCTTGGGGCCCCACAGATGGTGTGGCCTGTGAGCCTCTGTCCATATTCAAGTAAGGCTAAGCGTATCTGTTTCCTCCCCCACCTTTCTCACATTCAGTCTCCAAATCATTTTCCTCTGTCTTTGAGGATCTGTCTTTCTCACATCTCCATCTGGCACTTGTTCTCAGCCCATATGGTTTCCTGTGGAGGCCTCATGTATGTGCAAACCTCTCTCTGGGTTTATGTGACATCTGGCATCTTAGAGTCTGCATCTGTTTCTTTCTGGTATGCCTCAACTCTCTTCTATGTCACTGTTCCTTATTTCCTTTTAAAAGCCAAGCCTGAGGGCTAGTTCAAGTGTATAAACATTGTTATTAATGTACTATCAACTAAGCAATCCTTACGGATGCTACCTAAGGCCACAGCAGTGAGCCAATGAGCACACAAATTAGTGAGAATTCATTCACATATTGTTCAAGAAATTGTAGAAGGGAGAGAGACTCATTAAACTCATCTGAGTGTTTCCCTGGGCATGCTTAGTACATACTTCAAAAAAAATTTTTTAGGTAGCTTGCAGGAACTTTGTTTTGTTGAACAAAAATGTAATAAAGCATTTTTTTCCCATATTAGACTTTGCTGTTGTTTCAGTTATGTCTGGCTCTTTGTGACCTCATATGGTGTTTTCTTATCAAAAATACTAGTTTGCCATTTCCTTCTCAGGTTCATTTTACAGATGAAGAAATGGAGGCAAACAGTATTCAGTGACTAGCCTGTAGTCATATAGCTAGTAAGTGCCTAAGGCTGAATTTGAACTCAGGTCTTCCTGACTCCAGTCCCAGAGTTCTATTCACTGCGCCATCTAGTCGTATCTATGGCTATGTATGTAAGATCCATAACAGAAATTATAAGGAGAAGAACTGAACCTGTGATCGCATTTGTATAGAGAATTCACAGATGAGAAAATTCCTTTTATTAATACAGGTCAGCAACTTAGTGTTAGAGATATGCTTGGATGTGCTGAAAAGTGAAGTGACTTGCCCAGGGTCAAACAGGCAATACGTGTCAAAGGTGAGAGTAAAAATGAGTTCATTCAGGCTCCATGGCCAGCCATCCAGTTACTATACCACACTGCCTCTATTGAATACTAAAAATGACTCCAGGCCCTGTGCTCTATCTACTGTACTACCTAGCTGCCATTCATTCATTGTTTAACCTTATGTACTTGCTAATATACCTAAAAATTATTTATTTTCTAAAGCTATTTAGTGGTTTTAGATAAATGAAAAAGATGAAATAGAAAAATATTGTTTTATTCTATCATTCTTACTGCTACATCATGTGACCTCCAACTCCATCACCATTCACCTCATTTATTTTCTGCTGAATTTTCAACCAAGCTCTTTCTGTGGTGGCAAAGAATTAGAAATTGAGGGGATGCCCATCAATTGGAGAATGGCTGAGCAAGTTGTAGTATATGATTGTGATGGAATATATTGTCATGAAATGACAAGCAGGATGCTTTCAGAAAAACCTGGGAAGACTTACATGAACTCATGAAAAGTGAAATGAGCAGGACCGGGAGGACATGGTACAAAGTAACAGTAATATTATAGAATGATCAACTATGAATGACTTAGCTATTCTCAGCAATACAGTGATCCCAGACAATTCCAAAAGACTTACGATGAAAAATACTGTCCACCTCCAGAGAAAGAGCTGATGGAGTTGGAATGGCAGACTGAAGCATACTTTTTTTTAAACTTTCGTTATTATTCTTTGGAGTTTTTTGGTCTATGTTTTCTTTTGCAACATGGCTAATATGGAAATGTTTTGCATGTCTGCACATGTATAATCCACAGCAAATTGCTCGCCTTATCAAGGAAAAGATAGGAGAGATAGAGAGAGGGAAAAATGTGGAAACCAAATTTTTTTAGATGTTAAATTTTTGTTTACATGTAATCAAGAAAAAAAATAAGATAAAAATTAAACATAAATTTTTTTTTCAACCAATGTCACTCCAGCATCCTAAAACTCTCTAAGTCTCCAGGAGAACAATACAAAATTGTGTTGGATTAATTAAAGCCTCCTTTGTGGCATTCTTTGGTTCTTTAGTTATATCACAATACTCTCAGGAAAATCTCTGAGAGATCTGTGATGTCAGTCAAAGGAGCTTGGGCACAAGCAAGAGTTTTTCCTATTGTAAATAATTTTCAATTTATTTCCACCAGAGATTCATGTAAGTTTTATCTCTGACCTACATGTCTTAAAATGGGAGCTGTTATCATCATTAAAAGTAAACATTTTTTCTAAAACTAAAAAATGATTTTATTTTCATCTTGAAATAGATTATTTTAGAGAATGGAAAACATTATGCTCAATAGATACTGTTTTATCTGTGGTAAAACTATGCCATTGTGAAATCCCATGGTTTCAAAAATAAACAATTGTTAAAATTTCCCTCCAAAGTATCCTATATATGGTTCATTATTTGAGTATCTCTATGACAACATATCAGCAGTATTTTTTGTTTTGCTACAGTTATAACTTCTCTTTATATGTCCCATTTCCCACGAAGTATTGTGAAATATTTTACAAATGGCAAAGAGAATGTTTTAAAAGAGCTGCAGATATACCATATCCAATGTAAGCCAGAAGGAAAAATGACATATGATAATGTTAATAAAGTGGGTGAAAAAAGAAAATGTGAAATAGTAGTGAATGATTCAGCAATAAATCTGGGAAGAGAAAAAGCCTAAAACTTAAAGATGGTATTAATATATAACCAATCATGGCTAAGAGTTAAGTCCATATATCCTTTTTAATAGTAATACAGATTAACATGAGTCCACAGGCTTAAAAGAAAATTCGGATAGACTTTAAGAAAATGAAGAGAAAATGGGGATTTCAATGAAAATAAAGAATATAATTCATGGCAACTGTATTGAGTTTCTTTTGGCAATGGATATTCTCTCCTATTCAACATAGCAATACAATGATATTGAAAGATTGATTTTGTAGTTTTGGAATTTTACAGTGCTCTTAAGATTTCTTTATATCTACACAACATTACCCATGTATGTAGAAACAGGAAACATTTTGCAAATGGGACAAAAATAGGTTTTTCTTGTAGTTCACTTTTGAGACAGCATAGCTTTGTGTATAGGTAGCCATCCTTAAAGCCTGGAAAACATGTGTTCAAATCTCACTTCTGATATATACTAGGTATACACCACTTAACCCTTTGGTACTCTGGGCAATTCTAACACTACAAGAATGTGCCAAATTGCGTTGCAGAGGAAGTTTGCTTGGGAGATTCCTGTACGAATGAAACCAAAGTCCCTATCCCCTCCTTTTAAAGAGGCAGCTTGGCATAGCGATTAGAGAACTAGACTTGGAATCTTGGGTTCATGTGATCTGATACACGTGACTGTGTGACCCTGGGCAAGTCACTTAATGTCTTAGTGTTCTAGGAAACTCTAAGATGAAGTTACACTCCCTCCCCCTCCCCCCACCCCCAAAAGTGCTATGTTGCGTAGGCAAGGGGAGTTTTCTTGTCCAGGAGTTCCCAACATCAGTGAAATCACAGGCTATGTCCCTATCCCTGTTAGAATGTGAGCTCCTTACTGATTCAAGTATATAAGCCAAAGAGCCATTCTTCAACATCATTACAAATGGCCAAATGATATAAACAGGCAGTTTTTCAAAAAAAAAAAAAAACAAACAAACAAATCTAAGGTTTCAATAGACATATAAAAATAATCCAAATCACTAATAAATAGAGAAATGAACCCTGAGGTTCCATTTCACACACGTTAGATTCATAAGTTGACCAAAAAAATGAAAATTTTCAAGGCTGCAAGAAGACAGATACATTAATGCAATGATGGTAAAGCTGTGAATCGGTCCGCTATTCTGGAAAGCAATTTGGTACCATAACCAAAAGTCACTAAACCATGTAGTCCCTTTGACCCAGTGATATCAATACTAGTTCTATATCCCAAAAAGATCAAAGAAAAAAATGAACCAGAGGCATGCTGGAGCCAGCTCAAACTGGCTTAAGAAAGCCCATTGTTAAGTTCCCAGTGTAAGTATTTACACCTCAGAAATCCACAAACGCTACAAATCATGGTTTGATTTGTTGTTTTGTTGATTGTTTGGACTTAAGAAAATGATGGATCATATGTTAATAATGCAGATTAAACTGAAAAAATGTGTTGTGGACATTTTTTTTTTCAGAGATCCAATTATTAAATATTTATCAGCACACCACTGAAAAGGCCCTGTTTGTACTTGGGGTGGGGGGAGGACAGGGTTTGTAGTGGCAAAGAGCTAAAAACCAAGAGGTTGCCTGTCAATTAGGGGATAGCTGAACAAATTAAGGTATATAAGTATAAATACAATGGAGCTATAAGAAGTGATGAAAAAGACAGTTTGAGAGAAACCTGAAGAGAACTGTATAAACTAATGCAGAGTGAAGTGAGCAGAAGAACTGGGAAAACAATTTATACAATGACAACACACCAAGAAAAGATTTTAAAATTCCATTCAATGCAATGGCCAGTCATTATTCTAGGGAACCTATATGAAACAGTCTACCTACCTCCTTACAGAAAGATCATTGACATATGACACAGAATGAGACAACTTGAGATCAGGGACTGTGCCTCTCTTTTGATCCAGTGGTTATGGGGAGGGAAAATTATTTTGAGAAATCTCCCAGTGATGATTTCTGATCATTAAGCAAAACTCTATTTAAATTATTCCAAGATGAGAATCTATACTTTTAAAACATTTCCCAAAGAAGGAAATAATACAGCTAGCAACAGTAATCTATACTAATGTTTTAACATTTGGTCAGAAAATTCTTTGTGACCTGAATTTCTCTTTCTCTATATCCTTCCTGCTATTTTCAGTAGTGATTGAGAGAGGCTGCTTATCTCTACGATGGATGTGTGTGTACATGTGCATATATTATACATACATACACGCGTGTATATGCTCTGTCATAGACACTCAAACCTTTAAGGCAAGGAGATGTATGTATTCCCAATCTAGAGACTGTCTTCCTGAAATCTGAGAAGGTTTTCATTTAATGTCTATATTTATGTTGTTGTTAATGGTGCCTGGTGTACCAGCTCCAAAAGCCATTTTCATTTCCACTCTAGCTCCAGGGAGGAGATTCTGATAATCTTTTACAAACAATGATCTTAAATCACACTTCCTTTGGGATGGATGTCAATCAAGCTGTCACCCGGAGAGGATAATATGGTACTACTCTGTTACCATACAGTGAAAACACAAAATCATTGCCATGTGTGATCATCCAAATTGTAGCTAGTCAATCTAAAGGAAAATTGAAACAACTTGAACTATTGCTCACTCCCTTTCATTTCCAATTCTGTAACTAGTACCTTTGTGCTTCTTTCCTTGGTCATTTGGAAATGCTATGGGGTGATTAGGACAGCAGAACAATAAAATATAATTAAATGATATATTCCATTATTAAAATTGAGCTCCTTGAAACACTCTGCACCCTACTTCATCATAATATGAACTGCTCTCTGCTCCTTCACAATATGTGCACTAAAACATAAGTGAAAATGCATTTATTAATGCAGTTTGAATACTGAAGGAAAAAGAGTAAGTAAAAATCTTTGAGAAGGATACCACCAAAGGAAACAGAGTACATTTAAATTAAAAGAGAGTGATAGTCCTGCTTACTCTGCACTTGTCAGACCACATTTGCAGGATTTTGTTCAGTTCTGGACACCACATTTTGGGAGGACATTGATGAGAATGTCCAAAAGATGGCAATCTTGATAGTCAGTCAACAAGCATCTTTAAAGTGTATACGATATGCTAAGTTGTGGGGATACAAAGGCAAAAAAAAAATAGTCCCTTCTCTCAATTAGTATGCGTTCTGTTCTAGTGAGGGAGACATGTAAACAGATACATACAAGATATAATCAAGGTTGATGACTGTAATGTGAAAGAGGATGGCATCAGCAACTGGAGAGACCTGGCAAGGCCCCTTGCAGAAAGTGGGATTGGAGCTGAACATTGAAGGAAGCCAGGGACACTAAGAAGCAGAGAGGCAGAGGGGAAGGGGCACAACATTCTAGTCGTAGTGCTCAGCTAGTACAAAAGCAAGGAAATGGAAGATAAAGTATCATGTTTCAGGAACTGCAAGTAGGCTAATTATAGCTATGATTATATGGAGGGGAGTAAGATATAAGAAGGCTGGAAAGAGGCCAGGTTATGAAGAACTTGAAATGCCTTTATATTTGATACAGGAGGTAATAGGGAGCTGTAACAACAATGTTGCTAGCAGCTACTGTGACTGTGTAAGACCAAGAACAGCAGCACACAGGAAGGGCTGCCAGCACAGATTCTTTGATCTGCTTTTCTAAGGAAAGCAACTTCAAGAGGTTACCAATTTCAGTTTAATTAAACATACATATATCATTCAGTTAGTTCAGGGTGAAAAGTTTAGCCCCCTGAACTTCAGCACAATAGTTACCAGAGAAGCACCAATCATCCATCTGCGTTATCAAAGCGGAGTGAGGGGTGGGGGTTCAACAGCTTGCCCACAGTCTTGTCACTCTTCAATGAGTGTACTCCCAAAACTCAAACGCCAACCTCAGACCTTATGTACCCATCTCAGGGCCCTGGGGCACTTGATTGCCTCAGTGCTGAAAAGCACTCAAACAAACAACAGTGAAAAATCCCATTTTGCTTGCCATGACATTTGAAAGGCAAGACTCATAAAGGTATTCGATTACCTCAACATTCCAAAAGAGAAGACAACAACAAAGCCCTGCCCTGATTACCATTACTGGAGCCACGAGAGTTCATGGAGGAGAATGATGACCTAAATTTGAGAAAAATCACATTTGTGGTTGAGGGGAGGATGGATTGGAGTGAGGGAGAGACTTGAGATCAGTTGGAAAGCTATTGCAATAGTCCAGGCAAGAGGTGATAAGGTCCTGAATGAGGGTGTTGGCTGAGTGGAGAGAAGGGGTTTTTAAAGGTAGGAATAACAAGGTGTGGCAATAGATTAGACAGGGGAGTGAAAGCAAGGAATTGAGAGTGACAAAGAAGTTGTAAGCCTGGTTAACTGGGAAGGTGTTGGTGCCCCTTACTAGGCAGGTTCTGGTGGGGGAGGGAGGAAACAATGAGTTCTGTTTTGTATATGTCAAGTCTGAAATACCCACAGGACATCTAGTTTAAGATGTCTGAGGTAGTTGGCAATAAGTCAGTAAAGCTCAGCTGAGAGATTAGGGCTGGATATATATAGATAGTGGGAATCATTTGCAGAAAGATAATAATCTCCATAAGAGGATTTATGTATGAGCATAAGAGAGATAATACAATCACAAAATGAGACAGTACAGTGAAAAGAAGAGGGGGCCCAGGAGAGAGACCATTAGAGAGAATGACATGGATGAAGAACCAGTAAAGGAGACTGAGGAGTGGTCAGATAGGGGGAGGACCAGGAAAGATTAGTGTCATGAAAACCTAGAAAGAAGGAAGCATCTCGGAAAAGAAAGTGGTTGACAGTGTCAAAGGCTGCAGAGAGATCAAGGAAAATCAAGACAGAAAAGGCCATTAAATTTTGCAAATAAGAGATCATTGATAACTTTGGAGAGGGCAGTTTCAGTTGAATGATGAGGTTAGAAACCAGATTGCAAAAAGTTAAGAGAGCGAGAGGAAAAGAAGTAGGGTTAGTCATTACAGAATCCATATATCTGTGGTTGTATATAATGTTCTCCTGGCTCTCCTCCACTCACTCAGCATTATATCGTGTAGGTTTTTCCATATTATGAAGTCCGTATCTTCCCCATTTCTTATAGCACAATAGTATTCCATTACATTCTTATACCACAACTTGTTCAGCCATTCTCCAATTGATGGACATCCCCTTGATTTCCAATTCTTTGCTACTACAAAAAGAGCAGGTATAAATATTTTTGTACATATGGGTCTTTTTCCCACTTGTGTGATCTCTTTGGGATACAACCCTAGAAGTGGTATTGCTGGGTCACAGGGTATGAATATTTTTATAGCCCTTCGGGCATAGTTCCAAATTGTTCTCCAGAATGGCTGGATCAGTTCACAACTCCACCAGCAATATAACAGTGTTCCAATTTTCCCACATTCTCTCCAGCATTTATCATTTTCCTGTTTTGTCATTTTAGCCAATGACTATTGTATAAATAAGTTCAATGCAGAGGTATATGTAGAAGATAGATTCCATGCCATCTTGGGGAGCGAGGGGAGAGGGGGGAAGAAAATCTGCAACTCAAAATCATGTGGAACTGAGTGTTGTAAACTAAAAATAAAAAATCTTAATTAAAAAAAAAGTAGGGGCAGTAAGTATAGATGGTTTTTTCAAGGAATTGAACCACAGAGGGGAGGAGAGAGATAGATGATAGTTGGAAGGAAGGTTGGATGAAGTAAAGGTTTTTTAAGGATGGAAGAGACAGGAAGAATATTTGAAGGCAACAAGGAAAGAGCCAGAAGACATTGAATGTGAGAGGAAGAGAGAGTGAGGTTGATAGAGGGGACAATTTGTTAGAGAAATCAGGAGGTGAGGGCATCAAGGGCACATGCAAAGAGTGGTTTGCCATCACAAGGAGAAAGGCCATCTGAAGAGATCTCTGACAAGAGTGAAAGAGGAGACAGTAGAAGGAGATGTGAAGAAATTTTGAAACAAGGGCCAGAAAGAGTACAGTAGCAATTCGTTTAAGAAGAAATAGAATGCCCTTGTTGCAATGATGGCTCAGGTGAGATTATGAAGCATAAATAAAAAAATGGGCCCAATGTATGCCATATGAAGATTGGTGGAAGAAACTGGAAAAAACAAAGACTTAGGAAGCATTGATAACTATCTTCAGGTGAGGAATTAAACTTGTCTTTCTTGACCCCAGAAGGAAGAAATATCTGCAGTTGATAGAAGTTATAAAAAGGCAAATTTAAGCTTTTGATAAAAGGAAAAGTTACCTAAGAATTAGAGTAACCAAAAGTGAAATAAGCTGCCCCAGAAGGTAGTGGCTTCTGTTCCATTGGAATCTCCTTGGAAAGGCTGCATTACCATTTATCAGGAATATGGTAGAAGAGTTTCCTTTTCAGGTGTAATTTGGACTAGGTGGTCTCTGAGGCCCCTTGCAACTGTGAAATTCTGTGATTTTTAGAAAAAATGACAACGGTTTAAGTCAGAGGACTCAACTAAGGCATGTGAAGACTTTAGGATTGACTATGTAGACGCCAAACATTGACCAGAGAGCAATTACAGTTATGTGGGCGCTGGAAAATAATATGTCTTTTCTTCAGCTAGGCTTTCAAAGCTTGTTCTCATGAATGCCTCAAATATTTGTTGTGGTATTTTATACAGTCATGTCAGGAATTTCTTTCCCTTGCCTTAAGAGAAACTATTGTTTCTCTTGAGTTTTTTTTTTTTGGAGAGTTTTGTTAGTGGTAATTTATACTGCTGGATAAATCTCAAATCTCATAGTAAGTTAAAGGTTTTTGTTTCCCTACTTATCCAAATAATATGAACTTTCATTTAAAAATGATAAATTGCTTATCTGTGAGAAAAGGAAAAAGTGAGGTTGAGGCTTTTTTTTTCAGTCTATTCTGCTCTTTTTGGTGAAGATAATGTAATAGAAATATTTCTTAGATCTACCAAATTCTGACCCAGAGACCCCTAGGGAGAGAGGATGCTTCAAGTTGACCCATATTCCTGAGGATTCCTGGGATTAGGTATTTTACAAGTTGGAGATGGAACCATAAGTGGACAGAGAATTGGTAGAAAAGTGAAAAGGTTGGGAAGGAATATTAGAAACCTCCAATTGGTCATTCACATAGAAGAAATCTAATCGACTGTCCAGTGCTTAGTATAGTGCTTGGTACATAGTAGGTAGGCACTTAAATACTTGCTGTAGAAACTACTGTCATTCAAAAAACTGAAGACAGTCAAAATTATCCTTCCACATCTCCTCTTTTTCCCATTCCTTTCAACCATTTTGCATATTCCCTTATTTCCCCCAAACAATACAACCACTCTCTGGCTGTGCTCCAGCTTGCCAGATGCCCTACTTAAAATATGGTTCCCAGTTGGAAAGAACAGTCATTGTTCCCAATCCATTTCATAATTCAGGATAGAAAATAATGTTATATACACTTTACAAAGAACAGACAAATTAATATGTACGCAATAGTGAATAGCCTTTCCTGAAGAATAATCAGAATCAGACTGTGTGGTTTTTTTTTTGGAGGTGGGAAGGTGGGGCAATTGGGGTTAAGTGACTTGCCCAAGGTCACACAGCTAGTAAGTGTCTCAAGTGTCTGAGGTCGGAGTTGAACTCAGGTCCTTCTGAATCCAGGGTCAGATTATTGCTACTGTTTTGAGACTTGGTCTCCCTTTAGTTATTTTGAGACTAGATCTTCCTCCCTTGCCTGGACTGGAAGTATAACAGCCACTCATAGGCTCAAGCTCAATGGTCATTCACAGCAACTTTACCTTTCTCTGTTTTTCTGACTTGGACCAGTTTGCCTCTCCTTAGCCTGGTTAGGGTCTATTCCCAGAGGCATACCATACTGGTATGTATGGTACCCAATTGTCTTTGAACTTACTATATCTCAGAACTCCCAAACTCAAGCAGTCCACCAGCCTCAGCCTTCTCCAGTAGCAGGAATTACCACCACAGCTGGTAATTTAAGTTTATAAATGGAGGTTTATTTAGCAGGGAAAGGATATTCAGCAAGGATAAAGTATTGATTTAACTGGACATGGCCTCCTACCCCATGTAGTAGTTTTACAGGAGAACATGAACAAGAGTCATACTGGATGAGTTGGTATGGACAGGTTGCAATCTGCATGTTTAGAGGAAGAGCCATGGAAATATTAAAATGTCCTATATACTCTAAATTTTTTCTTTTTCAGAATAAATATGTTCATTCTCTTAATCATTTTTGAATGACATGGCTCCTTTTCTTCATTATTGCCAACATCATCATCATCATCACCACCACCACCATCATTCACTAGATACAGTATGGCCTGTCAATTACTTTTAGAAAGTAATGAGCAATTATATTAACACTAGTTTGTTTTTGTTTTTTTCAACCAAGCCTGTGATTTCATTGTTTTAGGGACTTCCTGATAAGACTTTACCTCTACTAATGCTTATGGGACCTGTTCTGTCACATAGTTTTAGAGAATTCCTGGGAGAAGTTAAGTGACTTGCCAAGGGTCACATAGGAAATACATGTCAGAGGCAAAACTTGAACCCAGATCTTTCTCACTCTGAGACCAGTTTTCTATCCCCTATGCAAGAGTTGGCTCTCATGGTAAGTTTTCAATTCGATAAACATTTATTAAGTGCTTACTATCTGCTAGGCACTGGGAATACAAAAAGAAGCAAAAGATGATCTCTTCCCTCAAGCGGCTTACAATCTAATGGGGGAAATAGCATGAAAACAAATATATGCAAAGCAAGCTACATACAGGATAAATAGGAAATAATTTACAATGGGAAAGCACTGAAATAAAGAGGAGTTGGGGAAGGCTTCCTGTAGGAAGTGTGGTTTTAATTGGGATTCAAAGAAAGCCAGGGAGATCAGTAGTTGAAGTGAAGGAGGGAGAACATTCCAGGCATGGAGGCAGCCAGAGAGGGAGAGTCTTATTCATGGAACTTAGCCTAGAACCAAGAAAGTGAAAATCTTATTCATGGAACAGCCTGGAGGCCAGGGTCACTGAATTAAACAGTACATGTCAGGGAATAAGGTATAAGAAGAATGGAAAGGTTAGGAGAGGGCTAAGTTATGAAGGCTTTAAATGCTAAACAGAATATTTTGTATTTGCTCTTGGAGGCAGTAGGAAGCAGCTGGATTTTACTGAGTAGAGGGATGACATGATCGGACTTGTGTTTTAGGAAGTTCTCTTTAATGGCTGATAGAAAATGGATGAGCATTATTATTGATATTAATAATAATGGTCAACTTCAGAATGTTTTTCTTATAGGAAATATGAAATAATACATCGCTCTGTGTATTCCTAATGGGCTAGAAAGCTGTCTGCTTAATTTTTTCTGTGTTACACATATGTATAACAGCCTTTATTGTAGTCTTTGATTGATGGTTTTAACAATGTCACTGGTGAAAGTGATATACGAAATGTTTGATTAGACCAGAAGTTTTTAACTTGGAGTCCCTGGATAGATGTTAAGGAAGAATATGAATTTAGACGGGGAAAAAAAACAACACAACTACATTTGTTTTCACTTACCTCTAGATTGAACTCTAGCATTTCTTTCAATTATTTAAACATTTTGGGGAGAAGAAGTCCATAGTCTTCACCAGACTGCACAAGGGAGCCGAAACATAAAGAAGGTTAAAGACCCATGGATTAGACAGGCATCATTATTAAGGAAATATTTATTTGGACATAAGAATCTATCTAGGAACGTATTGATGTGGAGAATAGTGACAATTCACCAGATATTCCATGCCAAAACAAAGCCGTAAGGATATTATTTTGGAGTACACGGGCAGTGACATGAGTGTCCAAGCTGTGTATCTTCCATTTAAGAGAGTTATTTACCCATTTACTGAAGCCCATGGAGTGACCTCAAAGGCTTCCTCTGTAGCTACAAAAATAGCTGTGATATTGCTTCCACCACTTATCTCACAAGTCTGATAATGTATGTAAAGTGTTTTGTAAATGGAAGACCATGATACAAATGAAAAGCTGTTATTATCATCACCATGATTATTGTGATTATTGTTGCTGCTACAGCTGGGGCTGGGGGTAGGGGAAAAGAAGAGTTAATAGTGAGGCTCTGATTCTTTAGGTTCTCTTTCTTGGATTTTCTCATCCAAATAAATTCTTTATTTACCTTATTAGGTAACTTAGAGGCTGAATACAAGAAAATGGTGGTGTAGAGATTCCCCTCCCCCCCACACACACACTTCTTACAGTGGCATCCATTCATTTTGTACATGGCTTCTGGGAGTTAGACAGTAGACCCTGATCATCAAGGGCATGTCTTTTCAAGATCATGCTATGCTGGTTTTTCAGAGGTGAGCAATAAAATTGGCATGAAGAGCTCTGTCAGGTAGAAGAAGCTATGTTGTTCTTAGTTTGGGGGAGAAGTGTCTAAAGGTCTTATACCTGCCACAGTGTGGCATCATGGACCCCATGTTCAGATTGGCAATAGACTCACTCTCTCATCTCTGCCATTCTCATAAGGCTATCAGACTGGTGGTTCAGTTCATCAGAGAGTGTACAATGTTTCTGATGGGCACTGGCATGCTATACAAATAACTGTAAGCAGAGGGAGGCATAGGCAAAATTGTTCCATTGGTTCTGACTCCAAAGAGGAGAGCCTTTAATTGTCCAGTCTTGTTCACTCCAGTCCCTAGACTCATGACTACTGCCTAGAAATCATTATAGATGAAGATCTTACATGCCCCATCCCTCAAGGTTTTCACACACCAACTATGCAGCTCATAGATCAGAACACTGGGTGGAATTGCCAAGAATGCCATCCTTCAGGGTATTCACCATTACTGGTGGAGTCTAGTTGTGTATATTTCTGTTGAGGTATCATAAAGCCGTCAATGAACCAAGCAAAGCAGTGAACCTCAGGAGCCAGATCCTTGCAGGGAAGGGCCCATTGGCATAACAGAGGAGGTAGAGAGAGATTTGGCATTTCAGTTTCTGGATAGAATGGCAAATTGCTCATGAATATTGTCAGTAATGCCACCCACTGCTGGCCCACAGTATTGCCCACTCTGCTTGGCATTATATTAGTCACTCTTTTGGAGCCTACATTGCTGCTGATGCTTGCTGGCAGTTCCAGCTTCATTGCTAAGTGTCAATAGCTGCTCTAGACTATGTCTAGAATTACCTAGGCTGTCATCTAGTATATTAGCCAAAACTTGACTGAGCTTGTTGGACCCTGGATTTTCTTAGGGTTGATCTCCTACACCTTGTCCATTATATGAGCCCCAATCTGGTGTAGGGTCTCTGCCACATTGGCCTAGTCTGGTTTGGTCAGCATTATTCTCTTTCAAGTCTGTTCACCAGACTGATAATGTGGAGAGTTCAGGTTGTCCCAAGGAAGAATAGCAGAAGTATACTGGACTCCTTTCTGGGAGAAGACAAATTGTTCCTGAATAGTCTCGGCCATAAAAATAGAAGAAAAGGCATTGGAAGGTTGCCAATCCCATGCTACTTGCTTGGGGCTGGGCTGTCTGGCCCACTGCATCGATGAGGTCAGGAATGGCTGCAATGATTAGTGTGACAACTTTGCTAAGCTCCCTATAGTATAAGCCACCAGGTTCTATCCACCTTCTTCAAGGGCCACACAAAATTATTGGAAGAGAGATTGATGTAGAAAGTACTCTACTTCTATCAGGAGAGAAAGCATAGCTTTTGCCCCTTCCAGGACCCATTATTACTTATTGATACCATATTTTACAGCATAATCATTGCCCCCTGCTTTTCAGTCCAAAAATTGATTTATAACCTTTCATAGCATAATTATTGCATGGTATAACTCTGTTCCTCACACCACTTAAAAGGTAAAGACAGATTAGTGTATGGCTAATAATGTCTAAACCAGTGGCATATGGATACACATTTATCTATCTCATATTGCGAGCCGCCAGCCTAGACTTCTTAGTGCACAAGCATTGTCAGTATATTTCCAAAAGCTAACTTGTGTGGTTTGTTTAGAACACTGCAATACTAACAGTATTGTCACTCAACCCAATGAAGAGGTGACTTACTCTTAGCTTCACCCGTCTACCTACTCCCATGAGTAAGTCACACCATACAGTAAGACTTGCAACTTCCTGCCCTAGCAAAACGGTGTAGTTCATATGCCAGTGATGCATTAATATGTGAAGCACTTCTGACCGGGTAAATATACAAACTCTTCTACAGGCTTTAAGCTGAAAGTGATTGCACTTGTTGAACAGCATGGAAACACGGCTGTGGAAAGACAGTTTTCACTGAGTGAAAAGTTAGTGTGAGACTAGTGGAAACTAAAAGACAAGTAATACCAGCACACTTTGTAAAGCTTCAAATGATTGTACCCCACTTTTTTTTTGCAAAAAAAAATATGGCATAAAAACTGCAAAGATTCTGTGGTGAAATATGGCAACTTCACTGGATGGTTCAGGCAACTCAAAGCACTTTTCCATTTGGTCCTTTCCACAATAACTGGCAATGCCATAAATGCTTGTACAAGAGCATTCCTTCAGTGGTCTGTCCCCTAACCTTTCTTGTACCCTTCCACCAAGGAAACTGGAATTCCCTGGTAGACCCATTATGGTTTCTTTGGTGTGATAGTGACTTGACTACCTGGAATGCAGCAGATTCCAATATGCAAACAGAATGGAGCTCTAGAAGATACCTTTGACTTTGGTGGAGCTCCTCCAGCAGTAAATTCCTTGCTTTACCTACCCAATCTCTTGGCAATACAGAGCAAGGGTCCCTCCAGGTAACTATTGCCTTTGGGTCCAAATCAGTTTTTGGAACTTTATTTTCTGCTAATCAAGGGCCACATTTGTCAGAAGCTTCCCTCAGATGTATAGTCAGCTAAGCTAAATTGAATCGCTGAGCTTCTCACAGGCAGTATTTGTTTACAAGAGGCTGCTTTTCAAGCAAACTGCCAACAGCTCTTGGGTTTTAAGGATTGCCTCAAAGTTTCTAAACCCTAAGACTCTTTTGTTCTTTTTGTAACAGTGAATGGGGTGGGGAAAAGCTCAGAAACAAATACTAGGCCCAAGGAGAAAGGTCACTGTCTTCCTCTTTGTAACAACATTCCTGACCTTTCTGTACGTCTATATGGCTGATAATAAGGTTCCTTTATATTTGAAATATTGCACCATGTGATAATAATATAGAATTGGAGACCTGTGTTTTAGTACTAACCCTATTATAAATAAACTGTGTGATCTTGGGCAAGTCACTTAATTTTTCTGAGTTTTACTTTCCTCATATATAAAATAAGAGAGGTAGGCATTCTTCATTTTTATTCCCTTCCATCACTAGTATGAATTGAATGGATAATCACCAGTCACATGTCCTAGTCATTCAGACATCAGTTCTAACCACCAACCTCTTAAGTGGTGCCAATCATGTTTATAGGTTAATCATATGATGATGGTGCTGACTCCTATCTTAAAATACTATAAAGGGAAAATACTTTCTCCTTATTCAAGGTCACAAGCTGTATGGAAAATAATCTCAGAATATGATTCTAGCCATTAGTTACTTTCTATACTAGGTCATCAAAGACATATCACTGTTTTTTGTTTTTTTTTTTAATATATAAATTTTTTTTTTATTTTTAGTTTGCAACAAACAGTTCTACATAATTTTGAGTTCCAGTTTTTCTTCCTTCCCTCCCCAAGAAGGCATGGAATCCCATATAACTTCCATGTATAACTTGGCATTGAATTAATTTACACACTAGTCAAGTTGTGGAGAAGAACCATGACCAATGGAATGACTCATGAGAAAGAAGAAACAGAACCGAAAACAAAAAACAAAAAAAAAACCACAACCCAACAACAAATACAAAAGAGAGAAAAAAAATATATCACTGTTTTTTTAAAGGGGATAATTTTTCTTCTTTTAACGCAATCAGATTTTCTCCTTTTATAGCCCATTATTTACCATGATAATAACAACAATGAACATTTATATAGGGCTTTAAAGTTTGAAAAATATTTTATATACTCAGATACCCTAATGGATCTGCGATCTTATCAATGTGCACATTCCTTCCAATGATGCAGTCAGTCAATAAGCATTTATTTAACACCTACTACGTGTCAGGCACTATGCTAAGTACAAATTGCAACCCACCTATGCCTGCTTATCCCATTCAGTTTTCATTCATGGTCTCCCAAAAGTTTACCACAGGGGTCCACCCAACATATCAGAGGTCTTCCTCACTTTCTCTTCATTTTCTGATGTCCAGCTGTCATCTCTTACTCTCGTAACATGGTGAGCCCATCTTCTTTTTCAGTCACACTTTTTTTGGGTGGGCGGGTCCCCAACAGTTTTGAGTGTAAGGGGGTCCTGAGACCAAGAAGTTTGAGGATTACTAGTGAAGAGAAATTCTGAAGAGAAAATCTCTTCTACCAATGTGTTAGGCAATTAATTGTCCTACAATTTATAAAAAGTTTATTAGAAAGTTTCACGGGGGTCCTGAGAGGTTAGATTTGCTCAGGGTTACACAACCAGGATTTTTCACCAGTGTGACTACTCACTACATCATGTTGCCTCTCACTTGTTTCTACCTGGAGATTCGTGAACACTGTAATATTTATGCTACAACAAAGCCTAGGTAATTCTGACTAGTAGGGATAGGACCAAACTAAACTAGCAAGAATCTGAATGCAGATAATTTATTTGGTAAATTTTCTCTCTCTCTCTCTCTCTCTCTCTCTCTCACTCTCTCTCCCTCCCTCCCTCCTTAAGGTAAACTTCAGTTTCAACTGCTGTGTTAACACTATCACAAAGTCCAAGGTGGTTTCATATAAATTAGGCTGAACTCACCATTCTCAATGTTCAAACTGAGACTGGGAGAGAGTGTTGCAAAGTGGATGGAGGGCTGGCCTTAGAGTCAGAAAAACCTGAGTTCTAGTATCACCTCTGACACCATGCTAGCTCTGTGACCATAGGCAAATTTTTTAACCTCTGTCTAAGACTATAATTTACACAACAGTTTCCAGCTGCCTTGAAATTATCAAATGAGAATACATTTACAATGCTTTGCAACCCTTAAAGTGCTATATAAATGCTAGCTATTATTACTATAATTACTAAAGAAGTTTCTACATGAGGAGTTCTCTGCTCTAATGAAAATTCAATCTAGACCCAAATAAATGCAGGCACGTACACACACACACACACACACACACACACACACACACACACACACCTTCAAGGCATATGTGAGTCAGCAGCAAAGTCCCATTGCTTTATTGCTTTATTTTGGTCAGCAAAGAACCAATATTCTCCCCCCAGTAAAGAATCTACAGTCTTGGTAAATTAAATGAGGATACATTTGAATATCTGTGAACATGCAACATAGATCAACAAATAACATCCAACCGAATATGTAAAACAGGACAGCTAGATGGTGCAGTGGATAGAGTGCCAGGCCTGGAGTCAAGAAGACTCATCTTCCTGAGTTCAAATCTGGCCTCAAACACTTACTTACTGTATGACTCTGGGCAATCACTTAACCCTGTTTCCTCTTCTGTAAAATGACCTGAAGAAAGAAATGGCAAACCACTCCAATGTCTCTGCCAAAGAAACCCACCCTTAACAGGATCACAAAGAATAAGGAACAAATGAAAACAACTGAACAGCTATGCAAGACAACATGTATACAAACAACTAATACATAGCATCCTAACTAGAAGGATTTTTCTAGTGATAGTACAAACAAATGAATAGTATATACTCACTAACAAACAAATGAATAGTACATAAAGCATGGCATGTATTTAACTAAGGGCATAACTCTCCATGCAGTACAAAATATATGCCATCAAGGGCAGGAAGCACATGCAAAAATATACAATATGCACCACAGAAATATTGCAAACATTTGCATGTTACTCGTGGACAAAGAGGTCTTGGACTCTGCTGTCCTCCATTACCACCAACAATTTTAGTTCAAAGAGCATATTGCTACTCAAATATTTATGTAAAACCATACCATTTGCAAAGTTTACGGTTACCGGTCTGCACAAGTAGAAGGTATGACTTGAGCTGAAGCTTACTAATTTATTCCTCAATCAGCAAAAGCCTCAAAGTATATACAGCAATGATGTTTATGTAACAATAAGATCATATCACATGTAAGTCATATGCAACACATAAGGACATAGGGTATGTTTACACATGAAAAACATATTATCTACACTTTGGCAATCCATGTTGTTTGGCCATGTGGGGAACAATTTCTCCCATTTCTTCAAAAGCATCATCCACAGGCTTGGTCACTGGTCTGACAGGCCAGGGACCAGCATCCTGTTAGTTCAAGTTTGATACTGGGAAGAAATAAGGTATTTGTAGGTCACTGAACAGTTAACAAATGGATTAATCCTAAAATAGCAAGGATATGCAATAAGGATACAGTAGTGCTTAGCTTTAGTAGAAAGATTTCCCACCTACTTCTCTCTCCCTCCCCTGCCCCCACCCAATCCCCTCCCTACATGGAAACAGATCTGTTCATCAGGGTAGGGTGTGTCAAATCTCTTGGTCTTTGGACATCCACCAAGTCTGAAGGGCCTTGACCCTATGTGGGGAGACCTTTATGTTCCTAGATGACCAAGAAGCCTCATCAATACACAGAAGCCACCAGGAAACTGTGTCAAGAAAGGGACAGCTTGAGCCTTACCCTACCCCTGGGGCCAATAAAGCATGGCTTGGTCCCCCCTTAGGGAAAATCTTCACTAACCCAAGTTGCCAGGGAGAGAGGAGGGAGGAGAGCCTGGTAGATATTGCCCTATCACATACTTTGGGCTTCTGGATGGACCAGGATGCCTCCCAGCATCTGCAAACCTACTGACCAGCAGTCCTAAATCCTGAGCTTGTGAATGGAATAGGCTGGCTATCACTGTTTCTGTGCTCTAAAGTACCTAGTTAGCTCTTTGCTTAATGATCAGGATAGGTAGACCCAAAAGCCAGTCCCATGAAGATGGCAGCCTTCACTGCCATGCTACCCTGGCATCTCTCCCTGACCTTAAGCACAGTACCCCTCTGCCATAGTTGTGTCACATCATCTCCTCTCCACTCAGTAGCCAAACTTAGACACTCCCATCTTTTTTTGACCCCATCATTATAGAGGGAGGAGGTCTAAGGTGGAGTCATTCTACCCAGATATATATAAATGGATGAAAATCATAGAATTTTAGAGACTGAAGGAAATTAAAAGTTATCTAGTCTAATGAGAAATGAGAAAACTGATGCCCAGAATAGTTAAATGGCATAGCTAAAGTTACACAAAGAGCGGTGTTCAAATCCAGGCTCAGCCATTTGCTAGCTATATGACCTTGGGGAAAGATCTAGGCCCAGCTATAAAATTAGGGGGTTGGACTAAATGATCTCTAAAGTTCCCTCTAGTTCTGATTATGTGTATATGTATATCTACCTATTTACACAGCTAATTAGTAGCACAGCTGAGACTAACACCCAATTCTCGTGACTCCCACTATAGTACTCAATCCACTGTACTAAACTGAGTCTTAAAGTAGGAGTGAATAAATAGTCAGAAGATACTTTTTTGAAGGCTCCTTTGTGAGTGCAGTAAATTTCCATTTTAAAGCTACTGGGAAACTGAAGACTAGCTTCTATAATCTATGTTGTCTTATCTCTGTACATTGTAAACAATTAATCTTTCTGAACCTATGATCTCATCTACCACTATACCAGTGGAAATATTTAACGCTATTATAAGATGGGACTAGGTACATAAAATTTAAAAGATAGCATTTAGCATGTATATACTAATTCTATTTAAGCATCATTTGCAAAGAGTGAAAGAATTTAATTGTAACGTCCCGAAGGCAGGAGTTATGCTTTATAATTATGTGTTAAACATGACCCTCCCCACCTTGCATCTACTCTCTTATTCAGTGACAGTGGCCTGCTTGCTGTTCCTTGACCAAGATGGTCCACCTCTCAACAAGGCATTCTCACTGGCTTTCCCCCTACCTGGAATGCTCTCCCCACTCTTATCTGCCTCCTGGCTTCCCTAGCTTCCTTCAAGTCCCGATTAGAATCTGACCTACTACTATAGGAAGCCTATCTCAATCCCCTTTAATTCTAATGGCTTGCTTATATTGAGCATGCCCAGATTATGCTGGGTATATTTTGTTTGTACATAATCATTTGCATGTTGTTTCTCTCATTAGACTGTGAGATCCTTGAGGGCAGGGTTTGCCTTTTGCCTTTCTTTATGTCCCTATTGCTTAGGAGAGTGTCTGGCATGGAGTAGGTGTCAAATAAATGACTTATTGACTTCCCCTATTGAATTGTGAGCCCACCTATCCTTTCTCTGAAGTCTTTGAAATCTGCTTTACAAAAGTTTATGATATATATCCTGTTGTGCCCATTGATTCCCTGCTGTTTATGGGCACAGCTTTCCTTCCTAGTTCCCACCTACCAGAATGCATGTCCACTCTGCTGCATGTTTGGTCTCTCTTCTGAACAAGAGGTCTCTGTGATCCGAGTGAGAGAGAAACAGTGAGAGAAAGGGGAAAATGGTCTCACGTGATCTTGAAAAAAAAATACAGAAATAGGCAGCTCACTCAGTAAGAGCCTCCTTCCCAGAACCTATTACCCAATCATCTTGAGGTCTCTATGTCCTATTAGTTCTCTGTGTCTACATTCCAGACTATCTCTTGATGCTTCCTTCTGTAGTCTCATCAAGTTGATGGGGGAATTCATCAAATAGTATGCAGTGGTTGCTCTATACCCTACATGCAGGTTGTGGTTGGTAAATACTGGCTTGCTTAGAGAATGTGTACATTGATTAGTTTTTTACAAAGAAAGAGCAACTTAGTTTTCAAGCTTAAAACTGTACTAAGGCTTTTGAGACACTTTGCATTAGTTCCTTATTTTTCACGTGCTCAAAAGCTGTTGATAATATATCAGTGTAGCCTAAAGTAAAAACTGAAGGCTAGTTCAATTAAATCAGGAAATGTTTGTTAACTACCTACCATTGTATGGGCAAAGCATGATACTATTCACTAGAAACACAAATGTTTTTTAAATGAATTGTCTGTGTCATCAAGAATTTACATTTATGAAGGAAAAAGAATCAATGGACATAGCACCCTAGACAATAAATTGTACATTAGTTACTAATTTGTAATGGTAGAAGAGATTCCCTACTTATTGACTGTCCAGGTAGTATGTGTCAGAAGCAGACTTGAACGTAGGTTACCTTAACTTAAAGGCAAGCTCTCTATCCATTGTACTATCCTGCCTGTCATTGATTTAATCTTCCTGTTGTGGTTCAGTTGTTTCAGTCATGCCCAACTCTTTGTTACCCCATTTGGGGTTTTCTTGGCAAAGATACTAGAGTGGTTTGCCATTTCCTTCTCCAGCTCATTTTATAGGTGAGGAAACAGGAAAACAGGCTTAAGTGACTTGCCTAAGATCACACTAATAGTGCCTGAGGCCAAATTTGAACTCACCGAGATGAGTCTTCCTAATTTCAAGCTTTGTCCACTGAGCACTCTATCCACTGTGCCACTTAGCTGTCTTATATCTAGCTTATTGTTGAAGCCTACTGAACTATTTTTGGATCTTGATTTAGTCACCCAACAGGTTATCTGTCATTGCCAGATTTGGGTCATTTACAAACCTGACATAACCTGTCCAACAAACTAAAAAAATTAATGAAAAAAAGAACTGAGGACAGAGTCCACCGTTCCAAAGAGAATTTCCTTCAAGTCAACGACAACCCAGCCATTATTACTCTAAATCTAGTTATTCAACTAGTTCTGAACCTACTTAACTACCTGAAGAGCTGGTGACCTTCTATTATTTCTCCCAGCATTAGGAGGTTATCACTTGTTATCTGTTCTCCTAACCTCATGACCAGCCCATCTTCTCTTTTGATCATGTGTTTCCCTAATGATATCTTTTACTTCTGTTAGTTGTTGTTCAGTCTTTCAGTTGTGTCTGACTCTTTGTGACCCCATTCAGGGTTTTCTTAGAAAAGATACTAAATGGTTTGCCATTTCCTTCTCCAGCTCAGTTTACAGATAAAGAAACTGAGGCAAACAGGGTTAAGTGACTTATCTCTCCTCTAATATGGCTAATTAGGTAAACCTCCTTCTGTTAAATGTTAGATACACTAAGTTTTTCATTTCACTTTTGTCTCAGACCTGAAGCATTAGACCTGCCTGGTTAGCTTTGACCAATTATAAAATTAGATATTCCAAGATAACTTAGAACTATCTTAGCATTTTAATTGTCTACTGTTTGAATATTAAATACAGACTCGTATATCTAAGAAAAAAAAATCTAACCATTTCAGGGAAGCTATTTATTGTATTCAAGCTGGAATGTATCACAATCACCATTACATGTTACATGGTAATGTAAAAATGAGGCAAAAACGAATCTGGTAGCTTTTAAAAACACATTTTGGAGCATGTAAGTTGTGTCTGAGAAACATTTTTGAAATTAGTTTTAAATAGCATCACAAAATATCAAGTTTAAATTTGTAATATAGTGAAGATTAAGTAAGACCTCTGTGTGTACAGAGGTTATTAAGTAAAATCTCTTCTGAAGAAGGAATTTCTATCGCAATAAAAACATATTTGCCTTTGGCAAATCAAGGGTTTAAATTCTGGGTTTTACATATTAGGTTTTGAGACTATATCACCCTATCTCAATCAGGCAAGGAGTATAATAGCTACTCAAGGACTGGTCCCAATACAGATCAGCATGGAAACTTTAACTGGCTATGTATTTCTAACCTAGGCCAGTTTGTCCCTCCTTAAGCAGACTGGTGATTCCCAGCTCCCAGGGGCTCACCATATTTGTGTTCAACATGATGCAGATGCCTGATTGGCTCTGATTCTGATGCAGCTTAGAACTCCTGATCTCAAGGGATCATAGCAGCCGCGGGGGAGGGAAACCTGTGGCCCTGAGGCCACATGTGGCCCTGTAGGTCCTCAAGTGCGGCCCTTTGAATCCAAACTTCAAAGAACAAATCCCTTTAATAAAACAATTTGTTCTGTAAAACTTGGATTCAGTCAAAAGACTGCACCCAGCACCTGGAAGACCATATCCTAGGTTCCTCACCCCTGTTAGCCTTTACCTCCCCTCCAATTACTCGGATTGCAGGTGCCACCATACCTTGGCTCTGTTAGATTTTTTTAAGTTAATTATTTATATTTATTTATTTTTCATTTTTTTAAAAAAGGGCAAAAATCTCGATGTTACAGTGTTATTTGGTAAAGTTAACACCTGTGTTATAACAAATGGTTCTTAAGTCTCAGTTTATATTGCATATACCTGAGAATCTTTAGTTTCCTTTAGGACATCTTTCCGTCCCCCTTCCCCTACTGATTGACATTAGAGGTGTGTTAGGTTAGATGAAATAAGTGTTTTAGATTAGATGAAATAAGAATTTCTTTTGTAAACCACTTAACCATAGTGCTAGGACATTAGAATTTATTTCTCTTTACATAGAGAAGAAGAGAAACTCTTGACGTATTTGTAGCATTGTTTTAATCCAATCCAACCCTGAGGAAGAAAGATAGATAAATGAGGTATTTTAGTCCCCTCCAGCTCTATGATTCTAGACTGAACTTTCTGAACAACTGGATTATCAGGAACAATAACATGTGCAGCATAAGAGGCTACTACCAAAGCTGGTTTATCCAGCATTCTATCAAGTAGAAATCTCAATTAACCAACACTTGCACACAATTACCTAGCAATGATAAGTGATGCCAATGATTACGACTCTGAGACACTCACTGTAAGATAATTCTGCACCATCAAAGGAAGATTTTGACATATAGGGTTCAGTTTTATTCTTAATTATATTTTATTATATCCTAATTATGTAAAAATTATTGGTCTGCTTATGGCTTCTGTGATTAATGTTCTATTAACTAGTATATTTGATTCATCAGAATATCCTATTCTTGGCCATGCTAGATGACAGAATTCACTGAAAATTAATTAAGCCTAGATTTTTTTTCTTTAAGTTTAGAAGCTAGGGGAAAAAAAGTAAAAGTTATGTACTAACTTGCCTAAGATTCACTGTGTTTGCTATTTCTGTAAGGAGTTTTGGTGCTTCTCTTATTCAATTGTTTTTAGTTCTTTGAAGTTTTTCTATTGCCAAGAGAAATCTTGAATTGGATAAGTTTAGGTGTAGAAATAAAACATATGTTCTACCCAGTTGAGAAAGATGGATGAATCTGTTGGGATTCTGAGTTTCATAAAATATTCCAAATTATTTTTCAAATATTTTAGGTTTGGCAAAACCTAAAATTATAGTTTTCTGAAAGTACTTTTCTTCTTAACTTCTCAAGTCTCTCAAGGGAAATTTTATGTATGTGCTTCTGACTCATTTTCTTAATTTATTTTACAAGAAGTGATTGAGGTTCAAAAATTTAATAAGCCAAACAGTTTTGGAGGGTTTTTTTGGTTTTGTTTTGTTGTTTGTTTTTGCTGAGTAGAACTAATCTCTCAAAAAAATGTGTTTTGATTTAAAAAGAAATACTTCAGAACTTCACCCTACCTTTTACTAAATATCTTCTCCAGACCCTCATATGAAAAAGGGGGGAAAAGTAACCTCTGAAAATCTCCCTTCTTTGCCAAAAATGAAAAATATAGTTAATATAGTTAAAATAATTAGTTATACTATACTATACTATAATAATATAGTAAAATAAATAAAATAAATAGTTAAAAAATATAGTTAAAAATATAGTTAACCAAATTTCTAACAATTATTGAGTTAAAGGGAAGTAATCATAGCTCTATAATGACGAAGTGGGTAATGGTAACTAATGAGGTCTTAAATGTTTATAAGGTTTATTAACTAGTCAAGATCCACTAAATAAACTTCATTATGGAATGTCAAATAATAGTAAAGGGAGTGGATGAAAAGAATAATTAAGAGGGAAAATGTTTTTAGACAAGCATGGTTTTGTGTTTTTCCGACTCTAAAGCATATCACGTGATGTGGGATACCCTTTGGGCCTACTTTATAAAACATAAATTTCTCAATTAAAAAAATACTTCAGAACAAAATACAATCTATGCCAATTCTGGAAAGAAAAAGACCCAACCAAATTAATCTAAGTGGTATCTATTACCAGTTGACTCTATTTCTTCTGAGTCTCCCCCTCCTCTCCAAGCCACTCCCTAGACTCTTATATTTGCGAGTGGCACCTATTTTGCTACCAGGTATTAATGTTTTAAAAACCTTTCTTAGTTGGCCATTTTTACTGTTGGTGAGTCACTGAGTTTTATTCATGTCTGGATGAACTCATTTGGCTGTGGTGCAGTATAGGAGAATGTAAAAGAATGTACTTCCAGGCCCTTCTGGTTTTACAAGTATATCAGTCATTTAAGAGAACATATGTGATTTAATCATCATTCAGTCAGAAGTTACTCAAATAGGCATTTTATTTCCACCACTTGGGAAGACCAATTGACTCCAGGCAGCATATAGTGTTCTACACAGTTGTAGCTTTTTTTTTTTTTCAACAATCCTTATTCATCTCCTAACTCGCTGTTCACTCTTATGCTAATCACTTCATCTTTCTTGGTCTCAATTTCTTTATCTGTCAGATGAAATGATTGGATTGTAGCAGGAATCTTAACCTTGTTTGTGTCATGGATCTTTTTGGCAGTCTGACAAATCTATAGCCCCCTTTTCAGAATAATATTTTGAAATGCATAAAAAGAAAATACATAAGATTATAAAAGAAAACAAAGATTAGTGAAAATAAACATAGACCTCATGTACTCCAGGTAAAGAATACCTGGACTAGATGGTTACTAAGATTTTTTCCATCCCTAGATCTTATAAAACTCAAAGGTTAGAGCCTAAAGAGGTTCTAAGACGCCGATATCTTTGAGTTCCAATTTCTAGCTATGGCTGCGACTAGAATTGTCCTGCTCCCTTACCCTCCCCCATTGCCCAAAGTACACCCTCTGCCTTGTCTCTTCCCCTTAGCTTCTCAAATCTCATGCCTGTAGAAGTAGATTCTCTCAGATTTCCAAGGTGATGATTAGCTAATTTGATATACTCACTATTCAAGGGCAGTCCTTCAGGTTCATACTACTGGGGAAACTCTTGGTAAAGTTGTAAAGGAGATGAGAATATTCTTGGAAAGGGGTTTCTTGATTTCCCTTCTCCCTGCTAGGGCAGCTAAGTGGTACAGTGGATAGATTCAAGAAAGACTGCTCTTCCTGAGTTCAAATCTGACCTGAGACAGTTACTAGTTGTGTGATCGTAGGCAAGTCACTTAACCCTGTTTGTCTCAGTTTCCTTATCTGCAAAATGAGTTGGAGAAGGAATGGCAAACCACTCCAGTATCTTTGCCAAGAAAACCCCAAATAGGGTCATGAAGAGTCAGACCTAATTGAGCAACAACCTTTCAATGCCTTTCTTCCCACCTGAACTTATTCAAGGGAAAGGGATCCAGTAAATTTGGATGCTAAGGTTTTAGGAACTTAATGTGTCAACCTTCCTAAGCATTTTAGTTTATTTTTAAGAGGTCACAGTAACCAAAAAATTCATTTTGGTTGCTATTGCTTGTTTTCAAAGCAGAGCCCAAAAGTTGGACATGCAAATGACGGTAAACATTGCTTCAGAAGTTTTAAGACACTGAATTCTGCTTTTAAGAAAAAGCATAATTTATCCTGTACTTATTGCTTGTACATAGTTGTTTATATGTTGTCTCCCCCAGTAGTCTGCGATCTCCTTTACAGCAGGACTGTTTTTTGCCTTTTGTATTCCCAGAACTTGGCATCATGCCTGGCAAGTGGCAGGTGTTTAATAAATGCTTACTGCCAGAATGACTGACTGAGCATGGGCAATGCTTCACGCAGTGGAATAAAAACAACTGAACTGTGGTCCTGTAGATGATGACTAGGATGGCAAAAGAATTTGAAACCATCTCATTGAGAACCATTTAAGGAATGAAGGACAGTTACTCTAAAGAAGAGAAGACATAATTGTTGTCTTCAAATATCTGAATGGCTATAAAATAGAAATTGGATAGTCTGTGTAATTCCTCAAGAAAGAGCTAGAACAAGTGAATGGAAATTATAAGGAGGCAGAATTCAGCTCAGTGTAGAGAATTTAATTCATATTGATTGAACATACATTTATTAAGTATATATTATATGCAAGGCACTGTTTTAGGTAGTAGGGACACAAAAGCAAATATGAAATAGTCCTTAACTTTAATAGTTGTCCAAACTCCTAAAATAGTTTCCTATCACACAACTTTTCAGGGATATAGTAGATAAAGCTTCATGTACTAGACAGAAGGTAGAATTAAATGACCTCTAAGGTCCTTTCCAGCCATTAGACTTTATTATTCTACCAATAAATTTCTGATATCGGTCCCTAAATTATAAGTAGAAGAGACTCTTTTGTTGTCTTTCATTTTTACAGAAGATGAGAGGAGGACTTATCAGTGCTTCTCATAGCACAGATGACCTTTTACATAATGCACACACAAAACAGGTCTACCTTTGGGAGTCCTTCTGGTCTAGCTAGAAATATAACCTGAGGGCAGCTAGGTGGTGCAGTGAGTTAGAGCACCAGCCCTGGAGTCAGGAGGACCTGAGTTCAAATCCAGCCTCAGACACTTGATACACACTAGCTGTGTGACCTTGGGCAAGTCGCTTTACCCCAATTGCCCTACCTTCTCCCCTCCAAAAACAAACAAAACAAAAAAACAAACAAACAAATAAAAATGTAATCTGAAGCAACCACATTTCTTTCAGAGCCAGGACTATGCCACAAAATCATGAGCAACAGTCAACCTGGAGCTCTGACTCTGGTCCCTTTTATCATCACCACTTATTTTCAGTGCTTTGGCCCCAACCTTGAAAGGTGCCCCCACTCTCATTCTTGTGATGGGACCTCACATTTGAACTTACACTATTGCATTTCAATACTGGATTAATAAAAGTCTTGAATTTGTTCTAGTTCTGTGTCTGTCATGGGCCATGTTTACATTACAATGTTGAACCAAACAAGGGATTCCAAAAGTTTTGTCAGCCCGTTTCACCACAGTTTGGTGGGGGGAAAAAAGTTTATATCTCCTATCCCACCTATGCTAGCAGTACAAGGAATATTCATGGGCCTGGTTCCACTCTTATTGTCATAAGATGTTTGACCCTTTCCCATGGTTCACTCTTCCATATGCAATCTGGTAGTTCCCTGCAGAACTGATTTGATTGTAATTCCAGAACTGGAATGAATGGGAAGAGAGACATACAACTGGGGAGAAAATGGTTAGGTGACAAAGTGAAAAACGTGATTGGAACTGGCCTATGTATGATAGGTCATATTAGACCTTCATCAGTCAGGACACAGTTGGGTGGAAGAGCCGGGGTGGGAGTTCTGGAATTGAAAGGATTAAATTCTATAGGACATGCTCTCTTGTCTAAAGGGCAAGATGGATATTGAGAAGATGGCTGGGACTAATTAACCATATTTATAAATATGAAGTATTTTTATCTATGAGGTAACATTAAACTTTGTTTACAGCAGTCCAATAATTCCAATAATCCCCTATTACAGTAATTAGGGTGGGACTTTTTCGTTCTCTCTTTTAGAATACTAAGGTAATCAAGTACCTTTCATGAGTCTTGCCTTTCAAATGTAATGACAAGCAAAGTGGACTTTTCGTTGTCATTTGTTTCTTTGATTGAATCAAGAGTCTTTGGACCTGCTTAAGAAACAAGAAGGCCTAATTCACATCAGTCTGTTTCTCGTGGCTGAGATGCCCTTTGATGTAAAGAAGTGTATATAAACTCAGAGGTTAGTGTTTTACCTTTGGGGGCACATTCATTGAAAGAGTGTTGATGACAAGACTCTGGGTAGCTGTTAAAACCCCCCCACCCCAAACCCAGTGGTTGGTGCTCCTCTGGTAACTATGTATTGTGATTTGGTCTGTTTATGTAATGTATGTTTGTAACTTCTATTTGTATTCTCTCTGAAGTTCAGGGTGCTGACTTTTCCCCGTGAACTAAGTGAATGGTATATGTATGTTTAATTAAAGTAAGATTGTTAACCCCTTCAAGTTGCTTTCCTTAGAAAAGCAGATCAAAGAATCCATGCTAGCAGCCCTCCTGTGTGTTGTTGTTGTTGGTCTTTCATCCCCACAATGGCTGCTAGCAACATTGTGGTTATATCCCCTAGAGAAGGAATTATTTCAGAAGACTGTTATCAGTGTGGTCAATACTAAAGGTGAAGGAGAGTCAAAAAAAGGAGTAAGGTCTCCCAGAAGCTGACAGAAACTCTATAATCTGTAACTGGAAATGGTGTACTGATGTCATGTATTAGTAACAGGAACCTACTTCCCAGAAAGTAGCCTTACCATCCTGTCAGAACAAAGAAAAAAATTGAAAAATAAGGCTACCTTTCACAGCCATTCCTGTTCTTCTGGGCAATGGGAAAGTAGGAACAATCATGTCACCTGCTTTTCATAGTTAAAAAAATATTTTGTGCTCTGCCTTGAAGGCTTCTTTGAAAGAATTTTCCTTTGCTTCTGTAATTAAACAGTACTGTAGCTTTCCTTTAAAACTAGTAAACAAAGAAAAGGGTTCTGGGTTTTGTACTTCATTTTGTGGTGTTTTTTTCTTTTTAGGAAAAAATGATATTCAATTATAAGGAAACCTTTGAATGTGGGTCCTTTGTTCATTTCCAAAGACACATACAAGAACGACACATAGATAGCCTGTTGTTTTGAAGTATTCTTAGTATGTTAGTGATCGTTTATGAATGCTATTGACAAATTTTAATCTGAAAATACAAGGCAACAAGAACATTTGGTGAAAAAAAATGGGATGTCATTTGATCTATTAGTGGTTTCATTATAGAAAGCACACTTAGTACCTTCGGAAGTCCCTGGGTAAATGTGTTTATCTCTATTAATGATATGGATGCATTGCAACCAAGACCTGCTGAATACAAATTGAGGTTGATGATAGTCATACATTATGTATTATACCAAAGAGCTCTGCCACAGTAACATATTTCCTGGGTAACAGAACATTTCATACAAAAACTAGATAGGCAGTGTTTTGAATTAAAGGAATTAAGAAAGTTACATATGTATTTCAATGTATATATCCAGGTATATAAATATATTTGCATATATAGAACATAACTTCCTCTTAAAGACTACTTCAGAAAAGAGCTTGAATTGATTTATTATGTTTTATGGTGATGAGGGCAAACATTTTTTTTCTTTAAGTGTAAAACATGCTTGTGACGATAAATTGGTCTCTTGTGCATTCCCATTTCAAAATGGAAATTGCTGCTTCAGTTGTCTTCAGTTATATGAGGACACAGATACCCAAGAATATAGTTCTTATTCAGCATTATAAAGCCTATGCCCATCTTGGTCTCTTCTTATTCAAATAGCAATGATATCAATGAAAATAGAATTTTATAGTCAATGCCTATCATAATGGCTTTGTATGTTTTTGTCTCTGTTCAATGAGGTAATCATGTAGAAAGGTAAATAAATCATTCATTTTCAATAAGATATTTGAAAAATTAAATAAGATTTTATGTAAATAATATACCACTGAATGGACTTATCTTTATTGATTTTTACATTGTCGCTCCCACCCCCCCCCCTTTTTTTTCAGAATTAGCTTGTTTAAACAGTTCAGGCTAAAGGTTTTGTGATAGCAAACAACATCTTAGTCTCATCTTATCCTTTCTTCTAATTTAGCATTTGCTTTGACCTTTGTTTTAGATAATCAGTGATCTGACAGTGCACAGACATCTCATTCTAAAATGATTGCTACATCTGTAACGAGGCATTTCTTTTAAGATTTAGCAAAAAAAGTTTTAATATTGCCATTTGAGAAGCATCTAGGCCTAATGGATAGAGAACTGATCTAGGATTCAAGAGGACCTAGGTTCAAGGTCTGCCTCTGACACCAAGTGCCTCTGTCATCGTCTGCAAGTCATTTAACCTTTAATGCTCGGGACAAGTCTCTACGACTCTAAGCTGCAGAGCAAATGCCTATTCACACTACTGGGAGTTGCTTCATTGAGAGTTCCTTATCCCAGTGAAATTATAGGCCTTTTAAAAAATTGTGTGCATGTATGTATATATGTCTATGTTCTTGACAGTCACCACATACAGCACCTTCATTCTCTTAATATCAAGTCCTTCCAGGGGTTAAGGTTAGCCACTGAGACAACGTTTCAAGGTCATTCTGAAAAGCTTCCCTACTTGGTTAGAGGGATGGGCAAGATCCAGCTCCTACCTGCTTTCAAGAATTAAGTGTTAAATTTCCAGTTGGAAAATTTATACCTCAGAAATCAGCAAATGCCACAAATCAGAGTTTGATTTATTATTTTGTTGATTGTCTAACCTTAAGAAAGTGATGGAGAAAATGTTAATAATACGGATTTAATAAAAAAAAATGTATAGAGTTTGGACTCTTTGCTGTTGTTGGACAGCTTGTTGTTAAACATTTACCAGCACATAAGTAGTTGGCTCTATTTTAGATCAATACCGTATTTCTCCCTAGACATGACTCTTTGGTTCTTAGGATCCTCTCTTAGAGCTTGTTATAGAGGCATTAGGGAAGAATGCCCCAGGATACTTCTGTAGTGGGCCCTGCAAGAAGTCCTTGCAATTAGGTCTGTTCTCCACCTTTTTCTCCTTCCTTCTGCTGGCTGCCTGATTCCTCTTGTGCCTTATTAATTAGCTATAACACCTGGCCTCCTTATTCCTACTCCTCTTGCTCTCTGGGAACCAAACTCCTCTACATGCTTTGCCACAGTAAATAGTTACAACACATACCCTCCTTACTCCTCTAGAACATTGTACTCTGGGAAGTACATTCTTCCACAACTACCTTCATTCCTTCTTCTCAAGACCTGAGGTAAGTTGCAGTTTCAGATCTCAGCCTATCCTGGGAGCAGGATCCACCATGGGTATGCTGTTAAGAGGCTAACTCCATAATTCAGCACCTAAAACTCCTGCAGCCATTAGGGGTATTAAGCTATACTAGGACAGCACAGTCTGGGCTGAGGGAGAAGGAAAGAGGCTAGAGGTGACAGAAGTGATAAGCTGGTGAATTGGTCTTCAGTTATTTGTCCTGTTGTCCTCTATTTTCAAAGAGGACCACTGACATCATGGGGTGATATCTTGTGGATTGCATTTAAGTGAGGCAGAGATACACAAAGTTATCAGTCTCACTCTCTCTTCCAGAGTCATCAAAGTCCAGTGGCAGGACAAAAGTCAAGATGACTGGTGATGGCATGGGATGTAGTGGATGACCTTGGCATCTTTGATCCCTGACCATGCTCAAAGTCCTCCACAGAGCCTGCTTCGGCTGTCTTCATGGCTGATGGAACAAATTGTTCTCATCTGCCCATTCTGCCAGGATAAGTCTTCATATGCTTGGGGAGATATCCTCCTAACTCACTGATAGGTTTGAGGCCTGTTGGTTACATACAATCTGGTTTAGTCCATCTGCCAGATGGTTTTACTGGGTTGTGGCTGCTGCACATGCTACAGCTTCTTGGAGCCACAGGTGAGAGTTAAGTGACAGATGGATATTTTTTCCTGCAAGAATTGCCTTGTGGCATATTCTTTCAATTTCACTCTTCTTGTCCATGATAAATTTGCTGCATTTTGGAGCACTTTACCTGTTCCTTTAAAGTTGGGGGAGAGTGCCCCAGATTAACTCTCCCTCTGCTATCACCTAAGATTCTCTTTCTGAATTTTTTTTCTGCTTACAAATGGGCAAATTACTTACGCTCTGTTTATAAGAACTCTGAGGGATAGTTCAGCTTTATAAAATAGTTTAAAGCATATCTCTCAGGGGGAAAAAAACAAACCACCAAATAAACCTTTTCTTTATTATTCTTGCATACTGTAAAGTAGAACTATATGCAAAAAATAATTACTTTTATAATGCTTTTTTAAGACTAAAAGGACTAACACCCACCTGAAGAAATAAATTATAGATATATCTCCCCAAAATTAAACATTTTGCAGTATCACCATTAAAGCGTAATCACATTCCACTATAGGGCTGTCCTCAGCCCTATACTAATGATATTAAACTAATTGTTTGAGACCAGTCAAGCTTATAGTTAATTGTAACTACCCTATCAGTTCATCCCAACTTTGCCCAGGTGATTTTATTCCTTTCCTCACAACTAGTGCAGCTCAGTGTTCACTACAGCCTGCTGGCCCAGTAATTCTTTCCCTTCTCTCTGCTTTGCTCTGCACCAATGGTATTAGCATCTCCCTGTCAGTGTTGTTTCCCCTAATGTTTCATAGAACTAATTGGTTTTGGGAGGCATGATTTGAACCTTAGTATATTAAATCACATAAGATCATGTCAAGAAAGTATTCATATAGATGTTTATGTGCTTGTAGATTAGAGTGTTGACCTTTCTTTTTGATTTTATCATTTATGACTTGTGTTAGCATTTTACATTTATACTAATTTTCAGCAATTATTTATTAGAATGTCATGGTAGATCAGTAAGATTGCAAAGCAAAGCTTTGGAGTGTGCGTGTGTGTGTTTTAGACCAGATATGCCAATGATTTCCTTGAGATACAGAACTCTCCGTAGCGAAATTCCCTCTACTAATACAGACTGCAATCTATTCTGCAAGTCACAGTCCTAGAGAATCATCTAGGGCAGGGGTGGGGAACCTGCAGCCTCGAGGCCACATGTGGCCCTCTGGGTCCTCAAGTGCAGCCCTTTGAATCCAAACTTCACAGAACTGTCTGTTCTAGGGGCACTATGGGGTTAAATGACCTGCCCACCTTTACCTGGGAGCCACCATGGGTCAGAGAAAGGACTTGAACCCAGGTCTTCCTGATTCCAAGGTTAGCTCTCTATTCACTGGCTACTTCGCCTTCCACAGTACTTTATATTGCTTCCTTAAAGTAATGTGGTTGTATACAAGAAGAAAGATTCTATACTAGCTTATTTTTGTCAACACTAGATAAGGAAAGAAATGCTAGCTTTACAGTTGTTTGCTCTTTGCAAATATGCATTAATACCATTTAAGTACTAACAAGCCAAGTCTTAACAAAGAAGTTCTTTTTTTCTCAGCCACTTAGAATTGATGTCAAAGAAGCCAAACACATTTGTTTTCTGATAACAGTGTTCCACATATTATTGCTTTAGTGCATAACTCTTGTTTTTGGATTGTCATAGAACTTTATATTCCATATTCAGAATTTCACAGTCCTTATAAGCCACTTTCCCTAACTACGTATGAGGGAGCTAACAGCTTGAAAAGACATTAGGTTTTGGTTGACCACATACATATAACAAGGGACCAGGGGTATGGTATACCATGAGCACCTGCAGTTGCATCTACTGAGCTTTGTAGAAAAAAAGAAACCAGTGGATTTGGGGGAGTTACTAGAAAGTAATGATATCAAAGGGTTTGTAACGAGTGATCTAATGCAGGAAAATCTATTCTCAACTGGTTTCAGATCATCTTCTCATATATGGTCCACAGAAATAAGGCAAGAAAGCTGGCAAGCCTGATCTGAAAGGAGGAGTACATATAAAGGCTGCTGAGAAAGGAAACAACAGAAAGAACATTTCTATTTCAATAATCTACTTTAAAGGATCAGAAGAACAAAAGTCATAAGTCTGATAGAAAACCATTAATAAAAGAGAGCAGCTGAAGAGACAGCTGTCTTCTGCTACAAATGTAGACTAGTTTGCTACTTACATGCTGGATGCCCTTGGGAGGTGCCTGCAGATTTGGGTTAGGGGAAGCAGACATTTACAGACAGACGTTAGGAAATAATGATGGGGCCAGGGACAGAGGCCACCCTGGACCTCAGATACACTGAGCCTGACCTCATCACCAGATATTCAGACTCATAGGTACTCATGTAGAAATAACCACGAAGAGTGAGAACACAGAGCAATCCTAAGTGACCACTGGGTTCTTGTCATTCATGGACAGGTATTTGGAGAAAATAATTTTAGACTCCAGGGACTAAGAAAGGACTATCCATATTTGATCTATTAACTAACTAATAGTTAATTAAGTAATAATAACAATAATAATAGTTAGCATTCATTTAGAATTTTAAGACTTTCAATGATCTTTACAAATATCCTCCCATTTTATCCTCATAATAACCATGGGAGCTAGGGTGCTATTATTATATTCATTTTAGAGTTCAGGAAACAGAGCCAGGCAGGTTAAGTAACTTGCATGTATTTATACAGTAAGTGTCTGAGGTCAGATTTGAACTTGGGTCTTTGAACTTGACTCCAGGTCTAGCACTCTATCCATGGAGACACCTAGCTAACTTTTTTCTTTTTCTTTTTTTTAAAGAAAATCACTGGTATCAAAATTTTGACTCTGGTGTTGTTGTTGTTTGTCCTTCACTCTAGAAGAGGACCATGACATCGTGGAGGTGATGCCATGACATGCAAGTGAAGGATTTAAGTGAGGGAGGGCTGTGCAAAATCATCAGCCTCACTTTCTCCTCTGCAGCCATCTGGGTTCAGGGGCCAGATACACATCAGGATGACTGGAGATGGCTCCAGATGCAGTAGAAGACCTTGGCCTTTTAGCTAAGGTTTTGGTCTTTTTTTTTTTTAAGCAGGTCTCAATTTGGCTGAGGCAACAACCATTCAGTGATTAAGGCTAGGAAAAAAAAATGAGGCAAAGAATAGCCTCTTTAACCTAGTCCAGAAAAAAAAATCAAACTGGGAGGGGAAGAGCTTCTGGGTTTCTGGCCAAAACAGAAACAATTCCTATTTATATTTATTTTCTGTCAATCAGGGACCAAACAATGACCAAGTGGGGTTTGGCCTCGGATCTACTGTTGTAACTCTGGTGTATCCTTACCTAGAAGACACCTCTGAAGTCTTGGTGTTGAGGAAAAACAACTTACTCAAAGCAAAAGAAATGCACCATGTAGGCAGTGAGCTGGGGCTCTATTCCTGAACACCTCTAACATCTTGTGCATCTTGTGTGGAATATAGAAGCTAGTAGTAACAGAGAAAGTTTCAACAGCAATGTTGGGTGAAATTATTTTTTCTTTGTGCTGCAGCTCAGATACCACTAGGAAGCATCTCCATTTACAAGTTCTTTTTTTATTTTTATTTTTAAACATTGCAATCACTTCCCAATACTCATCACTCTAAAGAACCCTTGAAATAAACTCATAGCAAAACCAACTGACATTTTGATTATGTATGATAAAATATGCCCTATTCTACACTTAGAATATGCCACTCCTTTATCAAGAACAAAAATGTATGCTTCATCATTAGTACTCTGCAGTCAAGATTAGACACTGCATTGATCTGAATTATTTTGGGTTTTTTTTTTCCTTTCTAATGGGAGACTAGCTAATAAGCCCCATCCTCATAAGCCTGTGCAGTGAACTAATATGGTTGGTTCATGCAATTCTTCATTTGGAAGAGACTGAGGACCTTATTTCCAGGAGAGTTGTGATGAAGTATAATGGAAATGTATTGAAACTCCAGAGTATTTATAGATATTTTGTAACTGATTGCAATGTGCTAAGTGTGTAATGAACGACAGCTTCTCTGATTGGTTATAATTGCAGAACTGAATTGGAGGTGCCTTCAAAAGGCTTTAGTTTGCTTTGGTTTCTCTTTGGTTGGCTCTTTGTTTTATATCTTCGCTGAAAGTGTCCAGAAAAAGACAATGCTGTAACAGAAGGAGCATTGGTCCTCTTCCATCTGAAGCTGACATGTGCCCTTAAAAATACAAGCTTTGCTTCTTGGTCTGCCTTGGTCTGCTTTGATATTATTTCATTTTAGGTGAGGAGATTAGAAGTATTGAATTATCGAAGGAAATTGGAAGTACTGAATTATCAAAAAGTTGGGGAACAGAGTCACCTGTGAGTCTGGGAGTTAAATTGATCCTGGGTTTTGTAGCTAGCTTGGGGTCAGTTTCCAAAAGTTTTGATCTTCATGACCTAGCCCAAGGGTAGCTGAATTGAAGCTAAATGAACACTCATCTGGTAGCAATGCTTATGAGCTTGGTTGGACCAATGCTATGTAGAAATTGCATTAAGTCTGAGCCCGTTCTTCCCAGAGACCAACATGGTATAAGGAAGACTGGTGCCCTTGTGTTATTTGGTGGGGTGGGGTGGGGTTGGGGGAGTTTTTGCTTCTTTTTAGACTTTCATTCTTGTTAAATAGTCAAAGTAAATATTTCTTTATAAAAGCTAATTGATGTTACTTGGTTAAATGGAAACAGGATGCTAGTCATTGGTGGCTAACGATAGGGGAAATGCTTCTGGAATGAAGTACTCGAGTCATAATGTTAAAGAAGGTAACCTTTCTAGGGCACCCCTAGAACTCCAAGGGGGAGATGGAGCCAGCCTAACACTGGGATAGTGGGGCCAGAGAGCATTTGCTATACTTTTATATTATAGCAGTCATAATGTATAGTATTCTGTTAGTCTTTGTTCTTCATCTGTTTAAGGAAGTTTTCACAAATATTTCTGAATTCCTCCTATTTGTCCTTTCTTATATGGTCAATGATAGTTATTACACTTATGGCACAATTTGTTTAGTCAGTTTTCAATTCAGTTGATAGCCACTTTCTTTCCAGATCACAAAAAGTGCTGATAAGAATAGTTTGTACATGACTAATGTGAAAATATGTTTACTATGAATATGTATATGTAGAGTCTATATCAGATTACATGCCATCTTGGGGAGGGGGAAGGGAAGAGATGGGAGAAAATTTAAAGCTCAAAATCTTATGGAAGTGAATGCTGAAAGCTAAAAATAAATAAACTAAAAAAGAAAGGATACAAGGTAAAATGAAAGTGTCTCAGAAAACCCTAAAATTCTATGATCCTAATAGTTTGTGAGTAACAGCTTGTTGAAAAACAAATTAGGAAGAGTATCAGGGGTGGAGTTTAAGTGAACAATTCAATAAAGAGTTGTGGTTTAAGAACCATCATGATAACTGAGGCGGCACTGTACATAGACAAACAGTAATGATTTCTCCCTATGCAAAGAGCTAATCAATAGTGAACGGAAGTTTGTTTTCTTTCCATAGATATGGAGTCAATCAATTGATCAACAAGTGTTTATTAAACTTCCATCTTGTTCTAGATACTGTACTAGGTGCTGGCGATGGCAAAGACAAAAATAAAACCTTGCAAAAATAAAATAAAACTTTGCCTGCCATCAAAAAAAAAGTTTGTACATATGAGATCTTTCCCTCTTTTCTTTGATCTCTTTGGGGTATATGCTGGTAGTGGTATGGAAGAGTACGGACAATTTATCTATTTTTCTATCTTGGTTACAAATAGCATTCCATAATCTAATTTTCTACAGCATTATAGAAATCAATCAATAAGCATTTATTAATCACTTATACTATGTGCCAGTCAGAGATGGGGGTGATGACATGCATGTAAATAAGCTCAAACAAGATACATACAGAGTAGATGAAGGGTCACTTTTGAGGGGAAAGAACTAGCAACTGAGAGACCAAGAAAGACCTTCTACAGAAGGTTAGTCTTGAAGGAAGCCAGGAACTCTGAAAAGTGTGAGGAAGAGCAGAAGATAGCTGTCTCTTCAGCTGATCTCTTTTAGTGGTGGTTTTATATCAGACTATTATGACTTGTTCTCCTGACTCTTTGATTATTGAAGTAGAAAAGTTCTTTCTATTCCCTTTCTCAGAAGGCTACACACACATATACATACATATATACATATACACACATATGAAAAGAGAGCTATTGGAGCTTATTGAATAGTGGGTGAAATGGATCAAAGGTTTAAAAAAATCACTTTGGCTGCTGTGTGGAGGATGGTTTAAAGTGGAGAGAGAATTGAGGCAGGGGGACCAATTACAAAACTATTGTAATAGTCTAGCTGAGAAATGATGGGGGCCCAAACAGGGGGTGGTGGCTAGGGGAGATAAAGGGACATATGTGAGAGATGTTGCTGAGAAAGAAATTATAAGATTAGCCAACTGTTTGGATATGTGGTGAGAATAAGATTCAAGGATGAGTCTGTGAATCTGGGTAAATGGAAGAATGATGGTGCCCTCCAAAGTAATAGTACATTTTGAAAAAGTTACAATTTTTTTATGTGTTGGGGAGGGGAAGACAATAAGTTCTGTTTTGGACATGTTGAGTCCTATGGAACATCTTTCAGTCGTGTCCCACTTTACACGGACAATGTCCATGGGGTTTCTTGGCAAATATATTGGAGTGCTTTGCCATTTCTTTCTTCAGTGCATCCTCATTTTACAGATGAGGAACAGAGGCAAATGACTTGCCCATAATCATAAAGCTAGTAGGTGTCAGAGACCAGATTCAAAGTCAGATCTCTCTGACCCCAGGCCTGGTGCTCTATCTACTGGACCACCTAGCTGCTTCAGGTAGAGACTATGAGTCTCTATCTATAGAGATGATAGCTAGAAGGCATGGTGGGATCTAGTGAAGATTTTTTTTTGAGTATGGGGAGTACGGGTGCATATTTATAAGCATCAGAAAAGGAAAGGGTCAATAGGGAGATATTAAAGATGAGAGAAAGGAAGGATGATAGTGAGGGCAATCTGCTACAATAGATACCATACAATGAGAGGATGGCCTTGGCAAGGAGAACGACTCTCTTTTGTGAGAGACTGGAATGAAGGAGGAGATGGTGGGGGATGATGTCAGAAGAATGCCAAGTGAGGAGAAGGGAGAAGAGAGAATTTTTGGCAACAGGTTTTGACTTATTTTTCAGGGCAATATGAGTCAAGAAGAAGGGGGTAGCCTGGGAGGCTTGAGGAGGAGGGAGATTTGTGGTCATTTGGAGGGTGAATTACAGAACACTAGAAGGATTGCCTTCCTGCAGTTAAGGGCTCAGTTGCGACTAGACAGCATAAATTTGTAATGGTTGACTAGTTTACCAGGGGATTGAGATTAGGAAGGAAGAAGAGGATAGCCTTTCTTTATTTGATTCTCTTCTTTGTACTTATCACATTCTGCCTTGTAGTACAATTATCATAAATTAATATCATTTATAATAAATAAGCATTTATTAAGCTAATTGAATTAAATTTTACACTAGCAGATGCTTTGATGCACCAGTTATGTCATCAGTGTGATCATGAAATCACAGAATTTGAGAGATGGAAGGGACCTCAGAATTCATCTAGTCCAAACCATATAAGAAAGGAGTCCCCATTATAACATACCTGATAGGACCAACCAACCCCTTCTTGAAGACCTTCAATGACAGGGACCTCCACCTGTCTAGACAAGACATTGCACTTTTGATCAGCTCTGTTAGAAAGATTTTTCTGACATCAAGCCTAAATTTGTCTCCTTGTAACTTTTGTTACTGCACTCTTGGGACAAACAGACCATGTCAAATCCTTTCTTTCAAATATTTGAAGACAGCTATTATGCCCCTCCCTTATCCTGAGTTTTTTTTTTCTAATCTAAACATCCCCAGTTCTTTTAACAAATTCTTATGTAACATAGACTCAAGGCCCTTCGCTATTGTGATTGCCCTCTTCCCAACACTCTATAAGGTTATCAGTGTCCTTCTTAAACTGTGAAATTCAGAACCGAACACAATGTTATAGGTATCTTCTGACCAGGGCAGAGAAAGATGGAATTATCATCCTTCTTCCTCAAAGCTCCCCGATTCTTAGAAGCCATACCTCTCTTAATGAAGCCCTAGATCACGTTAACTTTTTGCGTTACCATATCATACTTCTGATTCATATAAAGTTTGCTATCCACTAAAATTCCCAAATCTTTTCCAGAACAACTGTTGTCTAACTTTGCCTCCCCCATCTTGTACTTGTGAAGCTGAGTTTTTATACCCAAGAGTAAGACTTTATAAGATTTTATTTCTATTTAATGTCATCTGAATAGATTTAGTCTACCTCTTTCACTATAAAGATGTTTTCCCTGATGAAACAGAAGCTCCTTAAGAATACCATTTCACTCCTTGCCTTTATATCCCTAGTACCTTCACCTGGTAGATGCATAAGTGCTTTTTTGATCTGACTGATTGAAACTGAGGCTCAGAGAGGTTGAGCGACATGTCCAGTGTCACACGGGAAGGAAACAAAAGAGTGGGGGTTCAAACCCAGGTCTTTTGATTTAAATCTCCTGTTTTGTTTTTCAATTATAATACACTTCCTTACAACACCCCGCCCTGCCCCCACTCTCATTTTATAGGTGAAGTAACTGAAGCCAAGAGAGATTGTGACTTATCCAAGGTACAGAAGGCAATTCTTCCATGGTTATGCAATTCTTGTCCATATCCTTATGTAAGTTTTCTATAGTTAGAGGATCTTTCTAATATGTAGCGTTAGAAGGTTTTTTTGAGCTCCTCTAATGTTTTGTGGATACCAATAAAATGTGTTATCTCTTATTTTCACAATATGACCAAACTACTTTCTTTTCTATTCACATATATACTTGTTGATAATTTTATGCCACTTCTTTTGAATGGATCCTTTTCGCAAAATGCTAGTCTGCATACATAGACCATATCTCTGATTTTCCATGATTTTCAGCAATATGTCATCCCTGCTAGAATATTGATGTTAAATATGTTAGAGTGGCAGAGAGAAGCTCGGGTCAATGGGAAGTATAGTTTACCAAAACTAAATCAGCTCATTCTCTTTTTATTCAATTTTTGTCTCAGCTCATTGTCTTTCTTCCAGCCAAGATATATGCACTGATGGATTCAATCAGTGGGCTGCCCAGAATCACAGGATCTCAGAACTAGAAGGATTTTCAGTGGCCATCTAGTAAAAGTTATTCCCTAAGACGAATCCCTACTACAGCTCAACAAGTGGTCATTTAGTCTTTGCTTAACCTCTAATGAGGGGGAACCCACTATTTCTTGCAATAACCATTCTACTTTTAGAGCTCTGATTTTAAAGACATTTTACCTTGCATAAAGATTAAATATGCCTCTTCACAACTTCCACCTATGACTCATAGTTTTGCCTTCTGGCACCAAATAAAATGACTTCAGTATTGTTTTCACACAACAGCCTTAGGAGTAGTACTTGACGATAGCTATCATGCTCCTTTTCTGCTCCTTTCCTAAGACTTTTCTTTACCACACTAGACAGGTCGAGCTCCTGACATGAGCTTGATTCTGTTCCACATCCTGGTTGTCCTCTTTTGGATATGCTATAGCTTATAAATGTCATACTTAAAATGTAGAATTATCTATTCAAACTCATTTTCTTCAGTAAAATGAAAGGTTTTCATTTGACTTCTGGTACTACCTGTTGTTTGATATTAGAATCCTGATGTTTTACCAGTATATTTCTCAGGGAGTTATACTTTGGTTTCTCTGTGTTGGTAATCTATACATTCTATTCTTCTTTGCTCTGTGTTTCCAGTGCTTCTGGGGAAAATTCTTGTACTCCCTTCTCCTCTCGTTCCACATAGTGTGGTATTTAGGATTTTTAATATAATTTTTTGAAAGAGATCTATGATCATGAATTTATCTCAATATCTTTTCTGTGCTACTCTTAGAGGTAGTGGGTCATGTTGTTTGTTCAGGAGTCTTTAAATAGAGACTTGAACATTTTGGTTACAGTAGGAATACTTTAGACTATTAACCCAGCTATTAGGTACTAAGGAACTTCCTAGTGTATAAGTGAGTCAATTAGTAGTCAAACATGGATCATTTCTGTCACCCAGAGACCCTGCAATAGGCGATCTTCAATTTAAGACCAGTTGTTTTTGCTTTATAGAAAATTAATTTGTTTTTCAATTTTTGTCTTCTATTTTGACAAATTTCCTCCTACTTTGATAATTTTTAGTATCAATTCTGTACCTCATTTTCTGAGACTCTACTATTTTAGATAGATTCCATGGTAGGAAGGATGATATAATAGAAAAAGTACTGCATTTGAAGTCAAGGGTGTTGGGTTAAATTTCTGGTTCTGCCATTTATGACCTATGTGATCTTGGAGAAGTTGCTTTACTTTTCTGGACTTTGGTTTCCTCATCTGTAAAATGAGGGACTTGGATTAGATAACATCTAAGGTTTTGTCTAATTCATACTCTTTTATCTGTTCTAAACTGCTTAAATGTTTGTCTTTTAAAAAGTTTCTTCTTTGAGAACTCCAATTTCTGAAATAATTATAATTCCACTTTCATTTCTTTTAATTATTTTTCTTCTTCTCTGAATCATTCTGGAATTTGTGTATATATGTGTGCAAATTTTTTTGGCCATTGTTTAATTGTTTCTAGAGGTTCTGCAGAATTCATTACACAACTTTGTGTCACTGAAAATTTTCAAGTTACTATCTTCTCCATAATATTCATAATATTGCATACTTTTCTATACTGTTTATTTTTCTTTATGAATCTTACTGTTGGTTTATATGACTGGATCCTTTACATTCTGTTCTTTTCTCTCAGCTTTCTTGTTGTGTATACCTTCCCTTGTCCACTGTTGCTTGTTCTGTCCTGTTCAGATCAGTAGGGCTGAGCTACTTTGCTCATGTTATGGGGTGGGAGTTGCCATCTGGCTTGGTCCATGTTGCATGGAAATTCCAAGGGGAGGTGACTTCAGCTGTATTTATATTTTTCCCTCCCCTTTCTTTTATGGAGAAGTCTTTTCCCCTCTGTCCTAGTCAGGTATGAAAATGCTTCAGGGGTGGGGAACATTCAGCCCCTGAACCCACATGGGTTGAAGGTTCCCTGCCCCTGTAAGTTTGGATTCAGTCAAAGGGCTGCACTTTAGGACTTAGAGTGCCACATGTAGCCTCAAGGCTACCAGTTCCCCACCCCTGAACTAGATTCTTATTGCATCTACAGCTGATCACTTTCTCCATCACCTGGGCAAGTTAAGCTGAGGTGGAGAGTATTAAACTGGCTTGCTGCCAAGAGGAAACTGAGGGAAAGACAGATGTCAACAAAGCTAAAGCTTGAAATGTGGGCCTGATCATATTAGAAGTGGGGCATATTGGATGCATCCAAAGGGAGTGGACCCATAATACAGACTTCTGTTGTCAATTTTCAGAAAGTTTTTCCTCATTGGGAAGTGTTTCTTTTCTTCTCTTATTATAAAGTGCATATTTATTATATTTCTTGAGGTTGTGGACATGGTAGGCTGACATGCAATTACTCATTCTAATATCTTGCTAGAAACCCTTTGCTAGACACATTTTCTTATCTGTATTTTTCTCACTGTGAATAAAAACTTTATATCTGGAGACTATAATAATCTATTTTAGAGATTGGGCTAGCCTGTGTTAAAAACTGGTTTTGCTCTATAAATAAAGGTTTTAACAAAAGGGCTCTTTATGAAATTCTTACATTAGATTGCCTAACAAGAATTTCCTTAAAGGCTTTAACTAAACTTTACTATTAATAACATTTTAATTTCTTGAGCTCTATAGAAATACTGTTCTTATGCTTACATGCATATTAAAGAATAATAGGCTTTTCTACTCCCATTTACTGTCTCCAGCTGTCTCCAAAAATCTTCTGACCAGTGACATAAAGAATTGATATTATTGAAAAAAGAAAGATCAAAGGAATACTTTATGGAATCAGCATGATAAGATATCACTTCCTACTATGTTTTAAGGTTCATGCCCTTTGATTTCACTTAGGGTTTGACATGTATTATGTTTAACTTAATTACTAGAACATATTAGGAGAGTTAATTGCTTTGTTCAGTTATGGAATATTAGATTAGTCCAAAAGGGTTAATGTCCTAGAAGGCCACACTGAAGTAGCCAAGCAGAGCTCTGCTTGAGCACATATTACTATGAAAGGACATGGAAAATGTGTGTATATCACATATGTATATTATATATACTATAAATACACACATCCAGCATCATGTGGTATAATATAAAATGTGTCTGTCACCTGTGATTGAGGGAAGACATTTTGTTCAAAGAACAGAAACTCAGGAAAATCAGATTTGCAATTACCAATACGACACCTCCTTGGCAAATAAGCAGGAAAGCTTTTTGAATTTGATTCCTGAATGGTTTTTTTAAAATTCACATGATATACTTCTACTACTTCATTGATAGTTATGAGGAAAGTGCTTTAAAGTTTACAAAGCTCTAAGTAAATGTGAATTATGATTGGAATTATTGTTAGTAACAAAACTTATAAATTAGGACAAAAATAAATGATATAATACTGATCTATAAAAACTTCTTCAGAGACAATTAGCTCTATTTTATGTATGCAAAATGGAAGATTTTTTTGTCACATCTATCATTGCAGATCTCTCTACATAATGTGTGAACAATTTTACATATTTAGTGATCTTATACAGTCAATCAATAAATATTTATTAAAGGTCTACAGTGAGCCAGGCAGTGTGCTAAGTGCTGGAGATACAAAGAAAGGCAAAAGCCAGTCCCTGCTCTCAAGTAGCTCACAGTCTAACAGAAGAGACAACACGTAGACAGCTATGTACCAACAAGATATGCAGAATAAATTGAAAGTAATCAACAGAGCAAAATGTAACAAGAATGTTGCTTGTAGGTGCTGTGGAGGTATAAGGCTAATAACACAGGAGGGCTGCTAGTATAGGTTCTTTGATCTGCTTTTCTAAAGGAAAGCAATTGTAAGGGGTTAACAATCTTACTTTAATTAAACATACATATATCATTCATTTAGTTCAGGGGAAAAAGTCTACACCCTGAACTTCAGAAAGAATACAAATGGAAATTACAAGCAGAAATTATAAACAGAGAAAATAACACAAATCAACAGACAGGCTTCTAACTGTCTAACCATAGAAACACATACATAATTACCAGAGAGAAAAGCACCAACATCTGAGTTTTCAAAGCCAGGGGGGCTCCTTAACAGCTACCCAGAGTATCATCTGGCTCTATCACACAAACACTCTTCCAATAAATGAGCCCCCAAAGCAAAACCTCACCTCAGAGTATATATATATATACTGTTTCCAATCAAAGACTCTTGATTCAAACAAAGGCAAGACTCAATCAAAGGCACTTGATGCCTTAGTCCTGGGAAGCACTCCAAAAGAAAAAACAGCAAAAATTCCCATTTTGCTTGCCCTTACACAAAGGCACTAGAATTAAGAGGGATCAGGAAAGGATTCTTGTAGATAGAATTTTAGCTGGTAGCCAAGAGGCAGAGATGAGGAGGGAGAGAATTCAGGTATAGGGACAGCCAGTGAAAATGCCTGGAGTGGGGACTCTCTTATCCAAGGAAAAGGGGCCAGTGACACAGAATCACAGCATTTGGGGGCAGGAGCTGGGGTGGGGGGAGGAACAGTTATGAAGGTAGGGTGCCACTGTGGTTTATTGACTAGGGGGCAGGGGTGACATGATCAGATATGCACTTTAAGAAGAGCACTTTGACAGCTCAGTGGAAGATAGATTGGAGTGGGGAGAGACTTCACCAGTAAGCCACTGTAATAGTACATATATAGATTACTATAATTCTATTTCAACTGTTTTTTCAACTATTTTCCTGCTAAGGCTGCTAATCAGTATTTTTGCTCTTCAGTGAGTATTGAAACAGGCAGTGTACCATAGTGGATAGAAGTCAGGAAGACCTTTAGTTCAAATCCTGGCTCTGACACTTGTTAGCTGTGTGACCCAGGGCACAGTTGTTTTTAGGATCAAATGAGATATTTGTAAAGCAATTTGCAAACCTTAAGGAATTATATAAATGCTAGCTATTATCATTATCAGCAAGGGATTGTTATCCTGAGGAGATGAGGAATAGAAAAAAGAATAGAAAAGCCATGAAGAGAAGGGAAAGCAAGGATCATAGAGTAATAAATTTAGACCTAGATGGGCCCATAGAGATCATATAAATAACCCCCTCATTTTTCGAGCAAGGAAACAGAGACTTAAATTGAGTGACAACTAGTAGGTTATGAGAGGTGGGATTTGAACCCATCTTTTTCCAACTCTTAAATTCAGGACTCTTTGGGCTATATACTATAGTGCCTCTATAAGAAGGGGGCAACAGTGTCTATAAATTCATAGTACTGAGCAGAACTGGAGCAGAGGACTACTTACTGGCTGAGATACAAAAAGGATGAAAAAAAAAGCTAGAAGAGCTGCTAGGACATCATTATGTTTTTAGGCAGTTTTCAGGTGGGAAACGAGACAAAGGAGAGTTATCTAACCAGCATATATCGGGGAAAGGAAGAATGAGTTAGCATTCATTTGGGGCAACATTTTGCTGAGAAAGTTTCTGATTGTTTCATTTCCTTCTTAGTGGCAGTTAACTACTTTTAATGATCCTATGCTGCGGTTTGCTTGCATTTTTTTTGTTACCATGGTTATGTCTAAATATCTAATCCCCAACTGATTTCAGATATCTTCACTTTCACAATTAGCATATATTTCTTATTATATTATTAGTCTGTTTATGAAAGGAACGTAATCTAGCACAACTAGATGAGTAACTTGCAAGCCCCTGATCTTTGTTATCTTCAGGGTTAATTTATTTCTCTTCACATAGGTTCTTGCTATTTATTAATGATGATAAACCTAGCATTAGGATACATTGGTCTGGCAATATGTTGGATAAATTAGGATGGAGAACTTGAAGGCTGTTGTAGCAATCTAGGGATGGTGATGAGGACTTGTACTAAGGTAAGACAGTGAGAATGTAGAGAAAGGATCTGACAGGAAAAATGTTTTGAGAAGATTTGATGACTTGGATGTGTGGGATGATGAAAAAATAAGTTTTTTCTACTCCTGAAATGTTTCCCTCCTCTTTTAAATTTTTTTTGTTATGTATATATTGTTTTTCTATTACTTATGTTTACCAAATATATTTCACTCTCCTCCCTCTCCAAGAGATATTTTTTTTATAACTGTGGAATCATATTAAACACCTTTTTTTTGTTCACTTGAAAATATCAAGAAATATTTATCTAGCCTAAAGTCCTTTTTCAAAGTTTTCCCTTTAGGAAAGTGTGGGAAAGGTCAATAACAAAAGCTAAGGTCCTAGGAATATGAATTCAATGTGGTACCCAAACTTAAAACAACAGAAAAAAAAAGATCATTGCTTTTCCATCTTTGGAAGAGATAGGCTGTGATCTGCTTTAGGACATTGCCCTCTTCATTCAAGAAGCATTTATTAAACTCTTGCTATTAAGTCCAGGGAAAACAAATACAAGCAAAAAAAAAAAAAAAAACAGTCCCTGCCCTCCAGGAGTTTACATTCTAGTGGCTGCGAAACAATACGTAGAAGGACGTTGAAAAATCCAGTGGGTGGGGGCAGGAAGAAGAGATGAAGGTACATGGCTGGGGGTGCAGGGGTGGGTTGGCATCAGGTCTTGGTAGAGAAAGTCTGGGACAGTATGGACAGCAGTTTAGAGAGGAATGAAAATTTGATTGGCCTGGTTGTCCTCCTTAAATTGCAGGTTCTGAAAGAACTAGGCAATTAGTGGGAGATGCAATGGGGGAGGAGGACATTTCCAATGTGTGAAGTCCAGGGTATAGTGAGCTTTCTGGTTGAAGTGGTTTCTGAAACTATACTGTTGGGGAGGGATGAGGATTAAGATACCAATTACCTAAGAGAGAAAGCTTTTTCAAAGCTAGTGGGGTGGGTGGGGAGTTGTCAAAAGAGGAATTTAACTGAATGCCCTTAGGAGAAGTTTGTGGTGACTCTAGTTCCATTAGACTGGATAGAATGTTATTTCAAAATTGAATAAATTCCTATGAATATTACTTCAGAATTGTCTTAGGGTAGAGGAGTGTGTGTGTGTGTGTGTGTGTGTGTGTGTGTGTGTGTGTGTGTGTGTGTGTAACACCATGACATTTTGAATATTTTTCCAACCTAGGATGCTTGAATTTAGAATAAGATTAAAATAATAAAATTTCTGGATGACTTGTGCTGAAAACTGAAAGTATAGTATTGTCTTTTCTTCAACATAATAAAGAATAAAGAGACAGTTCAGTGATAATGAATAGCATCAAAAAAAGTCTTACATTATATTCAGAGTGCACCACACCAATAATCCCCAACCTATGCAAAGAAGGAGCAGAGGTATCTTTTCATTTGGAGCCAAGCTTGGTCATTATAATTTCACAGTATTCAGCTGGGATTGTTTCGTTCTTGTTTTTTCCCCCCTTTGATTGTGGTAATTATTGTATATATTGTGCTTACTTCACCTTGCATCAGTTCTCGTAAGTGTTCCCATGCCTTTCTGTATTCATCATTTCTTATATCTTATATTCTATTCTTATATTTTCTTATATCACAGTAACAACATTAGTAATCAAGTAATATTGATTTAAATACATATAACCATGGGGCTATTATTATTCACATTTTACAGATGAGGAAGCCAGGTTAGGAAAGGCAGGATAAGTGAATTGACCAGGGTCACACACCCAGTATCCGTTTGAGGCAGAATTTGAATTCAGGTCTTCTAGATTCCAAATCTAGCACTCTATTACAATTTGACCTAGCTAGCAAAAAGTCTCTACCCTGAGGATAGGATAAAACAATTATGCTGATAAAGCAAAAACAAGAAAATTTTAGGAGGTTGAGAGTACTCCAGAGAGGCAAAGTGGTGGTGGGGCAGCGAGCAAGACAATAAAGGCTTCAGGCAGAAGGTAGCACTTTAGCCGAATTTTGAAGGAAATTAGAGATTTTAAGCAGAGATGAGGCTTGAATTGAATGGAATGTATTCCAAATCTGGGGAACAGAGAGCCTTCAAAGAGGCACTGTGGTATATACAACCCCAGAAAACTTGGGTTCAAGTGTCTGACATCTACTGGCTGTCTGACCTTGAACAAGTCACGACCTCCTAGACAGCTCTAGCTAGGGTCCTTAATCTTTTTATGGGGGGCGTGGACGGAGGGTGTGGATGTATCACAGTTCCTTTTGTTAGTCTGTTGAAACCAAAAGACCTACGCATGTTTCCAAAACAATTCTGAACGATTTATGATAAAAAAAAAATGCTAAGAGAAAGAACTGATGGACTCTGAATGCAGAGTGAAGCACACTTTCTTAATTATTATTTTGGCATATTGGTTTGAGTTTTCCTTTGCAACAAGGCTAACAATATGGGAATTGTTTTGAATGAGTGCACAAGTATAATCTATATAAAATTCCTTGCCTTCTCAAGAAGGGGGGTGGGTGAGGGACGAAATTTGGAGCTCAATTAAAAAAAAAGGAATGTTAAAATTTTAGTTTACATGTAATTGAAAAAATACAACCAAAAATGCAAGAAATAAAATACATAATTTAACAAAGGGAACTCATTAGATTGGAATAAATTTTTAAAAAGTTGGTGGACCTCAGCTCCAAGACTACAAATTGTACTGCAAGTGCTTATCTACATTTGTAAAGGGGGAGGGAATTCCTCACTGGGAGATCTCAATAGCAATGAAACAAAGGTAGAAAGAGAGGAAAAAAGAGGGCACAGGTGAGAGATGGAATGCGGGATTCAGGGAACAGAAAGTCCTACAGTTTAGCAGAACAGTAGAGCACAACCAGACCATGCCAGGCTTTCAGGGTCATGAGGGAAGGCGCAGAAGCGTAGCTTTGCCTGGCCGTGGTTGATGGATAGAAACGGTGGACACAAGGACCTGAGCAGCTGAAGATGCGCTCTGGGCACCTGGGCAGGCAGGTTGGCGGCACCAGACGTAGGGCAGAACAAGGGAGCTTCTCTCGCTCGGAGGGTGCCCGTGGGGAAACCCGAAGGTGTGGCGGCTCTCTCAGTGTGGATGAGTGGGAGGGGGAGGAGAGTGTCTACGACTAGAGACAAGGTGAGTGGCTGGAGAGCCGCGTGGGCGGGAGTGCGGTCTGGAGGGCGGAAGGGGATTGGCCAGCTGGCAGCCTCTGTGTGTATGTGGATGGATGGGTGTGTGTAGTGGGGGGGCGGAAGGGGCCCGCTAGTCTGTCAGGCTGGTCGAGGAGCTAGCTAGCGCTCTAGCCGCTCCTCCTCCGGCCTAGCTCCGCCTGCACGTGAGGTGCGCCGCCTGTACCGACTGTCTTCCTCCTTCTCCATTTAGCTGCTCGATCTCGGCTCTCGTCTGACTCCCTCTCTCTTTCTCTCTCTTTTCACACCGCCCTGGCCGCTCCCTCCTCTCTCTCGCCCGCCCGAAAAGAAGTGGAACGCGGAACGCATCGATAGTTCGGCCTTCGCGGCTCCCATCCATTCGCTCGGGGCTCGACTTCCCCAGGCGGTGGTGGTGGCGGCGGCGGCGGCGGCGGCGGCGGCAGCGGTGGCTGCGCCTCGGGCTCCGGCTCCTTCTGCGCTCCCCGGCCCCCGCCATTTCAGAGTGGGCTCGAGAACGGCGCTAACGCAGGCGGCCGTGCGGGCCCGAGACCCAGCGTCTCTGCGGCGCGGAAGAGAGGTACGGCCCCCGCCGCCCTCCCTGCTCAGTCCCTGCCCGGGGTCCGACCTTTCCTCGCCGGCGCCAGGCTGGGCGGGGCGGACGAAGAGTGAATGAATTAGGGGTCCTAGCGGGGGTGGGCGGGTGGGGGAGCCCGAGCGGGTGGGAGGGACGGAGCCACGGCGGGGACGAGCCGTGGGGGGTGGAGGGAGAGGCTGCCGTCGCTTCCTGAACGGGAATCCCCTTCCTTCTTTCCTTTCTTTCTTCCTTCCTCCCTCCCTCCCCGGAGAGCCGGCCGGGCTCGAGGCGAGCTGAAACTCGGCCGCCCCAAGGGCGGGTCCGGGCGTGGTGGCGGTTGCGCCCCGGTCTGTCTGTTGGTGGGTCGGTGCACTCCCTTCTGGACAGCTCTCCAGTGCCCCTGCCCAGCTCCGGCTGCCTGGCGACGTCCTCCCTGCCGCCCTTAGCATCTCCCAGAGCGAGCGAGAAACTTCTGCCGCCGCTGCTAAGTGGTCGTTTTCCTTGTGAACAAAGACTGTGTGTGTGTGTGGGGGGGTCCTTTCCCAAGAGAATTGAGAAGTAGTCATAGACCCCTGTTTGAGGTTGCATTGGGGAGAGCCCCGCTGCAGCCGCTGACTTCCCGGCTACATCCCTTGTATGTGACATTTTGTAGCCTCGGCGAGTGGCCGCAGAAAGGTCTAGGTGTGCGGAATTAAACCTCGTCTGAGTCGTACACGGAAAATGGTTTATCTCAGAGAATTTTGCTGAGTCAAGTTTATAAGCAAGGAAAAAAAAAATCACCCACAAACTAAAAGTGGTTATCTGTACTGGAGAATGCAGAACGTGTTCACCATCCTAGAAGTTACTCCAGTAATACCGTGTAACAGAACTCCCAACGTTTAGCAATAATGACCAGTGGGTGAGGACTCAGTTGTGGCCGCCAAAACACCCTACTGAAGCCTTTTAATCAGATGTGTGCTTGTGGTATAGCTAAAGCTCCAGACTCACTGATAAAGTTTACATATGCAGTAATAAGCATAGTGGGTTAGAGAAGAGAAAATGGCTATTAATATCCAGACAGTCTTAACATTAGTCATTGATTGATGTCAATATTGATGGACTCAGCTTCAAAATGATAACACTTTATCCACTGAATGTAGTTGATGGCATTTAGGCATCGTTTGGAACCTTAGCCGTGTTCAAAGGTAGTCTGTTTTAAACAACTGACATAAAAATTTGAATTTTCAGAAAGAGGTAAATTAAGAGGCTATTATTTACCTTCAATTGCTAAGTTTCTTTTCTTGGCTATGTTATTGTCACTTAACCTCTTTCTGACTCAGTTTTCTCATTCATACAGTGATGAGCTTGGACTGGTGCAGTGGTTAGAGTGCTGGGCTTGAAGTCTGGAAGGCCTTATTTTAAATCCAGCCTCAGACACTAACCGTGTCATTTAACCTCTGTTTGCCTCACTTTATCTGTAAAATGGGGATAAAAGTACCTACTTCCTAGGGTAGTTGTGAGGATCAAATGAGATAATAATTGTAAAGCACTTGGCATAGTGCCTGGCATATAGTATGAATTACACAAATGCTAGGTGATATTATACTGCATTTTTCTAGCTTCAAAAATTATGATTTTTTTTAAGTCTTTTGATATGTTCCTTTAATTTAAAATGTGATTTTATTTACATTCAGCTACATACACCTTTGTTTATTTGCTAGAAATTGATTAGGCACTTCACATAGAGGATACAAAAGTGAATAAAACGTGAGTGGCACCTGCATTTTAGGAGCTTGTTGTCTAGTAAGGGAGATGTTAAGTACATGGTTAAGGCACTATGTGAGGACCTGGGTTCAAAGGTCTTGTGATTTGAACAAAGCATTTAACCCTTCCCAAGTCTCAGTTTCCTCAGTTATGAACTGAAGGGGTTGGACTATTTAGGCTTTTGAGATTGCTTCTAGCTCTAAATCTATGATCATATAAACTGTGACACAAAGTAGAATATGTTAACTACCACTAGAGAGGTTCTATGAGAGTTCAGAAAAAAAGAAATTCCTTCCAGTTTGGAGGATCTGGAAAAGCTTTTTGGGAGGAAATGCTATTTGAGGAGCTCTGCAGGAAAGAAGGGAGTCTGACAATGTAGGTAGTGAGCCATCCTTGAAGCTGGAAAGACCTGGGGTTCAGGTCCTAAGCCTGGCACATTTAGGCCGTGTGACCCAGAGCAAGTCATTTAAACTCTCAGTGCACCAGGCAACTCCCTAAGACTATAAAGTTCAGAGAATGCATTGGTACAGAGAATTTCCTCACCTGGAAATTCCCTAGACCAATGAAATCACAGGATCCATCCCTATCCTTTGAATGAAATTAGTGCAGGAAACACCAGATGTAGTAAAAACAACAACTTGATTTTGAATCTTAGTTTTGTTACTGTGAATCAATGGGCAAGTCAATTCATTTTTCTAAACCTTAATTTTTTCATTCATGAACTTGCCCGGATAGGCAAGGGAGGGAAGAGGATTGGACTAGATGATTTCTAAGGTCTCTTTCAATTTTAAATCCTATGAACCTATAATGTAAAGGATTTAAATGAGTAGATTTTAGGGGAAGACCCTCCAAGCATGAGTAAAGGCACAAAAAGAAAAGCCCGTTGACTGTTCAGCCACAGTGGACTCGAAGTACTCCATTTTGGCAGTGCTATAGAGTATATGAAGGAAAGTAGTACAAGATAAAATTGGAGATTGGAGCCAGGTAGTGGAGGTCATAAGTGTCAAGACTGAGGATTTTGCACTTCATGGTTAACTTTCATTGAGTTAGCACTTGCTTTTTGGACTTTAAGGTAATCAGGTTTTTAGGGGGGGGGGAGCAAGAGCTAGGAGTTGAAGTTATAGCTCAGATTCTGTAAATATTTAACACCTGCAGGCACTGTGCTATTTGCTGAATCCACAGAGCAAAAGGAAACAGCCCCTGCCTTCAAGGAGCTTACATTTTATTCATGAAAACAGCAGATACACATAAAAGTAAATACAAAATATACACAGGATAAATATGAGCTAATTTGGGAAGGCATTAGCAACTTTTGGCAATCAGGAAAGGCCTTGTGTAGGAACCGCTGCTTAAGCTTTGAAGCTTGGTAGGTTTTCTCCATGCTGTTGTTGACCCTTACACAAGGAGGTCCAAATAGCATGAGATTCCTGGCTGCAGTGTCTAAGAACTAGGCTAATACAAGTTCCTTGTTCTCATGTTGGAGGCAAATGGGTATGGAAAAAGGTAAATTAAGAGGCTGTTCTTTACCTGACACAAACACTTTTGGAGCCTAAGGCCCTGTTGGAGAGTAGGGCTCAAAACAGGCTGGGGAATGGTATATTTGACAGATCAGAATATCTTTTGATTTTGACCTGTTTGGTTATTTCTTATTCTTGGGTCAGCCAAATAGATAGACCTTATTTTTTTCTATGTACATGAATATTTATGTACAGACAGTGAATATATTTGTATGTGCATTCATGCACACATTTAACTCATTTGTTCAGGAACTAATATCTCGTTTTGGATTATTGTCGGTTTCCTTCTAAATGGTATTGATTGGCCTTTCTTATATGTACTTCTTTTTTCTTTGGTTCCATAAAGGAAATCAATGGCCATTCCATCCATCTATCCATCTATCTATCTATACACACACACACACACACACACACACACACACACACACACACCCTACATATTGGGGGGCAGGGTGTGTATGGTAGTACATGTAATGTAGATCATATTCTTGATGTTCGACAAACTGAACAATTTCACTATGGGAAGGGGAATCTATTTTTGTGTCCTTTACAAATAAATGTTTTGATTACTAAAATAATTTGTTCTTATACACTTCTAAGCTTATTTAACTTTACTTCCTTGTCAGCTTTATCTGAAGCTGGCTGAGGTATCCTTCTTGCCACCTATACATGATCTTTGCTGTGGATTTTACAGCTTTTGCCATCTCTTTAGAAGCTAGAGTTTTGTAGAAAAATGACAATGGCAGCAGAGGAGGTATTCAGTCACTCTAGTCGAGGGTGTACAGTACTCTACTCTCTGTACTTCTCATCCGTGAAGTCATGACATTCCAGTGAGGAGGAGCTCAAAACCCACACATTGGCCATTCAAAAAGAACTGTCTGGTAAGAGCATGAGATAAAAGAACCAAGCCAGTACTTACACTGGATTTATTTTTCTCAAAATATTGATGGGAGAGTTGTCATAAACGTCATAAAAGTCAGATTTCTAAGCTATGTAGCTAAAGTATTTTAGCAGAAATCTGACTTATGTTCTATCTATTACAGCCATTGAAACAAGTTTTACCAAAAGTTATTTTCAACATTACATTTTTTGAGTATATCCTAAAAGTGTATGTCCCATGTAAAGATGTAGGTAGCCATTTCATTTCTAGCCTGTGGAAAAGTTTGGGATACATTAAATTTATGTGTGAAGAATATTCTGATCACATTTTTATTATTATTTTTTGTTATAAGGCCTGCTGAAAATGACTGAATATAAGCTTGTGGTAGTTGGAGCTGGTGGCGTAGGCAAGAGTGCCTTGACAATACAGCTAATTCAGAATCACTTTGTAGATGAGTATGATCCTACGATAGAGGTAAGTCTATTTTAAATATTATGTGTATGATATTAGATAATGACATACATATAATAGACTGAAGTTTGACAATACCAATAATACAATAATGGTCCCTTGTGAAATATACTTAAAATTAATTTTGAATTGCTTAACTTTTTTTGTTTTAGTATTTTGTTTTTCCCCACTTACGTGTAAAAACATTTTTTAACATTCATTTTTAAAACTTTGAATTCCAAATTCTCTCCTTTCCTCCCTCCTCACCTCTCTCCTTGGGAAGGCAGACAGTTTGATATAGGTTATACATGTGTAGTCATATAAAACATTTCCATAATAGTCATGTTGTGAAAGAAAACACAAACAAAAAAACTCAAGAAAAATAAAGAAAGTAAAAAAAGTGTGCTTCAATCTGTATTCAGACACCATTAGTTCTTTCTCTGGGGACGAATAGCATTTTTCATCATAAGTCCTTCAAAGTTGTCTTGGATCATTGTAATACTGAGAATACCAAAGTCATTCACAGCTGATCATCTTATTGCTATTACTTTGTACAGAATACATGTCACTTTGTATCAGCTTATGTAAGTCTTTCCAGGTTTTTCTGAGAGCGTTATGCTCATTATTTCTTGTAGCACAATAACATTCCATCACAATTACATACCACAATTTGTTTAGCCATTCCCCACTTGATGGGCATCCCCTCAATTTACAATTCTTTGCCAGAACAGAGATACTATAAATATATTTGTACATATAGGTCCTTTTCGTTTTTGTTTTTTAATTTCTTTTGGGATACAGACCTAGTAATGGTATTGCTAGGTCAAAGGGTATGCATGGTTTTATAGCCCTTTGGGCATAGTTCCAAATTGATCTACTGAATGGTTGAACCAGGTTCCAACTCCACAAGCAGTGCATTAATGTCTTGTTTTCCTCACATCTCCAACATTTGTTGTTTTCCTCATAATTGTTTTAATTTGCATTTCTCCAGTCAGTAGTGATTTAGTGCATTTTTTCTTATTGTTATAGATAGCATTGATTATTTCATCTGAAATTGTTCATATTTTTTGTTTTTATAATTTAACTCTGTTGTCTATATGTTTGAGAAATGAGGTCTTTATCATAGAAACTTGCTTCAAAAGTTTCTTCACGGTTACGATTGCTAATTGTATTTGCCGCTATCCTGTTTTCACTTCTTTTTATTCTATTTTCTCTCTTCTTTCACCCTGTCTCTCAAGTGTTTTGCTTCTGACTACCCCCTCTCCCAATTTGCCCTTCTATCACTCCTCTCTTTTTCTCCTCTCCCCTTTTCTTATCCCCTTCCCTTCTACATTTCTGTAGGGTAGGGTAGATTTCTATATCCAACTGACGGTATGTTATTCTGTCTTTGACCAGCTTTCAGTGCGAGTAAGCTTCATCTACTCCCTCTCGCCTCCCCCACCTTCCTTTCCACTGTAAAAGCTTTTTCTTGCCTTTTTTATGTGAGATAATTACCCCATTCTTCCTTCCCCTTTTCCCCAGTGTATTCCTCCCTCACATTTTAATTTTATTTTTTTAGATATCATCCCTTCATACTCAACTCAAACCTGTGCCCTCTGTCTAGATATACTCTTCCTAAATGCCCTAATAATGAGAAAGTTCTTATGATTTCCAAGTATCATTTTCCCATGTAGGAATGTAAACAATTTAACATTATTAAGGCCCTTATGATTTCTTTTTCCTGTTTACCTTTTTATGCTTCTCTTTAGTCTTGTATTTGAAATTCAAATGTTCTATTCGGTGCTGGTTTTTTCATCAAGAATGCTTGAAAGTCCTCTGTTTCATTGAATGTCCATTTTTGGCCCTGAAGGATTATACTCAGTTTTGCTGGGTGTCCTGGTTGTAATCCTAGCTCCTTTGCTCTCTGGAATATCGTATTCCAAGCTCTCTGATCCTACAATGTAGAAGCTGCTAAATCTTGTGTGTTATCCTGATTGTGATTCCATGATACTTGAATTGTTTCTTTCTGGCTATTTGCAGTATTTTCTCCTTGACCTGGGAGCTCTGGAATTTGGCTATAATATTCCTGGGAGTTTCCATTTTGGTATCTCAGGAGATGATTGGTAGATTCTTTCAATTTCTATTTTATCCTCTGGTTCTAGAATATCAGGGCAGTTTTCCTTCATAGTTTCTTGAAAAATGATGTCTAGGCTCTTTTTTTTTATCATGGCTTTCAGGTAGCCTGATAATTTTTAAATTCTCTCTCCTAAATCTGTTTTCCATGTCAGTTATTTTTCTAGTGAGATATTTCACATTGTTTTCTATTTTTTTTCTTTTTTCCTTTATTTTGTTTGATTGTTTCTTGATTTCTTATAAAGTCATTAGGTTCTGTTTGCTCAATTCTAATTTTTATTTCATTGAGGTTTTGTACCTACTTTTCCATTTGGCCATTTCTACTTTTTAAGGAGTTTTTTCTTCAGTGAATTTTTGTGCTTCTTTTTGCCATTTGGCCAATTCTGCTTTTCAATGCATTCTTCTCCTCATTGATTTTTTTGTACCTCTTTCACCATTTAGCCTAGTCTGTTTTTTAAGGTGTTACTTTCTTCAGTTTGTGTGTGTGTGTGTCTGTGTCTCCTTTACCAAGCTATTGACTCTTTTTTCATGATTTTTTTTTTTTGCTATGCTCTCATTTCTCTTCCCAATTTTTCTTCTGTCTCTCTTACTTGATTTTCAAAATCCTTTTTGAGCTCCTCCATGGCCTGAGGCCAATTCATATTTTTCTTGGAGGCTTTGGATGTAGGAGCATTGACTTTGTTATTTTCTTCTGAGTGTGTTTTGTTTTTTCTTGTCATCATAGCAACCTTCTGTGGTCAGATTTTTTTTTTTTTCTGTTTGCTCATTTTATCACCATGTCTTGGCTTTTAACTCTTTGTAAAATGGGGCTCTGCTTCCAGGGTGAAGGGTGCACAGTCCCAAGCTTTAGGGTTTTTGTGCAGCTGTTTTCAGAGATACTTCTAGGGTCCTATAAGTTTTCAGTTGTTCCAAGATGGTATGATCTAAGGAGAGGTATTTCCTATTCTGCTGGCCTGTGCTCTGGTCTATGAATGATCGCAGGTACTCTTTTTTTGCCCTAGAACTGTGATGAGGGTCCCTGCTTCATTGCTGCCTGCAAGTTCTAGTGAGCTAGTGCTCTTCCTACCCCTGGGACTGCCACCTAGGACTGTGACCCAGATCTAAGTATGGGCAAAGCAATAGAGTCCTGTCCTCAGTGCCAGCAAAGAGACCCCTGTAATCTCCTTCTGATCAGTTGTTCGATCTCCTTACTGCCTGTGGGCTGAGAGTTCTGGAAACAGTGCTGCTGCTGCAGATTCAGTGACTCCCAAGGCCTGCTCCTGGTTTGCTGGGGCTAGGGCTGTGCTGGTGTGGCCTGTGCTGGATTGTGCTCTACTCTCACCCCAGTGTGACAAATCTTTCTTGTCAACCTTCTAAGTTGTCATTGGCTGGAAAATTATTTCACCCTGTCCTTTTGTGGGTTCTGCTGCTCCAGGGATTGTTTTATGGCATTATTTAAAGGTGTTTAGAGCGGTTTTGGGGGGAGCTTAGGCCAGTTGCTGCCTTTTCTCTGCCATTTTGGCTCCACCTCTGAACTGCTTAACTTTTAGGTGGTATTGTGTACATTTACAATTCTGACTAACACTGTCTGAGAATGAGGGGTGTTGTGGCATGTTAGAGAAGCTGACCTTCAGATCAAGAAGACCTGAGTTTTAGTTCTCTCACTGAGAGATAGTGTAACCCTGGCCAGGTCACCCCATTACTGTCAATTAACAACTCTTCTAAGTTGAAGTTGTGGAACAGTTGCTCATTTCCATTGGTTGAGGGAATTTCTTCCCCCTGAATTCCCTACATCAAAGAAATTCCAGGACTGCCCCCCTACCCATATCCAGTAGCATAACACAAATTTCGTTTTTCATTTTGATTGATATTTTAGACTTTCTTGAAAAGGGAAAACTTTTGCATATCCTTATGTATATCCTTAAAGCACTTGCACACATATTTAAATGGGAGATGTTTTCACAGGTCTTTTTGGAAAGTTAGAATCAAGCTTCATTAGTAAAAAATAAAACTTACAGCTATATCTAATGATAGGTAAAGTACTTTCTGGTTACTAAAGTGTTCGTGAAAATGTGGTTAGAGTTCAGTCTTAGGTAATGTTACTGTAAAAATCTTTTTATTGATGAATTACAAACTGCATAATTGGAGAAAAAGGATTAGATGACAGAGCTATTTAAGTACAGTATTCCCTTTTAATTTACCCAAGAAAACGTATGTACAGTTCTACAAAGTGAAATAAGTTACTAAGACTTATAATAACTCATCCAAAGCTAAGACATTTGGTTATCTTCACTGTCACAAAATCTTTTATATAGAACATGAATCTTACTGTTTCAATTTAAGCCTATTTTCTTTCGTTTGAGAATGGCAACTCACTCCCTTCTGTATAATAACCTTTTATATACTCTTGTTAGGTCATTTCTTAGCCTTCTTTTTCTTAAGCTAAACAATCCCACACTTAAATCTTTTTTCCGGACCCTTACCTTACAACATTTTAAATTGTGACCTGAACTCTTCCAAAGATGTTCTTGGCACTCCTCAATTATGGAAATAATGATTCCCAAGTCAATTGACTCAGCAGATCTATACTACAGTGTAGTTGTAATTTTTCAGTAGTGATCAAGGGCATACTGTTTGTTATATAGTAATCTAGAAGAAGTTTTTGAAGTTTATAAAGTAACTCATCAGAAAACAAAAAGATTGCATTCTCTTCATTACTTAAGAATAGGAACAGAAGCTCTATTTTACAAAACTGTTACATGATCTTAGAAATTTTTTGTCCCTTGGTTTAAAAATTTGAGTAGTAATATAATATCCATGTAAATAAAATAGTCCTTTTTTTGTTATATTTTCTAGGGTAAAAAAAATACTACAAAGAAAAAATTAAAATGAACCCTTTTTAATTTATCCCAAGTCTAGTTCCACAGAGCTATTTTACCATCTGAATCAAGTGTAAAGCGAAGGTTATGATAGAATCTAGCTTCATCATGGAGTTTTTTTCAATTGATTTGGATAACACTGACCTAAGTCCTCCCTGAAAGTGATCGTAATAATTTCATTCCTATAAGAAATGATAAATTCTGATTGACAGTGTTTAAATAGGTCATAAATCTGTTCAGAATTGTCAAGGACTAAGATAAGCTAGAAGAACCAATGTGAATTGTTGATCTTTAGTTATAGTAGAGATTTATGAATTCAGAATTTTCAACTCTTTGAGATCTGGGCTAAACTCGAAGTCCAAATTGGGAAGCACTGATGATCTTTGAACCTAATGTCTTATTAGTTTATGCTTTTTAAAAATTATATTGAGAGCTAAAAAATATCAGTGTGAGTCTTCTTCCTTCCTTGATTCACAGGAGACATCTTGATTAATTTCACAGACAAGAAGAATTCATCACCTCTAGATTGTGATCTTACCAGGAAGCTAGAAATGTGTCAGTCAGTAGAAATTTGTAAGTGCCTATTCTGTGCCATGCACTATTAAGCAATAGGAATAAAAAGAATAATTTCTGCCTTCAAGGAGGTTATTTATTGAAGGAAACAGTATGTACTGGTGGCTCAAAATAAATCTTTTTATGGCATCTCAGTAGTGTGAATTTTGGTAGATTAGAGAGTATGGGTAAGAGTGATTTAAGAGAAGAGGATAGTGATATTTTGCAAATTGACAGTATATATTTGAAATTTTCTTCATTAGCCAAGATGGAAATAAACTGGGTGAAAGTTAGACAAATTTTGCTCAGTGTGAGGAGAGACTTATAATTAATGTTCTCTGGAAGTAGAATAGAGAGCCTCATGACATAGTTCTCCATCTTTGTAGACCTTTAAACAGAGCTAGATAGCCTGTTATGAGGTGGAGGGGATTACTGTTTCAGATGAGAGATGATTTCAAGATGGTCTGAGATTCTATGAGATTTAATGAGTTAAATTTTTTTTTGCTTGCACTTGCATTTCATCACGGCGGGTAACTGATACTCAGTGTAAAAATAACCTACCAATAAAAATCAGCATTTGGCTGCAGTTTAATTTTAAAAGAGTTGCCTATGAGAGGTTGTGACTTGCCTGTGGTCTTTTAGCTAGTATGTTTGACAGGCAGGACCCAATAATACTCCACTCAGATCTTCTGATCAGTACCCCATGCTTCATATCTAAGTTGAACTCGCTTGTTTTTAAATAGAAAATTAGCTCCTGTACATAATAAGAAAAAAGAATAACTGATAATCTGAACTACATATTCCGAAAATCTTTATCTGAAATAATTCATTAAAACTTGCTGTTCCAAACTGCTAGTGACATTGGAAGTTGAAGTTAACTATATGGTATGAAAACATACCATATAGTTTGGTTTCCTGGCATAAGTGTCATGATGTATATGTGTTATTGTGTGTATCTGACTCAGACCCTAATATATTTATGATTCTAAGATAATTGTTGTTAAGTGTTACAGGATGCCAAATAAGCAAAATTAAATATAGAGAGCTTTTTGAGGTTTCTGTTATTGGGGAAAATTACTCTAAATGCAACATATAGATAAGAATAATTATAATGATATTTCGTTTGGTTCAGTTTTATTTCTTATAGCTACTGATGACTAGCTGAAAAAGGCAAGCTGTAGTTTCAATTGTTACTGGCAAAAGATGTCATAAGGAAAGACTCTTACAGTAATTGGACTTGAAAAATGATTTAAAAAAACATTTGGGTAATATGTGCATGAAATGTGTGATTTGTTAATGACATATTACTAGTACTAGTAGGATTTTCATTATGGTGTCCTTAATTTATCTATACCATACACTCTCCTGTTATAACAAGTCACATTTATATTGTGGTTTTCTGCTTACAAAGCACTTTTATCACAGTAATCATGTGAGGTAGGTAATACAAATTTTATTTCCCCTTGTGCAGATGAGGAAACTGAGCCCCAGAAGAGTTCAGTGGTTGGTTCAGGGTCTCACAGATAGTAAATGGCAGAATTGGGATTCAAACCTAGGTCTTTTTGATTCCCCATCTAGTGTTCTTTCCATTATACCATATTGCCTGTTGATGTGATTAACATTGATTTACTTGATTCTGATTTGATGCCCTTTGCTCATCAAATAATGTTCTGTTCAGAAGATGGATATATAATAATTTGTCTTTTACACCTCTGATTTCTGTCATCTCCCTGTCTTCAGCCTTTTTTCTGTGATCTATCTCATAGTATTTCTCAGATTTAATCTTACTCATTGTCACTTCTACCCCAGTGCTTTATAAAGAGGCTGAGGTGACCATGAGTTCTTGAAGCATATGCCAGGAGAATCAAGCTCTGGAAGGTACTAACTCACTCAAGATGACTGAGTGTGAGTCTATATGAGTATTGGGCAGTGGGGAACAGACTTTGGGCAAATTATTTAACCTTTCTAGACCTTGGTTTCTTCATCTGTGAAACGAGGAAATTCCTTAGTTGATCTCTGAGAGGACTTTGTGTTCGTTGTATGAGGACCAAACTAGCCATATTTGGAGAGGCTTATTTCCACCACAGGTTGATCACCACAGTAACCTACAAAAAACTCTACTAAGGTATAGAGAGGTTGCAATCTGTGTAAGTGGAAAGAATGCCCATATTGATGAAATTATAGCCTTTTGCAAAATAAGAAAAAGCTTGAGGTTGAATGGAAAAAACTATCAATGCTAATAATAAGCCATATACATACATTTTATATAAATACACATTATTTATATATAAAGTATTGATACTGCCTATTGCTATTGACAGCAAGTACTTTAAAATTTTAAAAATTATTTTAAAAGACTATAAAATCGCTTATATTACTTGAAATAAATGTCCTTTGTATAAAAAAATAGTTCATATTTTCTAACATGAGTCCTTGTTAAAAATTTGATTTGTATTTACCCACGCAAATTTACAGTGCATTTTACTAAACTTAATTGCAATATACTGAATAAAACCTTTTTTAAACATTGTGGTACCTGTTAAACTGACCACCTTTTTTCTCAAGTTCTCAGAAGTGCCCTCTACTGGCCAACATTTTGCTTTTGATAGTAAATTTGAATTCATACTGGCATTCTTTAGTTCTGATTTATTGATTATATGACAGTTTTAGAAAAATATGACAGTCTCAGAATCTTTATCTTATTCTTAGATACTCATTAAATATTTTAATTTTGATGATTTATACTTAATTCTTTTTCTTTTATACATGTATATAAACTTTGTTAATATATCACAATTGAACCAATATATTTATGTTTGTTTTTGTCGAACTTGAAGGATCATTCTGAAAATCATCTCAGTGTAGGCTAAAGTTAGATCAATCAACAAGCATTTATTAAGCATTTAACATATGCCAGACCCTATGTTAAGAATAAGGGTACAAATGAAAAGAATGAAATAATCTCTGTTCAGAAAGATCTTATATGTATTTTGGAGATAAATCCACATATAAGCATATCAATAATAAATACAAAGGGAATGGGTAAAAGCAAACTACCTTATCCAGCTTATGCTGATGTTGATAATAGAAATGTATTGTTCTGCTGCTGAACTTCCTCTGAACTTATCTGTTTCTTTTCATAGAACTTAAAGACCAAAAGTCACATAACACTTTTGTTAATGTGTCACATCTTAAACCTTTTTTAATATAAAATTTTAAAATGCAAAACCTCAAAGGTGATCCGTCAGTAACCTTTTATTAAAGTGCCTGTTACGTGTCAGGTGCTATGCATGGTGATGTTTGTTACTTCAGTACTTTCGTGGATCAGTGATCTCATCACTGAGCATTTCTCCAGAGGTGCAAAGCTGAAAGCATCCATCCCTCATCCAATATGACTCTGTTCCCTGTCTTCCTATAAGTCTTTGAGGTCTACCTGATGTGCCAGAGGAACTAGGCCTTTAAAGTGAGTAGCAGTACTGCATACAGGCTGTCAATCTGGTTATCCTTCACTCTTGCTACTTTAACAGCAGCCCATTTTCTTGGTTATATAGCTCTTTGATATTTTTATATTACGCACAGATTTTGTTGTTAGTAACAAGTTGCAAAATGCTTATACTTGCTATACATCTCTACCCCTCTGGATGAGGATTTTTGGAAATTTTGAGATTGGACCTCTTGATTTCGTTGGTATAGGGGATTCCTCCTAAGGAAACTTACTTTCTTAATGCAGATTGACACTTACTCCACAGTTTATGATCTTGCAGAACTGCCTGGGGTCATGAGAAGTTAAATGACTTGCCTGGGATCACACGCCAGGATGGGTCAGAGGCAGAATTTGAACTCAAGGCTTCCTTTCTCAGGTCAGCTCTTTGTTACAGTACACAGCCTCTTTATCAAAGGAAGTGTTGATTTTAAAAGATGGGATTTTATTTCAGAGAGAATTTGAGGGTTGTTGAAAATGCTGTGTAGTTTTCCATATGCAATCCAACGTGTTCGGTTTTTTTTTCTGTTTAATTTGGGGCCCAAATCATTGTCTATGTGTGGTGTCTGTACAGGACTTCATTCTGATGGACCAGTTTAATAGCCTGCCTTACCAACTGCATTGCATAATCTGGATAATAGGATATTCTTCATCTACTTTTTTTTTTCTCTATGAATTGATAGGCAAAACTCGTGAGTGGTTGTGAATCTGCATTGCTCTGCAGTGTTCCAGCAGGATCATTTAAAGACTTCAGTCTTTACAGAGAATTCCTTTATTTGGACTGGGTTGGGTAGCCCCCCATAACAGTGGTAAATTCCAATGTATGTTAATATTTTTATGCCTTGTTCTATGTTTAATTCAACAGGTAGTCACCCAAAGTTTTCAGGAAATCCCATAAAATCTTAGCATATATAATTAGGGGCATCTTTTTTGGAAGAGCCTTTAAGCCTAGATTTTGCTTTATGAATCAGAATTTTTAAAAAATTAGCATACAAAAATAGTATTAAAAAAATAAATACAGTGGACTCATTACTTCCTATACATTTCAGTCAGTTTTGTGACTGTACAGATAAGATCTGATGTAGAATATTTTTCGTGAAAGTCCGCCTATTCCCTTATTTTCCTCTAGTATGTCCTAGATACTGTGCACAGATAAGTTTTTGTAGGGACAAGAAAATAGGTATATAAGTTGTAGTTATTTATGTCCTCCTCATTCCTCTGCAGCCCTCTTTTCCCTCCCTGCAGAAGTAATACTGTCTGGGCTTTTTTTTTTTTTCATTCCAGTCAGTGCCCTCAAAAATGTGTTGACTTCAACATGGACTTCTTCTGGTCATACTTTGTCTTCTCTAGCTGTTCTTCCTATATTTCTTTTCTTTGTAGTAGAATATAAGCTCCCTGTGCTCAAGGACAGTTTTTTATTTTGTCTGTATATCCTCAGCTTAGCATATGTTTGAGTGCCTCAGGAATTTAATGCTTATTAAATTGAATTCTTTAATGCATTTTCTACTGTCTCCTGCAGTACATTCATTAGACTCAGTATGTGGTAGGTCCACTGCCATTGAAAATAGCTACAGAAATGGTGACCGATATTTGCCATTTTAAAAAATCTGTTTACTAGTTTCATCTTCACATGGGAAGGGAAAGAAAAAGCATTTATGTAGTGACTACTATGTGCCATTCATAAGCACTTTTTACACATACCTCATTTGATCCTCCCAGCAACCCTGTGAAATAGATGCTATTATTATCCTCATTTTACAGTTGAGGAAACCAAGACAAACACAGGTGAAGTGACTTGGCCATAGTCACACAGCAGGTGCTTGAGGCAGCATTTGAACTTGGGTCTTCTTGGTGCCAGGCTAAGCACTCTATCCATATGATCTGGCTTAATTGGGTCTTTCAGCAAGCTTTCTGTAAATTTGTCATTCCCTCTACTGTTTGCTGCTTTTAAAAAAAAACCTTTCGCCATCCCTATTCCTCACCAACTTTTTAGTTTCGTTTATATTCTAAGGTGAAATTGCTCTTGGCCTACTGGTTGAGAGGTTTCTAGGCTTTTTTTGATCTCTACATTTATATCAACTTTCTAGTATGGAAAAACCAGTGACCTAGTCTGCAAATTCTTTATTACGAATAAGTGTAATTGCATTGTGATCTGAAAAAGATGTATTGATTATTTCTGCCTTTCTGCACTGTATTGAGAAATTTTAAGTACATGGTCAGTTTTTGAGTATGTGCCATGTACCGCTGAGAAAAAGATACATATTCCTTTTTGTCTCCATTCAGTTTTCTTCAGAGGTCTATCATACCTACTTTTTCTAAAATTCTGTTCACCTCCTTAACTTCTTTCTTGCTTATTTTGAGGTTAGATTTATCAGGTTCAGAGAGTGGGAGGTTGAGGTCCCCCACTAGTATAGTTTTGCTGTCTATTTCTTCCTGTAACTCCCTTAACTTCTCTTTTAAGAATTTATATGCTATACCACTTGGTTCATATAAAGTAATGATATTGCTTCTTTGTCAGTTGTGCCTTTTAGCAGGATATAGTGTCCTTCCTTATCTCTTTAAATTAGATCTATCTTTGCTTTTGCTTTGTCTGAGATTAGGATTGCTACTCCTGCTTTTTTTTTTTTTACTTTAGCTCAAGCATAATATATTCTGCTCTAGCCTTTTACCTTTACCCTGTGTGTATCCCCCTGTTTCAAATGTGTTTCTTGTAAACAAAATATTGTAGGATTATGGTTTTTATCTATTCTGCTATCTGCCTCCCGTTTATGGGAGAGTTTATCCTATTCACATTCACATTCACAGTTATGATTACAAGCTGTGTCTTTTTCTCCATCCTATTTCCCCCACCCTGTTTATGCTTATTTCTCCCTTCTCCCTTCCACTCCTCAAAAGAGTTTTGCTTTTGACCACTGTCTTCTTCAGTTGTCCCTCCCTAATGATACCCCTTCCTTATCTTACTCTTTTCTCCTTGCTACTTCTTCCCTCCTTTCTATCCACCCTTTTTCTTTCCCCTTTCCCCTCCTACTGCCTGTAGGACAAGTTTGATTTCTGTACTTATCAGAGTATGTTATTTCCTCCTTGAACCAAATCAGATGAGAATAAAGCTCAAACACTGCTTTTCTCCCTCCCTTTTTTCCCCTCTGTTTTTATGCCTCTTCATGTACTTCTTCATGTGATATAATTTACTCTTTTCTACCTCCTCCTTGCCTCTTCTCCCAGAACAATCCCTTTGCACCCCATTAATTGTGGTTTTTTTTCACCACATCAGTTACTTTATACTGATGCCCTCAGTCTATGTATATCCCTTTCAGTCGTCGTAACTGTACCCTTCTCAAGATTGACATATATATAACATATAAATCAATATAATCCTCTAAGCCTATAAACAATTTTCCCTTATTGAGTAACATAGTTTTGTTTTTGTTTTTTCCCCCCTATTTACCTTTTTATGCCTCTCTTGAGTTTTGTATTTGAAGATCAAATTTTCTATTGAGGTCTGGCCTTTTCATCAGGAAGGTCTGGAATTCCCTTATTTCATTGAATGTCCAACTCATTGCCTGAAAAATTATGCTCACTTTTGCTTGGTAGTTGATCCTTGGTTGTAGTCCAAGCTCCTTTGCCTTTCAGAATATCATATTCCAAGTTCACCTGTCTGTTATTGTAGAAGATGCAAGATCCTGCGTGATCCTGACTATAGTTCCGCGATATTTGAATTTTTTCTTTCTGGCTGCTTGTGGTGTTTTCTCCTTGACCTGATAATTCTGGAATTTGGCTACAATATTACTTGGAGTTTTCAATTTGGGATCTCTTTCAGGGGGTGATCAATGGATTCTTTCCATGACTATTTTACCCTCTGGTTCTAGGACCTTGAGACAGTTTTCCTTGATGATTTCTTGGAATATGCTGTCTAGGCTCTTTTTTTCATTATGGCTTTCCAGCAGGCCAATTATTCTTAGATTATCTCTCCTGGATCTATTTTCCAGGTCAGTAGTCTTCCCAATCAGATATTTCATGCTTTCCTCTATTTTTTCATTCTTTAAACTTTGTTTGACTGATTCTTGCTGTCTCATAGAGTCATGAGCTTTTATTTGCCCAATTCTAATTCTTAACACGTTGTTTTCTTCATTTAGCTTCTGAATCTCCTTTTCCATTTGTTTAATTTTATTTTTTAAGGAGTTATTTTCTGCAGTTATATTCTGAAAGTCTTCCACCATTTTGCCAATTTTACTTTTTGAAGATTTGTTCTCTTCTTTTACCTCTCTAATTTGGTTTTAAAACTTCTTTGAGCTCTTCCAGGAATGCTTTTTGGGCTGGAGACCAGCTCACATTCCTTTTTGAGGTTTTGGATGTGGGTATAGTGTCAATGCTATCCTCTTCTGTATGGGTATTTTGATCTTCCCTGTCTCCACAATAGGAATCAATAGTCTTTGGTTTTCTGGTCTGTTTTGTCATCGTGTTTGATTTTATTTTCCCCCCTGGCTGCTAAAGTGGATATCTGCTTCTGGGGCTCACTGGCTTTGTGTGCTGTGGCGAAGGAGTGGTCTGGCTGCTGGAAGACTCTTCTTCCCTAAGGCTGCACTACAGCTTAAGTGGTCTCAGCAGTTGTCTGTGCTGGTGTCTGCCACTTCCCCTGGCTGTGCAAAGGCATGTCTGTGGTCCTGGTATTGACTATTGCTGGCTCCACCCCCTGGGGCTCAAGAACTCTCGCTGTTCTGCTGAGGCGGGGCTTGCTGGGACACCTCTCTTCCTGCACTATTCTCTTTCTGCCACCACAAGATGGGGACTCCCCAGCTTCCCAATCTACAAGGCTATTGAAGCCCCACTTCTGGCTACTCTTTCAGGGTTTCTTCTGAGGGAGTAGTATCTGGGTTAGGAAGGGAGGGATGAGAGCCATTTCACCTGGTCATCGTGGCTCCTGGAAGATCAAGAGGGGCGAGTTTCAAACCTTTAGACTGTGGACTGGCCTCAGGCTTTGTGCTGGTGTCTCACGTAGCTCCAACAGATTCCATCCTGGGCTGAGAGGCCTGGGGACTGCCTGCGGTAGATGAGCTTTAGCCCTGGGCCTGTTCCGGCTCCCGCGTTTTGTGCGCCCAGAGCTCTCCCAGCCCACCATGCTGCCTGGCTTCTGCTGCTGCTCCTATTTAGTGTGATCTCATGCCCGTTGCGTGCCTGGCATTCCTGTCCCACTCAGTCTACTAGTAGTTTTTAACTCTCTCAAATATGCTCAGATTCACTTTTTTAGAGGTATCTGACAGAATTTGTGAGAGAGTCAGGCAAGATGATATTTTCACTCGACCATCTTGGCTCCACCGCAGTCTGCAAATTCTTTAGCTGTATCTCCTTCTTTCTGATACTTATCCTACTTATCCTACTTATCCTGATTCTTATCCTGTTCCTTTTCTGTAAACTTCCCTGCCTATATTCTGTGCCCCATTTCCAAATTTGGTTCTTTTGTGACAAGGCATTTTCAGGCTAGAAACTTCTGGTTTCATAAGTGGGAGATTGGAAACAGTCAAACCCATTTAAGTGAAACCCCACTTCCCTCAAAACATCCGAGCCACTCTGATCCAGAAACTCCTGTGAAGCATGCTATGGCGAGCACCCTAGTGATTGTCCTTCATGCTGCTTGTCAGTTCTGTTTTGGATTCATTAGTCCCAGCCCTAATCTGAGGAAGTTGATGGACAACCTTAATACTTTTCCTTTGTAGTCTTTGCCTCTCACTCCCTTGGGTGTCTCCAGTTAACTTTTTGGGTCTTCTTTCGAACACATTAACTAAAAAGATTCCTGTCGTTTTTAGCATTGACTACCTGCCTGTTTCTTTTGCTAAGTCCTTTTAGTCTCAGCAATAGATCCTGTCAGTTAACCTTCTTTAAGTAATGAATTATAGACTATGTTAATGTCTGTTCCTTTCTCTATTTTCTGTTGACTGATTATTTTAAATAGGTTAGGTCAGTTTTAATAGCATGGTATATCTTCTCATCTTTTTCCTAATGTGGTGTTGTTTTTCATCTTTACTCTAACAAGTTAGTCTGTATACAGATAGTTGACTTAGAAATGGTAACCAGTTGTTTCCTGTCCATATAAGTTTTGTTTCATGATATTCATTGTTTGCCATATCTAGTACCTTCTGAATCACTTTTTTGATGTATTTATAAGTTTTGGACATCTTCCATTTCTTAATCCTGAGCCTTTTTCCTATATATTTTCTAATCTCTTTCCCTGTGTTTACCTTTGCATTGAAATTACTAAGTATTAATGTATTGTTTTAATTTGGAGAGTCTTACTTTATATGTTCTTGATAGGACTTTTCTACCTCCTTATCCTTAGCAACTGATGTCACATAAGTTACCATGCACTGCAATCAGACAGTACCCCCATGAAATACTTATTACATTAAGACACACAAAACTAACTCCACCAACTCTCTTGTATTTGTTTCTCCATAGAACACCTCCTTCCATTTAGGTGCAGCTTCCTTGTATCTTCTGGTTTCAGTAGATCAAGCAGCAGTGTCAATCTTAATATGATTCACTTTTCTACATACATTCTACAAGTATGTCAAGTTGCTGGTCATTGGACAAGGACTAAACATTTAGAACAGTTCATTTTAATGGTTAAATGGTTAAAATGGTAAAATGGTTAAAACTATTATCTTTAGGATTCTTTGATTCCTTTTCTGTTACTCTCACTGCGGAAAGGGAAGAAAGGACAATCAAAAGAATGATGGCTATTTTAGTTTTATCTTATGTTGGTTACCATAAGAATTCATCTACTAATAATTTGTTTACTAACGATGAACATCTTTCTTCTAAGATGGGCTTGTCCTAGGAAAGTAGACACAGTCTGTTGGTAGAACCATACACAAAGGCTTTCTGTAATGGCAGAATTTACCAGAACTTGTGTTTTACTCCTTTAGCCTTCAAGGACCCAGTATTGGGATTCAAAGTAGGACTTTGACATTTGAATTATTGTGAGTGTAACTTAAATTGGAGCATCTATATACATTAGAAACCTATCAGAATTTTCACATGTCCAAGTCTGATAGATTTGTGGAAATAAATATAGTTAGAATTATTTTATAGAATAAGAAAAGAAGTGTACATGGATTGTAGTAGGAATGAATTTACCTGTTTGTGATGTTGATTGGACAGAGTTAGTGTTTTTGTTGAACCTGGAGTCAGGAGACCTGGTTCTGAATATTTTTATAACTTAAAAATTTTATTTCTGTGTCTAGTGACACAATATATGCTTTCAAGTATGTGAGCAGGAACCATAAAGGAAGTACAAGCAAAAAAATAATAAAACCTAAATAAAACTAAACCCCCAAACCCCATGAACAATTTAATAAAAAGCATTAAAAATGGTTCCAAAGACTTGTGCATGTAACTGTAGTTTTGCCTTTTATTCATTATTAACAAAAGACAGTGTGTTATCTTGAACAAGTTAACACTAATGTTTTCTGTTTCACTGTTAATGGGTTTTGCTTACGTTGTTTCATGTTGCTTCCTTTACATAGTTGAAGTCAGTGTATATATCATGTCCTTTTGGTTTCACTTTTTTATTCTATGCCACTTCATGTCTCATATTTCTTTGTATTCTACATATGTCATTTCCTGTGGTTGTGCTCTTTCTTTACCTCTTAATTAGTTGTGTTACTTTGGGCAAGTTATTTAACTTCTTTAGGCCTCTGTTTCCTTATGTATAAAATGAGGGGAGGGACTAGAAAACTTCAACCTCCATGTCCCTTTCTGCTCTAAAGTTCTCTTATTCAGTTAATGTGTAAGGAAGGGTAACGCAGGGTTTTTTTTTTTAAATTTCAAAAAGAGAAAGAGAAATCCCTCTATATTTAAAAGGTCACCAAAAGTTTAAAGGCATTAGCAGGACAGATCTTTTAAGTTCTTTCTCTTTCGTGGGCCTATGTGACCCTCTTGCCTGTCCTTTTTAAAGCCTTCAATTAATCTGGTAATTTGATGAAGACGCATAAAGACAAGGCCTCTCTCTTCCCTGTATAGTCTCCATTTATAGTCAACAGATGTGTCTGAAGGTCCTTTCTTGTTCAAGGTATCTTTCTGGAAGGGTCTGAAATACTGGAATGACCCCATTTCCACATACAGTATCTCTATCACTTTAGTATTTCTTTCGCCCCACATACAGTATCTCTATCACTTTAGTTTGGCATATAATGTATGGTACATTGATAAGTGGCACTCTTAGATATAAATTCTGACAATTCTTAATATTTTTGTTTAAAACTATAAAATGTTTAATTTTAAGTTAATGGCTAACTTAGGCATTTGCTTTGAATTGAAGTCTTGGGTAGATGATATTGAGTTACAAGGTACATAATGCTAGCTTTAACCTCATATCAGAGATGCAGAGTGGATCAGTTACAGTTTGTATCCTAGTATCTGCCTCCCATTGGTACTTCTGCTTCCTTTTCTTTGAATTTGCACTGTCTCTTCCCCTTTTTTGGCAGCACTGACACTGGATGTGTGGGGATCTCTGGGAAAGATGTGATTGCCAGGAGTCTGGGGGAAAGATTTGCATTGCAGTGGGCTATTACTAAGCTCTCATTTTGTGGCACAATCCTTAAGGACATCTCATTCTTTCTTTGATAGTCTGATACCATAATTTTATTTTCTTTTTATATGTTAGAAACTCCCTAAAACTTCAGGTAAAATGATCATGCACCCTTACTAAACTCTCATAAGATTTTTCTGGCCATCAGCAGGCATGCCTAAGAAAAATGACATTGTACAACCAAAGCATTTTGGAAGGGTATTTGAATGTAAAATAATTATGCATGTGTGTTTGTGTATTTTGCCAGACACATAGAAATTACTGGGGAAATAACTTGTGAGATCTATTATTTCGTTGGTATGGATACTCCTGTCATTGATTCAAATGGCAATTCCTCCATTGCCTTTGGGTGTGATCTTCCTGAGTTGCTTTGGCTAAAGAAAAAAAAAATCATCACTTGGTGGTCAAACCTCTGGCCTTTTCTGGTAGGCCAGCCCTCATGTGACTGGACCATTGTAGACCCATGCTTAAAGTCTTTCCAGCATGTGTTCCTCTGGCATGCCCTTTGAGGATCCAAGATCATTGTTACACCACAGGGAGGAATGGGAGTAGGACTTTAGTAGAATATAATAGGTTTACTAGACCATATTTAAACGAAATTTCATTATATTAATGATTGATTTTTCTTTTCAGATTAAATTCAATCCTGTTTAAATGATTTTTGTATTTTAATATACTTGGTAGCATCACTGCATCTCTTTATAGCACCCAGATAAAAAACAAAAAGGTGAATTATAATAACCTAGACTATGTTTCTCCTTTCCCAGGATTCCTACAGGAAACAAGTAGTAATTGATGGAGAGACCTGTCTCTTGGATATTCTCGACACAGCAGGTCAAGAGGAGTACAGTGCAATGAGGGACCAGTACATGAGGACTGGGGAGGGCTTTCTTTGTGTATTTGCCATAAATAATACTAAATCGTTTGAAGATATTCACCATTATAGGTGGGTTTAAAACAAGTCAATTTTAGAAAACAAAACTGGAGAACTGTTTAATTGCTTTATTCTAGGAAAATTTATGAATTTTATAACTATAGAAGTAGATATTGCTCTAATAGTTGGATTAACATTGGTTTTATAAAATTGCCAGTCTACAACAGATATTTTTACAAGTAGACAAAATTTTGTTACTAAAGGTGCATGTTACATCAAAAATCTATTAAGAGACTGATTTCTTCTCTTCCTTCTTCTGGGCCTGCTTCTCTCACCTTCAGTACTTAGCCCCTGTTTCCTGACCTGCTAAGACAGGTCTGCACAACCTGGCAGGCTGCTTACTGTATGCCAGAGAATTTCCTCTACATACAAAGGACATTTTTCCTCTACATTTTTCACGAGCCACCTGAAATCCTTTCTTGTGCGGGAAGCAGCCTGTGGGCTGCAGGTTGTGCAGGCCTGTGCTAAGAGCTGCTTTGTAGAGGATGTGGGACTTATTGGTCTGCAGGAGAAAACTGAGACTTCCACTGGTGCAGGGTATAATTTGGGATGGGAATACTGGTTGATGAACCAGTATTTATGTTGTATTTAGCTGTAAGAGGAGCTACGTAGGTAGAGTAGAAAAGCTATGAAATATTCATAAGCTTACTCCCTCTCCCAAATCACTTTAAACATAGTAATCAAGATTAGTACTTGTTAGATTTATAGGATCATAATAAAAAAAAAAAGTTGAATTATTTTCCATGGTGCTGAGCAGGTACTCATCCTTTCTGATTGGTATGGGTAACACATTCTTGCTGTCCTCTCATGTCTGCTAGAGGTTAGGAAAAGGAAAGAGAAATCCTATTGGCTACTTGCTGTAAGGCCTAAAAGGATCTGGAAGCCTTTTCTCTTCATTCTTTCTATAGCCTGTTCAGGAGCAGCTCTTTAGTCATTGGTCATCCTTGAGAGAGCCTAATAGTTACGGGGATGAATAAGGGATTACCTCATCATCCCTAGTACATCTGCACAAGTCCTTTAGTGTAGAATTAGATCACATGTGTCCTGCATTGGGATCAAGAGTTCTTGCTCAGTTCCATGGAAATCCAGTCCAACTCCTATTAGACTAGTATTGGAAGGGACATTAACTCCTCAAAAGGGGTTAAATGCAGGAATAATTATAGCCCATATTTATATTGTATTTGAATGTTTTCAAAGTGCTTTCCTTAAAACAACCCTGGAAATCAGTAGTGCAATTAAACCCATTTATAGTTGAGGAAACAGATTCAGAGAGGTTACCTTTTGTTGTTCAGTCATCCAGCTATGTCTGACTCTTCATGACCCCATTTAGGGTTTGCTTGGCAAAGATTCTGAAGTGGTTTGCCATTTCCTTCTCTGGCTCATTTTACAGATAAGGAAACTGAAGCAAACAGGATTAAGTGACTTGCCCAGGGTCACACAGGAAGTGAGTGTCTGCAGCCAGATCTGAATTCAGGAAGATAAGTCTTCCTGATTTAAGGCTTGGAACTCTATCCACTCCAGCACCTAACCGTCCAAAAGTTACCTTACTTGCCTATAATCACATAACTTGTGAGTGTCAAAAGCCAGACTTTTAACTCTGATCTTCTGATTCAAAGACCACTGCTCTTTGCATTACATTGTGCTGCCTCCTGTCCCTCTATAATAGGAAAACATTCATATGGAATGCTTGAACACCTCCCATGAAGGAAAGCTCACCACTTCATGAGGTAGCTCATTCTGTTTTCAGATAGCTAATTGTTGGGAAGTTCATATACTAGGGTGATATCTGTATCCCCATAACTTCTATCTCTTGGTCCTCATTCTTTCTGTTGGTATAGCACGGAATACGTTTAATAAGTCAAAATGATATCTCTTTATTTGAAAAGCAAAACAAAACCCTGCTGTATTATGTTGTCCTTAGGTCTATTCTTTATGCTTTACGTCACTATTTCCTTTAATTTTCACATGGCATAATTTTTACGTCTCTCATGACTTTGGTGGCTCTCTTATGCAGTTGTTATATCCCTTTTGAAACATGTTGCCTAGAATTGAATGTACAGTATTTCAAGCTGTGGTAGATTGCAGTATATAAGAATCTTACTTTCTCGATCCGGACTTGATACTTGTTATGTTTTCTGAGACTGCGTTATAGTTTTTAGTAGCTCTGTGACACTGCCATATTACATGACTGAAATTAAGTTTTATGTAAACATCTTTCTAGTTTTATTTTTTTCATTCCTTAGTTGTTGTTTTTTTTTTCGAACCTAAATTTAGGTCACATTTTCCCCTATTTCATCTTATTATTTTCCAGCCCTTGTTCTAACATGTTGAGATTTTTTGAATATGATTTTGTTATTCACTGCATTAATTAGCTATTTCATCTTTGTCATCTACAGACTTGTTAAAGAATGCCTTCTATGTTTTTACCCAATTTTTGATGAAAACATTGAACTTTAAAGAGCTGAGGACATTAGAAAAAGTTCCCTACAGGTGGACATTGATCAATTAATCAACACACTTTGAGTAGAGTAGTATAATCAATTGTGAGTCATAGAATGGTGGGTTTAGAGCTGGAAAGTACCTTAAAGGCTGCCTAGTCCTTAATTTTGCAGATGAAGAACTGAGACCCAGAGAGGTTGTCTGTCAACTAGCACTTTTATTAGTTACCAAATACTATTCTGTGCCCAGACACTAAGCACAAAGAAAGGCAACAAACAGTTCCTGTTCTCAGGAGCTCACATTCTATTGGCAGAGACAATATGTAAACAACTATGTAAAAGTGATCTCCACAGAATTAATTAGGGGTAGTCTCAGAGGGAAGATTAAGAAGGACCAGGAATGTCTTCTTGCAGAAGGTAAGACTTTAGCTGAGGCTTGACAGGAGAGAGAAAAGTCCAGGCTTGGTAGGGGGACAAGCCAATGAAAATGCAGAGTCAGGAGTGTGAAGAGACTGAGTGTCACTAGATTGCAGAACCTGTGGAGGGGGAACAAGGTGTGAGAAGACTGGAAAGATAGGAGGGTTCAGAATATGAAGAACTTTAAAAGCAGGGTAGGATTTTATATTTGATGCTAGAAGAACATTTTGACAGTTAAGTTGGAGGATGTATTGGAGGATAGGCAGAGACTTGAGGCAGAGAGACCACAATCAGCAAGCTATTGCAAAAGGCAAGGTGTGAGGTAATGAGAGCCTACACTAAGGTGGTTGCAATGTCAAAGGAGAGAAGGTAACATACATGTGAGATACTCTGAAGGCAATATGACAGGACTTGACAGTTGATTGTTCGATATGGTTAAATAATTTGTCCAGGGTCACACAGTGTCTGAGGTAGGATTTGAACCCAGATTGTCTTGATTCCCAAGTCTAACATGATATTCACTAAATTCTGTAGCCTCTCAAATATTACTTGGTCCACATTTCTCTGCCATTTCTGCAAAGATACTATAAGAGGTTCATTTCTGCCAGATGGTTTACTAAAATCAAGAAACACTAAATCTGTGGCATTCCCTTTAAGCTATTTTCCACTGTGGTTCATTATTTTTATATACCAAAATAAAATAGGTGACCAAGTTGGCCTTCCATTTTAAAAAAAGTTAACCTCCAATATGTGTATTTTGAATTGAAGATATGAATAATCATTTATACTCAGTAATATTTGACATCCTGTGATTTGCTTTCATTAGTCTGCCAAAGGATTTAACTTTGGGAATCATAATTGCTTTTTAGCTGATTTTAAAGCTTGATAATCTTTTCCTTGGAACTATGTAGATTAATTTAGTTTTCTCTATCAAAAGCATATTCAACAAGAATTTATTAAGTACCTACTAAGTGCAGAGCTCAGGACTAGGTGCTGAGGATCAGTTGGAATATAAGATCTGTAGTGTCTGTTTTGTAGATGTCAAATATTACCTAATAGTCAACTGACATAAAACTAAAAAAGATGTAAATGTTATATTAGGTTATGGATATTAATATTGCCACAGAAGAACGTTAAAGTAACAATAGAAAATGTTATTACTCAACAAGTTCACATTGTGAGAAAGGAGTAATGGACTTATTTTGGAGCCACTATCAAAAAAGATCAATTAAGCCACTATCAAAAAAATCAATTAAGAGTTCACATAATGGCTTAATACTTGGTCATTTCAATGTTCTAAGTACATTTCATGAAAATTTCATGAAATACCTCGTAATACAGATGGGAAGTAGGAGTTTAGCGATAGCAGTAGAGCTATCGAATTAAATTATCTTTAAAGAATTTGGCAAGAGAGTGAAAAATAGACAGCTTTCTAAAATCCTTTTAATTGTCCAGTGTGGGTTTGGTGTTGAGTATATTTTAATTTTACACATTCTTTCAAAGTGGCAATCTACATATAGCATATAGACTTCTCACATAAAAGCCATTATTTCATAATAATATTAATACATAGTATATCTTACACTCAACTACACTATCACAGAATTCAGATATAATGTAGTTTGCCAAGTACTGCACAGTTCTGATATTACTTCACTTTATGTTTTTATGGACTTAATTAACAATATTAGATGTGGTATTTCCATAAATGAAAATTCTGTCCACCACAATTCCCAGAGGAGACCAAATGGTGTAGTGGCAAGGATACTAGATTTGGAATTCCCTGACCACACTGGGAAAGAGTATAGTTGGGAAACGGATGAGAAAAGTAATGTTCTATAAAATGGGTTTGCTTACAGTCTAATATTAGAAATTGGCATTTTCAAATTCTAGAGTACTTCCTCACCACACCATAGAAATGGCTCTTCAGAAAAGTAAAGTAAGAATAAAGGACACAATTCCTCCTCTGACTTACTCATTCATCACTTATATATTTCTACAGTAACCGTACAGGAATTAAAACATCATTTCTTTATTGAAATTACAGACTACTTTGAAACATCAAACCAAAAAAAGCCCATTTAAAAATACCCCCCCCCCCAAAAAAAAAACCAACAAAATTTCAGGTTAAAGGGCCTTTAGCAGGTATTGAAAACAGTTATTTAAGAATTTGACCATCATTTCATTTTGGGGTGCAGGAATGTGGGGAAAATGAATAAAGCTTTTTAGATACATTGAGTTTGTTAAGAATTTACATTTTTTTCCATTATATTTCTTTCAGTGTGTTTTTTGTTTGAAATTACAAAATTATAGCTTTGGCATTCTTTTGTTTTGAAGTAGTTATATTTTAAAATGAAGATTCTCCCACCCCTGTGTCTCTCTTTTAACCCTTTTCTCCTTTTAAAAATTTTTTGTAATACAAAAATATCTGAACTAATCTTGAATGCTTTATTCAAACTAAGCAAGGAAAAATAAGAATTTGTTACATGGGGAAATTGGGGATTACAAACAGTTTTCAGCCTGATTATGCATACGAAAGTTAAATTTTTTTTAAATCAAGTATTAGAAGATTTTTCCATCTGTTTAAATGTCTCTGATATAACATGGCTTTTTTCTTTTCCTACCAGAGAACAAATAAAAAGAGTTAAAGATTCTGAAGATGTACCCATGGTCCTTGTAGGAAATAAATGTGATTTACCTTCCAGAACAGTAGATACAAAACAAGCTCAGGACTTAGCAAGAAGTTATGGAATTCCTTTCATTGAAACATCGGCAAAAACAAGACAGGTAAGTAAAACCACAACAAGTAGAAAACTACTTGCTGAGACTGCAAGCATTATCTACATCAATTCACATCTACCATTTATCTATTGCCTAGTGTAAATTGTGACTAAATTCAGCTTTGGTGGATTAATAAATGAACATGCTGCTTAAAATAATTGATGCTTAATCTTTTTATATGGAAATCCTTGGATTTTCTTTACTCTAACCTAGAAAACCAGTAATCTGTTTAAATAAAAAAGAATAATATCCATGTACAGGGGTCTCTAGCCTCTGGATAAGAGTGTAAAACTTTGAATTCAAGTACTTATATTCTCACGTACTGAGCACTCAGAGTGTGTTTAATGTTAAAGATTCAAGTGTATTACTCTAAGAGCTCTGAAGTTTTAACTTAGAGATTTTCTGTTCTCTACTGGTGCTTGTAGAGACAATGTAATGCATGTTTCTAGACAGGGTTTTCAATTCCATTATATTTAAAAAATATTTATTTTTCCCTTGATAGAAGAAGTTAATTTGAGGGAAGCAGAGATTTTTAAAGCAAGGGATATTTAAAAATAATTCCACAGAAGTAGTTCTTACTTTGTCCTGATAAACTGAATATGAAAATTTACAAATGTATTGATCAATTGTTGATGTCAAACTTTCAGTTAGAGCAGTATTAACAGCTATGAAATAGTAACATTTAGTGTAATATAAAACAAGTTGCTACAGGGTTGTATAAAGTTAAAATTTGTTAAAATATTAAAAATGGACATATCGATAGGATATAAAAAAGAGAAAGTTCTTAAAATGAATAATAAAATTAACAAAATAAAAGTGAAAATATTATACCGCATGTAGTATCTACATAGAAGGCTTGAAAAATTTATGTATTAAGAATTCAAAATCACTCATTTTATCCAGCAAAAATTGTGTATTAGAACAATTAACGGTCTTTTAGAAAATTTCTATTTACCTATTCAGATTTAATAACAAAGTTTCAGACCATTTTGGGTAACATATAAAGTGTCTTATTTACATAGCTTCAAAAAGTATTTGCAAAACTACGTGCTTAGGTCTTCAAGGTCTTTAAGAAATGGTTTCTGGCATGAAGGAGCATATGTTATTGGAGAGTCTACAAATAATCAACAGTTAAAAAATAAGACAGCATGTGATTGTGCTAAAAGGAGTGGTACAGAAGTAGTGCTTTAGGATTTCAGAGAACTTAGCATAGCATGGCAAGACATGAAACTTCTCATGGCCCCCAAGACACTCTCTTAAGTTGCCTGGCTGCATTGGGCAGAGAGTTTTCTTACCCTGTATTCCTTTCAGTGATGAAATGGTAGGCACAAACAAGATTGATTGTGGGGCAGGCTATCTTGAACAATGTGAAACTTGAATTAATGTTTTGCAAGCAAAATAGAGAGTATTCTTTTTGTGGCATTCAGCATGTTTCTTCACTTCTGCTTCTTCCAAATACATTTATGTGATAACAGATAACTTGGGAGAAAACTAACATTTCATGATCAGAGTAGTAAAACTAAGAAGCAGGTACAATATTAGGAATTCCCTTTCATAGAATCAAATTTTTTTAAGCCAAAAACATGTAAAATTTTTTGCATTTTTATTGTCTGTTACAATTCACTTTAATGAAATTTTGCTGTCTGTCCATACTAGGTATGTAGTCACTTAAGGGCATTTGAGGATACAGCCTCCTCAACTTCCTAACTTTCTCCCAGAGTAAAATTTAAGTTCCTTTAGGGCAGCAACTCTTCTTTATTTTTGTATCCCTAGAACCTAGCTTAGTGCTTTGTGCACAGTACATACTTAATAGTTTTTTAAATTTAATTTAATTATGAGGTAATGAAGGAGCTACAACAGCAGTCTGAGAACTGATTGATCTTGTGTTGCTTTGAGTTTAGAACATTATGAGGACACTTGGACCTATAGATCAAGTTACTAGTGCTGAATTTACTAATTATTAGCTATGTGACTGTAACCATGTCATTTAAAATGATGGAATGAACTAGATTATTTCTAAGACTTCCTCCAGGTCACATATATTTTAACATTTCTACTAGTGTTCTTATATATCCCCTATGAGGACCTGGCTGTATTGGCCATCGGCAGCAAGCCAACCAGTCATAATATAACAAGTAAAACTGTTGCTTGGAGTAATGTGGATTGACACCTCAGTCAAACCAGTGACATTACTGGAGAGGGAGGCATCTCCCTCAGAGAAAAATTCTTGTACATAGATTTGCTGTGATTATATTCCTTGATATAGAAAAGGCAAAAAGGAAACTTGGTTCCCAGTCCAGCTGCTTTTAGACCAGTAACACTCTTTTCCAAAGAGATTTTGTTTTATCTTTTATAACTTTAAAAGGCTTTTTGGAGCAATAAGCATGTATCTTCCCACTTTATAGACAAGAAAGGTGAAGGGTCATAGACTTACCTAATATTTTACAGGGCTGCAAATCAAAGGCATGAAAGAAGGGAAACAGTTTTAATTCCCAGAAGGGAGCCCCTGACTTAACTCTTGGTAATAGCAAGTTAATGACTGACAGGAGGAAGCAGAACATCCTAATGTCCCATTTTCTCCTTCCCAAATTGTTACAAAGCACTTCATGTTGTGATAATTAGTTGACATTTTTAGTTAAAGTATTAGAATACTCATTTTATTTTAAAATGCCCACTTTTCCTTAATATGTGGTTACATATTTTTCCATGTTTTTAAAAAGTTTGAGGGCCAAAATTTCTTGCATGAGCATATGTCCAATTGATAATATAAATTGGTGGGAAGATTGATTTTATAGAATCTTCAGATATTTTAAGGATCTCATGAATAATTCAGCTACATAAATATGTTTTGAGAACTGCTTTTATCGAACATTTCTTAACTGTACCCTGATTCTTAAACTTTTAAACAGATTTATATTTCTAAGCTGTAAATTTGATCTTTGATTTATTGTATTTGAACTTGATTTCCTTAGAAATTACCGTGTGAATAATTTACTTAGTCATAAAAATATCAATTGAATCTAATTTGAGGTCTCTTTAGTGTATCTTATCAGGACACTTTAAAGAGCTATTCTAACTTGTAGAGAGTTTGAAATGTGATATATGAATCTTATAACAAATTCAAGGGCATATAGCTTTCAATAATAGTAATATTGTACTTTCTATATGCAAAGTCTTGGACCTGGCTACTTTTCCCCTTGTAAGTTGCATTTTGCGATTTCAAACATTTTAATAACTTAGATATCCTACTTTTTATTCCATCAGTTACAAAAGGGTGCTGTCTTGCTTCATGCCTTAATTTTTTATGTATATTTTTGGGTTTTAAATTTTGTGTGTATGTACCATTAATAAATAGCATAGGGATAGAGATTAGACCTGTGATTTAATCTGGCTCTGGCTGCTGATTGCAGGCCATGTGTTTGATACCTGTGACATAGAAAACTTCCTAAGTCAGCACCTTCTCTGCAACTGAGAGCTATGTTTAAGAGAGTTGCCCAGCACGCAGAAAGACTTTGAGGAACCTGTCTAGGGTCACATAGTCAGGGTATCTAGAGTCAGGACTCAAGTCCAAGTCTTCCCAGTTCAGAGGATAACTTTATCCCTCATACCCCACCCTGTTATTAATAATAGGTACACTACATTAGCTTAATGAATTAGACTCAGGCTATGTATTTAGGTGAAGAACATTAATTATATGAGTGGCTAAATTTCTGATGGATTATGTGTTTAAATGAAGGTCACTTAGTGGAACATAGCAAGTAGGTCAGACTTTCTGCTTAACTTTTTATAGGTTAGCATTTGTGATTTGGAACTAAATATTTCTAAAAGTATATATTTAAACATCTTCATTTTTCCCTTTTACTTAATATTTATGATGTGCCTGAGAAGTTCCTAATAAATTACATAAATTTGAAAAGATAATGAGCATACAAGATGCCTTCTGTCCATTACATTATTTTAGGCAAAGTTTAAAATGTTCACTAAATAGCCAAATTGTTATGAACTAATATTAATGTGTAGTTCAAAAATATATAATTATTAAAGTCAGCTAGGTGGCAAAGCTTGGATCTGAATCCAGGAAGGACCTGAATTCAAATTTAACCCCTTAACACTTAATAGTTGTGTAACCCTGGGTAAGTCATTTAACCTGTGTGCCTTAAATTCTTTAACTGTAAAATGGGGATATAGCTCCTGCCTTCCAGGATTGTTGTAAGGATATAATGAGATATTTGTAAAGCAGTTTGCAAACCTTCAAGCCTTGTATAAATGCTAGCTATTATCATTATGGTCATAATTTTATTTTCAGAGTAATGATTTAAGGCTAAAATTACATTTTTATAGTAGTTCTTTCATTGTGTGTGTACATTTTAACACACATACATGATGGCCTCAGATATTCACACCAATAATACCTAAAGTATGGTTAATAAAGGAAGGTAAACTAGAAATTCTAAGGCAGTTTTTATGTCTGGTGTCAATGGTATGAAACCTAAGGCTAGAATATGGTTCAAGAAAGGTATATCTGATCCAGAAGAAACCATATAGGTAAAAGGGTGGTATAGGCATAGGTGGTATAGAGCTGTGATAAAGAAAATGGAAGCAGAAACAAATGTGATTGTTCTTGAAGTATACTAGGGACTAACAATACAGCAGAAAAGTTGAAGTGTTCATGAAAGAGGTGGCAGGAACGTATCGTGTAAGTACCGATGGTAGAACTTTGATATTCTGGTTACTTGCTGTTCCTTTCTGCTCAAAGTTGCTAATAATTTGTTAATTTCCTTAATGAGAATTTTATCCTCCCTAAATTGGAAGAACCAGTGAGGGTTACTCATTCTGAGTTTGGTTTTCATCAGAAAGAAGAAACTAGTTCATGGGTTGGGAATGATGGGAAACTTTGGCAGAATTGATGAACTCCATCTTAGAGTTTTTGGTGGACAGAAAAGCCAGCCTTGTTGCATGTGTACCTCGGTTTTAGGAGAGTAGATTTCTGAAGATTCACGGAAAGGATAGGAAAATGTAGCATCTAGTGAATTGGAATTTTATAGAGGAATTTATATCATGAAGTAACAAGTAACTGATGACATGAAAATTCAGAGCAAAGAGATAAGTTGTCTAAAATGTGATCATTGTAGATGTGTAGAGAATTTATTGCCCAATTTAGATTTTTTTTTTCAAGCTACATATAGGAAAGGTAGCATAGTATTCAGAATTGTAGATAGTTGTCACTTTAGTGACAGTCTTTGGAAGTTAATGAAGATAAGAGTACACAATACTTGAGGTAGACAAATAATAGCTCCAAATAAGAAAAGTGACCTGTCCAAGGTCATACAAGATCACATTGTTTAGATTCAAAACCAGCTGCTTTGATTCTAGTACAGCTCACTTTCCAAAGCTACCTTTACATTTTAAAAAATTGCAACTAAGTGTAAGCTTCAGTTAAAGGCATCAGCTAATCTTCTCTTGAACAAAGGGTACTTGCCTATGCCTTCTGGCATAAGAAGACTGAAAGGTAAGGAATAGAGCCAGAGGGAGGTACCATAGAGTACTCCCACTCACAATCCCTTCAGCTCTTCTTAAATTTACCCAGTTAAAATGAGGTGGTAGGGGTATAAAAAAATAGTCCCTCTTAAGATTATGATCCAATAGAAATTGAGAGATACAGTCATGGACCTTGTCCTGGGGAAAGCTCCACTTTTTTTAAATTGAGCTCAGACACTTCAGATGTAGGCACACTCTAGATCTGTCTGTTAAAGACAGAATGCTTCAGGGTATCTTTGATTTAATCCAGGTGGACAATGCCCTCCTGGTACCCATCCACAGGAGGTCCACCCACTGTGCTGAGGGATCTTGCTTGAGTTCTCTTGACATTGCATGGATAGATACCAGTGGAACATCAGTCATTCTTGCATCTCGTTAATGTGATCAGACTTTTTTCCCCTCTAGTCACACTTCTCTGCTTTTCCTGTGCAATTCAAGAAAAAAGAAAGTTTCTTATAAAAATCTATACAATTTCCATTTTTCTTCTTTTGGTTGTCTTCTGTATAGTTGCATTCTTGAATGCCCATAGGATAACTTATATTGTTTAGTTGGAACTCTCGCCAAGCTTTTTATAAATTAATTTTTCCAGGTACTTTTTCTTGCTGTTTTATAAGGTAGTTCTCCTCATAATCTTCCATCACCTTCTCTTAAAATTTACAAACTAGTTTAAGAAACAAGAATCAGTGTTGCCCTTGGCTACCCTTTCTCCTCTCAAGGAGAAAGTATTTGATGGTTGGGAAAGTTCTTCAAAGGCCAAATGGTCACATTATCAGGGATATTATAGTGATGATTGTTATTGAAGTGTGGGTTGGTCTATGGGGCCTCTGAAATAATTTCCAACTCTGAATATTCTTTGATTCTTGACTACATAGCTGCATGTATATGTATCTCTGTGTGTATATATATTACATATATGTATCATACACATATATATATAAAATGTTACCAGATTTAATAATTTATTTTTATCTTGAAACAGCAAGAATAGGAATATGAAAGGTCATTGTTATTATTACTACTGTAAAAAAGAGGTTGCAGCATATGAAGACACCCACATTGCCCCAAATGCATTAGCTACCCGGGCAGAAAACCAATTTCTACAGAAAGGCATTTGTTAGCGTCCTAAGTTTTATTGCATTTAGATAGGGGAAAGGAAAGAGGAAGGAGTAAGTTCAACCAGGCCCTTAAAGGGAGGATTAGAGTGGCAAATCTCTCTCTCTCTCTCTCTCTCTCTCTCTCTCTCTCTCTCTCTCTCTCTCTCTCTCTCACTCGCACACGCGCGCACACGCACGCATGCGGAGCAAGGGAGTAGGGGTGTGTGTGTGTACATATATATATATACACACACATACATGTAGATTAGATTAGGCCTGGCTATTTTAGGGCATCTATCTAATTAGGCAGCTAATGCTAGATTATCCTGGCCCACCTGAGTAATGCTAGGGGCAGCAGCTGTTGAAACTAACACTGGAACTCTGGGAGTGAGTATTATGCCATACATTTTGCTGAAAACAAGTGGGTATTCTCATTGAAGTGGTAGCAGTAAAGATGATTACAGGCCTAATCAAACACTTTCATTGGATTTCACTTTTGAGAAATCTAGGAAAATGAATTTTTTTAAGTTAAAATGTCAGGTAGTTTACTCTTCATAGGTTTGTGGTCCATTTTCAAGTGATGAAAGTTAGTTAAAATACTCATTACAAAATTGCTTGAATTATATTTTAAAAAGAAAATAATTATTGCCAGTAACAAATAAGAAAATCCTCAGGTATTAAATTTCTTTAACTTCATAGAAGCATCTGTAAATTTTGTTCATTAGATTAAAATTCAGCATTATAGCTCTCTGGCTGAAAGGCACCCTAGAAGCCTCAAATATTTCTTAGAAGCATTGGAAGCTCCCTTACTTCTTCCAGTCAGTCTACAAGTATTTGTTTAAACTTACTGTGTATGAGGTTCTGTGATGGGCTCTGGAGACAGAAACTCTTTAATTGTAAAGAGCTTAAAAACAACTTTTGTATTCTGGCATCCAAATATGGATCTAGGCCCTAGGAGGTGTGTGTTTGTGGTTTTTGGGGGGGGGGGATGGTGTTGGTTTTGAATGTATATATTCATGTAACTATTCTCTTTGATCATCTTCTCATTAAGAAAGTATTTGTTTAGTGTAGGTGCAGTGTTTAAACAATAAAAAATAATAAGTTCATAATGTAGCACATATGGCATTATTTAGTTAAATAATTTATTAAGTGCTTACTGTACCAGGCACTTTGCCAGGCTCTAAGAATGCAAATACAAGCTAAAACAAAGACACTCTCTGTCCTCAATGACAACACATAAAAGGGAACTATAGGAGGTGGTGGTGGGGTTGGGAGAGGGTATCCTATGCAGAGAAAAGGTGAAAAAGTAGTCTGGAGAGTCAGGAGCAGATTTTGGTTAGTGTGGCTGTTTCTAAAATGGAGGTTCCAGTGAGGAACTCTCCAATTAGAGGAGGCTGCAGGGGCAGAGGTGGAAAAGTAGGAAAAAATGGAGATAATTTGTGACTGTATATTTTGAAATGTGGAAGTATGCATTTCTCAAGTCTTCTAAGTTTAAGACAGTTTCAGCACCAAAGGGAGGTACTATCTTAAAACCATTTTTTAAGAACAATAGTTTTCTCCTTGAGAGTTTTCATATCCACAAATATTCTTTAGTCTTTACTCTATACTATTTTTTACTCTTCTCTCTCCACCCCCCAGCAGCTTGCCTCCATTTTCCCAATCTTTCATCCACATATCTTACAAATTGATATACCTAAAGCATAGGTCTGATCATGCCATTCAAAATGGAAAATATCTTCCCCACTTAGACCAAGGACTATCTTTCAGGTTAGTAAACTAGGAATAATCCTTGGTTACATCTCCTTACCCATGTCTAATTGGCCACCAGGCCTTAATGATTCTACATCGATAACATTGCCTGTGTCAGCTCCCTTTCTTTTTACTTACAAGGTCACTATCCTAATTCAGGTTTTCATAGTGCCTCACCAGGACTATTGTAGTAGTGTAAGTGGTCTCTCTGTCTCCAGTCTCTCCCTTCTCTAACACATTCTCTTCACAGCTGACAAATTATTCCTGAAATGTAGGTCTGACCATGTTATTCTCCTACTCAAAAATACTCAATGACTAACTATTGCCACAAAGACAAGATGCAAGTTCTTTACCCTGAAACTTATAGCTCTCCTTAATCTGGCATTCAGTTTACTTTTTCTAGGTTTGTATTTGTTCCCCCTCACCATGTACCAGCTAAAGTAATGTAGCAGCAGTTTTTCTAAACTCACTATATGCCATCTTCCATCTCTTTCTACCTACCTATACCCCCGAGTGCAGTTATTGCATACCATTCAAGGCCCTTAACTGCCACCTTCTACACCAGGGCTGTCCAAAATTCTGCCTACAGTGTGATTTATGTGGCCTGCCTACAAGCATAGAAATTTACATAAATGCTTTAGTAAAGGAAGCTGAGCTACCACAGAGCTATCACTAAAATGGCAAATCATAATATATTGTTCATTGTTTCAATAAAAATCTAAGGTTGAACAGCCCTGCTCTACATGAAACCTTTTTTATTTTCTCCTTTCTCCTCAAATGATCTAGTATGTACTCACTCATGGACATATTATATCCCACAGTAGACTAAAAGTTACTTGAGTTCAGGGACTGATTTTTTTTTTCTTGTATCCTTTAGGCCCAGTGTAGTTTCTTGAACATAGAACATAGGCACTAAATATATTTTGAATGGACACATTTAAGGAGACTTTTTAAAAGATATCTTTATCAATAATAGCAAAATGGGTATATTTTGGTCTTTGATCTCAGACTTTAGCCTATGGAAACAGGAAGTTAAAATTAATTGTTCAGTCTTTTGAAATGTTTACTTCACAAGGTGTCATTTCCTTCTAGCTTACTTTTATGTCACTTGTATTGAAATGAAACGATTATTTGACTTGTGTATTATATATAATAAGAAAATTTGTAATTATCTTTTTTTGTAAATTGGCTCCTATGAAAGAAAACATGGCATATACAGCTGGTTTTAAAATTCCAATAATAGAAATTTTTAAATATGTTGTGTAAGATTTATTGTAAGTCCTTGGAATATGAACACTTGCCATTTTGTAAGTATATGCAGTACTTTGCTATGAATACCAGAACTTAGTTAAATATGAACTAATGGAAGGAATCACAAGGAAATACAATAGATAGCTCACATCTCTGTGAGGTCACTTGGTTAATCTTAAAATTAATATTAAAGAGATATTAAGTAATATTTAAGAAATGGAATTGTAGTTAATTAGCACTTTAAATTTCAATTTATTTTCAGATTGATAAAGTAAACATTATCTTGGTAATAAAATTCATTCTGAAATAATGACCTCCCAATGATGATAATCTTAGACATAATTCTAATAATGAATTCCTTGGTGGTGGTGGTGGTGGTGGTGGTGGTAATTTCTTTTGAATTAATATCTTCCTATTCTCTCTCTGCATTGTTAGAACCAAAATCGCACCTTTATTTAATGGTGATGGGTATGTTTGTGCTAAAAAAAAAAAATCAAGCACTCAGTCTAAATCAAGGAGTAATCATTTTATGTTCTTGCTGCAGAATACTAAGAGGACAAAGTTCTGTGATTTTTTTTCATAACATTTATTCTGGCAGCTATAAATAGATCCTGAAAATGATTTATTTTCCTTTTGATAGGAATAAAAATTTAATTTTTTTAACATAGCAAGAAAATGAGCTTTTACTTGTTTTTTTGGAAGTATTTGAATTTTTCAAGTTCTTTATCTTGAGTTTTAAGTGAAAAGGTTTATCAAAGACACATTCCTTTGTAAAAAATTGAAGTGCCTTAAGTTATTTTAAAATTCAAGATCACTTCTAATCATCTTATTTTCTTAATGATAATCTTAATTAAAAACAAAACTCTTGCCCCTTGAAGGAATTCAAAACTAATCATAGAAAATGGAACCATTGCAGTTAAAATGGGGAAACTTACATTTATAGAATTTTGTTCAGGTTTTGTTTGACTTTAGTCTAAGTCGTATTTAAGGAAAGGCTGAACTCCTTTTCTGGCAAAATGTAGTTTTGTTTGAGGAGAAAATTGTAATTAATCTCAATATACAATGAATCAGATTTATTTACAAGATTGTCACTAAAATATTTGGAATCTTACAGAAACTTCAATAAAGTTTAAGGTTTTAGAAGCTTTCACTCTGAAAATCAAAAGGTAAAACTTGTATTTGGTAAATTACAAAGTTAATTACAGTTTTACCAGTATGATTTAAGAAATTCTGTAGTACTATAGGCTACTTCTTAGGATGGACCCATGTTAATTTATCACCTTGTTCCTTTTGGCACTTGCTTATTAATATTTTTTTTTGGTAGAAAAGACCTGAAAGCACATCTGTGAATCCCTTCTGCCACATACTGTGTTTTCTCTCAATACCCTTTGAACTCTAGGCCACTACAGCCTTCAAGAAAATAGAATATAAGAATGAATAAATAATGGCTTTTGTAAAGTGACTTAAGGTTTGCAAAGTGCTATACATATGTTATCTTAGTTGAATGGGTTACATCCTTCAGATTTATTTTTAAGACCTTATTGAAGATAAAAACTGTTTTACTTAAAACTGATTAAATTCTTAAATATTTCTACTTATAGCTAGACTGTAGATGTATATTATTGAGTGCTACATCTAGTTTTAGTACTGTTTCTAGACTAATTTAGTTTGGAGGACTTTTTGAAAAATGAAAGCTATAAAATGAACCCTAAAATTAGACCAAAAATCAGTGGCACAATTATCAGATATTTTTCCTACGTCCAAATAGGCATAATGCCATGACTGCTTCTATACTACAAATCATATAAAATATAATACTTGACACAGAATAGAGAACACTTTAATTTTTGTGTTTGAAAATTACTATTTTTCTAAAAGTTTCCATTAATGTTTAGTAAAGGGGAAATATATACATGCACAGTCTTATTAGTTTTTGATAAACTCTTCTCCCACTCATACAGATTTTGTTAAGCAATGTTAAGCAACTCTTAAAATAACCCAGTATTCTTGCTCAGATGGGAAAACTGTCCCTTCCCTTCTTTTAAAAAACTGGTGAATGATGCGTTGTCCTATTTTTTTTTTTTAACAAGTGAAGCTCACTTATTTGATTTTTATTCCACATGGCTATCCCAATAAATTATTTTTAGCAATGAAACAAACCTTTAAAGGAGTTGTGTTTTACAATGCAGAGAGTGGAGGATGCTTTTTATACATTGGTGAGAGAGATTCGGCAATACAGATTGAAAAAAATCACCAAAGAAGAAAAGACTCCTGGCTGTGTGAAAATTAAAAAATGCATTGTAATGTAATCTGGTAAGTTGAGCAAATTAAATTTTGGCAGAAAGCTGATGGTCTTTTAAAGGTAACACAGTTTATAAACTTAGAACTGTTTACAGCAGTTCTATATTAAAATGCTTATAGATTTATAGCATTCTAGTTTGAAGTACAATATAAAAATGTTTACTTTTACTTTTTAAAGTAGTTCTAAATTCAAACTAGGCAGGAAACTTAAGAAAGAAGATTTATTTTTTCTTAAAAGCTAAATTGTGATTGGACCATAGTTTTCTCATCTGTAAAATATGGGCATGGGAGGGAGTGTAAATCATAGCTGTGGATAGAGCTGAATGAGACCAGAAAGACTGTAATAAAAATGTCTTACAGATGAGGAAACTAGGGCCTGGGTTGCCCAAGGTCACATCTTGTCTTTGTTGATCAGATTGAGTTAAATAAAATGAAATTTACCAAAAAAAGGATCCATGATTTCCTTAAGGTTATTTTATAATATTCTTTGGGCACAAGTGAGAAGGGAATTTGCAATTCTGAACTTAGTATGTTATTTTTTTAGACCAAGAGCAGTTATTTATTAGACTGAATATCTGTATTTTAGGGACTTAGTGCTGAGTTAAACCTCCAAAAGGTAACATATTTTCTTAATTGCAGAGTCAAGTCCAGTGTATAGATTAGTCTGAGTGGAAACACTAAAGAATTAGTATAGAGTCTTATTCATAGGTAGTAGTAGGTAAATGTTGCTGACAAACTCTGAAACTTACATGCCTTCCTTTTCAGGGGAAAAAAATCATAAAGTTCATTTATTAAAAAAGCGCTTGTTACTACTGGGCATCAGGAATAGAAATTTTTTGATGAAATTATTTTCTAATTAAGATGAAGAAAATCAGTCTTTTCCTTTTGTTTCTAAGTGTTGATTTAAGTAAGTTCCTTAGGGGTACAGTCTTTTTTTAGTCATTTTTCACAAAGACTTATGTAAAAATGTATACAGGAAGACCAAAGCCCTCTTGAGATGCCTGCCTTGTGGTGTGGTGGTGAAGCTGGGTTCTTGAAGACTAATACCGCAGAACATAAGTCAGAAAGTCTTCAAGTAGAGGCCTGGCGGCCAAGCATATATAACTGTTTTCTAACGAGTGTAGTTAAATTCAAAAAGACTGGTAAAAGTTTTAGTCGCAGCAACTTTAAAAAACCACTTAAGTCACAGAATTGTGATCTGTGTTAGTGGAGAGAATACTTAATCCAAGGAAGTCACATGTTGTTGAAGTCTTGAAATATTTTATGTGTATAACAGTTTAAGGTGTTAAATAGTTAATGAGACACTTAATATTGCTTGAAGGTTGAATTTCTTATATGCATTTGGACAGCGCTAAGAATTGTCTTAGTTACTAAATTTAAAAAAATTTGTTAAATGTTTACTATGAGATAAAGTAATTGTGTTAAGTGTTGGGGATACAAATAGAAAAGTAAGACAATCCCTAATCTCAAGGAGCTTACAGTCTAATAAGAAGAGACTAAACACATAGGGATGGTTCAGCTGCAAGTCAGGTGGAAAGAAGCTCCAGCTCCGTGGTACTTGTGTAGCAGCAAAACAGATGGGGAAAAATAGATTGAGTACAAAGCTTTAATCAAAGCTATGTTTTAGTACTATTATATTTTCAATGTTAGCATTGAATTTTGGAAGCTTTTTCCCATTTTATATTTATGTTTTTCTTTATATTGCTCCTTTATTTGACCTGGTACAACTTGATCTGTTGAAATTAGTTGAGTACTAAATTGCCTTGGATGCCTATTGAATATTTGCTGAAGAATAATTGCACGCTTTTTCTTTACTGTTTGTTACTGATGTTATAGCCCAAAGTGAAAATTTTAAGGCTACCAAAAACCCTCAACAGAACATCTAGGTTCTTATTGTTTTTGAACACAGTCATAAATACTGAATATAGAAAGGTGGACTACTTGTCTGCTGCTAACTGAATTACCATGGGCAAGCCACCTACCAGTCACTGTTTACCGCTATATAGTCATGATACCTACTTGCACTGCTACCTAAGTATATTGTTAGGGTTAATGTAACCTGAAAGAACAGACACTGAATGAAATGATTATACTACTATTGCTACTGACATAGCTGAAAGAATCTCAGTAGTTCACTGCATTAAATGTCAAACTAAACATCTTGGAATACGTACTGTGGTCTTTCATATAACAGACGGTAGTAAAACATGGTAGAAATGAAAACTTTAAATAAAATCAAGTAATTTATAAATTTGCCAAAACATTAGTAAACACAAAAATGACTTCATTCTCCTAATAGTGGCTTAACTTAGCTTTAATGTGTTAGATTTTTGTTCCTAAGGCTCCCTCTAGTGTCTGCCTTTGAAGTATTTATGTGTCTGTTTTATAATATGTTTAGATTTATCTAATTAATAATTTACATTCCATTTTGTATTGATTTCATTTTTAATAGTGGCAAAGTGAACATATGTAAATGATTAAGATTACAAGCTCTTGGTAATTTTGGGGGTGGGTAGGGGGAGTGTCAGCAAGCTCTGTTGCGTGTCTTAGAGTGTTGTTTTCAGCATTCTTATGCTGTTTTGCTATTCAGTTAAATAATTCATCAGGTTATAAACTGTTGCATACTAAATTCTATTTTAACTGATTTTCTTTTCTTTTACCACCCTCTCTGTCAAGTAGAGCACTCCATAAGATGTAGTTTTATTCTACCCATATCTCGGGAACCTGATATATTGCAAATCGTTTAAAAATATAGTTGCTTTCTAGTATATATATAAACTAAGAGCACTGTGATTCTCTTCCTTAAGATTATTTTAACTGATTTTTAAAGTATATAAAAATTTTACTGAAAATTTATATTTTTTTTACTTAGCAAATACATTACATTTTGAATGAAAGTATGTTAAAGAACATTTGCATTTATAGTAAGGTCCACAATTCAGAGATAATTGAGGATTAACACACAAAAATGCATTTAGACTCTTAAGATTTAGAAATAAGGGGGGCAGCTAGGTGGTACAGTGAGTAGAGCACCCGGCCCTGGAGTCGGGAGGACCTGAGTTCAAATCTAGCCTCAGACATTTGACACGCTAGCTGTGTGACCTTGGGCAAGTCACTTAACTCCAATTGCCCTGCCTTTCTCCTCCAAAAAAAATTTACAAATAAGGAGGACAATTATGACAATGTTTCTTGGCTTTTATCAAGGTTCTTGTTTTAGTTATTTGTCAGCTTAAAAACTTAGATCTTGACTACAATTATTCTCATGTAAAAATTCAAGCATACTATATTAGTGGTAGGCAGTAATGATGTTACTGATATAAGTAACCTTTTTCAAACAAATTAATAGATTTTAAGTGCAGAGATCACCTCAATATAGCAACACTACTAATAATTTTGCTTATCTTTTTTCCCTGTGATGTTTTAACCAGCCATACATATACACGAGAATAAGTGCTGTCATCTGAAATTATGAAAAAGGGAAATAAAAGCCTTAAAAGTATGAAAAAATGATACTAAAAAATCTTCATGTGCTTATGCATATTTTCCATACATAAGTATAAAAATTCTTTATATAGGCTCAGCCTTAATGTTTCCATCAGTAAAATGTCCCCTTCCCTATCTGTTCAACATATAAGATTAAATGGTAGTAACTAACAGCACTTGCTAAATTGATTTATACCTCTTATGTATTTCAGGGTGTTGATGATGCCTTTTACACATTAGTTCGTGAAATTCGAAAACATAAAGAAAAGATGAGCAAAGATGGTAAAAAGAAGAAAAAGAAGTCAAAGACAAAGTGTATAATTATGTAAATAAAATTTGTACTTTTTTCTCAAAGCATACTTAAGATAATTTTTTGTACATTATACTAAATTATTAGCATTGGCTTTTAGCATTACCTAGTTTTCTTTCTGCTTCATGCAAACTCTTAGCTTTTATCTGAATGCTTATTTTAAAATGACAGTGGAAACTTCATTCCTCTAAGTGCCAGTATTCCCTTAGTGTTCTTGAACTAGCAATGCCTGTGAAATAAAAATTGAATATCTGAGATTTTCCCTCTTGGGATTTTTGGTGCATGCACACTTGCTATAACTTTCTATTTTTTCTTGCCAGTTATGAAGTTAGGTGTTTTAACAAATCAATGAAGCATAATGTTACACAGTTTTTAAGTGATCCCTATACTGTGTTTTATCCTGATAATGGATTAGTTCTTAGGTATTTTAACTTCAATTGAAACTTAAATGATTGGCTTTATTAATTTTGAGGATATAAGAACCTCTTATAGTCTTCCTATACATTCTGCTTATAGACATCAAGTCCTGATAGTTTCAGATCAACTTTAATGAATGTAAAGTATGTCATTTAGAATTTTTTAAAAATTTCCACTGCTACTATTTGTCATAGTCACTCTTTAAAAATATATTTTTTCTATAAAAATGGAAATAAAATAAAAAATGTTTGAGGCAGTGGAAAATAATAAAAGCCTTTTTATTTTCCTATTTTAAATTGATTCATTTACACAGACTCAGTGGCCTTTACTTTTAAGGCAGACCTAGTATACGTTAGATCAGGGGTGTCAAATGCTTCCAAGTGGGGCCAGAACTAGATTAAAATGTAATTAGGAAATAAAAATGCAACATGGATAATGTTAATTTGAGGTTTCTAAAAAAGCCAACAGTACCCACAAGGATCTATTTCTCTCCGAGTTTTGACACCACTGTGTTCATTAGAAGGACATATTAGAGGTTATATTCAGACACTACTCTTTAGTGATGGAAAAAGAAAAATATGAAGTACATACATGGGTCATAATCCTGATTTCTTACTGCTTTTTCTCAGAGTGGCTTTAGATCTTTCTTTGAACTTAATTTTTCATAAACAATTCATACAGTTTTCCTTTTGATTTGAATCATGGAATACATTAGGTTTTTTTAACTGTCAAAAATTAACTAGTAATTAAGATGCGTCTCATAGAGATTGAATGTAGTTTCCATTCTGGATAAAATTAAGTGTAACTTTTCTTAAATGTTACTTACTAAATTTAGGATCATGGAGCATTGTCTAGGGGCTATCAAGATATATATGCAGTACCAAGGGAAAGAAATGGCCATACTTAAAAGAATTGTGATGCATAAAGGGATTCAAATGTATTTTCTGTAGGGTTCTTGAATTTTTGATGAAGCAGGGCAATTAAAAAAAACAACCTATAGGACTGATAAGTTATTACTCATTACCTGAATTGTGAGTGGTTTGAGGAAGAGGAAAAGTTTTTGTAGAATTAAAGGGTGGGGTGGGGTGGGATGGGAAGGAGGAATCCTAGAAGGTAAGCATTTATCTAATTATAATAGCCTTAACACTCAAAATCCAATACTGAAGTTGAGAAAATTGACCTAGTCTTAGAATCCCTATAACATGTTTGTGGAAGAATGTAGCAGATGTGGATAGTATGCTTTTGAGTCATTATATGAAAATTAGGAGTTCTAGGTTTTGTTTGAACTGAGTCACACTGCATAAGAATTTAGAACCTAACTTTTGTAGAGTAACAAAATCTTTGCTACTTTTGTGAAGTTTTTTTTTAAACATTTGTAGAAACTGGGGCATGTTGAGTTGCAGTTTGCACAACTTGATCTTATTTGTATTCCAGTGGATTTCCTTTAATGCTTTCTAAGAACATCTCAGATTTTGTTTTGATGGCAACAAAAATTCGCATCTTAAGTCATTTACTATGATAATTCATTTGTTAATTCTCCTTGTCAGAAAGGAATAATGTCTTGTGGTAGCTTTATGTAATCTTGAACATCAAGCAACCAGCAATTAATAATTAAGTTGAAATTCTAGTTTATAATTAACTATTAAGTTATAATCTTGGCTGTTAGGAATTTCATGTAGAGAAAAATCAAATAGCATGAAACTGTACTGTGACTAGTACAGTAGGGAAAATAATTATTGTTTCTCCAAGTAACGTACTTAAATTAGTTCCTGAGTTTTCTGTTAATTACAAGGCTTGAGATCTGTGTGTCTAACTGCTCTAAGTGCCTACATGGAATGATACTAAACATATAGATGTACTTAGAGAAATAGAGGTGGCCAGTTGTCCAAGATTTTTTGGGTAAAGTGTGCTACGTAATACCATGTGGGCTACATGATCTAAAAGTTGCTAATTCCACTGTCTTTTGTTACCATGTTGAAAATCGTTTTGCTTTTTTCCTTTTTTTGAGTGCCAACTTCCTACTAGAAACTATTTCTTAATGTAACATGTTTACCTGGAATGTATTTTAACTATTTTTGTATAGTGTAAACTGAAACATGCACATTTTGTACATTGTGCTTTTTTTGGGGGAGGGGGGCACATATGCAGTGTGATCCAGTTTTTCTCCATCATTTGGTTGTGCTGAACTAGGAATATTGGTTGTATCAGACATAAAAATTTAAAATGACCACTGTTTTAACTAAAATTAACTTTTAAATGTTCACAGGAGTATGTGCTGTGAAGTGATCTGAAATTGTCATATTTTTGTCATAAACTGTACTACTCCTAATTATTGTAATGTAATAAAGTTATTGTGACTCTATTATGTTTCCTGGGAATTGATTTCAAAATCTGAATTTATATTCTAATATTTGCTCTGTAGTTGTCAAGGTATACATTAACGCACTTATATTTTTAGAGGATTTCCTCTAAATGAAATTGGATTAAATAATTTCATCATGAACAGTCACAAAAGAAACTGCTTCCACGTGTACCTTAAATCCATTGTGTAACTTTAGGATTTACTAAAAGTTCATTGTTATTTTATTCTTTAGCAGAAGATGAAAACTCTTATTTTTCTTGAGGAAAGCAGTATAGCATTTTGTCTTAAGTTAAAGATGATTATAACAACTTACCCAAATCTGAAAGGAATCCAGTAACAATAATGAAACTTAAGTTTTGCGCTATGGTATTCTTTTTGATCAGTCCAAATGCCCCTCCCCCCCAATCAGTTTATCACTTAATCATTCCAATTATTAGTTGAAAGCTGTCTTCTAAAACAATTATCTCAAAAAGTCGAGACATGCAAGTTATTTCAGAGTTAACTTACCAAATAGGAGAATTTCATTTCAGCATTATTAGCCAGTTTGATACATGTTGCTGTTTAGTAGTTTCTCACTCTTCGTGACCTTATGTGGGGTTTTCTTGGCAAAGATACTGGAGTGGTTTGCCATTTCCTTTAGCTAATTTTACAGATGAGGAAACTGAGGCAAACAGGATTAAGTGACTTGTCCAGGGTTACATGGTTAGGAAATGTCTAAGGCCAGATTTAAACTCAGGTTTTTCTGACTGAGCAGCATCACCTAGCACTCAGTACTGTACCACCTAATTGCCATAGATTGATGGATATCTATAAGCTGTTGCAAATGGTTTTCTGTACTATAAATTTGTGCAGTGCAGCTACAGAAACTATCCATTTGAATTCTGGGGCTATTCAGTTTTCTTTCAAGTGAACCTTACTGTCTTGTTGCAGTGTACCAAATTTTGGCAATTTTTTTTTAAAAAGTTGTCCACTCCTTTAAAAACTATAAAACAAATGAAATGTTGGGTTGGCTGAATTAAAACCTAGATCTTATTACCTTTGATAAATTTATTTGCAATGCAAAATACCATCTTTTTTCTTTCTCACAGAATCAGTGAATACAAAACAAAAAGACGTAAGACATCATCTAAAACTATTTCATCTATAAGTATTTATTTTTAAGGCCCGGTGAACATTTTCATTAAAAATTTTCAATGTTGATTAATGATGGAAGTTTAAAGTTCCTATTCAGTAAATTGAGCAATGAAATTTTTGCTAAATCAGTGTTTTGACAGGTGCTATAATTTAAAAAAAAACAAATCTTGGCTGAGTAAGCTTTTAGTATCAATTTATAGCTGTATCAGTTGGAATTTTTAAAGTTGAAGAGAGTTCAGGTATTCTGGGCATTTTTGTGTACATTCTGTGCATTAGAGTTCTGCAATATTTGATTTACATATAAAGAAGTGCCACCAATTATTGCTCAGACAGCTTAAACAGTAAACTACATTTGCAACAACAAAAATTCACTTAGTTTTGTCATCTTCTAAGTAGTAGCGTTGCTTCATAGCTCTGTATTTTCTAAGGAAGTATAAGGCTTCTAGCTCTTTTATAACAAATTCTCCTCGTGCAATAAGTTCTCTGATCTTCTCTGGATCCTTCACATCTTTGTTTTTAAGGAAAGCTGCCTTCAAACGTCTTTTAAAGTAGTCTGCTCCCTTTGGATATTCTTTCCCGACATACAGCAGCTTGAAAACAAACGTTTTATATTCCTAAATAATTTGCACCATGGAATATCAAGATTATTGGAACTAGTAATAGATACTTACATTTTTATAAAGATTCAAAACTTCTCCTCTTAATGGGTTAGCCATTTTAATTTGTCAATGAAATATCCACTGTCTTCATATGTATAAATGCACATACCTGGAAAAATGGATATTTTATCAATACATATTTTAAACTAATCAATAAAGTAAATTCACAGCAGCTCTCAGCAAATGAAGATTTTATGCTACATTATTGAAAATTAAGCAGGAAGCACCTGGATTCTTGTTTCTTATCTTTGCATTTATTGGTAATAATCCATGGGCATAGTAGAATTTAGAGATGGAAACAACCTTACGGCTTATCCCAATTTCTTCATTTTACGAATGAGGAAACGAGGCCAAAAGAGAAATGATTTCCTCAAATTTGTATAAGTACTAAGTGTACAGACTTAGATATTAAAATTTGATCCACATTCACTTTTTCAATTCAGGTTGAGTTATCAAATCCTCTCCCATATATTGATATATATAACCCTAATGAGTTTTGTTCTAATAATTTTAGTTCAAAACTTGCTTGGAAGACTGGTTTTGCTGCTCCTTTTTTATGTATGCCCTTGAAATGGTCAGCTACTCCATGTCTGCTTCCTCATCTGTAGATACGGGGTGATATTTAAGAATCTCAAGACCCTCCATCTCTAAGTCCTACAAACTTAATTCAATCGATCAACAAACGTTTATTAAGCATCTACTACTATGTGCAAATTACTGGGAATACAAATATAAAAGAATGATACAATGTAATGATTCTCACTGTGACTGGCTTTCTTAAAAAAAGTGAAAACCTTTTACTACTCTGAAAGCACAAATAGCTTTAGAGGTGTGAGTTCTTAATTTGAAATCCATGAATTTAAAAACCCACAATTTAAAAAAAAATTGTATTTCAGTATAACCAATTTATAACCCTGTGTTTTAAAACATTTAAAAATGTTCTGAGAAGGAGTCCATCATACCAAAAAAATGTTAAGAACCACTGTCCTTGAGCACATTTTTACTTTTAAAATTCTCTTTAGTGCTGGAAAGATTTCAGGCTAGAAATATAATTCTTTTAATTGGATGTATATTTCTATGTTTTTGTATATGTGTATATATAGTTATATGTGTATATTTGGTCTGGACTTTGAGTTTCATTGTACAGAACACATCCTTTGTGGAGACTTGCTCCCCAGGATTTAGTAAAATTATAGTCTTATTCAGTCTTAGAGAATTGCCAGGGGCACTAAGAGGTTAAACAGCCTGTGATCATAGAGACTGTGTGAGGTGAGACACTTGACCTCAGGTTTTTGTCTCCAAGGTCAGCCCCAGACTCTATCCCTATCCACTTTGCTGCACTGCTTCTCAACTGCATTTTAAAAAATATTCATAAAATAGAATACAGCCTAATTCATGTGAAACTTGTAATCAGTAATAGTGTCAACACAGGGGCTGTCTTCTTTTTTTAAATGATAATTTTTGAAAGGAGTTGACCAAAAATCTCTCAGTTTTGCTTGTTTAGGCTGGTCTTAGCTCCCATGAGTGAGGTTTTAGTGTAACAAAAATGTTACAGTGTTCATGAAGGTAGCATGCAAAGCTGATGAAAAATCCTGATTGTACGACTCTGAACAAGGGGGCTAGATGGCCCAGTGGATAGATCACTCACTGGTCAGGGAGACACAAGTTCAAATGTGGCCTCAGACACTTACTAGCTATGTGACCCTGGGCAAGTCATTTAACCTCTAACCCATTAGAGAAGGAAATGGTGAGTCATTTCAATATCTTTGCCAAGAAAACTTCCTATGGAGTTGTAAAGTTGGACACAACTGAATAACATGACCCTGAGCATGTCAACATCACTTAACTTTCAGTGCCCCCATGAAATCTGCTAAGATTATATAAATTACATAAGAATCAGTTCCCTAACTTTACTGGTAAAAGGAGTTTCCACACCCAAATTTTAGTACAATGAAATCATATGTAAATGCCTAATGATTTAGGACAAATTTATTTTAGTAATATTGCTGAATGGCAGTAATGACTGAAAGAACACTCTTAAGAACTAACATAAGCATCACTCAAAGAGGGAGAAGGAAAGGAACATGGTGAACAGGCTACAACTTATTATAACAACAATTCCAAAAAACAAAAGGAGTAAAGAATGTCATTGAGGAACTGTATGTTATGACTGGAACCAGACGGGCTGGTCATGTGGTAAGGACAGGCAGACATAAGTTGGAAGAAGGCAAAGATGGCCTCCAGCACATTGGATCCTCTCTGCTGTGAACTTTTGGGAAGATGTGGACAAGAGCTGCATAGAATCAGCAGGCCTGGATGGTTTGTGATCTGCATTGTTGGGAGGAACTTCAGAATCCATGTGATCATAGATCTGAACAAAAAATTTCATAATTGTTATATAGTTGTAATATCTGAGCTGTCCTCCATGTTAGATATAAGGTCATAGATCATAAGTTGTAAGGGACTTCAAAGGCCATCTTGTTCGACGTCCTCGTTTTGCAGATGAGGAAACAGGCCCGGAAGATTAAGTGACATGCTTTTAAGTATTAAAAGTCAGAATTAAGATTTAAATCCAGGTCTTCTGACTTCAGAGCTGCATTTGTTCTGCTGCATCATGCTGCTTCTTCAAATATTCACTATTGAAAAAAAGCTTTGCCCCTTATTAAAAAAAACTTTCAGTTCTATATAGTAAGAAACCTTTGTGTCGTTTCCAACTTATCAGTTGCTATGTCTTTGGCATTTGTTCCCTTTTCTCCACAAACTCTAATCACTTCTTCTTGCCTGGACTTTGATAATATGCCTCCTAAGGTCTCTCTGCTTCCAAAGAATACCCTGTCCAATCCTTCCTCCACACAGTTGCCAAAGTCATTTTACTAAGGCCTAGTTCTAACATGTCACAACTCTTGCTAAAAAACTCCCTGTTCATTCTTGGATAAAAATAAAAGCACTGCAGCATTATGTTTAATGTGCCCCACAATCTGGCTCCAACAAACCATTCTAGACTTACTACTTCCCTCTTTGTTCCAGCCAGACCAGACTCAATTTGAAGTTGCATCTCCTGGTTAACAAAATATACAAGCTGTGCCAGGAATGCATTCTCTAGAAATCCTTATAAACACTACTATTAACATATAGTACCCACTATGTGCCAGGCACTGTGCTAAGTACTTTACAAATATCTCATTTGATCCTCAAAGCAAAGTAGGTGCTATTATTAGCACTTCATCTTATAGATGAGGAAATAGGCAGAGGTTAAGCACCTTGCCCAGGATTACACAGCTGCATATCCGAGGCGGAATTTGAACTCAGGTCTTGACTTCAGGCCTAGTGCTCTATTCACTGTGCCACTTAACTGCCTTCCAAGATCACTCAGGCACCACTCTCCTGATGAAACTTTCCGTGTTAATGCTCCTTCCTGCCTCAAATCATCTTCTACTTTACTTATCTATATATACTTCAACTTCCCCACTAGATAAATGTTCTTTGAGGACAAGGCCTAGATTCTTCTTGTCTGTGTCTCCAGCACCCAATATATGCACCTTGCTCATACTCTGTTTATTGAATTAAATTACATCATCAGTGAAGCCTGTTTAAAGGATTAAGAATAAGGGAGGTTTTCCTTTTGGGTTAAACATAGAGGATGCAAAGACAGATTTTTGGAAGTTCTACAGATGATGAATTCAAGTCACTATGTGGTACTAAAATTTTTTCTGTACCTCGCTTTTATCATCAACAAAACTGGGAAGTTAAACTACATTATTTCTAATGCCATTATCAGTTCTGAAAAATCTAGGTGATAAAGTTCTTTATTTGCTGTGACAAATAGGAGCATGTGGTGTAGAAGTAAATTCCAGTCTTCCAAACCACCTCTGTTACTTCAATAACAGCATTTAACAAGCCCAGTTATCTTTTTCTTTTTTCATTTGTTATGTTTAAACTATAATTTGGAGTCCTGATGTCTTCAATATCTTCAAAGGAATAAAAATATCTCTTTGCTTTCTCTTGAAAGTAAAGCAACACTAGAGGAAAAGTAACTTTCTTCCAAATGCTAATATTGTGTAAAATTCCTCATTCAGCACTGTATAAGCTGCATCCTTTAAGATATGTATGATCTGAGATAACATTGTTTTCTGTCACAAATACAGGACAAAAGCATACTTTCTCTAGGATCAAGTTTTAAACAATCTTCTATCTGCCAACATACATCGAGCACTAATAACTACAAAAGAGCTAACTGGGTAATCGTTCCACACAGGAATCTACCGCTCGTGGGATTCAGGGCTGGAAGGGACTTTAATTCTACTCTTGGGATTCTTAACTGCGTGTGTGTGTGTGTGTGTGTGTGTGTGTGTGTGTGTGTGTGTGTGAGAGAGAGAGAGAGAGAAAAAGAGAGAGACAGAGAGAGAGAGAGACAGACACACACACACACACACACACTCGGGAAGTCTAGTGAAACCTATGGATCCCTTCTCAGCCGGCTCAGTTACTTAGCGCGGTGAAAGCCACCATGCTAAATGTCAGAATGCATTTTAAATGCATTCAATAAGAAGGATACCAAGGACACCAGTCATACTGAAAATATGGTTATCAATTTTTTTTAAGTTTACGGGTCCCGGGTAATCTTTGATCTACTCCACCCCCTCCCGCACCCCTCTTTACAGTCTAGGAAGGGCAAAGTGACTTGCTAGGAAATAGAGCTGGGATTCGAACTCGGGTCTTGTGGTTTCAAACCCAGGGACTCCTCCTAACCCCAGCTCTTAGGTGGGAATCAAGCTCCGCCCCAGTCACCCCCTTTACAGTAACTGCCAATAGGGAGGGAGGAGCTAGGTCTACCCGGGTTTACGCCCAGGGGTCCAGCCCTCAGGCCCCATCCAATCAACGCGAGAGAACCTGACGAGGTGGGGAGACGCCCCCCTGCCGTCCGCCCCCCAGCCCCTACCCCCTAGGTCAGTCACGTTAGCTGGATCAGGCCCCCCCTGGAGAAAACCACGCAAGGAGCGAGGCCTCCCCTTGTGGAAAGCGAGAAGAAAGGACCTTCCCGCCCCCTCCCATCGGCGCCCCTCCGCATGTCTCCCTCCCTAGACACCGACATACCCAAAACATTTCAGCTTCTGCCGCAAACCCAGACGCTTTCCGGCAGCACCGCCGCCGTGGCGTAAAGCTCAAGCAGCCGAATCACGCTCTCCTCCCCTGAGAACGAATGGGAAGGTCAGAGAGAGGGGGCGGGGCCGCGAGGCGGATGGGGTAGGGTGCGAAAAGCGGCTGCGCATAGACGGAGTTCCTGGCAAAGCCCGGGGAGTCATCTGGCACTAGCTCGAGGTCGCGAGGAGGGTTGCGGAAACCTGTCTTATCCCGCCGGGTGGGAAAGGCCCGACCCAGAACCTTTCATTGCGGCTGCGCAGGAAGTGGCGCCTCAGCCAGGAGGCTGGTAGTCCTGGCAACGGAGTGGTCCATTTGTCAACAATGTACACGCTCCTGCGGGCTGGCTAGGACGGCGGTGATTAACGCTGCTTCATGGTAAGCTCTGGAGACTCCAAGAAAGAGCAGGTTTGGGGAGGTGGGGCTGGTGATAAACTTTGCCTCCTTCCTAGGGTCCAAGGGAATGGGTGCATTCGATCTAGAGATAGTTAGCTAGATGGTGAATCAATGGTCTGTATATATACATATATATGATACAAAATGTCCCAAAAACCTTAGTGCAGTTTTAAGCTATTAAGAAAAAAAATTTTTTTTTAACGCATTAAGACTTTTGGGACACTGCGTACAGAGATATGGATGGAGGATAGATGAGTGGCTCAGAAAGTATGGACAAGCAAGTGGTGTAGCCTGGCGTTCTTTCGATCCTTTCCACTGCAGAGTTAGGAACTCAGAATTTTTCAGCATCAAGTTGAGGGGCCAAGTAAAACGTTTGCCAAAGGAACGGACAAATGAATAAGTGTCCCATGACTCATGGGACACATGCAATGTTACACTTTGCTTTAAAAGAAAACAAAAAACCAAAATGGACCTGAGCAGGCAACTTTTGGCGATTGATAATAAATTTTCCCATTAAATGCCTTTGAGATGGAAACCATGTACGTTTTATGCCGTTTCCACAAATAATTAAATATTGATAAATAGGTAAAGTGTGTTGCCAATCTTAAAGCCGTCTATTATCCATATTGCCCCTTCATTGTAAGTAAATGAATTATTTTCTGAGTTCTTGGAAGAATATAGGCTGTTAGAGTACTCTGTGCATGCACCTATTTGTGTTGCATCTCAGTTTCTGGGGGAACCCGTGCGTGTGTGTGTGTGTGTGTGTGTTTAAATACTTGCTGACTTTATAATCTTTTGTTTTTCCCAACTTCTAGGCTCCCAAATCAAAAAAGGTAGGTTCAAATGATTAGTTTCTCAAATTAGATAGCTAAGTGCATAAAGACAAAATTTTCTCATAGTTCATTTATCATCGTTACTTTGGCTAACATCTTAGCAGTTGAACTTCTAAAGTTCTTTACAACTTATGTAATAAAAACTTAAGACCATTAACAGTATGCAAGTATTTGAAAGGCAAGATAGATCTTTAAAACTATCCTTAAAAAAACAAACTTAATAACTGCTAAGATTGACAATTGAAATTTGCGTTATTTCTATTCTAAATTATCTTCATTCCATCATATGATGCCTGTTTTTTTCATGCTTAGGTTTTAAATGGGTCACCGTAAGCAACATATGTATGACTTGATATATTGTGAACTATATATTGTTCTGTAGTAAAGAATTGTAGGTCTATCTCTGTGTGTATATTTCTGTTTCCAAGGTAGTTGGTTTTAATAATTTTGAACTGTTTAAATCTTTCAGGATTTTTTTTGCTCAGCTGTGAAGAAGGCATTTTATTTTGTTTGTGCCATAAACTTTCTGAACGTACTTGTCAAAATATTGCTTCATGCCATCCTTGCATTCTGAAAATTCAGGTGTAAATTTAAAGTACCATTCATGTTTTATGACTTCCCTTTTTTACTTGCACAGTAAATGTTTCAATTTTATCAGAAATTCAGGGTGGAAATTCCCTCTACTGCTGCAGATCTACAACCTAATTTGCAATCTTCAAGACTTGCCTGGTGTCCCTAAAAGCTAAATGATTAATTCATAGTGACGCAGCTAGTAAGTAACAGATCTTCTTGACTCCAAAGCTAGTACCTTGCACAGTCTACCCTTGTCCTAGAATCAAGGGGATAATTTCTGGGGTTGGAAGGATAATCAACTGCTCATTCCCTAATATTTGGAAGCGAATACAATTTAAGTGGATAATTATGTAGAAAGAAGTAACTTAAATACTTACACTAAAATGACACTAAAAAAAAAAGAGGAAGGAGAGAACAAAGCATAACTACACATTCACAGATGAAACAGCCACCTGGGTCCCAAGATCTTAGAGAGAGAGGTGCTAAAATACAACTATCTCTGAATGTTCTTTCCAGGATTGTGATAAATCTTTTGAGCTGTTGAACTTTCCATTCATTTGGCACACTCAAACTGCCTTAGGCAAAGGTAGTTCATTTTTGGAGGGGAGCCGCTTTCCCACAATTAGCCCAAGGAGATGCAGAAGTTTTTTCAGGGTGAGAAGGACCTTTGAAGAAGATGGCATTTTTCTTAGGGAAGGGGCAAAGACTTTACTGATGGGATTCTCACAAAAGCAGGGTTGGGATTGGATAAGCAAAAATTTTAAAACCTTGAATTTTTAATAGGCAAGCCAAGAGGCTACAAGAAGTTTGGACCTACTTAAAAGAAAATTTAGTGTTCAGTTGTAAGTATTGCAGTACACAACACTTAATTTAAAAAAGTATTTCTTTTACTTAGGAAGAGAATTTTCCTAGTTGCGGTGGCATTTCATGTTTTAGTATATTGTTTGTTGTTCAGTTATTTCAGTGCTCATTTTCCTTGACCTCTCTGCAGCCTCTGATACTCCTTTTCCCCCCTTAATAATCTCTTCTCTCTAGGTTTTCAGAACACCACTCCTGGTTTTCTTCCTACCTATTTAATGGCTTTTTTTCAGTTTCTTTTACTGGATCCTCTTATAGATCACACCCTCTAAGTATAGGCATTCTTCAGAGTTTTGCACTGTGTGCTCTCTCTCGCCCCATGTTTCAACAATCCGGCTAACAGCTGCTGTGGGGGTGTAAAATCAACAACAACCAGCACACAGCCCAGGTTCTTTTGATCTGCTTTACTAAGGAAAGAAATTAAGGGGTTGACAAGCTTACTTTAATTCAGCATACACATACCATTCACTTAGTTCAGGAGAGAAAGCCAGCACCCTGAACTTCAGAGCAAATACAAACAAATTACAAACATCAACAGACAGACCAAATACAATTCATAGTTACTAACATCTAAGTTCAGCCTGGGAGCTCATAACAAGGGCTGGCCCAGAGTCACGTGTGACACCACGGCTGTGGGTCAGAGCTCCGAAGAAGAGAAAGCCAACCCCTGGTTTTATATCTTTTTCAGGGTCAAGAGCGAGTCACACATGCAACTCACTCATGTGACCTAAAATCATCACAAAGATGCAACTTAAACCCGTGTGGTCTAAAAGCCTCTGATGTCACAAACATGTCACTAAAACCCACGTAAACTAGGCTTTCCCTTGAGGCAAGGCGGTTGTCAAGGACTCCTAATTTAATCAAGGAAATAAAGGCCAAACTCTTCAAGGGCACTTGGTTGAATTAAGTGCTAAGAGTCCATTTTGATTGCCAATACATCCCACTATCCCAGTTCACTTGGGCATCTCATCTGCTCTCATGGATTTAATTACTATCTCTATGCTGATGATTCTTATATCTGTCTTTTTCCAGTGTTTCTGATGACCTTCAATCTCCCATCTCTAGCTACCCTTCAGATACTTGAAGTATCTGTTCAGTACACATCTTAAACTCAATACATCCAAAATAGAACTCATTATCTTCTTCCCTAATCCCCTCTCCTACCTTTCCTATTACTGTAGAGAGCAACACCATCCACCAGTCCCTCAAGCTTTCAACCTAGGAGTCATCCTGGATTCCTTACTATCTCTTAGCACTATCTCTCTAATCTTTTGCTAAGGCCTATTGATTTCACCTTTGCAATATCCCTGCCTCTACCACCACCCTAATGCCAGCCCTTATCACCTCACATCTGGACTACTGCAATAGCCTACTAGTGGGTCTTCCTGCCTGAAGTCTCTTCCCATCCCAGTCCTTCCACCATTCAGCCTCTAAAGTGATTTTCCTAAAGCCAAGGTCCAATCATGTCCCCATAGCCCCCATGAACTCTGGTGGTTTCCTGTTGCCTCCAGAATCAAATGCAAAATGCTGTTTGGCATTGAAAGCCCTTCATAAACTAGGCCCCACCTTTCCAGTCTTCTTATACCTTACTCCCCAACATATAGTCTTTGATCTGGTTACACTGGTTTCCTGGCTGTTCCACAAATAAGACACTCATTTTTCAGCACTAGCCATTTTCTCTGGGTGTTCCTCATGCCTGGAATGCTTTCTCTCCTCCACTCTGACTACTGACCTCCTTGGCTTCAAGTCCCAATTAAAATCCAGCTTTCTATAGAAAGTCATCCACAGCCCCTCTTAATACTACTGCCTTACTTCAATTAATTATATTCTATTTATTCTGTATATAGCTTGCTTTATATATATTTATTTGTATGTTCTCACTTCATTAGATCATAAGCTCCTTGAGGGCAGGGACTCTTCTTTTAATAGGTGAGAGAGTACTCCTTGGGTTACAGGGGGATGAATTTTGTAACCACTTTTCTTGCTATGTCATCTGAGTAAATGATTTTGCTGAGAGCTAAAGAAAAGAAATCTGAATTCCTCAGGAAGATAGTTACTTCTTGACCACATATCACAATACTTGATGTGACTTTCCCTCATGACACCTGAATAATCTTGGCCAGGAGTAAACATACCTCTTGTTCCCCTTTGCCACTCTTCTGTCATCACTTCTGCTTTGAGATTCACTCCATCCAGCCTGTTCAAAAGTTTATTATAGTTTTTTGCTGGACTCTAGAATACTTCCCTTCTTAAGTTCTAATTCCTGACTCACAATATTCTTTCTGCTCTAACCCAAGGGTTAGGCCAAGACCTTATATTTGAGGAAATCAGTATACACATTGATATCTCCTCACACCACTCGGATTAGTTAATCAACTAATTGGAAGTTAATCAACTTCATCAACACCTTTGATAAATATATTTTTATTTCCCCTGAGCTACTTATAGGGAAGAGTCATCCCTAGAGGTCATCATCACCCATAACACTCATGATTCCAGAACTCTGAGATTCCTCTCACTGAACGTGACCCTCCTATCCTTCCCTCTTTCCTCCTGCCTCAAACTTATTTTTAATTTTTATTGATGTCTTTTGTTTTTAGATGGCTTTATTTACAGATGTATTCCATCTTTCTGCCCTACCCAGCAAGCCATCTCATGTAACAAAGAATAAAAAATAAAGAGGAAAAATACATTCAGCAAAACTAATTAATACCAATCAATCCAGCATCATATGTGACAGTCCACATTCATAGTCCTTCTCACCTCTACAAAGAGGAAAGAGAGATACATTTTCTCATCTCTTCTTAGTTACCAAGCTTGATCCTTAAAATTTAACAGCATTAAGTTTTTATTTCTGTTGTTATCCTTATTGTGTATATAGTTTTTCTGGTTCTGCTTACTTCATTATATTTTTCCATGCTTCTCTGAATTCTTCACACCATTACATTTACATACCACAGTTTGTAGAGCCTTACCCCAGTCAGTAGGCATATACTTTGTTTTTTGTTCTTTATTACTACAAAAAGTAAAGTTATGAATATTTTGGTGTCATCTGCTCTTTTCAGGTCATCACAAGTACTACCTTCTATAAGCTCATGCTTCAAGAGACAGACATCTGATTATCTGCTTTTCTCAGTGATTAGTATAATATCCCCCTATCCCCTTTTATTCTCCCTATAGAAATGGTTCCTGTTGTTCCCCTACCCAAAGTATCTGCTCCATTATTTCTGTTTGCCTTGTGTCTCACTTTAGATTTCCCTAACCCTTCCACTGTTCCCTTCCTGATTAACACACCTCCTTTTATCTTACATTTTTTCCTTTCTCACTCCTTCCATCTTCTCACACTGAGACTTGCCTCCCTCTAATGGCACTGATTCCCTGGCCCTCTTTCCAACACTGGCTATCTTTTCTCTCATACCTCCTGAATCACTCACTGCTTGTGGTGGGAGTCAGAATACTTGTTCCCCATTGACAGTTCCAGACTCTCCTTCCAACAACATCATTCTGCAGATTCTCCTTTTTTAAAGTTCAATGTTATCCAAATTTATCAACCTTACAAATTCTGGTGGCTCTAATCTCTCAACTCCTAGGGCATTCTTCCTCTTCAATAAATTTAGTGTCTGGTTCACATATGTGTATATGCACATTTATACATATATATGGATACATATATTTATATGCACATAATATGTATTTAAATGTTCCCTCAAATTCTCTTAACTTCCCAGTTCCTAAATCTGTTCAATTCTCTTGACTTCCTTCCTCTACTTCATTCCAGTAACACACAATATACCCTGAATTTTGCCACCACTCAAAAATATTTTTAAAATAATTATACCTTAATATTCATTTAAAATATTTTTATTTTAATTCTCTCCCTACCTTTAGCCCCTCTGCCATCCATTGAGAAGACAAACTCTATGATATCAATTATCCATATGAAGTCATGCAAAATATACTTGCATATATTAGCCATGTTGCAAAAAAAAAGCCAAGAAAAATAAAGCAAAAAAAAAAATATTCATCAGTCTTCACTCAGGGTTCATCAATTCTCTCTCTCTGAATATAGGTACCATTTTTCTTCATGAGTCCTTTGGAATTGTCTTAGATCATTGTATTGATTAGAGTAGCTAAGTCTTTCAAAGTTGAACATCATTACAATATTGCTGTCATGATGTACAATGTTCTCCTGATTCTGTTCACCTCACTTTGTATTAATTCATATAAATCTTCCCAGGTTTTTCTGAAACCATCTCCCGCATCATTTTTTTTTTAGAACACAAAAGTACTCTGTCACAATCACATACCGTAATCTGTTGAGCCATTCTCCAATTGATGGGCATCTCTTCAATTTCCCAATTTTTTGCCACTGCAAAAAGAGTTGCTATAAATATTTTCGTACATATCAGTACTTTTCCTTTTTTTTGGATCTCTTTGTGCTACAGACTCAGTAGTAGCATTGCTGGGTCAAACTATGCACGCTTTTTAGCCCTTTGGTCATAGTTCCAAATTGCTCTCCAAAATGGTTGGACCAGTTCACAACTCGACAAATGATGTGGTCTACCTATTTTTTTCATCTTTCCCAGCATTTGTCATTTTCCTCTTCTGTTATGTTAGCCAGTCTGATAGGTATGAAGTGATACCTCGGAATTGTTTTAATGTGAAGGAGACTGTGTCAGTGGGTAGAACTTGGTACCAAATCCTGAATCCAGTCCAGAGCTACAGTCTAGGACAGCTTGTGGAAGAAGGCAGGCCTGGCCCCAGGAAGCCTCTCAAATAGAGATTTCATGGGACAGGCTTTAAGAATTTAGTGAGGACAGGATTTAGCATACCAGTACAGTTGTTTCAATCTGGGACTGTAGCAGGAGATAGGACCAGTGCCTGCCCATTCCATTCAATAGTGCAGATTCTGGCTCTGGCACTAAGTCCTAAAGTAAAAATTGAAGGTCAAAAACAAGAAAACTCTTACAATCAAGAAATACTGTGGTCTAAAAGAATCTTAAGGTTAAATCCTAGAGGAAGGCAATAACCCAGAATAATCAGTGGAAAGAATGGATTAGCCACAAAGACTTCAAGAATGCCTGGATGTTATGAAGGAAGAGCTGAAACAAGATATGGTTGTCTTATACATATGTATATCTGGATACACATGTATAAATAAAATTAGGACACTTATGAAGAGTATGTGAGATTAGACCAAAAAGTGAACAACCTCAGACAAATAGTTGACAACATGAAAAAATGGAATGGAGCAAACAATTCAATGATTCAATGAGGCAACAAGAAATATTAGAACAGTCAAAAGACTGAAAAAATTAGAACAAGTGAGAAATTTCTTGTAAAAAAAATGTTTGAACTAGAAAACAAAACAAAAGGTCATTTAAGAATCATTGGACTTTTGGAAAATCAATGCAAAAAAAAAAGCATGGATATCATATTTCAAGAAATTATGAAGAAAACTGCCCAGAGATATCAGGGCAGGACTACAAAGTTAAAAAATAAAGACTACACCAGTCGCTTCCTGAAATAACCCCCAAATTGAACACACTGAGAACCATCATAGCCACAATCCAGAGTTTTCAGTTTGAAGAAAAAATTACTACAATTGAAGCAGAGGAAAGAGGTCAAATACCAAGGAACCATAGTCAGGATTGCCTAAGACTAAGTCGCAACTATTATAAGAACAGGAACTCTTAGACTACATTATACAAAAAGACAAAAGATAAAGGATTATAACCAAGAATGATTTATCCGGCAAAACTAAATGTAACACTACAGGGGGAAAATGATCATTAATAGACTAGAGGAATTTCAAGCATTCCTGTTGAGAAAACCAGAGCTGGGTACAGTCTTTGGAAAACAAATTCAAGAGATAAAAGAAACAGACAAAAGTAATTAGATAACACAGATATGTGTGTTAGTGTCAATGTGTCTGTAGTAAAACTATTCATAGTCTAACAATTGATAAACTAAGCCACACTTAATATGTAACATTTAGCAGCATCGAAACATATTTAGCTTATATATGCAGTTTGTGATCGCTACATAATCCTTATGTGAGAGGAGAGAACTAGAGGACCACTCATTATAGGAGAGATTTAAAAAAAAAACCAAAAAAAAAGGAATTCAAAATATAAAAAAATTTAAAAGAGACAAATGCAAACAAAAATAAAATTGAAACCTAAAATATTTCTTTTAAAAAAATGAGTGAATCTAAAAAAATTTCAAGATATGAGCTGTAGAGGGCCAGCTCTGAGAAAGTGCCTTCTAGGATAAGATACAGGCCAGAGGCCTGTTCTTGCCCTTGGTCTGATAACTCAGCACGTGGGCTGTCCATCCCTGCCCCAGTAGGCACGTGCTGCTTAGGATGAAGGCTCTTCAAACCTCCTTAGTACACACGTGCTCTCTCAAAAATCCCCACGGCATACACGTGGTAAATACCACTTGTGGGTTATTAACACAATATCGTTTACAGCAAAAGGGGAACAAAAGCATGAGGAACTCATGCATTATTCAAATGCCTCACATGTGGATTTGTTGATTTTGCTTGCCTATAAAGTATATAAGCATTGTTATATCAGTTAAATAAATGAAACTGTTCTTTACTCTCCTGCCTGGCCCGTGTTTTGTGTTTTTCTTTTCACTCTCCGAGGCATTCAGCCATCTCCGGCCATTTTGGCACCACAGCCACTGGCAGCAATGAGCACCTGGAAAAAAAGGCAAAATAAAGAAAACCAGATAATAAAAAAACACCTCATACCAAGTAACTCAGAGACTAAGCAACTTGTCTCTTTATAAAATAGTTCCCTAAAGTGGTAGCTGTTGCCCATAAGGGATTAGTTGGTCTTCCTGGTTATTTGGGGAAAAGTTCACAATTAGCAAACCAGACAGAGACTATTCACCAGTTAAGTATAGAATGACTACCTGAGCTGTATAACTTATAAAGTTATCGTAAATAATTCATAGTATTTGAAAATTACAATATCCAGTCTGGTCCATTCACAAACTCATATGGGAATGCAGATGTGTAGGTCTGAAGATGCTTACAATTAACCCAAACCATCAATGAGCTATGTTATAGGTGCAGATAAGTTAGCAGGTCCAAAAAGAGCTAGAGCCACTCCACCAGTACCCAAGAAAAAGTTATATTGTATAGGAAAAGCAGGCGATGGCCTTACATGTATTGCTAAATGACAACACTTGTGAGAATGATAAATGCTTTGTCTGTTATAATAGGCCAGCCCTTACTCAAGCTGGTCTGCTGTTTCGGTTGAGTTGGAATGAAATAAATGGAATGAAATAAGATAATCACTACCTAACATTTACCAAACAATATGCATTTTGAACAATACCACGGAAAAGATACTTGGCAAGAAAATAGCACTGGTTCAGGTAGATATAGGTCCTCTCCCCCTCCCCCTTCATAGAGGAATATGACTGGTAAGCTGGATGGGTTGGGTCATGTGGGTGTAGTGACTCAGAGTTATGGGACATCTGCTAAGCGTGAAGGGTAATGATTTCCCAGGGTTCATCTTTTTATGCCCTAGAAGACCAGGAAGCATCGTTCATGGCTCAAGCCTTAGGCTTCTGGACCAATCAAGTCTCAGGGACAGTTTCACTGCCTTTAGAGAAAGACACTACTCTGGCCTACATGGCGTGACCTCTACTAGATTTTGTTCCTATCAAAGATATTATTGCATGTGTTAGTATATGTTGATTATGTACCAATTAAAATTACTTTTATGATTTGTTTTAAAAATTAATTTACTGTTAATGTTTTTTGTTACGTGCTTCCTTTATGAAAACACCGTAGCTATACGCACACCTGTTAGATAATGCGTTGGTTTTTTTTTTACTGTTTTTAAAAATTTGTTTTTGTAGTATGGGTATACATTTACCAGTGCTATGTGTACAAGTAATTGATATGCACATATGTAGTCAATAAAGCAACTTGTCAGAACCATTTGCACTATCATTGTGATTATGATGTAAATGGTTCTATGGGTTGACTACCTGTGATCTAAGAATAGTCATTCTTGAGTTAGTGAATGTTAATATCTGTTATGTTATACACAGTGCACATTTACAGATATTTGTGTACCTCAGTTTTGCATGGATTGCACAGCATTGGGCCGAAGAGGAGAATATGGCAAAGTCTGTTGCCCTTAGGGCAGCAGTAAAGTAAAATGAAAGGTTGGAAGAGTCGCTTGAAAGGTTCAAAAATGAGGGCAAGACTTTTAATGTGAGGCTATAAACTAGCTCCTTCCCCTTCAGAGTTTGTTGATGTCTTTGCTCTTGGGAAAAACTAGCTGATGATTCATTTCATTTAGGCTTCTAAGTCCACAATTCCATTCCTTTCCTTTCATGAGACTATGAACAGAAAGGAGGGATGCAGAAGTACTTGCCTGTCAGCCTTTCTGGCTGTTGTGAATTGGTAGCCACAACTTTCAGACTGACATTTTTGGTGCAGCTGCTCTGGTAGCATTGGCCATGATTCTGCTTGTTGTAACTAGGCCTAACTGAAAATGAATTGTACCTTGCAAGTCAAGTGTAGTTGCCTACTGATTCCATTAGTGCTGCTGGAGGAATCAGGTCTGGAGCGAAGAGGGCTTCCAGGACTCCTATGTCAGCTTTTGAGAGACGAGTCAAACTTGTTAGCTGGCAGGATGAAAAACTCATCTATCACGTTTCCTTGACTCAGGTGATTGAGGCCCCTGACCTCTGAAAAGAGCTTCTGGACACATATCTCTTGCCTCTAATCCTTTCACTATTCAGAATGGGTTGGATTACTTTGTGAGAACAAGAGATTTCTTAAATGTAGTTTGGGTGGGCTCAAGTGCCAAGTCTTTATTTCCTTTTTTCTTATTTAAAATTCTAAAGTTTTCAATTTTAATAATTTTGACGCATTCTAGATCGTGCTTGGAATTTAGCATCAGGAATATTGTCTCATGAAACAGCTGAAGGATGTGAGAGAGTAATCCAAGAGTTTGTAGGATGAGTACCCTCTAGTGAGCAAAGACAATACTGCATCTTTTAGGAAAGTCAGCACATAATTGTACACACCAAATAACTTCTGAAGTAACTACTGGACTGGTGGCTGAAGACCATCATGCACCCTCTGGTGGCCAGAGTATGTTCTGAACTTCCTAACTGGTTCATTAAAGTGACAGAGGCAAGCGTGGATGGTTCTAGCTTCTATAGTATCTATAGTATCACTGAAGGTAAACCTCACCCATGCTATGTTTCTGTATAGAGATTTGGACTTGGAGTCAGTTAGAAAACGGATGAACAGTTTGAGAAAGAGGTAGTTGTACAGAAGAGAATGAAATAAATCACGGCCAGGACTTCCCTGGAAAAGTAAGCTGGGACTTACCAGTGGATAGGACTCAGAGGTGGGGTCTAGGTCCTCAGGTACAGCCCTTTGACCGAATGCAAACCTCACAGAACAAATCGGGGACAAATTCATTGTTCTGTGAAGTTTGGATTTGGTCAAAGGGCCACACTTGAGGAGTTAGAGTGCCACATCTGGCCTCGAGACTGCAGGTTCCCCACCTCAGTATGGGTAATTCTCATAAAGAATCTGTAGAAATGAGAAAGTAGACAAATGGTAGATAGCTGTTGATGTCCTTTTGTTCATTCTTATTCTGTAATTGCTGCAGTGCTTTCCATGAGGTGATGCCCATCAATTAGGGAATGTCTGAACAGATTATGATATATGAATATGATGGACTATTATCCTGTATGGTGGAGATGGTTTTGAAAAAACCTAGGAAGACTTGTGTGAACTGATGCAAAATGAAGTGAGCAGAACCAGGACAACAATTTTATATAGTAACAGCAATATTATAATGAACTTTGAAAGACCTAATTCTGACCAATCCCAATGATCAACCACAGTTCCAAAGGACTCATGCTATCTGCCTCCAGAGAGAAAGCTGATGGACTCAGATTGCAAACTGAAACATAATTTCTTTTTTTATTTCTTATTTATTTTTGACTATGGCTAATGCAGGAATTTATTTTGTAAAATTGCAGATATTTGTAATGAATTTTGTTTTTCTGGTCTTCTCAGTGGGTGGGAGAGGGGGAAGATAATTTGGAATTAAAAATAAAATTCAATTAAAAAATGAAAAGAAGGTGCTCCTGTTTTCCCTTGAGAAGGAAGACCCCATGCTATTCTCCTAGACAGTGGTCCAACTGGTAAGACACAAAGACTCCATAGGATACTTTATCTCCCCTTCCATCCTTATGGTTTCATTATTTTGTCTTCTATATTCCCAAACTGTTGGGAAGACTTTTCCACATTACCAAAATTCTGTCAATGCTCAGCTCAGCCCAAGTGAAATAATTTTTTTTTGTAGTACCCTAGTTCTTATAGATAATTTGCATCTTGATCCCAGATAAGAAGGATGAGCTTCCATCCTATTCTTGCTATCCTATTCAATCAATTACTGCCTAGGAATCCCTGGGACCTGGATAAACTAAACATATCTAATGTATGTCAGGAATAGGACACTTTTTACATAAAAAGTGCAACTTCTGAGTTATGTTGAGGTGTTTTAAGCTAATCTTCCTGTCCTTAATAACCTGATAATACCAAAGCTTATCTGTGCTGCCAAGATAGCCACAAAATCCATCACTGGTCTTTTAACCCTGCCTGTAACACATAAGGATTGTTATTCATCCTTTCCCTAATACCTCTTTAGGGAGCTATCGCTTCCTCCCATTTCCTTTTCTCTACCGTCTAATTAAATGCCAAAAGACATGGTGGTCCCAGATAGCTGGTGGGTATCCACCCAGACATTTTCCCGAGGAACATCTCATTTTTAACTCTATTGCTTACAAAGACTGTACTTCAAAAACCTTCATCATAAGTTTTATGCTTATGATATTTGTTTTTCCCTTGGGGTATGATGCTTTTTTGTCAGGCCTTTGCCTCTCACATTCCTTCTGACTCTTCTAGAAGATACCGAATCCCTTGGCAACCTTCTCCTGTACTGGATGTAACGTCTGTCATGTCCCTCCCCTAGTCACCCCAGACCAGGATGAGTAGGCTTACCCCTTGATCCTCATTGCTGTTTCTAGACCATTCCCTTCTACCATCACTCAGTAACTTCTATTTCCAAGTTCACTCCAGAGGCAGCTAGGTGGTGCAGTAAATAGACAGCTGGATTTGGAATTCTCAAGAAATCCTTCATTCCAATTTGGCCTCAGACACTTAATAGCTGTTTGACCCTGAACAAGTCACTTAACCACTCTCTGCCTCGATTTCCTCATCTGTAAGATGGGGTGATAATAAAGTAACATTTCCAAGAGTTATGAGGATGACATGAAATAATATTTATAAAGTGCTTTGTAAACCTGAAAGTGTTACATAAATGCTTGCTATTATTATTCTTCTATCCAAATTTATTTACCCTTCCAGATTATGATAACAGTTATCTATTAGTTCCCAGGTTATTTTCCTTTTTTTTCTCCGAAGAGTTCTATACCTGGCTCATTGTCTTCCTCTCCAACTAAAATCTACCCTTTTTATCAGAGACTTCAGTATATCTGTTAATATCTCCTCAAACAAACTAGCATTCAGTTCATCAACTTTCTCAGCTCCCATGACTTTAACTTTCACTCCAGCCACAAACAAGAATAGGCCCATTGATCACATAATCCAATGAGATATTTCACATTATCTTCCATTTTTTCATTCCTTTGGTTCTGTTTTATAATATCTTGATTTCTCATCAAGTCACTAGCTTCCACTTGCTGCAATCTAATTTTTAAGGTAGGTATTTTCTTCAGTGGTCTTTTGGACCTCCTTTTCCATTTGGCTAATTCTGCCTTTCAAGGCATTCTTCTCCTCATTGGCTTTTTGGAGCAATTTTACCATTTGAGTTAGTCTATTTTTTAAGGTGTTGTTTTCTTCAGTATGTTTTTCAGTATTCTTTTGGGTCTCCTTTAGCAAATCATTGACTTGTTTTTCATGGTTTTCTGGCATCCTTCTCATTTTTCTTCCCAATTTTTCTTCTACTTCTCTAATTTGCTTTTCCAAATCCTTTTTGAGCTCTTCCATGGCCTGAAACCAGTTCATGTTTTTCTTGGAGGCTTTTGTTGTAGGCTCTTTGACTTTATTGACTTCTTCTGGCTGTATGTTTTGGTCTTCTTTGTCACTAAAGAAAGATTCCAGAGTCTGAGACTGAATCTGGGTCGTTTTCACTGCCTGGCCATATTCCCAGCCAACTAACTTGACCCTTGAGCTTTTCAGTGGGGTATGACTGCTTGTAGAGTTAAGAGAACTATGTTCCAAGCTTGGGGGGATGCAGCAGCTCTGCCACACCAGCACTTCTACTTCCCCAAGAGCCCCCAACCTGGACTGGACTTAGATCTTCAGCAGGCTCTTCACTTCTGCTCTGATCCACCACTTAATTCCTCCCACCAGGTGGGCCTGGGGCCAGAAGCAACTTCAGCTGTAGTTCTGTAGCTGCCCCACCTCTGCTGCCCTGGGGCGGTGGCTGAACCAAGAACTCCTTCCACTCCCACAGGTTTTCCCACGAACCTTCTCTATTGTCTTTGTTGTTTGTGGGTTGAGAAGTCTGGTAACTGCTGCAGCTCACTGATTCAGAGCGCTAGGGCACACTCTGCCCGGTTCCTGGTCTGGTTGGTTTGCGCCACCCATGCTGGGCTCTGCTCTGCTCCGCTCCCAGCTCCATGCAGGATAGTCCTCACCCAGAGACCATCCAGGCTGTCCTGGGCTGGAGCCCTGTTCCCTCTGCTATTTTGTGGGTTCTGCAGTTCTAGAATTGGTCCAGAGCCATTTTTTATAGGTTTTTGGAGGGACTCGGTGGAGAGCTCACGCTAGTCCCTGCTTTCCAGCCGCCATCTTGGCTCCCAGTATCCATTGATCACAAAATCACTTAAAAGTGTTGTATCTTCACAAAATCATAGCTAAAATTCTTTTGACTGTAACATCCTGTTGCTTCATTTTTCCCTGTGCCTCCTGCCTCCTCAACTTGTTCTTTGACCTCATCATACTCTCTAGGGACTTCACTCCTTTCTGCTTTTCTAGTTCATCACCCTTGCTCTGGCTTCACTTTCCTGTCTTCAGAGTCTTTTCTGTAGTTACCCATTTAAACTCCATAATTTCCTCTACTCTTGAATCTTTTTCTTCCTCATCATCATTCATCCTTTTCCAAGCCCCAACCCTAGATTACCCTCATCTCCTATCTTCTCCTATGCACAAATTGCTGCATAACAATGAATGGAGCTAATCACACAACAATGCTGAGAGGGTCTACTACAAATAAATGCTATGTATAATCTGAGATGAGCTCTCACTGCCACCTTCCAGTTTCATTATTCTTTCTTGGTTACTTCCTATCGTATTCCTTGCGGCTTCTGTTCCAAACCTTTTAAACTTTCTTTAAACCTTCAATACCACTACCTCCCTGAGGATCTTGCCATAGAGAAAACTGGAGTTATCAGTAGCTTTCTTTTTCTTCTCCCTTCTTCACTCCTTTGATCTAGTTCCCAGTGAAAGAAGTGTTTCTCATTTTACCAAGCTGAACCCCTCCGCCTCCTGTGAGTTTACCCCTTCATTAATCCTCCTTCTTCTCTCTTCATAATCTTTTTTATTCAATTTTATTTTCAGTTGTACTTTAGAAAGAAAGCTTAAAAATTTATTTTTAGTTTTCACCATTCACTTTTATGGGATTTTGAGTTCTAAGTTTTACCCCTTCCCTCCCTTCTCTCCTCCCCAAGATGGCATGCTATACGTGTATGATACTAAACATATTTCCACATTAGTCATGTTGTGAAAGAAGAAAGAAGAATCAGAGCAAAAGGGAAAAACCACAAGAAAGAAAAAACAAAAGAGAGAGAAAATAGTATGCTTCAATCAGCATTCAGATTCCATAGTTCTTTCTCTAGATGTGGATAGCATTTTCCATCATGAGTCTTTTGGAATTGTTTTAGATCATACTTGGCTTAGAAGAGCTAAGTCTAACAAAGTCAGTTGTCGAACAATGTTGCTGTTACTATGTACAATGTTCCCCTGGTTCTGCTCACTTAACTCAGCCTCAGTTCATGATTGTCTTTCCAGGTTTTTCTGAAATCTGCCTGCTCACCATTTCTTATGGAACAATAGAATTCCATTACATTCATATATCACAACTTGTTCAGCCATTCCCCAACTGATGGGCATTCCCTTAATTTCCAATTCTTTGCCACCACAAAAAGAGCTGCTATAAATATTTTTGTACACTTGGGTCCTTTTCCCTTTTTTATGATCTCTTTGGGATATAGAACTAGCAGTGGTATTGCTGGATCAAAGGGTATGCATAATTTTATAGCCCTTTGGACATAGTTCCAAATTGTGCTCCAGAATGGTTAGATCAGTTCATAATTTCACCAACAATGCATTAGTGTTTCAATTTTCCCACATCTTCTCCAACATTTATCATTTTAGCCAATCAAGTTTAGCCAATTGTCACATTAGCCAATCTGATAGGTGTGATGTGGTACCTCGGAGTTGTTTTAGTTTGCATTTCTCTAATCAATAGTGTCAAATGATGACCATAGAGATGGCAATTAAATGTAATATGACCAGATTGTACAAGGGATATTTTTACCTAGTACACCTATACTTCATTCATATGTCAAGTGAGCTCCATTAGTGCAGAATTCAATAAAATTCTCCCACATTAAATCATTGTCATTTGAAAAAAATCTGACAATTATATTGAACATTTCTCTTGATGTGGTATTGCCATCCATAGATTTGAAAAGTAGCAAATCTTTCTTAACATTAATTTTTAACATATACATATAAAATCAAATAGACATCTTTAACTACATCTCTTGTTTCATCTACTGGCAACAAAACAGGGAAGTTTTAGTTTCCTAATAAATTTATTGTAAAAGTCATCAGATATGAGTAATTTTCTTCTCCACTGTATTTTCTGCAAATGGAACTATTTGAAACTGCTTTGCATCAGTAAGCAAGCATCATTCCCAGTATATCTATCAATAGCTGTTGGTAGAACCAACATTTCTCTTGTGGAATGTGGCTTTTAAAAAAAATTTTAGCATTTTCCAAAGCAACTTTATACAGTTCAAGCAATCTTTGTGATGTTACAAACAAGGTATTTGAAAAAGTTAATTTTCTTATTGAAAGCACATTTAATTTTCTTTGGAAAATTCTCATGTTGCTAACATTCTGCATGTATATTTTCAAGGTGTTCTTGCAATATATTAGGTTCCACACTATCTGTAGCTATTTACACAAAGCAAACACAGTGGTCTTTCTGTGGGCTCTTTCATCAGTAATAATACTTGTGAACTTCAGTGATATCTACCTATTTATAGTGGTCTGTATTTTATGGATTTGGACTTTTATTTCTGCGTTTTCTGCTTCTTAAATTGTTTTTGCTTATTGTAGCAGTGTTTTTTTTTCCTTCAAATTAGTTATGCATTTATCCATTATAAAGGAATGTTGCTTTACTTTTAAAAAGTTAAAGACAAACTTTAAAGGACATTAAATTTAAGTAGAATTGTTGAATTTACCTATAATCTTGAGTTATATCAGTATTTTAAAATTACAATTTGGGAGGAAGCCAGTTTATTATATTTTTTATTAATATAAATTACACTGAGAATCATAACAGATTTTATGGTGCTTCTAACATATATATACAAAGGTTGTTTAACTTTGAAAATATATTTCCAACATATCAATGCAACAACAGCACGACACCACTCATCATGTGTGAGCTTATGTGGATTGATGATGACAGTGTCAAGTCACTTCTATATTGAGATTTAATATTTTCCAACTCAAATTTGACTTCTTTTGTACATATTATATTAAATGTAATATTTAAATTTTATAGCTGCATTTTGATCTGCATCATTGAACAAAATACTCACATTAATATAATCATAGATCTATTGAAATATCAAAAGGATTGTTAATGGAATTTATTCACTAAACTTATCTAGCAAAAAAAGAAAAAGAAACATAACATTTGGCCTTGGCAATGAATAGTATATCTTGGCTGATTGCCACTTGTCCATTCCATCTTTGTCTCTGCATCTACTCATCTTTTTCTCACATACTCTCTTATACATAGACTTGTTCAAACAGGGCTAAAATATACACTGACTACTTTGAAAAATCTGAAGTAAAAAACAAATATTCATATCAAGCAGATAACTTCTTTGTCCAAGGTAATTTAGATTCATGGTATGTCTTACTATTCCTGTTGAACGATCTCTAAAATTTGGAGTACATAGAGATCCCTAGTACTTTAGATTAACAAAGCTGGCAGGATATAGATATATACATGTCTATGTATCTACAGTCTGAGGACCCAAGGAGCTTTAAAAAAAAACCTTGGGGAAAAAACCTACTAGCAATAGAAAAACCCAAGACGGTGAAGGAGCTGGGATGGGGGAGGGTTGGGGGGAGTGGGATGTGGAGGGAGTGGGGGGTGCCAAGGCACAGAAATTATGCCTGAATTCTATAATTCATGACTTTGAGGCTCTTAACCCAAAAGGACTCAGCCAATTAGCCACGAAGTTGCAGTGGCTTCCAGTTACAGCACGGAAAAAGAGATTCTAGGCCAGCTGGTCAAGGGAAAGACTCCTGGCCTCAAAATTTCTTGGGAGTGGGGGAAGTGGGGAGCATTTTGCTTTTTATGTTACCATTCCCTTATTTCTTCAGCTTCCAACTTTGGCCCATCCACGTTTGCTTCTCCCTTTCTTGCTTCTTGTGGTGTCACTGAAATAAGGGTTACCTATAGTGAAGAAGACTTTTTCTTCATGTTCTCCAACTAGCTTGGATATAGCGGAATTGGTGAGAGGGAGAGGCCAAATGAGAGAAAGAGGAAAGGAATTTACTTCAGCCTCTTCCTCAGGGTCTTTTTACCTTGGCAATTCTGATTGCATGGCTTGTCTTTATTCCCACCTCCATCCTTCATGTAGTAGTACTCCCTTCAGCCAAGCTTAAGACCAAGCAAGTTACTATCTTGATAGAAGCCATTCTTACTATCTGATTGACTTGGCGGCTTTATTATGTCTTAATCTAAAACTGTGGGCACTCAAATTGAATAATTGGAGTTTGATAAGATGTTAACTCATATGGTAGAGTGAAGTCTAAAGATTTGATTTTAAGTCCTGGCCCTAACTTCCATCATGTGGTCATGAGCAAGCCTAAATAAGTATAGGGCTCAGGTTTGGCAGCATCTAACCTTTCTAGGCCTTGGCAATGTAAAATGAAGGGTTTAAACTTGATGTCCTCTTCTAACTAAGTCTATAATCCTGTAATGATCTGTGAAATATGGCTAATAATGCTGATACTACTTAACTCAGGACTGTTATGAGGAAAGTCATTTGTTATTCATCAACATACTGCATTGGTAACTAAGGTGGGACTGTTTTTTTACTGTTTTAGAATGATAAATTAGTGTCTTTGATTGAGCCTTACTAGGTGTAGAGCCCCAGGCCCAAACCCCTATCCACTAGGTGCTAAGCCTATATGGGCATGAAGCCCTCAGGGTCCTAAGGGGAGTTGCTAATACCAGAGCCAATAGTATGAGCCTAAGTTCTGGTTGCTCAGATGACGTCTGATGACATCCAAAGACTGTATAAAAAAAGAGAACAGAGCTATCTGCTGAGGCTCTCACTCCTGGAGGTGCGGGACTCTGGGCATCTACTCTAAGAGCCTCCCGGCTCACCCAGATGTTGATGGTTTCTTGGTAACTGTGAATTGTATTTGGTCTCTTTATAATGTATGTTTGTAGTTTGTATTTGCTCTGAAGTTCAGGATGCTGGCTTTTTCCCCTGAACTAAGTGAATGATATTTGTATGTTGGTTTGAAATAAGATTGTCAACCCCCTAATGCAACTTTCCTAAGTAAAGCAGACCAAAAGAACCTGTGCTGGCAGCGTCCTTGTTGGGCTTGTGTTGGTCTTTCACCCCCACAGCAGCTGCTAGCCGAATTGTTGAAACACATATAAAAGTGAATTTTACTATTCTTATTTTTCTTGGTCACTAGGTATTTGGCAAGATAGTTGTCAAGATACTATAAATCTATTTTACTGAAATAAAATACATAGTCGACATAGTTTCTGACAATAGTTTGCGAAGGCAAATGTGTATTTCAGATAAACTATTTTGAGAAATGATTTTATAACTGTGATAACAGTTTATAAACAGTTTATCAGTTTATAACTGTGATAACAGTCTTATTATATGCTGAACTTTTGTTAAGGGTGGTACTGTTTCTGAGAAGAAAAAGAGACTGTCTAGAATTGAGCGACAGAAACAGCAACAAGAGGAGGAAGAAAAAAAACTGCAGGAGGAAGGTACAGTACACAGAATTAATATTGTTGTAATGCAGCTGATACATCTTGGATTCCTAAGAGCTGAACAAAATTGTTTAACCTTACAGCAGCATAAATGGCAAATGCTTAAATGACACATCGATCCATCAATTAATATTTGTGAAACACCTGCTGTGTACTCAGTCACTGTGCTAGGTACTAGAGATATAAAGACATTTATGACATAAGCCTTGTCCTCTCGTAGTTTGTATCCTGTGGGAAGAGACAGCACATAATTGAAATACCAAAAGTGCAATTTAAAAATTAAATTATATCTTAGCCAGATTTAGTTATGATGATATTTTAAACTTCAAGGTAATTTTGTAGTTATATGTAGTTTTCTAAAGTAAGGATGTTCTGGCACTTTTAAAATGTTTTCTTTAGAATCCTTAGTAAAAATTTGGATTATTTTGAAAATACTGTGATGACTTAAAATATTTGTGGTAATTTTAAATACTTAAAATAGTGATTATTAATAAGTGACTTTTTAAAAAGCAGCTAGTCAGAGGAATCTAGCTATTGGAATATAGGCTATAAAGTCAAACTCAGAATTCTAATCTAAATTCCCATATTGCCTTTTTCATGTAATTTGGTATAAACTCATCTGTGTTATCATTATAAGTAGGAAAATAGTGTCACATCTCTGCTTATTAGAAAACTGAATGTAAGAAATGTCATATTGAAACAGACTCATAATCCCACCAACTCAACATTTTTGTCTGATAGCTACAACAAGGAAAGAGACTAGAGATACACATTTTAGATTCCACTTTCCTTTTAACAGTATATTATGACTCTGTCAATCATCTGTTAATTTAAACTCTTCCTAAACGTATTTATATTGTTTCCCTATGTAATATCTGAGAGTAAGAATGCTTTATTTGTATTGTCTTTTTACTAGGCTGTTTTGTTTGTCCTAAATTATCTCTTCATCTGAGATTGTCCTCTAAATGCTCCCAATGCTGCTTTATAAATAAAAAATAGTTGAGATAATTTTAAGTATTCTTTAAAATCAAGTAGTGACTGCATTACTGATACATGCTTAATTTTCTCTTCAGAGGAAGCCCGTTTGAAAGCTGAACAGGAAGCAGCAGAGAAATTTCAAAGACAACAAGTTGAAAAGCGTAAGTGGGAAGTGTTAGTAGAAAAGGTTAGTCCACAATTTTTATTAGAAGTTTAAGGGATGTTATAGAAAAATACCAGAATTATAGAACTTAATAGTTGGTAAGAGTTTACAAGTCCCCTCGTCTAGCCTTATAGCCCACAATGGCACCACCATATACAGAAATACCGTACTCGTTGTTTTACCTGCTGAATCCTCCTGGTAGAATGTCAGATCTATGTTTCATTTTTGTCTTTATGTCATAAGTGCCTAGCACAATGCCTTGCACAAAATAAGCACTCAAGTTTATTTCCATTAAGTTTTGTGGAATAAGTGGAAAGAGCTCTGGCTCTTAAGACGGAGGACCTGCCTGGGTTCCATCCCACTCCTATTGCTTACTCCCTGTGTAATTTAGGGCAAAGCACTTAACTTGCCCAGGCCCCAATTCCCTCCACTATCAAATGAGGTTAAGTTGGACTAGATGACCTATGGAGGCCTTTCAACTTCTCAAAATATAATACTTTGAATTTAATTGATTCGAAATGAGTCACTGTCAATGGGTCAGTATTTCTCTGCTTGAACATTTCTGGGGTCAAACTTACAAGACAGCTAATTCCACTTTTAAGAGTTTGCTGGTTTGAAATTTCTTTCTTTTACTGAGCAAAAATCTTCTAAATTCCTCTCTGTAATTTCTACCCATTGGTTTTATTTTTCACTCTTGGAGCTGCAGAGACTATATCTAATCTCTCTTTCCAAGATAGCTTTTTCAAATATTTGAAGATAACCATCATGTTCTCCTTAAGTAGTTTCTTCTTCAAGCTAAATAACTCTAGCCTTTAGGTTCCGCAAACCATAATCCTTTGATTATCACCATCCTGGTGATCTAGATCTATGCCAGTTAGGTAATATCTCACTTAAAGTCTGGTGCTGAAAACAGAGCATAGTGGTCTAAATGTGATGTGACCAATGTGTAATATAAATATATTATTATTTCCCTTATTCTGGATACTTCTATAAATGCAGCCTAAATTTTCATTATTAGTATTTAATCACAGTGGACTCATATTGAATTTGTGATCTACTAAAACCTTTAAACATTTTTTTTCAGATAATGTGTTATTAAACCATGTCTCTCTCCTTTTGTGTCTGTGCAATTACTTTTTAAACCTAAGCAGACTAGTTTCTATTGTTCTCGATTAAATTTTTTTGGTTTGGATATTTACCTTAGGATTCTGTAATTGTGTCTTCTGTGTTTTCATGGAAAGTGCTAATGAAAATGTTGAACAGAACAACTGAGGATAGAACTTTGTGGCATATCACTAGAGACCTTCAGTTAGGTTCACAGTGAGCCATTAGTCAATGTAGTTTCTCCAGATTAGAGATTATTTTATTTAAACTTTATATACCTTTATATCTTTTAATATCTTCTAGTGCTTAGTGCAATACTTGCAGTAGGTACTTAAACGTTCTGTTTCTGACCTTGAATCCACATATTATTGTCTAGACCTTTATTTTGTCCAAAAGAATACCATAAAACTCAAATATTTTAATACAATACACTTATACTATGTAGATAGCATTCCTCTATTCTTATCACTCTAGTAACTTTGTATTAAAAAAAGAAATGAAATTAGTTTGGCATAACTTGTTTCATAGTAAGCCCATGCTGGTCCCTAGTGATCATCGTTTCCATTTCTAAGTTCTAACTAGCCTTCTATTCTATTATTTGAAGATTGATAGTATTGCTGGAAGAACTGAACCATATCCATGATATCAAGTTCACCAATTTATAATTTCTGGAATCTACCTTTTCCCATGTTTTCAAAATTTGGGGAAAATTGCCTCTCATCTTTTGGAACCATCCCCATTCTGTGTTACTTCATGAAGATTGCTGACAGTGGTTATACCTGCAATCACATCTATAAATTCTTTAGTACCCTGGGATTTAATTTCAGAATAGGAGATCATAATGGTGACACAATTATAGGTAATGATGGATTTAAGTTGTGACCACCCCTGTGGGTGTTGGGTGTGGGTAGTTGAGGCAAAGTAAAGATGTAGGTCAGAGGAGATGAGTTTACTGAACTGGGTGTCCAGAGTATGTGAAGAGATATCAACAGGCATGTTTAATTCCTCAAATAAGTGGTCAGGAATTGGAGTGGAGAAAGAGATTAGGGGCCAGGCACTGAATTCCTTAAAAATGGAGGGGGCTCTCAACCTCATTTTTTTTTTGTGGAGGGTACGTAGCCCCTCACTGCTGAAGACATGAAACAATTGAAGTTCCTACTCACAGGTACACCAAGGGGCAGAAAGACCACACTAGGTAAAGAACTTACATTGAGAACGGGACCAACATACTTTAACATGTTCCTTAATGTGAATGACTACAAGAAAGACACTTGGCTTTGATGAATAGTGTGAACACTCCATTTTGGATGAAGTTGGAGTACTTAAGGACTTAGAAAGAAAAAAAAAGGGGAATTATTATTGATTTTCCCTGGCTGTGGCTTCTTCCCTGAATTATGGTTTAATAAAGTTTGGTTTTTTTTTTTTTTTTGCTTCTAACAGGCAATTCCTTATTATATCAAATATTTGAAATCAGAAAATACCATATAAATAACAGGACAACTTTCAGTGTGAAATTTCCCAAATACTTTATGAAGAGGCCATGGCTTCCTACAGGAAAAGGGTAGTGAACCAGCCATGTAATATACCAGAAATACAGAGAATAATTTAGATTGGATAATAAAATGGATTATGGAGTGGATTAAAGACAGTAATTGAATTGTAAGGGAAAGCATGGACTTGCCACATGATGCTTAGGCTATTCATGATATTTCCTTTAATATGCAATACAAATCAAACAGCACAGAGAGTTTTATCAGTGAAGATTGTGTTGTCAAACTTACAAGTAGACCACATATAGGGTTGAATAATAACTGAAATTTTTTCCTCTATGAGAAAAGTGAAAACTCCTAAATACAATGAATAAGGTATTAAGGATTTTTTTTAAGTTTAAGAAATACTCAGCATTATCTTTTTTTTGTCATAAATGTCATTTATTAAACATTTAAGTTTACAAATTAATGTGCACCAATTAACGGTGTCGATGTAGTTGGAGAGTATTGCGCATTCTCCAAGCAGCATGCCAAGAACCTCCAATGGTATGGTGGAATTTGTGACACCCTTCCCAAGACCCCGGCTCTTTTGGCCTGCCGAAGTAAGCTCCCTCATCTCCCTGTGTTTGTGCACCGGCTTGGTGATCCATTGGGTATCGGGGTTTCGTCTGATGGCTTTATGGAATGGGTCAATAAGGATAACCTCAAAGAATTTGTAGGTTGAATCTTCACCCACCCAGTACGAGTTCAAGACTCTGAGGGCGCCGCAGTGGCGGCAGCACTTTCTTCTGCTACAGTCTGAAGGCTCCTGGCAAACTTCAGCTGATTGACGCCATGATGCACGGGTTTACCATAGGTTGCACCCTTGGGAACTGGACGCTTTCGGCCACCACGGCGAACTCAGATGCGGTAGATGACATAACTTTGCTTGGCCTTGTAGCCCAGTCTGCGGGATTTGTCGGGTCTGGTGGGCCGGGGCGCCAGGTGCAGCGCGGATAGCTGGCGGTACTACCAGCAGCGCACGCGCAGCAGGAACCGTATGACATCGGACTGCTTCTTCCTCCACAGCTCCTGAATGTACTTGTAGGCCCCCATCCTGGCTCACGCCTAGCCTAATGGCTGCCGCCGACCGGAAACGCCAGCATTATCTTTTAATTTGGTCAACTGCTAAAGAATGAGTAAATCTGACAAAATTTGTGGAAACCTTTAAAACTTGATATAATGCAGGTGAAAATTAAGAGAAATACCAATTTACCTCTTATAAATAAAAGAAAGATAAGGCTATAAATGTAAAACAACAGAAATGGAGTGATGTGGAGATTGGTATATTACAGCAATATGGAACTAGATGGAGTGTTACGGGTAGATGGATTGAACCTCAAAAGAAGGAGAGGTTACAATGCAGACCTAGCAGTATTTCTTCCTTACTTATTACTTTTCAAGAGCCCCCTGTTCTATCTTAGATAAAGTATAAGCTCCTAGTTTTTATAAATCTTTACAACCTGGCCCCAGCCTATCTTTCTAGCCTCATTGTAATATAGTGAGACTCTACTTCTCCCAACTCCCATACACATGTTCTAACTGGCCAGGTTCTTAGAGTGAAGATTAGCTAAAAATCTCCCTCAGAGTTCTGGCCCTCAAAGGCTATGGGATTTTTGCTACGTTCTTTTTTAATGAGGTTTTCCTATATATAGTGCTATAATCTCATATTTCCATGTTCTCCCCAATATTAGTCACCAGTGTTCTTGTTTTGTTTAACAAATTAATATCAATTATTTGTTACAAAGGGATATTTACTGAGATGATGTAAGTAGAGCAAAAGTATAAACCTTACTTTACCCCCTCAACACCCAGGAACACAATCTCTTATTCTCCTCCAGTCCCTGGGCAGTAGGATCAACCTTTAAGCAGTTTCTACAAAGCATTGGTCCCCCAAGATTTACTTCCAAATGCAGCCTAACCCATGAACAGAAATACTGTCTTGCTTGTAAGACCTGGAATCTTAACTTTGGGGTAAGTCATTTGCTGAGCTGGGTCTTGGTTGCTTCACCAGGCCCAGCTGCCTATAAACTCTGACATGGACTCCTGCTCTGAGACCACTGGAGGCTTTCCAGACCTTTAGAAACTCATAAGGCGACAGCTTATGCTAAAGCATGGAAGAATAGATACAATGGGGACAGAAACAACAGGTGTACTTTGTGTTCATGGGCCCACCCGTTGTCTTAGGTGGAGACATTGGTAACAGCTCTGCCTCCCCACCCAGAGGCTTTTTGCCTTCTTACTTGAATGTAGCCAGCAAGGGGCACAGAGACACTTGCCTTGGGCCAGTTGGTCCCCTTTGAAAGGTAAGTCAACAAATCAACAAGCATTTATTAAGCACTTCCTCTGATTGAGAGGGCAGCTAGATGCTAGATGGGCAGTGGATAGAATGCTGGCCCTGAAGTCAGGAGGACCCAAGTTCAAATCTGGCCTTAGACACTTACTAGCTGTGTGATCCTTGGGTAAGTCACTTAACTGTGTTTGCCTCAGTTCTTCATCTGTAAAATGAACTGGAGAAGGAATTGGTAAACCACTTCATTATTTCTGCCAAGCAAACTCCAAATGGGGTCATGAAGAGTTGGACACAACTGCAACAACTCAACAATAACAAAAATGATCCAGGCATTGTGTTAAGCACCGGGAATTTAAATACTAACTGAAAGAAAGACAGCCCCATCATTTGAGAAGCTTACATTCTGATGGGGATGACAACGTGTAAAAGGGAGCTATAAACGGAGGGGAAGGCAAATGGTAGAGGAAGGCCAGAAAGTCAGGAGTAGAGCTTGGAGAGGAATAAAGACATGACTGGCCTAGACGTTTTCCTTAAAATGGAGGTCTGGGGAGGAAAGAACCAATCAGAAGAATGGGCAGTAGGGACAGCTATTCAAGGGAGAGAAGGTTTCTGTGACATGGTAGCCAGGAGAGCAGCCTTGAGAAGAAGGTACACCCACTTCTGGCTCAGCAGCCAATTAAAAGTTACCATATGGTAAGTGGACCAGAAACATTCATAGAATACTCATGTATGTTCTGAAGTAGAGACCAGGGACCTTCCATTCCATGTCATTTGGCACTCTAGAAGCTGACCCTCTGAAATTACCTTCTCCCAGGACCCAGTTCTTATGGGCCTGTCTTCGTTTATAATATACTCTTTTTCCTCCCACCTTTTGTGTTCCAGCCTAATTGGCCTTGTCTTTGTTCCTCATCCACGACACTAACATGGTGACTTTGCCCTGGCACCTCTACTTCATAGAATCTCTAACCTCCTTCAAGATGTAGCTGACAAAGGAGATAGGGTCTACATGTGCAAAAATATCAACAGCAGCTCATTTCATAGTAGTAAAATGTTGGAAATTGAGGGGGTGCCCATTAATTTTAGAATGGTTGAACAAACTGTGGTCTATGAATATAATGGACCTAATTTAAGAACCCCAGATGAAGAGATGATTAAACCAACAATAATACTGATAAGTACAAAAAAATATTCCAAATCTAGGGATCTTCCAAAAGGAGGAGAAAGTAACTCTGTAACAACTACAAGCAGAGACTCAAAGGAAAAATGGATTTTACACAAAGACTACATGAAGAACTAGAAGTGAAGCAAAACTTAAAAGAAATCAAATTATGGAGGAAAGAATTGGAAGGAATGACTTAGAAGAGAATGTGGTAAATCTTACCCAAATAATAGACACCCTGAAAAGTAGAACAGACCAAATAGAAACAAATGACTTCCCGAGACATCAAGAAACTCCTACCTCCCCTATTATTGTAAGAGGCATCGCTGTCCTCCCAGTCCCTGAGGCTTACTTAGGTGGTGTTGACTCCTCACTATCTCTCACTACACTCCTTCCCCAATATCCAATCTGTTACCAAGGGCCGTTGATTTTACCTTTGCAATATCTCTTGAATATGTTCCCTTCTCTAACTGCCAGCTCTGGTGTAGGCTCTCATCAAGTCACACCTGGACTGTTATAATAGCCTGCTGGTGGTCTTTCCCGCTCCAGTCCATTCTCCATTCAGCCATTAAAGTGATTTTCCTAAAGTGTAGGTCCAACCATGTAAACCTCTTCCACAACCCCAATTCAGTAAACTCCAGTGGTTCCCTCTTGCTTCCAGGATCAAGTACAAAATGTTCCATTTGGCATTCGAAGCTCTTCATAATCTAAACCCCTCCTACCTATCCAGTCTTCTCACATCTTACTCCCCAATGTGTATACTTTAATCTATGGCCTTCTGGCTGTTCCATAAACAAGACATTCCACCTCTCTGCTCTGAACACTTTCTCTAGCTGTTCCCCATGCTTTCCCTCCTCATTTCTCTGGCTTCCTTTAAATTCCAATTAAAATCTCATCTCCATAAGAAGCCTTTCATATTAATTGTAGTGCCTTCTCTTTCTTATCTACTTCCCATTCATCCTGTATATAGCTTGTTTGCACATCTTTATTGACTTGTCTCTGCCATTAGAGTGCAAGCTCCTTGAGGGCAGGGGCTGTCTTTTCACTTTTTTGTATCCCTAATGCTTAGCACAGTATCTGGCAAATAGTAGGTGCTTAATAAATGTTTAACTCACTTTCTACTTACATGTGTATAACTTATTTCCCTCCTAGAAGATAAGCTCCTTGAGGATGAGGGACTTCTCTCATTTTGTCTTTTGTATCTTTAGTGTCTAGCACAATGCCACAAACTAAGTGCCCATGGCGATCACTTAATAAATGCTTCCAGATTAATTGATGAGAATAGGGATTTCACAAGGGCACAGTAGAAGCATGGTTGAATGGGAGGGAAGAGCCGACAAGTCTGTGGAAGTGCAAGAGTGTAACTAGGAACGGGATAAATCCTAAAAATTTAAATTGTATTTGTGTTCATTTCAGTATTATATTTGAAACTGTTCAAGTAAGTTATATTTGGTGATATTAATTATAAAATGTACAGCTAAAAGTTAAGTTGAGCAATTCTGACTATTGCTCCTGTGCTAACAGGATTTACAAAGGAGAACTGACGAACTTGAGGAACTTTATATGTTAGAGAAATGTTTTCTTGAAGCAGAAAAATGGAAAAAAGAGGTTAGAGTCCTTTCTAAAGTAAGTTTACTTTTTTTGTTGTTTAATTTTATTTTTGTTAATTAGAGAAGGCCACCATTTGATATAGATTTATAAATATGTATGCGAAACCATACTAAACATACTTCTGTTTATCTGTTCTTTCTCTGGACATGGATAGCATCTTCCTTCATAGGTCCTTTATGATTGATTTGAGTATTTGTAGTACTCAGTATAATTTGGTTGTTCACAATTATTCTTTGAACGATATTGCTGTTATTGTATACAATATTCTCTTGCTTCTGCTCCCTTCACTTTTCATTATTTCATGCAGGTCTTTCCATGTTTTTCTAAGATCATTGAGCTTATCATTTCTTATAGCACGGTAGTATTCCATCACAATCACATACCACAACTTGTTTATCCATTCCCCAATTGAAGGGCATCCCCTCAATTTCCAGTTCTTTGCCACCATGAAGAGAGCTGCTGTAAATATTTTAGAACAGATAGGTTCTTTTCCTTTTTCCCTGATCACCTTGGAAAACAGACTAATAGTGATATTGCTGGGTCAAAGGGTATAGGTAGTTTTATTAAACTGCCTAAAGTACTAAAAACTAAGTTTTATTAAAATGCTCTCTGAGCATTACTCTAGATTGCTCTTCAAATGGTTGGATCGGTTCATAGTTCCACCATTATAAGTTTAGTTTTATAAAACACTTAAATTTTGTATCTTTAACAATCTTTGAAAGGCAAGTTTGTGTTAGGACTGGTGTTAAGGAGGCAGTGTTGTACTATGGAAAGACTCAAAGGACCTATACTCAATTAACAAATTTTTCCCTTACTAATTTTGGCCTTGGGCAGATTAGATTCTTTCAGACTTATTTGCTCATCTGTAAAGTGGGTATAATACTTAGACTTCTGATTTTATGCATTGTCATAAAGAAACCCCTTTATAGCGATGTGACCTGATCTATGATTTCAGTAGCATACGTAGTTTCCAGGTGAGAAAACTCTCTACCAATGCAAGTTATCTGTACCTTAATTAATAGAATTTACTAGAGAGCTGGGAGATTAAGTGACTTGTCTAAGGTCACACAGCCAGGATGTATCAGAGATAACGCTTGGACTCAGGTCTTCCTGGCTTCAAGGCAAGCTCCCTGTCTACTCCCCCACTCCATATGAATTTAAGTTATTATCATTAATATGTATTGAGGACACCAAGAGCTCCCTTCCCAAGTTACAGAAGGCAAGATCTGTTTGCTCCAGACATGGCTCAGATTCCTCTTCAGTGCTTGCTTTTTTTTCAAGATTACCTGTCATTTACATTGAATCTCATGTATACATAGTTGTATGCATTAGACTATGAGCTCCTTGAGGGCAGGGGCCACGTTTTTTTTGCAGTGCCTGCCACATAGTAAGCACTTAATTTGTTGACTGATTGATTGACAACTTAGTAGGCATTTAATGATTTATGTTTGATAAATTGACTTTTTCTGGGAAGGCAAGGATTATACAAATTGAGTGATTGCATTGAGTCATAATAGCAATTATCTCATATTTATATAGCAATTTCCAGTTGACAGTCTTTTTTACAACAACTTGATGAGGTAGATAGTAAAAATATTATTGTCTGCATTTTACAGATTAGGAGACTGAGGCTTAGAGAAGTTAAATGACTTGTCTACAGTCACAAGACTAGTAAGTACAGAAGCAGGACTCAAGATCCAAGACTTCTGGCTATAGATTCAGTACATTTTCCATGATACCATATTGTTCTCATGATTCGGAAAAAGTCAGGGAAGAAGAAAAAAAATCTAAATCTTGATTTTCATAAAAACAACGACTACGACTAAGGACAAGCTACTCTGAGTTTTCTTGTTTTAATAAAATTGTGAAAAAAATAATCTAGGGAAACAGGTATACTAGTGCATTGTTGATGGAGTTGTGAACAGGTCCAATCATTCTAGAAAGTGATTTAAAATGACACCCAAAAAACTGTTAAACTGTGAATAACCTTTGACCCAGCAATATCACTACTAGGTCTATTCCCCAAAGAGATCAAAAGGACCTATATGTATGAAAATTTTTATAATAGCCCTTTTTGTGGTGGCAAAGAATTGGAAATTGAGAGAATGACCATCAATTGCACAATGGCTGAACAAGCTGTGGTACATGATTGTGATGGAATACTATATAATGAATGATGAAGGGGATGCTTTCAGGAAAAATCTGTGAAGACTTATATGAACTGATACTACAAAGTGAAGTGATCAGAACCAGGAGAACAGTTTATACAATAATAACAATATTGTGAAGATAATCAGCTTTGAAAGACATATTAACTCTGATCAATACATTGACCAACCATAGTTCCAAAGGACTCATGATGAAATGGGCAGCTAGGGGTGCAGTGGATAGAATACCAGGCCTGGAGTTAGAAGATCCAAGTTTAAATCCAGCCTCTGACACTTACTGGATGTGTGACCCTAGGAAGGTCACCTGTTTGCCCCAGTTTCCTCATCTATAAAATGAGCTAGAGAAGGAAATGGCAAACCACCAGTATTTTTGCCAAGAAAACCCCAAAAAGAGGTCACAAAGAGTTGGACATGACTGAAATGACTAAACAACAACATGATGGTAGAGAATGAGTGGAGTCAAGAATACAAATTGAAGCATGTTTTCTGCTTTTTCTTTCTTCTTTCCTTTTAGAATTACTAATGAGGGAATTAGTTTTGCATGACAATACTCACTAATAATGGGTTTTGTTTTTCTTGTCTTCTTAAATGGGTGGGGAAGGGGCAGGAAGGAGAGATCTTGGAATTGAAAATAAAATAAAATTGAGTTTTAAAGAAAAAAAAAGAAATGACGCACTCGAGCCTGATGTATTGGATCAACTGGACCTGGAGTTAGGAAGTTCAAGTCCCACCTCTAACACTTAGCTGTATGAGTCATATAACCACTGATGTGGCCACCCTGGGTCTGATGAGCATGTTCATTGGCCGTTCTTCATTCAAAGAACTTGTTTCCTCCTCTTGGCTTTCTTGTTGTCCTTGAAGACTAAGCTAAAGTCTCACTTTCTGCAAGAAGGCTTCTGGTCCTGTCTTAGCACCTTCCCTCTGAAATGACCTTCAGTTTATCCTGAATATATCGTATCTTGATTATACATGGCTGTTTGCATGTTGTCTCCTCCATTAGACCGTGAGCTCCCTTGAAATCAGGGACTGCTTTTTTTCTTTCTCCCTCTGTATCTCCAGTACTTAGCACACTGCCTGGCAGTAGTAGACATTTAATAAATGCTCGATGACTTGAATTTCAGGTACATCATTTGTAAAATGGGGATAATGATATCTATAGTTGTCATGAGTCTCAAATGAAACCTTTTATAAGACCTTAAAGTGCTATATATCAATTATTATAAACTTAAATTCATTGGCCCAGGAGGAAAGAATCCTGAAAAACATTCCCATCAACAGGAGAGACCTCTCAGAGAGAAGCTGGAGAGGTCAGATACTATGGGAGAGCTGTCGCATTTTGTAAACCAATAAATATAGGACCTCTTTTGGATATATAGGATCCCATCAAGCACAGTGCATGGCACAGTTTTCCTGGTGCTAGCTGGTTTAATCCAAAGATCCAAATAGAGCTGAATAAACAAGGCTGCTCTTGTTTAATGTTTAAGTGCTTTACATACTTACATACATAGTACATACTTACATACTTTACATACATATTTCAGTTGATCCTTGCAATAATCTTGTATTATTAAAGCTTTGATAGTTGCAGATGTGCTATTTTTGCATTGGTAAAAAAAACCAACAGATTTTTTGGGGGTTCATCTTAATTTTTTATTTTATACTGTGGTAGAGATTTTATCAGTGAAGAGCTTAACTAGTTTCTCTTTTGCAGTGGAATCATTATATTGAGTGTGATGGAACTCCTGATCCTTCTGTAGCCCAAGAGATCAACACTTTCATTAGTTTATGGAAAGAAAAGAGAAATGAAGATATTGAGACTGTGATGAAAGAGAGTAAACTTGTACTAAATGTAAGTATTGAAGTATAATTCTCTAATTTTAAAATATTCAATCATGAAATAGAATATAAAATTACACATGTACATTATTGTTCTTTGAGAATAGTTAACCCCATAATATAAGGTTAGTTAAGTGTGGATGGGCACATTCTATGCAGATCAGTTCAACCATACTTAAATTCTGGCTAAGGGATAGAATAGATAATACAGACAAGAACACGATGCTTCCATATAGCTGAGTTGCTTAATTTGAAAATAAAATTGACTTTCAGTTGTCCAAATAAAAGGAAACAGTTGTTTTTCCTCTAAATAAAATTATAATGGGAAATTGTTGTTGTGTTAAGATTAGACCATTCTAAGCATGTCAGTTACACCATATTTCCTAACAAGTGGAGTAGGTGTTCCCTTTTCTAATTCCAACATTGACCTCATTGAAGGTCTTTCTGACTGTTCTGGACAAAAGTAGAATATTGAGTACTGCTTTCTCTTTGTTAGAGAAAGACCCCAAATGCCTTGTTCTTTACCTCAGTGGGGGAGGGGAATAACCTAAAAGCTTCCAGCCTACTTAGGTGCTGCTGTTCTGTTTGTGTTACTATCCTAATGCAGTGACAGAGAGGGAAGGCAGGGGCAGGGAGGAGTTATACTTTGTATTCTCTCTTGGGCTGAGGTTACTGTTCATCTGTGCTCTCACAGAAATCTACCCACCGATTAGGAACATGTGCCCCTACCATGTCCAAGCAGGTCATTATCACCAGTGCTAGGGAGAGTCATGGTAACTCCTAATCTTTTTAACTGCCAGACAGTGACCATATATTAGGCTTCTAGTATGTGTCAGGCATCGTGCTAGGCATTGGGGGAAGAGATACAACGAGTAAAACAATCGCTACTCTCAAGGGCCTTATATTCTAATAGGGGAGATAATAAGTATGTATATAAGTAGAGAAAGAGAAAAACTATTAGGAATTTAGCCAGCCACTAACCTGATCTTGTTTAGTGAATGAGAAGGTAGACAAGACCCACACTCATTCTGATGATTATACTTAGGTTCTGATAAGTAAGAATAATGAATCCTATAAAGTGGTCACATGTATTTGAAATCAAAATATTCAAAATTATAATTAAAATATTGTAAAATATGGTATATATAAAATATAGCAATTGGTTCTAACTCAATGAAAATATGCAGTATGAATTCAAATGATGAGACCACTTTACCATTATCCTCACTAATTAGAACTAATCAGAATCTAACCTTGCAGAGTGGGAAGTGCCAAGCTTTCTGGTAGTTCTTAGAGAGTGGATGTATCCTTCAGCTTCTTTTTCTGGGTGGCCAAACTCACTCAACTTTAGCCTATGGAATGCAGTTAATGTGAATTTATGCAGTCAAAAATAGCTCTTGAACCCCCATCCTACTGAAAAGACCCCACCTCTTTTCTGAGCTTGCTGTTTGTCATTGAATCCTAAACACATGGCATAGCCATAATGGAATTCTCCAAGCAGGAGTAGACAGAGCATCCTCATCTCTATACAGTGCTTCACTCTTAGCATAGGAATAATAAAGTAACACATAACACAACATATACCATATGACCATAAGCTTCTCTTAGTTTTTAGATAGTCATATTCTTCAGACCATACACATACACACGTATCACATGTATTGATCTATCTGTTTATATCTCACTCTGACCCCAGGAATTATTGAAAAGGTACTGGTGGGTTTGTTTCGTCATCTACTCATCCATAGCCACTCATTCTATGAGCAGACAAAATAGTATAGATAATGCAATATAGATCCCAAATGATGTTTGTTCATGCCGTCATGAAGGACCAGTCATTAGGTGAAGACTCACAAACTTTGGACACAAAACTTTGCTCCTCTTCCTTGATGCCTTGGGACCAAGTAAAGATTGAAGCTGTCATAGTCAATATCTTTTGCATTGATTTTGCTATCACCAGTAGGTACCTCTAATTGCTTTTTGCCAAGGAGAACTCACCATCACACAAACGTGTGCAAGTGAGTGCAGAGCCAATGTAAGGAGAAACCCTCCTTGCTCTGCTCATCTTTTTGAGTCCTCTGACTTCCCCCCTTTTAAATCAGCCTCTTTAGTTCAAGTTTCTGAGAGGTGTGTCACATTTCCTATCTGTCTCTCAAGTCTGATGATATCTGAGGTACTTCTTCCTTGATGTACTTATCTGGTCACTTCTGCTTGCCCACCTCCTCTCTCACTCCCCCCCACCCCCTACTGCTTCACCCAGTAAGGGAAGAGTAAAGACATTGAGAAGCATGTTAGACATTTGTTTCTCCAAGCATCCTAATTTCTTTCCAATTATGTTCCTCAGAACGTTCCTGGGTACAGCTGGGAAGGGTTATCCAAATTACCTGGGGCTCATTCCTGTCACATTTAGGGTAAGGGGAATGCCAAGTGCTAATACGTTTCTAGAAAAGTGGAATGGAAGAAAAATATCTAAAATTATCTCCATTACATACGAAAGGTTTTCATTCCAACAAAGTAGGCAGTGAAGCAAAATTCTACATGTTTTCCATATATTTTTCTCTTGAAAGCACTATATCATTTGCCACCCTCTTCATCATTAAATAATGTATTTACCCCTTCCCAAGTACATCTATTTCCCTACCTTGCCACACAAAACAAAAACTGTATCAGAAGTAGGCATTGCTCTTTTATTATAACTGCCAGCTCCAGAATTCCTTCTTCCATCACTAATACTTTCTACTCTTATGAGGTTCATCATTCCATCTATAGCACCCTATCCATATCCTTTGTGTAATGATCTACTGGCCTCAAGGTCACTTTCTTCTTTTCCCAAAAGAGCTGACAACTGGCTCTTGTGTAATCTTCCTCTCTGCCTCAGTGCCTGTCCTCATACTCAGGGACTTGATGTCTCCTCCAATGCTCTGTTCTCATCAGCCTCCTAAAACTTTAACATGAAACTTAGTTCATCAGTCCTCTAAACTTCCATGACCTTTATCTTTACTCCATCTTAGCTGCACATAGGAAGGTTCATAATTTAGATCCCACTATATCTTTGTCCATGATTCCGAAATTCACCTTTTCTGATCATAAGCAGCTTGTATCTCTTTGATTCGTTCCTTGTAACCTTCTCTCGAACTTCACTATTCTTCATCAGCATCATCATTCTTCTGACCTTCCGTTGTGGCCTTTGCCTTTTGTCAAAGTTCGGGGAGCAGAAGCATCAGGAATAAAACAGCAGTGGTGACCTCCAGGGGAATTGGGATAGGAAGATAATGGCAGCAACAGGAGGAGGAACAAGGAAGAAAGCAGAGAACGAGGAACAAGAATAGAGTGATAGCACCTGAAGAAGATGCATGACAAGTAGTAAGGGATTCCTAATTCCTGCAATGAATTTGTGGACCCTAGTTTGGGAATTTCATTAGATGGAAAATCGTTGGGGCTTTGAAGCGATGGAATGAATGCCTGTACTCCTTAATTTTAAGGAAAATATTTTACTTTTCCACTGCCCAGAATTATGAAGAAATTGCACATATATTTTGTGAATATAGGAAGAATATATTATTTCTTGATATAAAGTATGGCATGTTTATTCCTTTCCACTTCCCCTTTTCCTCCTTTGTCAGGAGATTAATGTCGACATTCATTTCCATTCTAGCTAATTGAGAAACTGGAATTAACATTATTGGATACTCCACCACATGAGCTGACAGATGAACAAATAGCACAGTACCAAGGATCAATCCTAGAACTGCGGGAACTTCTTCACTTCAAATTCAGTGAAGCCACAGAAACTCTCCTTAAAGTAAGTGTGACACATTATTAGCTGCGCTTAATTCTTTTTGAATTGAAATAAAAATACTACCAGAAATGTATGCTGTGTAATAAAGAAATCCATTTTTTTGTACATAGTCTAAGACTCACTGCATGCACAGTACTGGCCAGAATTGACAAAATTATGTTAAATAATATGTGATATAACCTTGGCAAAAAAACCCAAAACAACAGTTGCTACAGGAATATAATGCATTTACTTTCCCATATTATCATTCAACACTAATATATCATCTGAGTCACCTCTCTCTTTCACATGGGAGCCCCGAGAATAGATACTTCAGGTTTAAGATCCTCTGTAAGGAAATATCCCCCTCAAAACAGTATCTCACGAACCCCCCACTAATGCATTGGCTTTTTTTCCTAATCAGCCAGAGAATTCAATTAGTTAAAAACAAAAGCTTTTTAATGAAATAGTATAGGAAGATTTGTACCAGGACATTTCTTATATAAACCTAGGGATTGCTTTCTCACAAATAGACACATCAGCGATGGGGATAGTGAGCATGGATAAGAATCAGGCACAAAGGGACTACGTGTGCAGGGGTGACACACCTCAAATGTCTGCAAGACCCCCTGATGTCTGTCTTCTGGTGATACCATTAGGCTACTCTGACCATGCTTGCTTACTGTTGGTCACATCATATCTGTTGGTCCTGGGTACATTCCTCTGCTAGTTTTGGCTGGCCTTGGCATCTAATTTCCTCTGCAGGGTTTCTCTGCTATTGTCAGTATCTCTTTTAGGCACCTGCTCCCTAGTACTATCTTCTGGGCTCTTATCTTTAGGTTCAGCCAAATTATAGTAGCTTCCAGCAGTCTGCTACAGTAAAGTGGCTAGAACCTAAGGGAAATGTGAAAGCTCTTTAATCACAGCCACCATACTTGTTGGAGCTATGTTAAGAAGTTCCTTGAGACATCTGGGCCATTCTGTACACCTTGATTTCAAACCCAGTCCTACACCTCTTCAGTTTTTGTAAAATATGTGGAAAGTTCCAGAGGAGGATCAAAGAAAAGATCGGACTGCTAATTGATGTGTATGGGATGACAATAGGTGTTGATAAAGGGAAGCTAGAAGTATTCAAATCCCTTTTTGCTTCTCTTTCTTCATTAAGGAGAATAGTTTTTGGCCTATAAAAGAAGGAATAATAATGGCCTTCCAAGTTGATAATGAATAATTAATCACTGCTTTTTGAGTGCAACTATTTCACCAATTCTGAATGTATCTAATTATATTATCACTTAGCCTTCAACTCTCCATCTTTTCCCCCCCACAAGTACAGCATGACATAATTAAGCATGTTGCTAAAATCTAGGTAAACTATATCTACAACATTAGAGGGAATGTTCAAAAAGGAATGGAATTAGCCTAGAATGATTTGTTCTTGCTAAAGCCATGATAACTCTTTGTGACCTCTCCTTTCTTTTCAAGATACTAACCAACTTTTTAATAATAGTCTAATTTTCTTACACATTAAAGTCTAGTTTACTGACTTAATATTTGCAGATTCTCTTCTCTTCTCTTTAAAAAAAAAATCCGAATGAGATCTGCCCTTCTCCAGTCCTGTGATTCCTCTCCTATTCTCCATTGATCTTTCTGAAATCACTGTGGATCAGCAGTCACATCTGCCACTTGTTTAAGTAATGGAAGCAGTGGTTGATCTGGACCAGGTTACTTGAGTTCCTCAAGGGAACCAGATGCTCTCTTACTCTCTCTTACTTTATCTTGCTTCTTGTTGGTCACATCGTGTCTGTTGGTCCTGGGTGCATTCCTCTGCTAGTCTTGGCAGGCCTTAGCATCCAATTTCCTCTGGAGAGTTTCTCTGCTATTATCAGCATCACTTTTAGTCACTGCTCCCTAGTACTATCTTATGTTAGCTATTTGCAATTCAAATCAATTTTCCTTGACAGATTAAACAGAGACAAATTGACAGTGGAGTGGCCCTGTCCTTTCTTTGATCCTCTTCTTTTCCCCAAAATAACTTTAAAAAACTACACCCTATTTTGTTGTCCTTATCTTTTTTTCATTAGTATCAGCTCATTCTGAGCTTTAATATTCTTGACACTTACCCTTAGAGAACCATGCCACATTTCTGTATTCTTCCTTTAGTGCCTGCCTTGGCTTCCATCATAATAAGTAAATAGCAAATGAATGAATGAATATAAATAGGTAGATAGACACATGTAAATGCATACTTAGTGCCCTGTAATCTCAGTATGAGTTAACAATGTGATGTAGCAGTTCAGTCAGATCTTTAAGCTGCATTAAAGGAGGCATAGTGCCTGAATAGGCTCCTAGGTGGTACAGTGGATAGTGTTGGGCCTAGAGTTAGGAAGATTCATTCTCCTGAGGTCTAATCTGTCCTCACACACTTCCTAGTTGTGTGACCCTGGACAAGTCACTTTACCCTATTTGCCTCAGTTTCTTCATCTGTAATATGAGCTAGAGAAAAAAAATGGCAAATCACTCCAGTATCTTTGCCAAGAAAACTCCAAGTGGGGTTACAGAGAGTTGGAAACGTTTGAACAACAACAAAGTATCCAAATTGGGGGAAGTAGTACTGCTGTATTTAGCCATGGTCAGACCACATTTGGAGGTTTTTTTTTTCAGTTTGTGGGGGGTCATATTTTAGTTGGGACAGAAATAATCTGGAGAGTGATCAAAGGAGGGATTACAAAGGGCTATGCTCTGTAAGGTTCACTGAGAGAACATGTAGATATTCGCCCTAGAGAGCAGAAGACTTGGGACATTTTCATTGTCCTCAAGAATTTCAGGAGTAATCATGTTTTACTTGACCTCAGAGGGAAGGACGGTTGCAATCACTGAGCAACTAAACGTAAGGAAACATTTCCTGAAGGTTAGAGCTGTTCCAGAATGGTATGTGAAGGAAACGTTTCCTGAAGGTTAGAGCTGTTCCAGAAGGGTATGTGAAGGAAACATTTCCTGAAGGTTAGAGCTGTTCCAGAACAGTATGTGCTGTCTTGGGAGAGAGTAGACTGTCACTCAGAATCCTCTAGCCGAAGTTGGATGGTCTGTTTGTAGAGGCTATTGATTATATAGTGTGATTCTCTTTCAGGTATGGGTTGGACTAGATGGCTTTGAAAGTCTCCTTCATTTCTGAGAGCTTGGGATTCTGTGGCCTTGGCCTCATAATCAGGAAAGCCTCTAAATTCTATGTTAACTGAATTTTTGGTGTCTTAAGGCATAGTCAAGCACAGCAGTAGTGCAGTCTACAAGTTCTCAAAGCATGGTCTTTAAGAAAGCACAGTGCCTGGCACATAGCTGTACGTTCTTAATAAATGCTTATTGATGGTTTTAAAAGGAGTTATAGTTTCAGCATAAAAGAATGGGGATAGGTTCTATAATTAAGAGTTGACATCTGGGAATTTGAGGAACAATTTTCTTTTCGACTTAGTCAGAGTATTTAATTGATAAAGGAAAAAATGCTCTTTTAAATAAAGAAGCTGAGTAAGCATATATTCATTGTAAGATATATAACGCTAGCACACAGGACAGCTGCTGGCACAGATTCATTCGATCTGGTCAGATAGGAAGACAACTTCAGAGGGGTTAATAATCTTACTTTATTCTACTCTAGTCTTCTCAAAGAGGTTGCCGATAATCTGAGCACCAACTCCTACAGCATTCCCTAATCACCCTTCTTGTAGGGGCCGGAAGTGGGGGTAACTTCCCTTACGTCTCAATGGGGTCAGCCAAGACAGGCACAGCTTGTGCACTCCCCTAAATCCCCTCAAGTCTCAATGGGGGCCAGTTGAGGCAAACACAGATTCCCCCCAAGCCTTTATGGGGGCCAATCAAGGCACACACAGAATTCCAGCTTGTGCATTCAACCCTCAGGGTTCTCTACTTACTGACCAGTACCCACCTGCCTTATAGGGCAACAGACAAAGAAGGCATACTTCCAGCAATAGCCTCCCAAGTTTACATTATCTCACCATTATATCTCACTGTGTAGTGGCAGTGGATATTTACAATCTAAGCATAAATGTTTATATTACTTATCATTATATATCACTGCACAAGTGTGGTAGAGATGTTTTGAACCATGAGCCTGGGAAATAGAAGTTATTATGGCCATGAATCCTGGGAAACTAAACTTTTAAGAAGGAATAACAAAAATCCACCTTACACACTAAAATCCACCTTACTTACATTTATTCATTTGTTTATTCAGCAAACATTATTTTTTACTTATAGTATACAGAAAACTGCCAGGCATTTGAGGTGATGAAATTGTTTGGGTTTTTTTTTTTTTTTTTTTTGCAGTTTGCAATCTCTTGAAAGTGCCCCAGGTTCAAAGCCCATTTAGGGTCAGCTTCTCCTGAAAAATTGTAACTTACAAGACCCCACGAATGTTCCTTTACCAGATCAGTCAGAAGAGATATTAGTTCAAAACAAACAGCTTTTAATTAACCATAATAGCAAAATAAATGACATAAAATTCTTGCCATACTTACAGAGGTATATCCTCTTGCACATTACCATGCCATCAATGGTAAAGGGAACATGCATGTGAAGGGCTCATGTGCTAGGATAACTCATGGCCTAAGAACACGTGTAGCCAAGGCAACTCATATTTCTAGGGTGGTTTTCCTGCTAAGTCATCTTTGTCCTCAGTACCACTGTTTGCCTCTTATTCCAGGCCTTCTATCTTGGAGCTGACAGCTGCTTTGGTAGTGTCCTTAAACTATAGGTTATTGAGCTGCCAGCCTTTATTGTGTCATCTTTTCTAGGCTACTCTTTTCAGGTTCTACAATGTCATCCGTTAGACTTAAAATTGAATTACAGCTGCTTATGCGATCTCTTTTACTCAAGGAGGAACCTTGTTTCCTTTCTACGTAGTATCGGGCTATTTTTAGTTCGTTCTTTGAGTTTAGGCCTCTAGATACAACCAGCCTATCAGCAAAAGCTAACAGAAATTTGGGTTTAGATTTATTCTGTGTTTTGAATTCCCTTGTTTTGCTTCTACCATAACTGCTATTCCCTGACCCCGGTGTACTCGTGAAAAAAAATGCCTTTCAATTTTTTTAGTTTCCTTCATGCCCCTTGTGGTCCAGGCAAATCATTTTTGGTTTGCAAATGTCCAAGACTAAAAGGAATTGGATGGGACTACTAACCTTTTCTCTGATATCCATGTCAGCAGCAAAATTGTTGATCTCCTTGCAATTTATACTACACAGCATTTGCCTTCAAGTAGTTTATAGTCCAAAGGATATATTCTTTGGATTTTGTCTTTTTTCCTTCCTTCCTTCCTTCCTTCCTTCCTTCCTTCCTTCCTTCCTTCCTTCCTTCCTTC
>CM053623.1:148384648-148458032 GCA_028646595.1 Phalanger gymnotis
CTTTCTTTCTTTCTTTCTTTCTTTCTTTCTTTCTTTCTTTCTTTCTTTCTTTCTTTCTTCCTTCCTTCCGTTCTTTCTTTCTTTCTTTCTTTCTTTCAGTTTCATCTTTATTACTTATTCTAAGGCAACATAGTCCTGTTGAGAGAACACTGGCTCTGGAGTCAGAGGACCTGGGTTCATAGCCCACTTCTGAGGCTTTACTAGCTGGGGCAAGCCTCTTTGGACCTTGGTTTCTTCATATTGAAAATGTAAGGATTGAATTAGATGACCTTTGAGTTTCCATGCAGCTCTATTGCTATGATCCTATTGTCATTACCAAGATGATTAAATAGTAATAATCTTGATAAGGATATTTGTTTCCTACTCAATAAACTCCAGTGGTTCCCTAGCATCTCTAGGGCCAAATATAAACTCCTGTATTTGGTATTGAAAGTTCTTCATAACTTGCTTCCATCTTACCTTCCCAGAATTATTACACATTGTTCCTCTTCCCACACTCTAGAGTCTTGCCATACTGGCCTTCATTCTGTCTCTCAAGACTCAGCTCAAGTACTGTCTTTTAAGCGAAACCTCTCCTGTTCCTCCCAGCAGCTAGAGTATTCTCCTTCAAAATTGATTTGTATTTATTTTTGTACGTACATATAGATGCACATGTTGTCTTCCCCCAATGCTCCTTGAAGGCAGTGTTTTACTTTTGCCTTTGTACCCCTGGCACCTAGTACAGTGCCTGGCACATGGTAAGTGCTTAATAAATGCCTTTTGACTGACTCATTGATTATTGGAGGGTAAGGAGACTCCTAGGTGTTTCAGCTTTTTGTTGTTGATTTCCAGGAAGCCAGTTCTTTAGTAGATACTGACAGCGGAAATATGGAGAAGATCATTAAAGATGAAAACATCGCTTTGTATATTTGGGCGAACCTCAAGAAGAATCCAAAGTAACTATGATTTTTTTTTCATTTAGGCAGAAAAAAATGACTAATCAAACTGTCATAGCCAAGTTAAAGGGGATTTCTTTTGTAAAGAGAAGAAATGTTTCCTATATTTCCTAATTACAAAAATTCGAGGGTTTCAGTTGACTCAAACTGAATCCCCTAATACTTGACTCATAATGAGCAAACAGATAAAGAGAGTATCAACCTTCTTGAAACTTACAGTCTTGGAGACAATATTATGGGATTTGATTTCAGGACAATGCTTTATGATAAAGGAACGTGGCTTTAGGCTGGGAATAGAATGCTTCCAGTTAGGACTAAGAAAAATACATTTACTTAAAGACTTTGATGGTCTGATCTGGAAGGCATTAAACTGAAAAAAAAAGAGAAATTTGCCTAGATGAAGTTGCCAAGTCATAAGCTGGAGAAAGCAACAATGATGACACAGGAAGAATAGCGGTGAAAGAACCCAATAATTTGTAGGAGAAAATAAGTCTGATGGTGTAGGTCACATGACTTGAATATGGCAACAAAAAGGATTTACTTAAAAAGGGACATTTAAAATTTTTAAACACATGCATATATTCATACATTATTTTATTTTATTTTTAATTTTTAAATTATTTCTATTATAATAATAATTATATTTTATTATATATAGTATAACATATAATATATTAATATAATAATTGTATATTGTTTGTTAATTTTAAACATATGCATATATTCATATATTTTAATTCATATATTTTTTAAAAACTGCTCTGAGGTGTGATAGGGACATGATGGTAAGATGCACCATGCCTGGCTTCGAGTGAGATATTGGGGCGTGTCTCTCCTTACACTTTTTTGTTCCAGCCTTTTAATTATCTCTCCAAATCATTCTTCCCTAGGTCTCATTTCTTTTCCCATTTTTTTATTCTACTGCTTTCATTAAAAAAAATCCTTTTTATTTCTTTTAAGGTATTCTTGCTTCATCATTGCACCTGGAGTCAGTTGGTTCAAGACCTGGGTTCAAATCCAGCTCTAGATATTTACTATCTGTGTGACCCTGGCACTCTCTAGGTGGTTAAGAGGTAGTTAGTTAGTTGGTGCAGTAGATAGAGTGCTGGGCCTGGAGTCAGGAACACCTAAGTTCAAATCTGGCCTTACATACTTAGCTAGATGAGTGACCTTAAGCAAGTCATTTAACCTCTGTTTGCTTCAATTTCCTCATCTGTAAAATGGAGATAATATTAGCACCTACCTTCCAGGACTGTTATGAGGATAAAATGAAATTATCTATCTATCTATCTGTCTGTCTGTCTGTCTGTCTGTCTGTCTGTCTGTCTGTCTATCAAGTGCTTTGTAAACCTTGAAGTATTGTTTATTATTTTCATCATTAATTATTAGTTATATGATAACTATATTTTCAGAAACTCATTTTTAGTTAAACTTTATTATTAACAGGTATAAAAAGATCAAATTTGGTGACACAGAAGTTGGATTTGACATTCCAAAGGCATTAGCAACAAATGATATTGCTGTCCGTATCTTTCATACGAATTATGATCACATTTCTCCGCTGCCTGTAATTCGAAGGCCAGAAAAACCAGCAGTTGTTGGAACGGTTATTGAAGATTCTGCAGAAAAAGAAACTTCTAAGGTTGAAGAAGTTCCTCAGGCAGGCCCAGAGAGGGCAACTGAAAATCAAGAATTAGCGACTTCTTCAGTCCCTGCAACAGAAATAAAAATGGAGGAATCCCTTATTAATTTAAAAAAGGTAGGAAGGTCTCAAAAAAGGGAACCCCTTTTCAGATCACTGGTGTCATTGATATCTTATAAAATTCTCATGATTCCTCTTACAATATTTTAAAGCAATCTGACTGAAATGTATTTTCTGCCAACTTAAACTTCCTTTCCTTTATCTCATTTTGCTCCTCTTCCCCTTGAAATTAATTACAAAGGAGTCAGATTGATATTCATGATCTGTATGTACAATTTTATACAAAGAGTTTGCTCTTGAAGCTATGTATAAACTGATTTTTATATCATATTGTAGTTTTAAATGCATTTAGGAGGAAGGTTTTGAATGCCATCAGGCTCCTCTTGTGTGGCAAAGTGCCTGATGCTGATTCTATCCTAGCTGAGATTTACGAGGCAGGGGGTTCACTGCTCATACAAAAGGTGATTGAGGTCTTCTGGGTTATATAGCAAGAGGAGGTCATCCCTCAAGAGTTCTAAGATGTCTCCATTGTCAAGGAAAAGGAAATGGGTTGCCTTGTGGTAGTGACAGGGGTTGGGGGGAGGTCTCTCGTTTAGTCATCATTGGTAAGATTATTGCCAAAATCCTCTCACCTAGAAGATTGTCATCTGAGAGCCAGTGTGGCTTCAAAAAGAGCCAAGAAAGGGTCATTATGGTATTTGTTGCCCAGCTACTCCAGGAGAAATGCCAGGGGCAGAACAGAGGTCTGTACACAATGTTTATTGATCTGACCAAGTCCTTTGATACCATTATTTGTAAGGGTTTGTGGAAGATCATGGCAAAAATTGGTTGCCCAGAGAGGTTCATCAGTATTGTATGCCAGTTTAAGATGGCATGCTTTCCCAGGTTCTGGATAATGGACGATGATGTCCTCATGCTTTCTCAGGCACCAGTGGAAGTGAAACAGAGCTGTGTACCTGCTCCTATGCTTTTTAGCATGATGTTTTCAGCAATTTTGTCAGATGCCTTCAGTGCAAATGGAAGTGGCAACAAGGTCAGCTACCACACTAATGGTAAATCATTTAACTTGGAAAGGCTATAAGCCAAGAATAAAGTGGAGGAAGAGTTGGTGTGAGGCTTTTTGTTCCTAGATGATTGTGCACTCAATGTGGCCTCTAAGGCTGAGATACAGCAGAGTATGGATCAACTCTTGTGCTAGTTTTGGCCTGACAACACCAAGAAAACTGGTTCTCCCCCAGCAAACACTGCACCATACATATGTGGAACCATTGGTTACAACAAATGGAGAAATTTTGAATGCTGTGTAATTTTACTTACTTTGGCAGTGTACTTTCCAGGGATGTACACACAGATGATGAGGTTGACACACACACTCACACACTGCCAGAGTTCACTCAGTGTTTGGAAGGCTCTGAAGGAAAGTGTGGGAGAGAAGAGACTGCCTACCAGACTGAAGGTCTAGAGAGCCGTTGTGCTGACCTCATTATTGGTAAAACCAGGATGGTATACCTCCATGCCAGGAAACTGAATAGCTTCCTTTGAAATGTAATATTCTGAAGATCACCTGGCCTCACAAGGTATTGGACACTGCAATCCTTGAGCTAAGCTGCCAAGCATTCAAACTCTGCTGCAGAGAGTACAACTCTGATGGGCTGGTATAGCAGTAAGGCAAGATTTATGACCTTAAGGATGACCATGAACGTGCCTGAATGGTTCAGAGTCACAAAGTATGAAAAACTCTCTATGTAGAAGGTAGAGGAAGTATAACTTTTATTTAGACTCCAGAGGATCAAATCCAAGAACCAATACCCCCAATGCAATATAGTAGCAGTTATATTCCAAAACCAGTAAGCCCACCTTAATGTAGTAACAAGGAAATTATAACACAGTATTATAGCAAGGAGCCAAGTCATCCTGTAACCTTCCCCCCTGCTGGGGCCTTCCTGTAAACAATCACTCATGAATCCTAACTCTCCGCTCAGCGCTCTTCTTTAGTCTGTCTACTCCAAGTTCCTGCTCCTTCTCCTTGGGCTGAATTCCTATTGCTATAGCTCTCTGCAGATTCTGCTCTCTGATCTCGGCAACTCTCTTGTTCTGCACTGTCTGCTCTGCAGTCTTTCTTGATGCTGGCTCTCCCTCAATGTCTGCTGCCTCAATGTCTTCTTGATGTCTGCTTCTGAATTCTGCTGTTCTCAGTTCTGCTGCTGTCAGTTCTGGGCTTTCTTTATATACAGCCCTAGCTGGCATCTGATTGGCTAGAACTCAGGTCTCTGATTGCTGAATTCATGATTGACTAGAACTCAGTGCACATACCATTGGCTCTGGTCTTAGCAACTCACCTTAGGGCCCTGAGGGCTTCGTGCCCACATTGGCTTAGCACCTAGTAAGAAGGGGCTTTAGGCCTACTTACAAACACAGATATAATCAAGCTTTCCCACCTGGGCCCACCTGAGGCCTGTTGAATGGGTGAGGAAGATCTCTGATCACATTAATACTATAGCTGGCCACATTGTTCAAATGCCAAACTGATGTTTGCCTAAAAGTCTATTTTGTGGTGAACTCACCCAAGGCAGGTGCTCATAAGGAGGTCAGAGGAAAGGATGCATTTTTCTACAATTATTTAAGTCTACTTTTATTTCTCGAAAGAATATTTTGTAGTTGTATTTATATAGTTCCTGTGTGTGTCTGGATAGGTAGACTCCCAAATACTTTATACATTCCAGTTATTTTGAAATGTCTCTTTCTGTCTTTTCCTACTAGGTTTTGTTCATAATATAAAGAAATGAGAATGCTTTTTAAAAGGTAGTACATGTTTCAGCAAATCCTTTAGTTGATTTTTGGGAGTTTTCTAGGTAGAACATCATATATGCAAAAAGTGATAGTTTTATTTTCTCTTTGCCTTATGCTGTTTTACCTATCTCTTTATCTTGTCATGTTGCTATAGCTAGCATTTCAAGCACTATTTCAAACAATAGTGGTGATAATTAATATCTTTCTTCACACAGGATCTTATTGGAAAGGCCTCTAATACTTTTTCTGTTACATATAATTTCAGCTGTTGGTTTTAAGTTGATATTTGTTTATGACATTAAGGACAGGTCCATTTTATTCCTATGCTTTCTGTTGCTTGGATAGATATAAATGTTAGGCTTTGTCAAAAACTTTTCAGCATTTATTGATACAGCTGTGTTTTAATATTTTTTTTTACAAAGTTGGTTTATTACATTTATAGTTTTCCTAATCAAGCCCTGAATTTACTGGTATTGTGCAACCTTATCATAATGTAAAATTTTAAAAATATGTTGTTGTAGCCTCTTTGCTAATATTTTATTTAATATTTTTGTGTCAATATTCATTCGGAATTGGTCTGTGATATTCTTTATCTGTTTTGTATTTGCTGGGTGTAGATATCAGGATGCAGTTTGTCTCAAAGAAAATTTTTGAAGGATCTTTACCTTTTCTATCTTTTGCAAGCAATTTGTATAATATTGGAACCGTTCTTTGTATTTTGATAGAATTCACATATAAATCCACCTGGTCTTGTTTTTTTCTCACCTTTGGAGGCTCGTTCATGGCTTGTAAATTTTCATTTTCTGATTGTTTAAGTAATGTATTTCTTGTTCCATTTATCTGGGTCTAACACTGTGATGTTATTTTGGTCCTCTTTGAGAACAAAGGACAATAACCAACCAATCTGGGTATTTTATAATCTTATAATATTTGTCCATTTTGTCTTAGTGATCAGTTTTATTGCATATAATTGGGCAAAATAGTTTCTGACAGTTTCCTTTGTATTATTTTGGTTGTTGTGAATTCTCATTCTTCTTTTTTATACAATTTGGTTTTCCTCTCAGACTCAATCAGACTAGTTTTTTTTTTCCAAAAAAGTGTTCATTTTATTAATCAGTTAAATTTTTTTTCTTTCAGTTTGTTAATCTCTTCTCTTATTTTCAGAATTTCTAATTTGGAGTTTAGTTGTTTTTAATTTTTTGCTTTTCTAATTTTTCAAGTTAGCATGTATTACTTAGTAGCATGCATTGATCAAAAGAGATAACATATACACAGGACTCTGCAAACCTTAAGGCATCATATAAATAATAATTATTATTTTTGTTGTTACCTGTTCTTTTTCTCCTTTTTTTAAGTATGTTGTCCAATTGCTGACATTTTCTTTTGTGAGATTTTCTATTTTTTGACCCTTCATTCTTTAAAAAATATTAACATATTTCGTTTTTAAATTGCCTAGATTTCCCCTCCATAGCTCTTACTTTCTATGGTGTCAGAAAACCACGTATTGTGACAGAGCATTTTTCAGATTAAAAAAAGAAAAGAAAAAGAGGAAGAAATGTAAAAAAACCTGACTTTGCATGCAATGTTCCACACCTGTAGACTCTAATCTCTGCACTGGAAGGGAGAAGAGGGGGTACCTTCTCATAACTCTTCTTTGTGACAAAGGTTATTGTTTATAATTTTGCAATGTTTAGTCTTGATTGTTTTCTGGTGATTTTTTTTCTGTTTACATTATTATAGTCATTGCGCTTACTGTTTTCCTTTCTTTGCTTACATTGAATAAGTTCATGTAAGTCCATGTTTCTTTGCTTTCATCATGCTTGTTCTTTTGATATACTAATATTTATTTATATCCACGTACCACAATTTGGTTAGCCATTCCTCATTTGATAGACATCTACTTGTTTACAATTGTTTGATACCACAGAAAATGCTGCTATGAATATGTTGTTGTATATAGATCCTTTCTTTTTCTCAATGACCTCCTTGAGGTATATGTCTAGCCATAGAATCTCTGGAAAAAATGACACACTAATTGATTCTTGTTGGGCTTGTGTCCAATTCAAATTTTTCTTTGAGTTTTTGCTTGTAGATGTTTCAAGTCATTGTCTTCTGAGTTTGTTTTAAGCTTCCCTGTCTCCATAGAAACTTTTTATGATCTTCTTCTTCTTCTTCTTCTTCTTCTTCTTCTTCTTCTTCTTCTTCTTCCTATTTGTTCATTTTCCAGCTTATTTCTTGTCTTTGGACCATGATAGTTGGGCTCTGCTCACCTCTGGGGGTTAGGAATGAGAGTAGGGGATGACTAGACTGATCTGTTGCCTGTAGGTTTTTGGTGCTTCCAAAGTGGTGTGATCCAGGGAGAGTTCTAGTTATTATTCTGGTTTGGTCTCTGCTTCTTACCCAGGTAGGGCCTCTGTTCCTTCTTCACCACAGACCTTAAGCATTCCTCTCCACCCTGAAACTGTGCTAGCATAGTGGTCCTCTGCAATGTCTTTCTGAGCAGGAGTTTAGTCCCTTTACTGCTCCTGGTGCTGTTGCTGCTACAACAGCAGGATCTACTTCCCCCTCTAGGCCTCATAGCCCATGCTACTTCTTCCACCTGATCTCAAGACTACCACCACCCCATCATCCATTGGCAGACTTCTCTTTTAATCCTCCTAATATTTCCTGGGCTGGAAAAATGAGATACTGACTTTTAAATTTTTTTGTCATCTCAGAATTTGATATGAGGCGTTTTAAAAAAGTTATTTAGAGGGTTGAGTCAGGAGAGCTCAGCTGAAATCTCCAGTCTCCTGGCCATCTTGGCTCGACCCCCTTGATACTGATTTCTTATCTATGGTATCTTTAAACCGATTCTGATTTCCAACTTTTAAGGATATCTATTTTTACTATCTCCTTTCCTGAAACCATGATTGCTACCTCTGCTTTTGGGAGTTCACATGATATATTTTGCTCCAGAAAAATGAAAATCTTTATTTTAACCTTATTTGTATCTTTCTGTTTCAAGTATATTTCTTGTAAACAATGTATTATTGAATTCTTTCTAATCCATTCCGCTATCTTCCTAAATCTTATGTGATTCAAACTGTAGCTCCTTAGTAGTTTCTTTCTGGCTGCTTTCAGTATCTGTTCTTTGACTTGAAAGCTCTAGATTTTGGCTGTGGGTTTCTAGGGAATTTTCATTTTGGGTTTATGGGTGAGTTCATTCCATTCATCTTCATGATTATAAATGATTATTGTGCATTTCTCTCTATCTAGTCCTCTTGTACTTTTTCCTCCCTTCACTCTGTACGAAGAAGGTGGTGAAAGGGAAAGTGTGAGCTTAAAGTGGAAGCCAGATGATTTTATTCAGAATCCAGATTGTACATTGTTGTTGTTGTTCAGTCTTTTCAGTTGTGTCTAACCCTTCATGACCACATTTGGGGTTTTCTTGGCAGAGGTACTGGAGTGGTTTGCCATTTCCTTCTCCAGCTCATTTTATATATGAGGAACTGAGGCAAACAGGGTTAAGTGACTTACCCAGGATCACACTATTGGTAAGAGACTGAGTCTGGATCTGAACTCAGGAAGATGAGTCTTTCTGACTTCAGGTCCAGAACTCTATCCACTACACCACCAGATTGCATGTTGTATTATGCCAATTCTAGGACATACAGTTGAATGAGGGAAAAATAGGCAATGGAGACTGTATCTACCTGGGTTCAAATCTTTTGTCCAAGATTTCCTAGCCCTGTAACTGTAGGAAAATCATTTAACCTCCCTGTTTTCTCCTCTGTAAAATAGTGAGGTGACTGGTTGATTCTTTTTTTACTTTGTCCACTGGTTCTAAGAGTTCTGGGCAATTTCTCATTATGATGTCCTGATAAAGTAAATAAGCTTTTTTTTCCTTGGAATCATTGGTTTTCAGGTTAGCTGATGATTTAAAAATTGTTTCTTCACTTGCTTTCCAGGTCAGTTGTTTTGGATAGCATGTACCATACACTTTCTTTTCTTTAAGTCTTTTTTTTAGTCTTGAGTTTGCTTTAAAATTTCTGGTTGTCATATAGCCGTTGCTTTTTCTTTGGTCTGTTCTAGTTTTCAGGGAGTCCAAATTCTTAGGCAAGGTAGTTTACCATCATTTATTCTAAGTTCTTATTTCTCCTTCTCATTCTTTCTTCCCTAGATATAATTCCATTTAACATTGCATTTTATGTCTCACTTCATTTCCTCTGGGTACTCTTAAAGTCCTTGTGCCCAGGATATTCTTTTCTTTCAGGCTCTTCTTGTATTTATGGAATTATTTTTTCTTCTGGGCAATATCATGGGGCCTTCCTTGATTTTGACAGGCATTTCTGAGACATATGGAGCCCATGGTCTGCCCTTAATTATCTTCCACTCTTTGCCACAGGACCAGTCTATCCTTTTCATTCATATGTTTATTTGATGACACAAAAGAATCTATCTCTTTGTGTATGCTCATGCATGGTAGATAATATTGGATATGGTACAAGTTGAGATATGCTACAAATAATGTAGCATTGACTTTTAAAAAATTGTTCCTATTTCTATTTGCCAGTAGAGGGCTCTGAATACCATGTTTCAGTTAATTTATACCCCGTACCCTCCCCTCCCACACCTTTGGGAAGTAGAACAGTTATTAAACTACATAAGGAGTATTTGTTCTGTGACAAAGACAATATTGACTTTCTAGTTATTACATATTATACTTTTAAAACAGCTCAATATAAGTATAGTGCCTTTATATGAATAACATAAAACCTCAGCTGTTATAATCATCACCAGAAATTGTTAAGTGCCCATAGAGTGCTCATCACTAGGGGCTTGCAAAGTTAAGATTAGACACATTCCCTAATTCTCTAAGTTTATTTAATACAGAGATGAAATAAACTTGTATTGAATATAGACACAGATGACGCATAAATGTTGTATCCTTCCATGTTTATGAAAAGATCGTATTATTTTCAGCTATTTAGGGTTCATAATGTACTTTCCCTATATATTATATATTGTAATCCTTATGAGAGCCCTATGAGGTAGAACAGGAAAGTATTACTCCCATTTTAAACAGACAAGTAAACTAAAGACTGAAGAGAGCCAACTAGGTAGCCCCAGGCTTGGAGTCAGGAAGACCTAAGTTCAAATCTGGCCTCAGGCATGCTATGTGTTCCAGGGCAAGTCCCTTACCATCTGTTTGCCTGAGTTTCCCCATCTGTAAAATGGGTATAGTAATAGCACTTACCTCCCAAGGTTGTTGTCAGGTTCAAACGCGATGATAATTGTAAAGTGCTTAGCACAGTGCCTGGCACATAGTAAGCATACTGTACATATTGCCTGTTATTATTAAATGATTTGTCTAAGGTGACATAGTTGCTGAGCCAGGACAAGAATCCAGGTACTTTGACTTCCTGGTCCAGTGTTCTTTCATCATATCACAATAACACAGCATGGTAAGTGGTTCTGCATTTATTGGGGTGAGGGGTTGGAGGAGTAGAAGCTTCCTAGAAAAGAGACATCCTTGTAGAGTCCACAGTTTATCTAATTCGTTACTTTGAAATACCTAAATATAGGTTTAGAAAGCCAAATGCCCAGATCCAGCAAATTTTATTAAGGTAAAAATCCATTTCAGGGAAAGTTTAAAAGTAAAATCCTTCTAATGCTGCTAGTATAGTATTGTTCCCTCTGCTATACTTCATACCTGATAATATTTAGCATTATTGTTTAAGAAATCCTAGACCTTGTTTTTGGTCCTAGAAGATTATTCTCTAGAATGTTGAAGTTTTCTGAAGACATACTTTGACACTCAGTCTGCTACTTTTAATATTGCTTTCAAGATCAGTCATGCTAGACAGAATAGGCATGGCTTATGTGATAGGCTTTCATATATTTTGGAAAGTTCCTAATGAATAAGAGAATAAAGGTAAAGGGCACCTAAGGCAAGGAAAGAAGGCTGTAGGAATGCTATTGGGAGTTGGGAAGTACTAGGATAAGAAGGATGTTAGCATGCTGAGCCCCTAATGTAATGAATAAGATGCTTTATGACTTTATACCTTTATCAGGTAACAGCACCTCTCTGAGTTATAGAATCATCGATCAGAGTTATAAACTAAGTGTGAATACGTCCTTAACCAATTTAGGAGTGGCAGAGTGCTTTTGAGCCATTGGATGAAATCAGATGATGACACACAGAACAAGTATTGGGATTGGTTGAGAGAATTTGACTTACATCTTGACCTATGTATATCAGAATTGTTTCCAGAAGGAAAACTGTGTTTGAGGGAGAAGATCTCTTTCTCCAGTATTAGAAAGCAGTAAGGGGGACTCCAAAGCAGTAACATACACACACACCCTTGACTAGAGGATGACCTTGTGAATTTTGAAAGGTTAGAAGACAGCTTGGTCTTTCCATCATCACTGGAAGGAGTATACCTGAAACAAAAGTGGCTGATTATAGTGTCTGCACAGGAGCAGAGACACACCAGGAACAAGCTAGACACACAGAGATCACAAGGGCGTCTGTCTTCTGAACCCAAAAGAGTTACGTTTAAGAGAAACTTCGTGAAAAAATCCATGAAGAGACGAAAGGGTTTCTAGTAACCTGGGAACCATGAGTTACTCCTTGTCACATGTACTCTATAAGTTTGAGTCCTTTTTTTCCAGAGGATGCCCTCAGCTTGGGGGCAGACAGTATATCTGCTTAGTAAATATACCTTTCTTGAAAAACCTTGTAAACCCACATAAATCATCTGCATTTCTATATATTACTATCAAAGCCCAACAGCAAGAGATAGAAAGAGAAATTCTATTTAAAGTTACTGTAGACATAAAATATTTGGGAGTCTACCTGCCAAAACAAACCCAGGAACTATATGAACACAATTACAAAACACTTTTCGCACAAATAAAGTCAGATCTAAATAATTGGAAAAATATCAGTTGCTCATGGGAAAGCCAAGCTAATATAATAAAATGACAATTCTACCTAAATTAATTTACTTATTCAGTACCGTACCAATCAAAATACCAAAAAATTATTTTATGGAGCTAGAAAAAATAATAACAAAATTCATCTGGAAGAACAAAAGGTCCAGAATATCAAGGGAATTAATGAAAAGAAATGCTAGGGAAGGTGGCCTAGCCATACCAGATCTTAAATTGTATTATAAAGCAGCAATTATCAAAACTTCTTGGTACTGGCTAAGAAATAGAGGGGTAGATCAGTGGAGTAGGTTAGGTACACAAGACACAGTAGTCAATGATTATAGTAATCTACTGTTTGATAAACCCAAAGATCCCAGCTATTGGGATAAGAACTCACTTTTTTGACAAAAACTTCTGGGAAAACTGGAAAATAGTATGGCAGAAACTGGTCATAGACCAACGTCTGTCACCGTATACCAAAATAAAGTCCGAGTGGGTACGCGGTTTAGATATAAAGGCTGATATTATAAACAAATTAGGGGAGCAAGGAATAGTTTATCTGTAAGATTTATGGAGAATGGAGGAATTTATGACCAAACAAGAGACAGAGGACATTATGAAATGCAAAATGGATAATTTTGATTACATTAAATTTAAAAGGTTTTGCACAAAAAAAGCCAGTGCAACCAAGATTAGGAGGGAAGCAGAAAACTGGGAAGGAATTTTTACAACTAGTGTCTCTGATAAAGGCCTCATTTCTAAAATATATAGAGAACAGAGTCAAATTTACAGGAATAGGCAGCTAGGTGGCACAGTGAGTAGAGCACCAGCCCAACTGATAATCAGCGGGGAGCACCTTGCGTGGAGGCTCATGAGCAGCAGTACTTTCTCAAAGCTATCCTTAGGACTATGAGAGGAAGAGTAGTTAGCCACCCTCAAGTGCCATGGCTTGCCAATGGGTATGGGAGCCACTGAAGCAGGACTGGAGGTATTACCCCCCCCCAAAAAAAAGTTTATATTCTTTGCAACTTTACCTAGAATTGACCTTGAGTTTACATTTATCTTTACTTCAGCAAATCTCATGAGTTTGTAACTGTTTGTACTGCTTTTATGTATTTACCATGTTTTACTTTGTATTATGATTATTTGCATATGCATTGTAAGTTCCTTGAAGACAGGAATAACATCTTCCTTATTTTTGTATCTTCCCTATCTTCTAACATAGCATCCTGCCTATAGTAGTCTTCTTTTTAATAACTTTTTATTGAGTTGAATTTAGTCTCCCTGTGAATGTGTTTTTCCTAGAGCACTACCTCACTGAAAGAAGTTGAAGCAAAAAAAGAGGAGATGGAAACAAAACCTTTAAAGGTTGAATCACGTTCAGTATGTAAGTTCTTGAATTATCTCTCTTTTGAGTAATTGAAGCTTATGGATTTAATCTTTTTTTTCTTCTCAGCAAAATAAGATTGTAGAATTAATAGGTTTAGAGTTGGAAGGGACCTTCGAAGTCATCCAAATAGCTATTGTTATAATTTGGAAATATGAAAATGATAGCCCTATATATATTTGTATGCATATATAAATATGCTCTGATTAACTTAACCTTTTGTATAGACCTGAAAGGAAGTATATAGATGGGTATAAGGCTGGCCATGTGTCAGAATCAAGGGACAACAAGTAGATAGCCAAGGTGTTCCACTAATATCCTTGTGATATCAGGAGAAAGTGAGCGAAGTCCTTTGCACATTGGGTGAATATATTGGAGGATGTAAATGAGAGTCACACAGGCTGGGCAGGCATAGATGGGTCATGTTCTGAATCATTGTTAAGACCATCAAGATTTACGTATTGGAATTCTTAAGTAACTTTACATCTTCTTTTGATGCTTCTCTCTCTGAGAATTTTTCTATAATTTGGTATATTTTCATGACAGGTCCTTTCACTGTCTCCTTGTTTCCCTCCCCCTCCCCTGGAAATTTTCAATCAGTGAATGAAAAAACATTAAACACTTACTATGTGCCAGGCACTGAGTTTTAGTGCTGGGGATTCAAATGCAAAAAGTGACAGTCTGCTCTCAAGAAGCATGCATTCTAATAATGGAAGATAACACATCCAGGGGAGTAGTAATAGCCAGTAACAAGGAGTTTGCTCTGGGATGTCAAAGAGATGATGAGATAATCCATTGGGCAGTTAACTGACATACTATTTCAGAGAGCAATAGTCATAGTGATTTGATTACTGTCCCCAGAACAAGAGTTGGAAAGTATGTAGAAATATATATATATATATATATCTGTATGTATGTATGTATATATATGTGTATATGTGCATATATATACATACATACATGCACACACACACACATATATGTTTGAACATACTGAGGTATCTATCTAACCCCCAAATTAGCAGAATTTCAAATTGGGCAGATAAATTCATTCAAATCAAATTTGTAAGTCATCAAAGTTCTGTGTAGATTCAGCAAATGAAAGCATGTATTTATATATATATATATGTGTGTGTGTATGTGTGTATATACATATGCAGAGGGGTGTGTGTGTGTGTGTGTGTGTGTGTGTGTGTGTGTGTGTGTGTGTGTAGAAAGGTATGCATAAGGCGACAGGAGTAGACAGGTAGATGGGATGTGAAAGGGCAGGATGGTCAGTTAGGCAATAGTAGGATAACTAAGGTTGCATTCACTCAGTCCTCAATCAAGATGGCAGGATACTAGGATAGGAAGTCCAAAGATGAGGTGATTAATTTCCCTAAGACCTGGGGAGTCTTTAGTTTACATGGGACCACAAGATCATGGGTTTATGGGTTGAGCAGTGAAAGGGACCTTACCCAAGCATTTTACAGATGAGGAAACAGGTCCAGAAAGGTTGTGACTTGCTCAAGTTCACACAGATAATCAATGGCAGAACTGGAATTTGAAAAGAAGCCCTCTGTCTCCAAATCCAGTGCTTTTAGCAGTGTAATGTTCCTTCTACTTATCCATGCCACCATCTTTATAACCTTTCCATATTTTTTAAAATTAAGTAAGCTTCTTAGAACCAATTATGACTCATCTTTTAGGTGATGATGACTTCATTTTGCAGCAAACTTTTCTCAGTGGAACGCTGTCTTTATAGCATGGTCCAAAAGTAACTAACACTCATTCCATGAGGATCATTTTTGGACAGTATTCTTTCTTGCCTTCTTCCAAGAAACAATGGCTACAAAATTAACCAAGGTTGAGAGGAGAAAGGAGAGTGGACCAAAGTGGACAGAAGGTCACATACCATACATGGTTCAATTAAAAGCTTCCTTAGGAGTTTTAATTGATATCAAGTGCCTGGTCTCCACAAGCTAAAACCAACTATAACTTTCATCTTTCATTTACTGAAAAAGTAAAAAAGAAAAAAATAATTTTAAAATTGAACCTTGTAGGCAGCCTTGCAAATTTTCTGTGATGGTTAGCTGAGAAGCAAAGGATGCTATACCTGAAACAGTCTTTAGAGAGGGTCTAAAATTATCTGCCCAATTTGAAATTCTGCTAATTTGGGGGTTAGATGGATACTTCAGTATGTTCAAAGTTTTAAAAACCTGTTAAATACAGAAGATTATGATTTCTGAGCTAACCCATTAAAAAGCTTTAATATTAATGTTTATATCTGAGGTGTTTCATTTACAGAATCTTCATAATCTTTTGATAATCTTCTCAAGAAAATAATTTTTTAAATATTCAGGACCTGAATTAATTAGAAATATGATTAACTTTTAGATTCAGTGGCAACATTAGCAGAGAAATTACCAGATACTATTCCTGAAGCTGTTGTTGATGAGGATGTAGTTGATTTAAAAGGATTCACACCCCTGGGTGGAATATACCACTTGAATATACTGCAGCTTCCTCCACAGTGTAAACAAGTAAAAGGCTGGACCATTGTGGAGGTAGGTAGATTCTTGGAACACAATCATTTAAAAAAGTTACCTTTTCTTAAGGGGCCTAACATATGACGTGTATGAGGGGGGGAGTGTTTACATTTACAGACTCTGAAAATATAAATAAAATGAAAAATGAAAAATCTGTCAGAAGAGAAAATTATGAAGTAAAATCTAATACATATTGTTAACCTAATTTTTAATCTTTAGAATATGTTTATAGATGGATAGATAAACAGAATGTTTTTATTGATTTAAATTTTTTGACCAACTTGTTCATCAGAAAATTTGACTCATTTAATTATGACATACCTACTGTGATATACACACAAAGTAGTTGTGTGTGTGTGGCCAGACTAAATGTAATTTTAGTGAAGAGGGCACTTACAAAGCTAGTACTATTCACTGAACTTAAAATACTTTACAGGTTTTAATGTTACTGATCCCCTTTAGTTCTCTTCCTATCTATCTGTCTGACTTCTATATATGGACCATCATCCTATTTTTAAAATCATTTACTAATTGTGGATTAGCAAGGTTCTGTCCTAAGCCCTCTGTCACTTGGTGACCTTATCAGCTTTCGTGGATTTCATGGTCATCTCTTGGAAGATGACTCTCACTTCTATATATCCAGCCCTGGTCTCCCTTTCCTGGTCCCCCCATAAACTAATGCTTTCCCCTCTGAGATGAACTTCTGTCAGCATTATAGATAAATTACCTGTTACTTAGATGTTGTCTACCCCGTTAGAATATAAGCTCCTTGAGGACAGTGACTACTTTTGCCTTTTTATATACTTATGTATCAATAAGGCAATAATAACAATGTAGAAGATAATTGTCAAAATGTCTATGTAGTTCTGTATTGCAAAGTATGAGAGACTCTACATAAAGAAGGTGAAGAAGTATAACATTTATTCAGACACCAGAGAACCATATCCCATAACCAAATATTCAGCTCCCACAACCAGTTAACCCACTTCATCATAACAGCAAGGAACCCAAAACACGATATCACAGCATGGTGCCTCCCCATCCCAAAACCTCTCCGACCCCCTGCTGGGGTCTTCCCCAAAAACAAACTCACAGTACAGCTAAGTCAACCTGTTTAGTTCTAATAATCACAATGGCGGCCATTAGCAGCCATAACCGCACTCGCTTCTGCACTCTCTCTCTCTCTCTCTCTCTCTCTCTCTCTCTCTCTCTCTCTCTCTCTCTCTTTCTCTCTGCATTTCCTGGGACATAACTTCCTTTTCCTGTCAGAAAGCTCCTCCCACCACATGTGACTCAGGCTTCCTGTGACTAAGCCAGTCACATGGCCTATTAATGGGTGGGAAAGATCTTCAATACAACTTGGCACTTAGCACACTTCTTGGCACATAGTAAATGCTTAATAAATATTGACTGATTGATTTAAGGAAACTCAAGTTGGGGCAATTTCTCTGTAGTGGCTTCTTTCAATTGCAGGACTAAACAGACTCACCAACAGCTACACTGACGTGGATTTGCCTTGGGCAGTCCAGCTTCTTCTCTGTTTAACAAACCAGCTTCTACCCAGAGATACTGCAGCAGACAGAGCAGACACAAGACAGAACAGACTCTTCTCACCTTATCTTCCTTTTGTTTTCTTTTCTCGTGTCTTTAAAAAATCTTCCATGCCTGCCCCCTTTCTTGCTGTGTCCATGTTGTTTCTATCCCAGATGGTTTTTGACTCTTTTGCAGAGGCTCTCCCCCTATCTCCTGCTCCTCTCCCCTCACCCCCAGCATGCCTGTCCTTAGAAGCTTCACACTTCCAGGCTAAGCCAAGCTTGTCATTTTGGGTCATAGACATAATTTGCCACATCCGCAAAGAACCATAATACAATTGAGCATGTAAGTACACAGGAGAAAGACAAAATACCATCTGAGTTCACTATTAGAATGTGAGCTCCTTGCTTACGTTAGAGGTTTTATTATTCTTTATACTTAGATCCCCACACCCTAGCATGGGGCCTGGTACACAAACAGTACTTAATAAATCCTCTTGATTGATTGCTTTAGGATAGTAGTGGGCTTCACTTTTTGGCTGTGAGGTCCTCTTGTGAGCATCCTTACAGAGGCTGCTGGGAGGTACTACTAGTGGAACAGTACAGTGGAGGACAAAGAAGCCTTTCTGGATCCCCTCAATTGCTAATGCCCCACTTCCCAAACTACTGGATATTTAACTGCTTTGTATATATTTGTATTTATTAGCTTTATGTTTATGTTATATGTGTATAGATATACATACGTATTTAAGCAAGCATGTATTTATGTATTGATACAGGTCCTTTTCTCTTCCATTACAACCATTGTGAATAGTGATTATTTCATTCTTTGTACTTGTATCCATGACTAGAAAGTGCCTGGCTTATTGGAGGTGCTTAATAAGTGGTCGTTGTTTGATGGATCAGTTACTTCTGGCTAGTGAGATTAGGAAAGGCTTCCTGGAGAAAGTGGTTTTTGAGTTGAGTCATGAAGAATGGATAGGATTTCCCTAAGAGTAGGTGCAAGAAAAAGACATTCCAGGTATAGGAAATGTCATGAACAAATTCACAGACATAGAAAAGTAGAATTTGTGCTCATAAAACTGTAACCAGGACAGTCCATCTAGTGTAGGCTATGTTAAGGTGAGTAGTATGAGTAAAGTTAGAAAAGTAGTTTGGGGTCTGATTTTGTGTGTGTGTTTGTGTGTGTGTGTGTGTGTATTCTGGAGCCTGCGCAAAACAACTCAAGAGCTGACTGTTAAGTTTTCAAAGTGAGCATTTATACTGTGGGAATCAGCAAATTCTACAAAATTATCTAGACTTAAGAAAGTTAATAATACAGATTAAAGTTAGAAATGTATCCTTTGTTCATCTGTGTGTGTTTTTTGGAGAACCAGCACCTTACCGGGTATATCCCATTTCTCCTTAGATGGATGTTGGCTCTATGTGTGGTGATGTCTTTTACTTATTTGAATTGTCTATAGCATTTAGCACTTGTACATAACAGCCAGTTATTAAATATTTACAAGAAGACCAGATAGGGATAAGCACTGAGACTGTATTCTCACTGGTACAAGGAACTTGCAGATGAGGAGACTCTCTACCAATGCAGGTCAGCACCTTCTCTGCAACAGAGTCTTAGAGGATTATTTCAGGGAGCACTGTGAGGTAAAGTGACAGAAGCAGCACTGAACCCTGCAGTGTCCTGACTCCAAGGTCAGCTCTCTATACACTACCTGGCCCTGACTGCTGGATCCATGAGAAAACTATGAGGATTGGACAATGCAAAGTCTGGGTTCTCTGTAGTTTTAATTCTCCCCAGTGTAACTTTCTGGCCATCCTTTGTAAAATGATATTCAGCTGTAAGACATTCAAGACATTGATGTCTATCAGATTTAATACTATTTCTAATATTTAGAAATTCCATGAGGCAGTTCCTACATCAGTAATGTTTGTCTTTTTTTTTAAAAGCTCATCGGTGGAGGATTACAGAAATTTGCATATCCTCCAGAGGCCACAGATGATGCTCCTGAAACGGAAAACATTTACCCACCAATTCAGTTCTTCATTGAAATAAATAATAATGTAGTATTTTTTGAGAAACCTATGGTTGCACGATGGGATTCAGAAGGTACCGTCATGAAATTACACTTTGGAATAGAGTAAGAAAAGATGAGTGCTGCATTCAGAGTCAAGCTTGCAAAATATGTGGAACCAATTCTAGGATTATAATTGCATGGGGGAAGAAAAGGGAATAGAGATTGTGTCCACCAGGACTGAAGTCTTGTCTCTAAGACTTCCAAGCTGTGTGACTGTTGGAGAGTCACTCCATCTCCCTGTATTTCTTCATCTGTAAAATGGAGATGGTAGCAACATTTTCATCCTTCCTCTCTCCCCCTTTCCTTTCCCTTCGCTTCTCTCCCTTGTTTTCAAATACATAATAAATTTAACATGGTAGTAATCAATATCTAGTTGTATGATCGTATGCTAATACTAAAGTTTTAAAAACCAGAAGTAATAAAATTAGTTTATTTCACCATTTTGATTATGCTGGAATGACAGCCTTACTGTCTTGCTATGTAACCTAATGGTAGAATGGCTACACTCCCAGCAATAGTATCAAAGAAGCCACATCATACAGGTGATAGCAGTGACGTGTAATGAATTCCTCCCTACTTTTATGTTACCAAACACCATGTTTTACAGATCATCCATACTCAGAAGTTGGTGGAATGAATGACAACACATATAATAGCAACTGAATAAAAACGTGGAAGGTGATACGATTTGTGTCTATTTCATTTTCTAAGGAAAATGCTCTTTTTTCAATAGAGAATTATCCTGTTGGAAAACTGCCATTTCAGAGCTTCTCAATTTCTATTGAATTTATTTTATATGAAAAATTCACATATTTTCCCCCTGTTCACTATAAAGGCAAAGGTTGGAGAACTGATGGCTTTGTCAGCCTCTATTATAACATAAGGGAAAGGATTCTGTCATTCAGTTTGGAATCTGTTTATCCTGTCACACTGATTCAAGATAGCCACGTTCACATGCCATATGAGTCATGGGAACTGAGACCACTTCGTTTGAATGAAGCAATTTTAAATGTTACTACAACATTTACCGATATTGACATACAAATTAAGGTAAATTATTATGTGCCTAAAACTTATATGTTAAGGTATTTTTATTATGTTGTAAAATGGATATAAGTGCCTAGCTTGTGATTATTTCTGCTTTGTGCTTAAAGATATTACTATTTTATAATCCCATTTAAAAGTCTTCATTTAGAATTTATAAATTAGAAATTATTATAGTGATGGGATTTCATAAGTTTGACAATCACCCATAGACCTTGTCCTGGTTCTTTGACAAACTTTGGAAAGGGACAATGAGCTGGGTCAAGAATTGATTAAGAGGAAGATTATAGATTTTCCCAGGAATGCATGGTTGTTTTAATCATCCCAAGCTTCTTTCTGAAGCAAAGGTCCATCTTTTAGGAACCAATATTCTGCCAGTGCTGATGTATGGCTTTGAATTATGGATTGCCATAATACGATAATCTCCAAGGAATTGAATTTAGGGACAGTGGAGAAGTTCATGGTGGGCATGAATGGGCTTCAGCATGTCTAAAGGTATTACACAAGAGAAACAGTATAAAGGTGGTCATCAGAGAAATGTATTACCAGAAAAAAGGATAGATTGGTCATGGTGTCTAACTTAATAGAACCCAAATTTTTATTATGCCCCTTCTTTTTCAATTTTAATATGCTTTGATTAGATTTTCAAAATTCTAGGCAAATATATATGGTTCCTTATAGAAGGAAACATCAGTAGACAGTTTGCTACTCCACTGCTATCTATGCATTATCAAGAGAGCACAAGAAAGGCTCCTAGAACTGTACAGACCTCCATGGCAGATTTATGGAAGGACGTGGAAAAAGGTGGCACAGAATAGGCAGGTATGTGTGGTTTTCATTAGTGCTGCCAATCAAATGCAAGTACTTCAGAAGAGAATTTTTATTGGATACAAATTAGTGGCTGGTTGAAAAAATGATGTCTGAGAATAAGATTTGCATTTCTGGTCTTAAAATACTGACATAATGATCAATCCTTGGCCAGAGATGGAGTGTTTCTATTAAGGGCTAGTAAAAATATATTTGCCTAGAATTTTGAAAATCTAATCAAAGTGTATTTAAACTGAAAAAGAAGGAGCATAATAAAAATTTGGGTTCTATTAAATCAGGAGCCATGAGAGAGGCAAAGTGTAGGGCAAAGAATAGCAGTATTCAAATAAAATAACTCACGTAATAGTGAGTATATAAAATACAGTATATAAGCAGTATAAAAAATAAAAGTATAATATAGGTAATATATAGATACATAGATAATGTATATATAACATAACATAGATAATATAAGATTAAAAGCATTATATTAAATACAGTAGTTGATAGGAGACAAATTCCATGAAAGGATTCTGCAATAAAACCCATAGTTTCAGACATTTTTGCACAAATGTATAATGTGTGGGTAATAAGCAAGATGCAGTAGAGATCCTAACACATGGAGGTAATTTTGATTACATAGGTATCACTGATACTTGGTGACTTAATGAGAGAAGACCTATGACTGAAATATAACTGCAAGGGATCTTTTATTCACAGGAAACAGGCTAGCTAAAGGTCATGGGTGTGGGCATTAGGGGGAGGGAGGGAAATGAAGAGTTTGCAAAATAGCATTATACAGTATATCACATTAAAAAAAGATAAAGAAGAAATGTCAGAAAGTCAAAATAGTGGATCAGCAGATAGGAGTATGGGTGATATTAATGTCTTTTCACTTGGATGGAAAGAAAATATATGAGGAATTTAGAAAATTATATTCCTGGCTTCTCAAAGAGGCATGATATAGTAGCAATGGGAGGCTTAATTATTTGAAACACATTCTGGAGCTTATTCTCTCTTCCTGTTTTCCTCCATTGCATTCTTTTCCTTCCCTTGTTATTTTTTCTCCCCCCACTTTTTTCTTTACCTCCTGCCTCTCTCTTTGCTAAAAGCAGAGCAGCTAATAATTTCTTGGCCTGCCTTAGTGACAATTTCACTCTTCAAAACGAAGAGGAAGCATTTACCTTCATTTGTCATGTAGGAAAATAAAAACTGCCAGTTTACTTATATTTTGCTTGGTTTCTGAGAACCTAAACGGAAGCAAGAGGTAGAAGTAGAGTGTTATATTTGGGTGTGATGGAAAGGAAAAAAGATAATAGCAATTAGAGCTATCCCAAATTGGAATTTGGGGCAGCTAAATGGTACAATGTGGATAGAGAGCTAGCTTCAGTCTGGCAGACCTGAGTTCAAATCCGACCTGAGAACTTATTAGTTGTGTGATCCTGGGTTAGTCACTTTACCCTGTTTACCTCAGTTCATCATTTGTAGAATGAGCTGGAGAAGGAAATGCAAACCACTCCAGTATCTTTACCAAGAAAACCCCAAACGGGGTCAGAGAGAGTTGGATACGACTAAAACAACTAAACAACAAAAAATTGGAATTGATGGGTTTCAGAAAGCAGTGGGTTCCACTTCACTAAAAATCTGCAACCAGAGGCTTGAATAGATACTGCAGCTGGACAGTGTATCATAGAGGGAATTCTTCCTCAGGCAAGTGCTGGACTAGATGGTCGCTGAAGTCAGTATTCCTTTGAGATTCTCCAACTTTTATTTTGACTCTTCTTTGTAGTAGGAGAGTGATCTCAGATTCTCGAAGGCTACGTGAGCCCTGATAGGCTCGACCAAATGAGAATGAATTTGATTATGGCCCGATACCAGGAAAAAAACTTTTTATAAAAGTGTACTTTCATTTTTTTCAGTTAACAAACATTTAAAAGTTAATCTTCCTTTCTCCACTATTCTACCCACATTGAGCAATTAAAAAAATAGAAAATAAAGCTCTCAATATATAGTTGCATAGTTTGGGGAAAAAAATTCCCACCTTAGTCATGTTCAAAAATGTATGTCTCTCTCTCGATTTTACATTCACCATCTCTGTCAGGAGGGGTGAATGGCATATTTCATCTTCACTGTTTTGGACTCATGCCTATTATTGCATTGATCCGAATACTAAAATTTTTCAAAGTTGTTTTTCGCTCTAATGCTGTTTTCATTGTATAAATTGTCTTCCTAGTTCTGCTTACTTCATTCTTCATTAGTTCATGTAAAGTCTGCTCAAGTTTCCTTGGAAACTGTCCATTTCATCATTTCTTTATGACACAACAATATTCCATTACATTCATATTTTGCAATTTGTCTAGTCATTCCCCAATAGTAGGAATATATAAATTGACAGTGATGTAGAAAGGAAAAGAGCATTAGTGAAATATTTTTAAAAAGAAAACAAAATAATGAATGAGAAATGTTTCTGCTCTAGCTTCCCTTAAAGAAGCCGTCTGATTTCTCAACCTTGTGACTGATGTCTCTAACTTAAAGTTGGTGCTTTTCCTTGCAGTTAACCCCAAAATAAGGGCAGCTGGGTGGCACAGTGGATAGAGTGTATTTTTCAGACACTTACTAGCTGTGTGACCCTAGGCAAATCACTTAATCATGTTTGCCTCAGTTTTCTCATCTGTAAAATGAGCTGGAGAAGGAAATGGCAAACCACTCCTGTATCTTTGCCAAGGTTAAAACCCCAAATGGGGTCATGAAGAGTGAGTCATGATTAAACAACAGCTAACCTCATATTGTCCATCAAAGAGAAATTACATCTGTAACATTACACATTATATGAATTTAGCAAAAAGATCCGAAGGACATTAAACTTCAGTCCTGCTCAACTTCTAGTTGAGTAGGATAACAATAGACATATTTGCCAGTTTACTTATATTTAGAACTGGATAACATTTCCTTATTACTATTATAGGTTTTTTTTGGGGGGGTGGGGTAAGCAGGCATGGCAAGAAGGGTAGTGGTCCAGATCTATAATTGCATTTAATTAGGAACTCCCATGTAAGAACTTCCTACCACAATCAATGCACCCGAGAAACTTGACCATAACTCAGAGCCATATGTTAAAATTTAACAGGAAGGAAGAACTGGAAATTTTAAAAAATGGTTTCTATGGGATAGACTATTTTAGCTAAATAATCAAAATATTACATAATAAATAATTCATTTAGGAGATCAACTCCTATCACTTAGATCATAGAACTTAAAGCTGGAGGGATCCTTTAAGTTCATCCAGTCCAATTTCATTTTGTAGATGAGGAAAATAAAGCCAAGAGAATCTAAGCAATTTTCCTGAGACCGCACAATCAGTGGCAAAACTGGGACCGGAAGATTAGAAAATAGCATAATGAGATTAAAAAAAGATTCATTACAACTTTTAAAATAATATAAATTATTTTTCCCAAATAAGCTTATTCTTTTTTAGAGTGTATTTTATTTTGAAAAAAAATGTATTTTTTTCCCCTTGAAAACAGGATGACCAGTGTATGCTAGCTGCAGTTGAGCTGGGTGATGAATATGAGCTCTCTCATTTATTAGGAAAATGGATGACTCTCACTTCTTTAATAATTGCTATGAAAGAGACTGGATTAAGTATCTTCCCCTCTGAGTACTCTTATGCTTACGTTGCTGTGAATAACAAGGTAAAATGAGTCTTTTAAAATTAAATTCGTTGCTGATTCAGAATATAACATATTATATATACATATATGTGAGTATATTTATATATACACACATCATGTTACATGTATATGTGTGTATAGGCATATGTACATGTACATACTTATATTTTAAGGAGCTTAAGAGGATTTGACAGCTTTGCTTATCTAGGGGCATAGGAAGGTGCAGCGGGGCGGGGACAAATAAATAAAACTCTGCTTGTTCCTTTAATCATCTACTATATGGGAATCATTGGCAGGATTAGAAACTTAGTCCAGGTCTTTAATTTCCCAGTATTTCACCTAAATGCTGTTACTTTTCTTTGAAGCTTAATCCTCTAATAAAAACACACAGTCCCATCAGTGGCCTTTAGTATGAGAAATTTAGAGCCTTCCCACTTGGTCAAAATAGGGTATGGACCAAGCATTTACAATAATAGTAAATGATCTATAATACTTGAAGGTTTTCAAAGTGCCTTAAGTCCCCTACCTCATTGGAGTCTCCAGACCCTGTAAGGGAAGTTTGACAGGTATGATTGCCCCTATTTTAAAGTGAGGAAACAGTCTCAGAGTCATTGAGTTGTCCATAGTCATCCAGATAGTGTCAGAGGAATCATTCAAAGGCTAGGTCAGGGCTGGGGCACCTGCACCCTCCAGGCCACATGTAGCCCTCTAGGTCCTCAAGTGCAACCCTTTGCCTGAATCCAAACTTCACAGAACAAATCCCCTTAATAAAAGGATTTCTTCTGTAAAACTTGAACTCAGTCAAAAGGCCGCACCCAAGGAATACTTCCCCCTCTCCAAACCTACAATTAGTGGACAACAGCAGCCATGTTGTGCAGTGGGCTTCGAGTCAGGAAGTCCTGAATTCAGATATGATCTCAGATACTTACTGTGTGACCCACTTTGCTTGCCACGGGGCAAGACACTTAACTACTCTGCACCTCAGTTTCTTTGTCTGTAAAATGGGAATAATAATCCAATTCAGTAAACATTTATTAAGCACCTATTATGTGTGAGGCACCTTTGCTAAATGCTGGGGGATCCAATTAATAAGGGAAAAACAGTCCCTGCCCTCAAAGATCTCACAGTCTAACTGGGGAGACAATACACAAAAGCAGACTGGAAAACAAGGCGTGTGGGGGGGGGCGGGGAGGGGCGTCACCAGAGTGTACCCGGCACAGAGGCACCTTGTTCTGTAGAGTTGAAATCAGGCAGAGCAGCAGATGTTAAGTGGAATGAGCGGAGAGTTCAGTTTTCTGCCCTCTATTAAGAAAGGCACCAGGAGGAATTTGGTACTCTGCCCTCCGAGCCTTCTGAACCCAGGGGACAGATAGCAATGGCACCTCTCTTCTTCCAACAGTAGTTAATGAGGACAAAATGACATAACATCGATCAAGCACTTTGCAAACCTTAAAGTGCTGGCTATTACTATTACCATCGTTATTACTAATATTATGATTATTGTTATGAGTTTGGGGCTTGGAGTCGGGCAGACCTGAGTTCCCTTCCTACTTAGAGCTTAGACGTTTATTTATGAGCCGTCATTTCATCTCTGTGCCTCAGTATCTTCTGTTCAGTGAGGGGGTTGAATTTGTTGGCCTCTAAGCTCTCTTTTGGTTTTAAATCTATGCTCTGTGACATTTGCCCTCTAAGGGTGGGTTTGGTAAATGTTTTTGAAATGCGTGTAAGCCCCAGGAATGGGTCTATGTTCCCTCCCTCACCAGTGGTACATGTGGGAATATAGATGGAAACTACTCCAATAAAATTGAGAAAGGCTTTTAAAATCGATTTCCTTTCCTGTGGCCAGCTTTAAGTGTTTTGATGCTGTGGGCCCACAGAGATGAGGTAGTATAGAGAACGGAAATTTCATTTCATTTGGATTTAGAAGAGACCAAGGTTTGTGTCAAAGCTCTAATGTCAGTTGTGTGACAATGGACAAGTCGCTTGACCTCTATGACTCAATTTCCTTGTCTTTATTAGGGAAATGCTAACAATATGGCAGCCCCTGTAAACCTTAAAGCTTTGTATAAATAGGAACTATTATTGGAGGGAATTCGGAATCAAGAAGACCTGGGTTCAGATCTCGCCTCCGACATTTGCTGTATGACTTTGTGACCAGGGCATGTCCTCTATAAGCCTCAGCAAGCTCCCTAGACTTCGTTTATTAAGTCATAGCTGAGTTTTAATGGCATTTGAGCTAGGAATTATCCTTCCTGCCAAATGCCTTCTGAGGGACATTTTATCACCCTGTCATCCTGTTTAGTATGACTTCCTCATCAGAACACCGTACCATCAGTCCTGCGGCTTTAGGCAAAGCGTCCTTAGCACAGAAAGGATTCTTCATTTATGCGATCTTTCGGCAAGGCATGTTGTGCAGTACAGACAGAATGACTCTATAAACAAGAGTCATTAAAAACCTTTCATTTTGAGGACATCCGATGTCCTCAAAATACTATCCATCCCCAGAGAAAGAACTGACAGTGTCTGAATATAGATTGAAGCATACTTTTTTTTAACTTTATTTTTCTTCAGTTTTTTAAATTGTCTGTGTTTTCTTTCACAGTATGACTATTATGGATATGTTTTGCATGACTACACATGTATAACCTGTATCAAATTGCTGGCCTTCTCAATGGGTGGGGCGAGGGGGAGGAAGAAGGGAGAGAATTGGAACTAAAAAGTTTCAAAAAGGAATGTTCAAAATTGTTTTTATGTGTAACTGGGGAAAAATAAAATACTAAATAAAATTTTAAAAAAGAAAGGGAAAAAAGATTTTTCATTTTGAAAACATCAATTTATCTGAATTTAAATATTCATGAAAATTATAGACAACAGCACGGGTAGACATACCATGACATAAATGTGTTATTTGTATAACAAAATATGCCTAAGTAGGTCAGGTTGCCCAAAGTATCCTCTCTCCCCAAAGTGATGAATATAGCATTAATGTTTATTTTTATAGTATACAATTAGTTCCTTTTGTGTTTATGTTGCAGGATCCGTTAGTAGAAATGAAGGCTTATCGACAAATGGCCCTGTTGGCATCTGCTTTTTCTTTCAGTTGGAGTAAATGGAATAAGCTCTCTGGTCCTGCAAATGTTGTTTTTAAGGTATATTTTAAAAACATCCAAATTCAACCTACAATATCATTATAAAGAAAATACTGTATATAATGTGTTAGGCAGGAGCAGAACAAAAAGAAATTTATCCTTTTAAAATATGAAAAAAAATAATTAAAAGCAATCCAACATTTATTCAGCCGCTAAAATGTGTAAGGCACTGGGCTAGATGCTAAAATAACACAACAAAGATGAAAAAGTCCCTAACTTAAAAGAAGTTTCTGTTCTACTGACAGGAGAGGGAAAATAAGGTATGGGCTCAGATAAGTAAATAGAAGGGAATTTGAGGGAGGAATAATGACTAAAGAAATCTGGAAAGGCTTTGTAAAGGAGGTGGCATCTGAGCTGGATCTTGAAGGAAGATAGGCATGGTGAGAGGGCATTCTAGGCATGAAGGGATGACTTGTACCAATGTGGAGTCCGGGGACCAGTTAGGAGTCCATTTTGCCTGGAACAGAAAGTATAGGAAAGGAGTTACTGTGAAACAGGGCTGTAAAGGAAGGGCTCAAAAACCCAATGAAGGTGTTTATATTTTATTCTAGGGGAAAGAGAATTATGGAACGTGTTTGAGTAAGGGAGCGTAGAGTTGGATTTACGTTGCAGGAAGATTATTTTGGTAGATTGGAAAGGAGAGAGATTAGAAGTAAGGAGACCATTAGATGAAGGTTCGAAATAGGTAGTAGCTGTATGAGTAAATGGGACGAAAGAGGGAAATAATATAGAGATCTCGGCAACTGTCTGTATATAGGAGGTAAGGGAAGGGGAAAGGTCAGGAATGATTCCAAGTGTGGCCCTGGATGAAGAGGAGAATGAAAGTTCCAACAGAAGTAGAAAAGCTTGAAGAATTTGAAGCAGTAGAGAAGGGAGTGTGGAGGAAAATGAGTTTGAGATATTGATGGAACATACAGGTAGAGACGTTCAAAAGAGAAATGGTAGAGGACTGGAGTTTCAGAGAGATGTTAAGGACGAATATACATATTGCTGTTGTTCAGTTGTGACCACATTTGGGCTTTTCTTGGAAAAGACACTGTGGTGGTTTGCCATTTCTTTCTCTAGCTTATTTTACAGATGAGGAAACTGAAGCAAATAGGGTTAAGTGGCTTGCCCATGGTCACACAGATATTAAGCGTCTGCGGCCAGATTTGAACTGAGGAAGATGAATCTTCCAGACTTCAGGCTGGGCACTCCATCCACTGTGCCACCTAGCTCACTCATATATAGATTTAGGAATCATCTTTACAGAGGTAATAACCAATGGGAATAGATGAAGTCACTAAGTATAAAGTGTAGCTAGAAAAGAGAATCCATGACAGAACCTCGTGGGACACCTACACTTGGGGGACAGGGGATAGGTGATGATCCAGAGGAGGGACTGGAGGAGTCAGATGAGAGAACCAGAAGTGAGGAATCTTAGGGAGAATAGAGTCTCCAAGAGGAAGGGATGGTTGCAAGTGTCGAAAGCTGTAGAAAAGGTTAAGAAGGTTTGAAGATTGAGAAAAAGTGACAGTGGGTTGAGATTATTGGCAACCGTTGAGGGCACAGCTTCAGTAAAGGTGGCGATGACATAGTTATGAGTAATGTTATGAGCTTAGCCACGGGGATGAAATTTAATGAAGATGCAGGGAATGGGAGCTGAGGAGGTTCCAGGTATGAGCAGCAGGGCCTGGGATAGAGAGAAATACTGTGGTCCAGGTACTGAACTATTTTAGAAAGAAAGGAAAGTTACCTGACAGATTATATCCACCAGGATCTAGACTGAGTCATATGCAATGATGGAGTGGATATCAAAAGAAGTAAGGCTGCCAAGGGATGGCATGCCTAGAAGTGGTCATGGGGAACAAGGGATTTGTTTCCTTTTCCACCTAACCTATTCCATCAGGCTGCATGAGAGAAGGAGCAGCATCTTATGGAGAGGTGGGCAAAGATATAGGGCCTTACCATAGATAGTCAAAGTTTTTGAAAAGCCCAGAAACTAGAAGGGGAGTTTGTTAATGGCAGAGAAGAAGGAATATTTGTGAACATTTAAAAAAATTTTAGTTTAACAAACTTAAAACAGTCTCACCATTTATCAAAAATTAAGCTATCCTAAGAGATCTTCAAGTAAAATGAATTCATTTTATTTAAAGCTGATGTCTGTGGTGTCTGTGTCTTGTATACAGTGATTCCAAAATTGAGTCAAAGTAGATGCCTTTTACATATGAATATTATAGTTATGGTTGTGTTATTTGTTCCTGTGAGAGAATTATGGGATGAATAAGCATTCTTTCATTTTCAGAACTGCCTGGGGCAAAAACCCTCAACATCTTATGAAGGTCCAGCAGCTTAACACGGGGCACATTTTATGCCAAACTGAATGTCCAATATCAAATTCACACCAGGAGTATAAGTAGTTTTGAGAAAAGAATTGATAACTGGGCAGTTAGAATGTAGATACTTTTTACATTTGGTGTCCTTTGGTACTTGGACAAGTGTCAGTGAGGGTCCGTATAACCCTCCGCTACTGGGTAACATGGCGGCTTTGTGACTCTTAGAATTCTTTGTTCTTTCATTCTTCTGTAGGCGAGCGAACTCCTCAAAGGAGAGTATGTTGAGGATGATGAGTGGTCCCTTTATATGTTCAATGGCGAAAGAGCACAAAAACTCAAGATTAATGAACTCAGTGAGGCATTTTCAGAAGAATTACAAGATGATACTGAATTTCATTCCACTTTGTATCACATGATCAAAGACTTGACCAGTGAAGAGGCACTGCAGAAAATCAGGAATTCAAACTACCTATTTATTGATGCTGTGTGCAAACTTCTACTCTCTGTTAGAGTGCTAACCTATTCTTAATGCCTGTACATTGTTAATTTGGTGAATCAAGTACATTTGAAAAAAAATCAGGTATTCATTCAGCTCAATATTACAAGAGAAATATACCTTAAACTTTGCATTAAAGTTGTCTGCTTAGCATTTTTACACACAAATTTTATTTTTGAATGAAAGCACTATAATAGGATATTTAGGCATGTCGAGAATTCAACTACCATCATATTAAAACTGTCATGATTCTTTATTACTTTAATGTTTCACAATGGATAAAACAGTACAAACTTTCTTCGTAAGGTTCACTAAAAATCACAGGTTTCCTATATACTTTGAGAAGAGAATAATATTCATTAGCTTAGTTTTAGAAAATTATTGGGAACATAAGAATGACAGAAACATTTTTAAAAAGTGGAGTTTTTCTATGTCTCACTTTTTATACTAAAATAATAAAGCAACTTTCCAGAGTAAAATGACTGATTTAGAGGTTGATTTAAAACTCAACATGTGATTGCTGTTGCATGCTGCCTTTTATACTGGTGGGGGCCCCTTGTGTTGGAGTTTGGTATAAGGCCACAGAGTTTGTTGAAGAGAAGTCCAGGAGCCCCCGTTCTCAGCAGGAGCAGCATCTACAGGCCTTTGGAAAAATCGGCCTGTAAGAAAACTCATAAAAGCTGCAAACAGTACAATAAGCACGACAGAAATCCAGAGGGTTAGATTCGTCTTTTGGAAGGAGGTCTTCAGATTACACACCCAGGTTGCTCCTATGCCAGATCTATGAGGAAACCACAAAAACAGGAAGCTGATCATACAGTGCATTGTATGTGCCGCCTATCAATGCTACCTTTGTTAAATATACTAAACAGTCTTTGCTATAATACTTTATATAATACTCTTTATACATCAACGCCAGCTGCATCATTGCAATGGGCTACAAATTGTTTTGCTACCCTCTCCTTAAGATAACAACTTTAAATGAAATTTCTTCCATGAAGAAAATCAAGAGGTGTCTAACTTCTACAAGTGTAAAGGTTCTACTTATAACAGCTAGCACTTATACAGTGCCATAAGAGTTGCAAGGATACACATACACACAAAACTTTCTTTTCAGATGTAAGAGGATTTAGAATTTAAGAGATTTTTTTTAGCCACATTCATGTAAAGCAAGTCATTTCCCATCATACCCTGTATACTCATCCTTAATTTAATTTTACTGTTTCGATTGCTATTTTATGTATCCAGGTGATAACTAGGATTGTAATTCTTTGAGATTCAAGCACGACCCTCCCTGACAATTTGAAATTGAGTAAATTCACTTGGTATCATCATCATCATCCTCATCCATCCTGCTGACCACAGCATCACTTAAAAGACGATGAGTCAAAGCTAAATTTTCAACTAACCAACCAGATTAATTTCAACAGATATGATGTCTGTGTTATGTAGTTATCTGATTAAGGATATTAAGGTTAACACTCTCCTCCTCCATCTTCCTCTCCAACTATTTACATATATACATACAGAATTTACATCTTTTAGCAAATACACAACTTACAGTGAAGAAACATCCCATCTGGACTGATTTTTCTTCTTTTCAGAAAGGCTAAGCTTTCGTGTTTGCTCTAAAATTTCCTCAGCTGGTGGTTCTGATTCTTCTTTATCTCTTTAAATAAGTTAATTTTAATATTTAAGACTATGAGAGCTCATGATGCAAAATGAAAGTAATGTTAAATTATAGCAGATAACTATGATTTAAAATACATTTTTAGAAAACTGTGTTTACAAAATTATTCTAACAAGTTCCTAATTTTATTCATGTGTTTGACTTTAAAATCTTTCTTTGAGAATATTTTTTGGTCACACTTAACATTTTATAGTATCAAAAGCCTGATGGTTCAGGTGTTTTTTCCCCAAAAGACCTCAATAATTTGAAATACTTTCAAAATTTTGAATAGCTTGACCAAGAAAAGGATTTTATGGAAATACTAGTAAACAAATCATAATGCAAATAATCTTCTGGGAAAGAAAAAGTGAATCAAAATAATATCTAACACTTAGATAGCACTTTATGGTTTGCAAAGTGCTCACCTCATAAACCCAAGAGAGAAATGATATGATCACTGTTATCCCTATTTTCCAGAACAAGAAACTATGGCTCATAAAGTTTAAGTGACTTGACCACACTCTTACAAATAGAGTTACTTGAACTGGAACTGAATCTCATATCACCTAGGTTGAAATCCAGTGTTCTTTCCATGAAACCATGCTGACTGTTAAATTGATAATGGCTGTTTTCCCTCAGGCTGGATTTGAACCAGCAACCTGAAGATTCCTATGTTTCATTATGCAAAATGAAGGTTGTCATTTCACTAAGCTAATAATGACTAAAGAGTTTCTTAAAAATTAAATCATTTCAATTATGTTCACTGAGTAGTATCTATCTATTTGGATTTGAATTCTCAGTCTTCTTTGTCCAGCACAGAATCCATTTTCCTTTCAGTTTGAGCTGTCCCTAAGGGATCTATAATATTTTCTTTTGGCTAATTTTTAAAGGAAAATAAGATCTAAAGTCAAAGTCAATTGCATTCCCATAAAATTCTCAAGGAGCACGACTAATTTGGCCTTTTGTTTACATATGCACCCACATTATAAATCTATATTACATTAGCAAATCCTCCACCAAGATTACTGGAAGATAGTAATTTAAAAAATCTGTTTTCAGTGTAGTTTAAAACTATATATTCTAATGTCGAAGGGTTTACATACACGTTAAGTAACTACATTAATAAGCTTTACTTACTTTGAATCACATTTCTCTCCCTCATCATCAGCCCAAGAGTATGTACTATTGAAGTGCTGAAGTGATGGACGATGTTCACTTTGCTTCGATCCCAAAATACGCCTGAATAAAAAAAAAATTACAGCTCATTTCACATCATTGAAATTAGTTATACAACTCTTGTTTCACATAAAGCCAAAGAAAAACCTGACACATTTTGTTCATGGACAAACAAAATTTTTGTACTAGTTGACCATACAAAAATAATGTAACAGTTAAATTTTACAGTATATAATAGTATATATTTCAAATACAATTTTATCCAATTAAAAACAGGCATTTCCCAAATAGTGAACAAAATCATAAACTTACCAACTACTTGACCTCCTACTGAAGCGGTCATTTTTTTCAATTCCTGATATCTTCAGTAATTGAGGTTTGAAAAGAAAAATTAGAATGTGAATTTAATGAGTTTCGAATTTTTCCATCTGAAAACTTTTGCTTTTGAAAGAGAAACTTTAGGAATTTTCTTACCAATCCCGTATTTCCAAAATTCCTGGGCAAGGTTGCAATGCTGACTCTTCGAAGAGAAGATGGCTATAGACACACACATACACACATGATCATGGTTCTTTGAAAAATTAAAATTACAAGACTATATGATGCATTTTAATGACCTCCAGAGATTATTTAGATGAATGAAATACATTCCAATTTGCTGAAGTTATTTTAGTGAAGGTCTAAACCACATTTTAAGCTGAAATAGAAAATACAATCTGAATGTTTGTTGTGAAGTCCCAAGCCTCCCAATTTTTTATAGTGTAATGTCTACATCCTTTGGAAGAATGCTACATACAATATACTGACAGAAGAGGTCTTTTGCAGCGGTCCCAAAAAGAAAATTTTCATGTTCTCTGCAGCGAGCCTATTTCCATTAAATATTTGAAGTCACAGAGAAGACTGTAGAATAGAGAATCCTGCAAGTTTTAAAATGTGGGCAATCTGCACTAATGGTGGTTTTCTACTATCTGTCTTTGTTGGGTTTGATGTTTTAAGGATTAGTGGTATACATACACATACATATATATTATATATAAGTTTTATACAGATGTACTTTATCTAACAAGGAAATTCAGCAACCATTAAGTGTCTTATGTGCAGGAGAAAAATAATGTGAAGGAAATGTAATATTGTGAGTTTACCTAGGAAAGGAGGAAAACATACAAATAACTATAATACAAAATAAAATAGAATCAACATATAAGAGTCAAAGAGTTCTGGATAGAACAGGGAAGGCTTCATGGAAAAGGTGACATTTTTGATGTAGCACCTATGTTACCGGGTTATTGTATCAAATGAGATAACATGTGGAGAACTTTTCAATCTTAATGTGCCATACAAATGTTAGCTATTATCATTTAATGTTTACAGTATTGACAATGTAAGGCATATATATTCTTTAGCTTATGCAGAGGGATGTAGCTGAAAGAGCCTACTTCATAGCTTTTAATTTAAGAAACCAAACCTCTCCAGTAAGGATTCAGGAAGATGTGGAAACAAGAAAAAGGATTTGGAGAAAAAGAAAAAAAAAAGAATGGTTACATCATGCCATGGAGCTCACTAAATGCTTTTCTCTTAACTCTATGAGGTAGGTAATACAAATATCTTTATATCTGAGTAAGCTGATGCTCAAGTAAATTAACCTGCCCAAAGTCATATAACTAATATGTGTTGGAGCTGGTATTTTAAATTTCCTGACCACTAAATCCAGGACTTGTTCCACTACACCAAGTTATCTCCACAAAACTGCAAAAGAAGATCCAGAACAGAAGGGAGATCTAGTTAATGTCAATAAGTATTCTGTTGCTGCAAACCATTAAGAGTAGAAACTATGCAACAGAAGCAGACATTATTTAGCTTTCAACAGACCCAACCCCTTTAAAGTCATACTCTTAATATTCAATTAATTTTGACTAACATAGGAAATAGGAGAATGATTATCCCCATCCCACATACAATTGTTTGGGGTTTGTTTTAGCTATTGTGAATAAAGAGTAAATTTCCCAAATTATAAATTGAACTTTTTTTTTTTTAGAAATCACATTAAAATGAAATAAATGGACTTTATCATTTACCTTCATTTGAATTCTTTTTTTCATTTCTTGCTGCGTTTTGAATCCATATAGTTAGTTTAAAAAGAAACATTCAACTTTACAAATATTAGTCAGTAAAGATTTTATAATTTTGATATTTATTTCCCAAGTTACTGTGATTTTTTTTTAAAAAAAGAATCTATGAAAAAAATTTCTAGTTACAAAATAAAAGATATTATCTGAAATGTTTTCACATTTCTAGGTAACTAAAATGTTTAGATTTATATTTTCCCAAAGAGATATTCTCCTGTAAAATATTACTATAACCCAAGCTTCATTGCATTAAAGTACATGAAGTAGGTATGAGGTATAAGTATAAAATAAGAAAAGTGAAATTTCATGTGTGGTTTTGTGGAACCAGCTGCATTGCTTTATGAGTATATTTCATAATTTAAGTACTTGTTATATCTTAGCAATGTATAACACAGTCTATTTGCTTCATTATGTAAGTGGATCACCTTTTCTTGTGTACCCTGTTTTTGGATGACTTTCCAATCTTTCGGGATTGAGTTTTGTTTTGTTTGTCCAGTTTGCTTGTTTTTGTTCCCAAACTATGACTTCCATAGTTTATAGGGGATTCCAAGTGTGGAATTTCCCTCCACTGATGCAGATTATCAATTCATCTCCAACTTTTGCAGAGTTACCTAGGGGCACTTTAGAGCTTAAAAGACTTAGCTAGAGGCAGCTGGGTGGCATAGTGAATAGAGCACTGGCCCTGGAGTCAGAAGGACCTGGGTTCAAATATGGCCTCTGACACTTGACACTAGCTGTGTGACCTTGGGCAAGTCACTTAACCCCGATTGTCTTGCCTCCTCCCTTCAAAAAAAAAAAAGACTTAGTTATGGTCATGTAACTTCTATGTGCCAAAGGCAGGATTTAGAGTCCAGTTCTTCCTGCCTCTGAGGCCAACATTCTCTTCCACTGTACATGCTGATCTATCTATTCTATGCAAACAAGACATGTTATTTAAAAGTACCATTTAAGTAAAAATCTAATAGTCATTTTAATGCACTCAATGAACTTATTACTCAATGTAATTTTATTGTGAATAATCTTGTAAAACAACTAATTACTCTATAATTTTCTCAGCCTCAGGGTATATTGAAAAGAAGAATACACTGGGAGTCAGAAGATCTAAATCCTAGACCTGTCTCCAAACTAGATGTATGATGTATTTACTGAACTTCCCTGGCCCTCAGTAGCCTCCAAGGTCTCCTCAAATTTTAAAATTCAAATAGTCTATAATTTTATGCTATCCAGATTTTTATGTATTGAGTAAGATTAAAAGATGGTTTATACCAGGACACTGTGGAATAAATAGCAAGGCAATATACATCCCATAAAGTCTTTGAAATTCCATGCAGCTTTAATTACCTTAGAGTTTAGAGATGCTGAACGCTTTTTAGTTTGAGTTTCATCTGAAGGGAAAAGCACACATGTTATTGAAATTATATATACAATTTACATTAATGATTTTCAATTTTGACTAACTCCAGTAAGTTCAAATGTCAACTCTTTTGAAAAAAAAAAAGACTGAGTCCAGACTTTTTGCACCATAAAATTAAATACATTTAGAATAAGAAGGGAAACTCAACTGGGAAAAAAACTTTGCAAAAAATATCACTATTACAAGTCTGAAAAATTAACACAAATATGAAAGCTAAATAGCCATTTTAATAGACAAAAGATCAAAGGACATCTATAAAACTTTTCAATAGAATTGCAAACTATCAATAACCATATAGAAGACTACCCCAAATCACTAATAATAGAAATGCAAATTAAAGTAACTGTGAGTCAATTCACAAACCCCAAATTGACAAAAACAAAAGTCAAAATAAGTCAAAATACTCATTCAGAAGTGACATAGGAAGAGAGGTAACTTAGCATTCTGTTGGTGAACCTGTGAATTGGGTCAACTATTTTTAAAAATAATTTGAACTGTTTCTAAAATAGTCACAAGTATCCAACCCTTTGAACCTCATATCTTTTGATACCACTATTAAGAATGTACCCCAGGGAGGACAAAGACAGAAAGATGCTTTATATACTCAAATAGTCATAGGAACACTTTCTTTGGTGTCAAAAACTAAAAATAAAGTGGGTTTTCATTGGTTGAGGAATGGCTGAGAAAATGTGGAATATGAATGTAATGGAATATTATTATGCCGCAAGAATAAACAAGAATTCAAAGAAACAGGGCAACTAGAAAGTGATGAAGAGTGAAGCAGAACGAGGAAAGAAACATCCACACGACTAAAGTAATGTAAAAGAAAAAAATATTAGAACAAAGTTGAACCCTTTGTATTATAATGCCAAATCTTGGCCTCAAGATATGAAGAAGTGTACCTCCCTCTTTTCATGGAAAAGCTGGGAAACTATGGGTATGGGAAAAGACATATAATAACAGCTATTGTCACTGTGTCAGTTGGGTTTTGCTTAACTATTTTCCTTGGTTACAAAGGATGGCTAACTGGGTAGGTCGAAGGTGGTAAAAAGATATCGGTAAAATTTATTATTTAAATAGAGGAGGTATAGGTGCAGAGCCAAGGTGGTAGAGTGAAATGAACATTTTTTTCTGAGCTCTCCCAAACAGCTCTATATAACAACTTTAAAAAGTGGATCAAACAGAACTGTGAGTGGAAAATCAACAAAAAGTCACAGTGAGTAAATTTTCCAATCCAGGGCAGATTAGGAAGACAGAGAGGTCTTGTGGACACTGGGGTTGGGGCTGTCTGGCAGTGCAGTGCATGGGGAAATCAGCACCCACTGGTAAAGGGAAGCTGTGTCCAGAGATGGTAAGGGGACCGAACACCCATGCAGAAAGATCCCAGAGGACCCCTGTGCTAGTACTGGGCATCAGATCTAATGCTAATTGACAACTGTCACCCATTTCCCAGTTTTCTGTTGTAATTCTAGGATGGAGTGGTTACAGTTGAAGAAACAGGGGTCCTACCTAGAGTGAAGACCAGAAGGGCAGTGACCAGATCTCTCCTTGGATCATACTACTTTGGAAGCACTGAAAACTTACAGGATTCCATTAGGCTGTAAAAGTGGTCATTTAATGAAATAAAGGACTTTAAAGCATTCCTGATAAAAAGATCCAAGCTGAATAGAAAATTTGATATTCAAACACATGACTCAAGAGAAACAAAAATGGTACACATGAGTGAGAAATAATCCCTAAGAAGTTTATAATCATTTAGAGCAGTTAGATGGAGTCTACTGAGAGGGCAAGGGTATAAGCCTATTATGTTGGGATTATCTCAAAAGAAGAATGGAAGCATAAAAAAGAGGGAGGGAAGCACTGGGAAAAGGGGGAATGGAAAGGAAGAATGAAGAAAAGTATGTCACATAAAAGCAGTGAGCAAGAAAGAATTTTTATAGCAAAGGGTAAAATGGGACAGGGGGAGTACACAATGTTTGAACCTCAATTTTATCAGAACTGGTTCAATGAGGGGAAAGATATATAGATAGATAGATAGAGAGAGAGAGAGAGAGAGAGAGAGAGAGAGAGAGAGAGAGAGAGAGAGAGAGAGAACACAGAGTTGGGCATATAAATTCATTTTACTTCACAGGGAAGTAGGAGGGAAAATTGCTGAGAGGAAGGGGTAGGGAGAGATAAAAGAGAACTGATTAAGGGGGCAGGAGTCCAAAGCAAAGCAGACTCAAAAAAAAGAAAGAAAGAAAGTTAAATATAAGGGAACAGGATAGAAGGAAATACACAGTAAGAAATCATACCTGTGAATGTGAATGGGATGAAGTCACCCATACAATGAATGAGGATACCAGAAGGGATTAGAATTAAGAATCCAACAATATATTGTTTATAAGAGACACACTTGAAATAGAAATACACAGAGAGAGTTAAAACAAGGGACTGGAGCAGAATCTATTTTGCTTTGGGTGAAGTAAAAAAAAAAGGCAGGGGTAGCAATCATGATCTCAGACAAGGCAAAACCAAACACAGACCTAATTAAAGACATAGGGAAATTACACTTTGCTAAAATGGCAATTATATGGTATGGTGGACAGAGTACTGGGATGAAAATCAGAAAGACTCATCTTCCTGAATTCAAATATGGCCTGAAACTTATTAGCTTGTGAGACCCTGGGCAAGTCACATAACCCTGCTCAGTTTCCTCATCTGTAAAATGAGCTAGAGAAGGAAATGGCAAACCACTCCAGTACCTTTGCCAAGAAAACCACAAATGGGGTCACAAAGAGTGGAACACAACTGAAATTACTCCACAATAAAAAGGCAAAGAAGAAATATCAATACCAAATAAATATGCACCAAATGGCATAGCACTCACATTCCTGAGGGAAAAGTTAAACAGTTTATTGGAGGAAATCAACACTAAAACTATACTAATGGGGCACCTAAATCTAACTCCTCAGATGTAGATAAATCTAACCATAAAATAGAAAGAAATTAATGCTGCGAATAGATCTTTAGAAAAGTTAGATATGATAGATCTCTGGAGAATATTGAATTGGAATAAATAGGAATACACCTTTTTCTCAAATATACGGAGCACCTTCACAAAAATCGACTATGTAGCAGGGCATAAAAACTTCAGAAACAAATGTAGAAAAGCAGAAATATTAAATGTACTCTTTTCAAACAAAAAGAAGAGCCTAAACATCATATTTCAAGAAATCATAAAGGAAAGCTGCCCTGATATCCTAGAACCAGAGGGTAAAATAGAAATGGAAATATTCCATTGATCACCACCTGCAAGAGATCCCAAAATGAAAATTCTCAGGAATGTTATGGTCAAATTCCAGAGTTCCCAGGTCAAGGAGAAAATATTATAAGCAACCAGAAAGGAACCATTCAAATGTTATGGAGCCACAGTTTGGATCACACAAGATTTAGCAGCCTCTATGTGAAAGGAATGGAAGGCCTGGAATATGATTTTTCAGAAGATAAAGGAGCTAGGATTACAACCAAGAATAACCTATCCAGCAAAACTTGGTATAATAGTACAGAGGAAAAGGTAGATATTTAATGAAATAGAGAACTTTCAAGCATTCCTGAGAAGAAAGACCAGAGCTGCATAGAAAACATGACATTCAAACACAAGGCTCAAGAGAAACATAAAAAGATGCAGAGCATTGTGCAAAACGCCCAGTATACCAGTATTCAAGTGAGGAGGGAGATTGCTGCTTCCCCAAGATCACTACATTCTTGGATTATGCAGAGCCTTTCGGATGACTCAGGCATCTATAGGTATTTTCTTTTCTCTGCTGAGAGCTATGGTTCTGTGGGTCTTTGTGAAGTACTGAGACATCCCACAGTTAAAGCTGAAAACCAGGGTCTCAGACATACTTTCCTTATCTCCTTTGCTTTCTGTTTCCTTCATTTGATGCTCTTCCAAGACTTCTCTTGCAAAAACCATCTGTCTCCTCCAACAAACAATATTTGGAGTTGTGTACACTGTGGCTGTTTCTTTCATTTTTAGCAAAAATCATCATAGCATTCTGGTCTTTAGGTTTCGAATCCAGGGAGCAGGATATGGGTTCATCCTAGAGAATCCAACTGTATAGTTTTCATTTGCTCTGCAACCCAAATGATCTGTCTAGAAACCTCTTCCCCATTCCCAGAGGCAGACACATTCTCTAAACATGGTTACATCATCATTGGATGTAAGGAGGGCTCTGTCATTTTCTTATATCATGTCTTGGTCCTGAGAAACTTCATTATGGCTTTTCTGGCTAGGGGCCTGCCTGACACTTTCAATAAAGCCAAGTATGTCACATTCAGCATGCTGGTATTATATAGTTTGGGGATGTCCTTTCTTCCCACATACCACTGCACCAAAGAGCAGTCAGTGGTGACTGTGGAGATCTGCTTCATCTTGAATGCTATGTAATTCTTCTGAGACCAGACAGGAATACACAAGAACGGATAAAGAATAATGTGGATGTTAGGGGCAGGAACCATTCTAAGATACTGGCTCATGACTTTTGCCAGAGGCACAAGAGGCTTGAAAATTAAATACATCATTCTGGCATAGGCAGTTTTGGGAATCTAAATGATGATTACTGATATGAGAAACTGATCAGAAATAGCTGTCTCTGGGCACTCAGATCATCAATAGCTAGAACAATAATAAAAATATGGCCTACCCATGAAAAAAAGAAAACTACAGACCAATTTCCCTAATGAAACGTGATGCAAAAAATTTAAATAAAATACCAGCAAGGAGATTATAGCAACATATTATAAAGTTCATATGCTATGACCAGGCTGAATTTATACCAGAAATATAAGGTTGGTTTAATATTAGGAAAACTATAAGCATAATTGTCTATATCAATAACAAAAAATCATATGATTATCTCAATAGATGCAGAAAAAGTTTTTGACAGAATGCAACACTTATTCCTATTAAAAACACTAGAAGGCATAGGAACAAATGGAGCTTTTCTGAAAATGATAAGTAATATCTATTGCAACCAAGAGCAAGCATAATCTTTAATGGGGTAAACTATAGGCTTTTCCAATACGATCTGAGGTGAAGCAAGGATTCCAATTGATCACCATTATTACTCAATATTACACTAGAAATGTGACCTATACCAATAAGCCAAGAAAAAGAAATTAAAGGAAAAAGCACGAGCAATAAGGAAATTAAACTATCATGTTCTGCAGATAATATGATGATATACTTAAAGAACCCTAGAGAGTCAACTAAAGAATTAACAACTTTAGTGAAGTTGCAGGGTATAAGAGAAATCAACACAAATCATTAGTATTTTTATATATTACCCACAAAACCAAGCAGGAAGAGATAGAAAGTGAAATTCTATTCAAAACAATTGCAGACAGTATAAAATACTTGGGAGTCTACTGGTCAAAAAGCACGTAGGAACTATATGGACACAAGCATAAAATGCTCTTCATACAAATAAAATCAGATTTAAATAGTTTGAGAAATATCTGTTGCTCATCAACAGGCCAATCTAATACAATAAAATGACAATATTACCTAAATTAATTTACTTATTCAGGATCATACCACGCAAACTACCGAAGAATTATTTTATAGATCTAGGAAAAATAATAAAATTCATCTGGAGGAACAAAAGTTCAAGAATATAAAGAAAATCAATTTTCAAAAAGTGAAAGAAGGTAGCCTAGCAATACTAGATTTCAAAGTATACTACAAAGTGGTAATCATCAAAATAATCTAGCACTGGATAAGAAATAGAATGGTTGATCAATAGAATAGATTAGGCACATAATATACAGAAATAAATGACCACAGTGACCTAGTGTTTGATAAACCCAAAGATCCAACCTACTGGGGCAAGAACTCACTATTTGACAAAAAATTCTGGAAAAGTGGAAAGCAGATTGGCAGAAACTAAGCATATACCAATATCTTACACTGTATTCCAAGATAAAGTGGGTACATGATTTACACATAAAGGATGCTATCATAAACAAATTCAGGAAACATGGAAGAAACTACCTATCAAATCTATGGAGAGGGTAAAAATTCATGACCGAACAAGAGATATGGAAGTTCACAAGGCAAAATAGATTTTGATTACAGAAATTTAGAAAGTTTTTGCACAAACAAAATCATTGAAGCCAAAATTAGAAGAGCAGGAAACTGGAGGGAAGACTTTGTGACAAATTTCTCTGATAAAGTTTAATTTCTCAAATATATAGAGAGCTGACTCAAATTTATAAAAACAGGTAACATTTTTCAATTGATAAATGGTCAAGGGATGTAAACAGGCAGTTTTCAGAAGAAGAAATCAAAGCTAACAGTTGTCATATGACATATGCTCTAAATAATGAATAAGTAGAGAGATGCAAATTAAAAGAACTCCGAGGTACCTCTCACACCCATATTGGCTATGACAGAAAAAGAAAATAAATGCTGGAGGGGATTTGGGAAAATAGGTACACTAATGCACTGTTGGTAGAGCTGTGAGCTAGTCCAACCATTCTACAGAACACCTTGGAACTGTGCCCACTGTGTAGACTTTTTGACACAACAATACCATTATTAGGTCAACACCTCAAGGAGAAAAAAGAAAAAAAATGGACCCATATGTAGAAAGATATTTATAGCAGCTCTTTCTGTGGTGGCAAAGAATTGGAAACTGAGGGGGAATTGGTGAATGGTGAACAAGTTATGGTATATGAATGTGATGGAATACTACTATGCTATAAGAAATGATGAAAGGGTTGGTTTCAGAAAAACCTGGTTAGATAGACTTAAATGAACTGATGCAAAGTGAAGTGAGAGGAATCAGAAGAACAATTTACACATTAATAGAAATATTGTAAAGCTGGCCAACTGTGAAAGACTTAGTAACTCTGATCAATAAAATCATCCACCACAGCTCCAAAGGACTAATTATGTAAAATGCTATCCACTTCCAATCAGAGGACTGATGGACTCAAAAGTGCAGATTGAAGCACATTTTTTTCTTATTTTTCATGCTTTTTTTTTTTTGGAACATGGCTAATGTGGAAATCTGTTTTGCCTGACTTCAGAGTATAATGGGTATTGTGTTTCTTGCCTTCTCCATGGCTGGGGAAAGGGGTAAAGGAAGGAAGAGAATTTGGATGTGAAAATAAAAATTAAATAAATGTTACTGAGTGTTCTTGCGGCATTTCACTCACATTTACAGATCAAGGTCATGTGAGACTATTTCTTCAGAAATGGATAATTCAAACAAGAGATTCCACCAAGATAACTCATAGTATTCTATTAAGAATAACACTGTTAAAATTTGAACAGTGGGAAGTATCACTTAAATCTATCCAATATAATCTTATTCATTTGTTTTTTTTAAACAATAACAACAACAAAACAACCAGAGCCCAACTTCATATATATCCTATAATGCGGCATTTCTTGAGGCCTGATATCATACTGTCATACCTGCCCTGACTACCCATTCCACCCACCTCCATCCTGGACTCTCCAAGTCCCTTCAGTTTGTTGTGTCATATGTCCTCTTGGAGAGCACAAAATCATATGGTGTAGGATCACATACAATGAGATGCTAGGGGTACTCCCCTGCCCCCACTGCTCCCATTTCTTAGCACATGCATGGAAACAGAAGCAATAATAACCCAGGCCAAAACTATCCTAAAGGAACACCAGTATTAGCCAAATGTTCCATAGTAAGTATGTCTTCCTTCCATTCTGATGAAGCTATTAGGGCATCTCTTCCATTTCCCCATAGGAAGCATATTTTGGCTGTGAAAATAACATGGCTGCAGAAGGAAGATATTTTATTAGTAAAGTCTCCATCATGAATTCTTATTCCAAACATGGTACAGGAGAATGAATGCAGACTGTTAGAAAAACAAAAGTGGGGAAGTTTTGAAAACAGTCTTGATTACCTTCATTTTCGAGGGTGCTAAAAGGCCTTTCATTCTGAAGGAGAACTTGTTTCAGCTCTTCTAATTCCGCATGTTCTTTGGCATACATTCGCTTCAAGTTTTCAACATGCTGAATCATTACTTCCACTGCTTTACTGACTCGGCTTTCCTGATAGGGGAAAAATATTGAAAAAAAAATAGTTCCTTTTTGTGAGGCAAAATAGCGGAGATTCTGCAAGAAGTCAAAACGAAAAAAAAACCCCACAAAACTACTAATCATTTCTCATTTAAATCTATGTTAAATATTAACTTTAGAACAACAAAACTATCAATAATAGATCCTATTTAAATAACATTTTGGACTTCTAAAGCACTTTTTTCCACAACTTTGAGGTAGGCAGGGACATATTATCTCCATTAATTAAATTAAAGCTAAGAACCAGGGTCCCAGGGCTAGTAAGTAGTAGAATGGAGATTTCAACCCAAGTTTTCTAATTTTAGCCTGTAGAAACTTTATCTGAGATCCCCAGCCATGAAAAGAATTACTAAATATAAAGTGGTCCAAAAGTCTTTGTGCAGTATTAAAGCTTAAAACTGCTTTGAGATTTTTAGGCTATCCTGTGTTATAAGTAGGAGGGCCTTTAGAAGTCACCAAATCCAACTCCCTCATTTTATAGATGAAGGAATTGAATCCTGGCGCTGAAGAGTCTTCCCCACAGTAAAAAAACAAACAAACAAACAAAAACAAAACAAAACCCTAGTAAACAGAGGAACCAAGCCCCAAACACAGGTCTTCAGCCTCCATATCCAGTATTCTTTGATCAAGAGTTTTGGAGACTTTTTGATATCTCAACTTATATGCCATTCTTCCCCCACACCCTCCATGCTATGGTTCTTTTCTGCAAGGTTGAACAGGTTACTCAGACATCAGGCAAAAGGAGGAAACTAAGATTAATATTTAATTGCTCTTTTCCTCCTTTAGCAATTGCTATATTTTGAAGAATGCTATCATTAAGTCTAAGTTATCAGAAATTAGCATCCAGAGCCTAGCACCTGGAGCGATAAATTTTGGTTCCAATTGGGTATTTACTAGCTATTTTACTTACTTAGGAAAAAAAGGAAACAAAACTTTTCCCACATAGTAAACTTGTTTTGTCCCATGCTATGGTCTTTTAAATTTATTTTTGTGACCCAATTTCTATGCTAAGTTCTAGCCTCTTCCTACTGTTATCACCTCCTGTACTCCTTTCTACTGGCCCTCTGTTTCCCATGGGCACAATTTTTCATCTTCTATATCTGTATTCTTTCAATAAACACTAAAATAAAAAAAAATCCGTATAATGAATTCCATATTCACAATTAATATATTCTATAATCAGAGACAGAATAAAATAGCTGCTAGAGACCCATTTCTGGAACCAGGAAGACCTATGTTCAACTCCTTCCACTGATACATACTAATTGTATGACCTTTAACCTCTCAGTGCTCTCTTAGACAACTGTCTGAGACTAAGTTACGGAGAAGGTGCTGAGCTACAGTGGCAAAGGAAATTCCCTCTACCAATTAAAGCATAGGTCCAGTCTCTATTCCTATTCCATATTTACCTGAACTCAGTTCAGCAAATATTTATTATAAATTTACTATGTGCAAGGTACTGGGGATACACAGATTAAAAAAAGTCCCTGACCTCAAGAAACTTAACCTCTACTGACAGGGTATAATATGGGCAAAGTTATGTTAAATATGAGGTGACTTAAGGAGAGAGGGACAAAGGGAGAGGGACGGAGAGAGGGGGAGAGCGAGAAGGAAAGGGAGATGAGAGAGAGAGAGAGAGAGAGAGAGAGAGAGAGAGAGAGAGAGAAAATAAGTAGATCAGAGAAGGGTTTAAGGAGGAAGAATCCTGAAGTTGGGTATTCTGAGAGGCAGAAATTAGGTGAAAGGGCATTTCTGGTATAGAGAAATAGCTTGTACAAATGCAAAGATAGAATTTAGAGTTTAGAGAATAGCCAGAAGTCCATTTTGTCTGGAATACAGACTGGGGAATAAGCTAAAATTAGGGTGGAAAGACAGACTGGAACCAGGTTGTAGAGGCTTTCCAATGAAAGAATGAGTTTGCATTCAACCTGATCGTGAACAAGGCAGTGACATGATTCTCTTTGTGACTCAGCAAGATTACTTTGGCAGCTATGTGGAATTATTGGGATTTGTTGTTCTTTTTGTTAATAACTAAAAGGAGAGCCTAGAAGCAGCGAAACTAAGTTAGGAAGCTGATGAGAAGTACTAAAGGCCCAAACTAGATTTGTGGTTATGTGAATGCAGAGAAGGGACAGATACAAGAGCTGATGTGGAGGAAGAGTCAGTAAGACTTGACAGTTGACCTAGAAAACATGTTGAGAAGAAAGAATTTTAAAATCATTGGACTACCTGAAAATCATGATTTAAAAAAAAACCCAGCAACTTAGACATCATACTTTAAGAAATCATAAAAGAAAACTGCTCGGATCTCTTAAAAGCTTAAAATACAGATCTCATTAAAAAAAAAAACTCTTAAAAAAGGGCAAAGTGAAAGCAAGAGTATCTAGCAGCCATCTCCTGAAATAAATCCTCACATGAAAACTTCCAGAAACATTACAAACCAAATACAGAGCTTCTAGGTCAAAGAAAAAAATGCGGCAAGCAGCCATCACTATGAAGAAGCAGAGAGCTTGGAATATGATATTGCAGAAGGGAAAGGATATAATCTTACAACCAATAATAATGTACCCAGAAAAACTGAGTATAATTCTACAGGGAAAAAATGACCTTTAATGAAATAGCATTCCAGATGAAAAGATCGGCCATGACAAAACTTAAAAGTGAAAACATCGGAGTCAAGAGAAACATAAAAAAGTAAATATGAGCAAACAATTATAGTGACTGAAAAAAGATAAAATGTTTACATTCTTATATGGAGAGATGACAAATGTCCCTTCAGAACCTGATCGAAAAGCATAGAGGAAATTTAATTAGAAAAGGCTGGGAGTGGCTCTGTTAGGTTTTTTTTTTTTTTTGATGATCTTGAAAGAAGTATGGAATGTGAGTAGCACAGGAATACCCCAGGGGAGAAAAAGGGAGAGCAAAGATAGGGAAATTATCTTACGTAATTGCGGTACATAAGAGAAATCTATAAAAACAAGCAGAAAAGGTTAAGGAATTTAATCTCATTCTTGCCTGAAGTGGTCAAAAGGAAGGATACACACACAGTTTGGTACAGAAACACATTTCATTCAACAGGAAAACAGATTAGAATGGGGGAAGGGAGAGAAGGAAATGGGAGGACAGGCAGATTAATGGAGAAACAAAACACACTGGAAGAATGTGCAAGCGTATTTAGAGCAGCTCTTTTTGTAGCAGCAAAGAATTGCAAAGTAAGGTTGAGTCCATCAACTGGGGAATGGCTGAACGTTCTATAGTATATGATGGGGTAGAAAACTATGGTGCCATAAGAAATGATAAAGGGGATGAAAACTCATATAAACTGGTACTGAGTGAAGTGAGCAGAACTAGGAGAACAATTTATACAATAACAATAATACTATACAGACAAGCAACTTTGAAAGACTTAAGGATGCTGAACAATGCCATGACCAGCTAGCATTCAGAGGGTTCATGATGAAACATACTACCCATCTTCTGGTCGACTCATGATACAAATTGAGACGTTTTTTTTGGCGGGGGCATGGCTAATGTGTTGTTTTCCTTGACTATACATAAAATACTTGTGAGATATATGCATATACAGGTATACATCTCATGAATATATTGTTTTTGTTTTTCAATTAAGTATAGGAAGTATAGGAGCATATGAAGTGTAGGAAGATTTTCATTGGCTAGAAAAAATAAGATTTAATTTTTAAAAGTTAGATACTAAGAAAAAAAAGGTCTTCCTGATACCAAGTCTAGCACTCTACCTGCTATACTATACTGTTATATATTATAATCATTTTTGTCTATGTCTTATCTCTCTTACAAAAGTAGGAGAGAGAGTATCTGTAGAGATAGAGTAAGAGTAAGTTTCCTGAAGGCAGAAATAGTGTATTTCATTCATTTACATATCCCCCACAGCCTCTTTCATAGCAGGCACTCAATAAATGTTTGTTCAATTGAATTGAAATGTAATACGTGCTTTGGGAAACCATTTGGCCAACAATTTTTATGACTGCATTAACCCATCCCAACGGTACACATTTTTTTTTAAAAAAGTTGTCATTTAGTATTTATAACTGTAAGTCCCATTCTTTCCTTTATAAATATGAAAACCAAGCAATTCTTGCTTCTAGAGAGTATACTGGACCACTGCTTTTAATAGAATCATGGATCTTATGACAATAGGTCTGAATTTTTAGATGGAATGTAAATTCTTATTTTTCTTGGGGAATGAAATCATCTTCAAGTGAGAAACAAAGCTGAGAGCTGGATCAAGCGCTTGTGTCAGGCTAGACTTAGTCACTGAATGCAGGAACCATCTGTGAGATCTCTAACCAGAAACTCCTAATAAAGGAGAGGAGGGATACGATAAATTTCCTTCTCTCCAGCCCCGGAATTCACACGTTGGAATGCAACCTCTTCCACTGATTAGTTGGCTCTTTATTTAAGGACAGTGTCCGGATCAGTCACGTGTCATTCCTCTCCAGGCTGTACACTGAACTTCCTCTGCTGTGGCCCAGCACCAGGTGCCTTTTTCTCCTCACTTCCCTCTTTTCATTTTCTTTTTCTATGTTGTCTTCACCTATTATAATGTAAGTTTCTTGAGAGCAGGGACTGCCTTTTTTTATATATATATAATTATGCTTATGTTCCTAACACTTAGGACAATACCTGGCCCTGTCCTTTATTGAGTACTTTAATGCTTATCCACTGACTGACTGCTTGATAATTCATAGTATTTTATGTTTAAATGTTTAAATCTCCCCTCCTCTACTCTCCTCTTCAACTGAGAAAAACCATTTGTATTTCTGCTTGCCTGACCTGCTTTCCCAGAAACTACAGCTTTGTATATATGAAGTAGATAAGAAAACTGCAGGGCTACAAAAGCAGCTGTGTAAACTAAAGCTCTTATACTGAGTAAAATCCTAGAAGATGTGTAAAATGTAGTTGTAAAAAGAATATTTCTTAAGGAAATTTCAAGTTCAATATGTTCTATTACACATTCCACATTCTATAAACATATATGCAAATCTAAAAAGACGCTTTTCCTGGTTTCTTCAAATGTTTAATAGCTCCTTTGTTTTCTTTTGCTGTTCTCTATCTCTACCTCTATCTCTAATGGCCACCTATAAACCAGAAGGTTTAACATATAATATAATATATCATATCATATCATATCATATCATATCATATCATATCATATCATATCATATCATAATATAGTTCTAATTGCCCTGGTTCTGGATACTACATAAGGAGACTCCCAGACCAGAGCCCAAGGCTATTGTGTAATAATAAAGGCCTAGTATTGTCAAATAGCCAGACCTGAGCCCAAAGAGACTGTCCCAGCCAATCACTGCCTCAAGGTCTCAGAGGCATATATCTTAAATAAAGGATACTGATTACTCGCATTAGAAGTAAGGCCTCTTCTGTCTAAAAGCAGATGACATGGGCCTACTGAGCCACAAAAAAGTGTTGGTTCTTAGGTTGGTGTGTGTATGAGATCAGAGACTCTACAGCCTCAGAGGAACATGCCCCTAATCTGAAAGCACTTGAGATACTTTAGATTTCCTGTACTTCCCGATCACCTGAGATTCAGTCAATTATGGCACATCCTTCTACAAAAGCCTTGCTTGCATTCATGATTTGTGCTTTCCCTTTGGTGGTGCACAAGCAGGTTTAGCACAGGAACATTTCACTTAGAAAGCATTTACTACTGAGAGCTGGAGCAACAGGCAGGGGAGAAGGATTACAGCTTCTGTAAATCAGCCCTTTAAATCCAGTACAGTAGATATGAAGACAAGAAAATCCTCATAGATTTGTCCAGACAGTAATTTTTGAAGTTTCAAATTGTGGCAACTATGAATTCAGATAACCTAGCAACTTGGGAACCCAAAGCTCTTAATTTATTCCCCTTGCAAATATATAAATATAAATAAAACCTGATTAATGGCTCCCAGCATCTCCGCCTTGCTAGCAACTCTCATTGTGCACTGGTTAAGGAACTTTAAACTCTTCTCCAGCTTCTTAATGATTTCCTGGGCTTGGTTATCATCTTCACAGAGAGTTATTAAAGACTGCATAAAGGAAAACAAATACATATGAGGAATAACAAATACTGCATTTCAGACAAAGCAGAACTGGAAAATGAGAAATGTAATAATACTAGAGATACATTTTTACATTGTTCCAAAAAAATCGGCTTCAAAAGTACAAGAGGGAGGAAGTAAGGCTAGATAGCATTTTATCTGAAAAAATATCTGGAAGTGTTGCTGAATTGTAAACATGTTATAAATAAAGAGTAATAAAGCAGCTAAAAAAGTTAATTTGATCTTAGCCTGAGTTACAACAGGAGTAGTTTCTGTTTAGGGCTAGAAGGTGACAGTCCCACTGTATTCCAGCATGTGCACATTTTATCTGACCAATACTCTTGTATTTAGTTTTGGATGCCACCATTTAGGAAGGATATTGTTAAACTGGAGAATATCCAAAGGAGGTAGCTAGGATAGTAGAGGACCTAATGATCATATGACACGAAGCTCATCTGAAGCAAATAGGGGATGTTTAACCTGAAGAGAAGATTTAGGAGGGGTGTGATAACTATCTCTGAGTACCACCAGCACTGTCTCCTGGAAGAGGAATGAGGTGTGATCTCTCTAGCTCCAGAAGGCAGAACTAGAAACAACGTGTAGAAATTTTGGACAGGTGTTTAGACTTGATAGAATTTCCCAAGCTTTCTAGACTTGATGAATTTGCTAACAACTAGAGACATCTAAAAATGGAATAGGCAGTCATAGAACATGGTAGGGTTCTCCTCGGTAGAGATCTTTAAATGAAGGCTTGGTGACTTTTTGAGGATTTCATAGAAGGGATTTGTGTTCAGATATGAGTGGCCTCTCAGATCCCTTCCAACCCTATTTCTGTGGACTACACTAGGGGATTAAGATGGTGGAGAGAATAACAACATACACTTATACAGTGTTATATGGTTATCAAGCTACCTTAAATACATTATCTCATTTGACTGTCACAGCAATCCTGTAATATGGGCAGTACATGTATTTCTCCTAGTCTTCAGAAAAGGAAACTGAGGTTCAGAGAGGTTAAGTGATTTGCCTAAAGTTACATAGCTAATAAGTAGATGCGCAAAGTCTCAAATCTTCTGGCCAAAAGTCAGAAGTATATTAAATACTTTACATAGAGTTAGGAAGACTTGGTTTTAACAAGGGCTTATACGCAGCAGGATTCAAAATAGATGCTAGCAGCAATATGGAATGAACTGAGAAAGTTGGTTCTCTTAATTGTACATACTTTGCCAGGTATTAGCTCTCATATTTTTCTCATTCTTATCACTAAATTTATGTTGAAATGAAAGCATAATAGCCCTATATAATGCAAAGATTCATTAAAGAAAACTTCTTTAGTAATTAGGTCAGTATGAAATCTCTATGAATATTTTTTCCATAGAAAAAAATATTGTACACATTGCAGGGCAGCCTGCAAGCAAGACTAAGGACTGTCTTTCCCACTATTTGCTACATAATAAAAACAAAGACTGCTCTCCCTGCTCCAGCTGTAACCCAAAGGCCGTAGTTTGAGACAGTGGCTATGTCAGGGAGAGTACTGGAGTGGGAGGTGGGTGAAGCAAGGGTGCTTTAACTGGTGAACTGAGGAGTGTCAAGTACTTTTCCTCATTTGTGCCAATTTACTCCTCTATGGCTCCACTTCTCATCACTGTAAATTTTCCAAACAAAAATCTCCCTCTCTGGCCACCACTCGCCTATATGTGAAGTCTCCTCTGGTTAGAATGTAAGATCCCTGAGGGCAGGGATGGTCTTTGCTTTTGTATTTCCCCTCCACTTGGCACAGTAATTGGCATGTAGTAAGTGCTTGATAAATGCGTCTTCATCCATTTGTTCATATAACTCTCCCCGCTGTTTTTTAGTCTATACCTTCTCCCTTTTACTCACTTCTTTTGTTATGAAGGCACAGTGAACTATACCCCTTTTGCTGCCAACACTTCTCAGAGTCATAGAGCTTACAAAGACCTTAGGGGCTATTTAGTAGATCTGAACTAGGAATTATATTTGAATCTCCTTGTAAGGAGTTGTAAGGAATCTCTTTACAACTTTTTGATAGTCATCCAGCCATGAACTGAAGATCCCTAGTTGAGGGGCAGCCCATGACCTCCCAAAACAACTATTCCATCTTTCAGAGTTTTAATTATTAAAGATCTTTTCCCTTTATATCAAGCCAAGACTTGCCCTGATCACAACCTGTACCCAGTGTTCTTCTTAGTTTAGCCCTTACGACCAAGTATATAAGTCTAATCCTTGTCTATCTCACGGTCCTTTAAATACCTAAAGATAACCTTCATTTCTCCTCTACAGATAAAATCTCTGAGACATAATGTTTCTAGGTCATTAAGTTTATGGACATGCTGTATGGCACAGTCTCCCGAACCCTGACCATCCTGGTCGCCCTCTTCTAGGGTCCTTCAGTGTGAGCCAGCCTTCCAAACCCAGGACTCATTTTTTACCTCTTCTCAGTACTGACCTAGTGAATCTGCAGTGACTGGATCAGCAAGGATAAAGAGAGGTGTGGTAAAACTTTGATGCTCTGTCTCCTGCTTACTACCAACCATTGCTACTCCCCAAGGCCTAGCCCTGGTTTGACAGGCAACAGGAGATCCAGTCCCCTAACTAATTCCATCTCACACCCTTACCAATTCTACTCTTCAGCCTAAATCCCCAATGCCAACTGCTATGCCCAATTCATTTCTGTCATGAAATTTTTGTAAGATTTACTCAGTTTTTGGTTTTTCCTTTTAGGTGTAGGGGAAGTACCCATCAGTCCTTTGTGAACCCCCAAACCTACTATTGTTATTTATGTGTATTTTAACTTTCTCTTTGGGGTCTGAATGCAAAAAGAGGAGGGAACCTTTTTGAATTATCTATTTCTCAACATTGCTAGAAATAAGTAAGACAAAGCGCTATCTTATTATTTCAGGGACAAGAGGGTAGAAAAAAAATTGAATCTTTGTTGTTTTTGGTGGTAGCATTCTTTTGGCTGTCATCCCATAACAGACCAGGAATAAAGAAAAATACTAGGCAATATTTAGAGAAGTTTCCTAACGAAGCATTCCAGAAATATATCCTTGGCTCTGTACCGTTAGTATTTTTTTCTCAGTAATTTCACCAATAGATCTATAAACACAGAGAAGGCATACTTATTACATGTGTAGGGAACAGGAAGTTGAGATATCTATCTATGACTATCAAAACGTCCATAGATGTCTATTGAATGATTAGATATCTCAACTTTCTGTGTGTGTATACACTTTCATCACCATCTCACACACACACTAATGGGAGACACCTTTGTGAAGCTCTGAGGAAAAATGATGACAGAACATGTGGGATCTAACATGCTAGATAATATAATTGGGATCTAAAAGGATCTCAGTAAGCTAAAACAATAGGTTGAATCTGAGAAAATGAAATGTCATAAAGATAAAATCCTATGTTTGGGTTAAAAAAAATCAACCTCAGGATTTTAGTGATTTTAGTGAACTGCAGGTCAAATGAGCTAATAGTGTGGCATGGTAGGAAAAAAACAGCAAATTTGATCTTAGGTTACATTCAAATGAATTCAACAAACATTAAATGCCTACTGTGTGCGAATCATTCTGTTACGCACCAGGGATACAGAAATAAAACAGTGCCTGCCTTCTAGATATTTTCAACTAAACATGCAAACACATAAATAAATAACTACAAGCAAATGTGAAAGGGAAAGAGAAGACAACTGGAAAGATTAGGGAAGGCTTCACAGAGGAAGTAGCATCTAAGTTTAGACTTGGAAGAAAATAAAAATTCTTTGAAAGATGAAAAGAACTGTTTGTAGGGCTACCCAAACTTTGAATGTTTTCTAGGTTGCAGAGTATAGAAATAAGGTCCCAAGTATTCTTAGTCTAACCTTTAATAACTTTAAACAGTTGGTGATCTCTTTCTTTAGATTCTCTTCAGCCAGATCCCGAGACCTCTCTTCAAGCTTGACTCTTTTCTCCAAGGTAAACCAGTCACACTTAAATCCCAAAGATAATCTAAGAAATTCAGCCTGTTACAGAAATAAGGTCAAAGGGATATAGGAATGAAGAGAGAAAATGAGAATTAATACAAAATTTGAATGTAAAGAAAGACATGAATGAATGATATATGCAGGGGCTTATTGAAGTTGCTTCTTAGTAAGCCAAATTCCAGTGTTGCCAACCAAACAGGATAGGATTCATGACTCATTTACACCTGTGTGAACCTAAGGATCTTTTTATATTTGGTAAAAGCCAAAAATAGAAAATGTTTCATACTTACCTCTACCTCTTTTTCATTTGTAGAAATGCTGCTGAACAAGAGAGAGAAGGACTTCAAACAAAACCCCCACGAAAGTGATAAAAACATTCATGGATTGTGGTAAAATGAACTTACTGGTCACTTTGTCTAAAGCTGACTGATTTAACACTGGTTACAGGAATAGTAGAAGCAGCAGTTTCTATTAAGGGGCAAAAAGGACATTATTTGGTTAAATCACATTAACTACTTAACGTTCCTTCATTTAGTTGAGTTCTCCTGAAGAATAAGTGGCAAAGAAAAGTATGTCATTCAAAGAGCCATGTCAGCTATAATACTGTGGCCCATACTGGATTTCAGTCAGAATGTTAAGACCACACTGATTCCAGTGATGAAGCCAAACACTGCAACTCACAAAAATATCTGAAATGTGGCCTGAGTCTCTCAAATTCATGGGATATCACAGCTGCTCTTACTGGAGCTGAATGCTAAAAAATATGACACCATTTCTTAGCAGTAATAAATACTAGCAAAATTCAAAGCCCTCAATAAATTCTTGTTGATTGAATCTTTACCAAGGTATTCCTCAATAAAGAAAAAAAAGGAAGATGAATGATTCCTCTGCAAGAAATGTACCTTAGAACTTAGCACCACTTTGGCAGAAGCCTGTGTTTTATATATGTATCACGAATATGTCAGGACTCATAGCTCATAAAATTGAAATGGCAATTAAAACTGTTCAGACCCTAAGGCAGGTGGGAAAAATGGAAGATAACCATCTGACATTAACATTTTGAGGCATAACTGCATAACTGGGAACAGGAAGGCTTTTCTAAGTGATATTCTGCAATATGCTACATCTTTATAGTTATACAAACAAATTGAAAGGTGTAGAGAATGCAGTGTCTCCTTTGTGCTTATTTTTTGTTGGTTACAAAAAAAATTTAATCTGCTAGATCAAGAAGTTGCTTCCAGTTCTCTTTCAAAAAAGTATCTACGAATTTGGAACTCAAAATTTTAGGGAATGAATGTTAATTTTTTTACACATAATTGGGAAATATTTAACAAAATAAATAAAAATATATTAAATTCCATCAATATAAAAATCATACAAGATTCTTGAAAGATGTATAAAAGCAGATAAATGTGCTTAACGCTCCTTGATTATTACTATTAAATGAAGGAGACAAGTATTTGCCAAAGGTGTTTGCTGTAGTCATGAAGGATCACCAGGACAAAAACAGAGATTGCCTATAAATGGTGAGGTCTTCCAGATTCTCCCTTTTGTGCATCATCAGCATGAAAATCTAGACTACTGCAGAGCCTCCTGATAAGACCCAGAATCACTCAAGAGAGTTTGAGATGAATGATTCACACAGAAAAGTCAAGTGGCTGAAGAACGTCTAATTACATCTACTCTCCAGACCAAGATACAGTTGGATAGGGAACCCACAGAGCTGCTCCATCTGTAATTATAGTAATAGAACATGTATGACACTTTAAAGCTTGCAAAGCACTATAGTTGTGTGTCTGTATATATATGTGTGTGTCTGTAATTTAGTTCTCATAACCTCTCTGTGAGATACATGCTATCTCCATTTTATAGGTGAAGGAACTGAGGTTAAGAGAGATTAAATGACTTGCCCAGAGTCACACAACTACTAAGTGTATGAGGCAGGATTTTAATTCAGGTCTTCCTGACTCCATGTTTAGCATTCTCTCTACTATGCCACCTCAGTGCCTAATCAATATATATATATATATTTTGAACAGATACTCCAGATGGATAATGAACAGGGCCCAAAACTGAATAAAAGGAGGTGGGAAGGCTAACTTGTCTGAACTGAAATTGGGCAGTGCTTTTAATGACTCCAATCTTCTTCAAATAAAGACTCATCTTTTTAATATTGTTATACTTCAGATGATACTATTTGGTTGTGAGTTAAGGAACAGCATAGTCTGAGAGGAGTCTGAGTAGTAGGCCACCAAAAAATCATTCATCTTGGGCATGAGTAGGCAACAACATATCACCAAAGAAGAATTGTGCAGGAGAACTTATATAAAGAGACATGAATGATCAGAAAACAGGTGGGCTAGTCATGTAGCGAGAACAAAGGGTAACGAGTGGACCACCCACTCCAAGGGAATATCAGGAGACCTAAAGAGAGATTTACAGATTGTCTCGGACACAAATAGAACAGGGAAATAAAGTATGAGTGTTTTGTGATTTTCACTGCTGTAGGGAATACCATTATCAATAAGATCACAGAATCACTGAAGACTCAAGGTGGAAAAATAAAAATAGAGTCAAATATCAGTTTTCATTTACTGTTTTAGCCCTAGGTCAAATAACAAGATTTTAGCTCCTCCTAGTGAGATTCTGCAAGTCCTCTTACCTCCTCCAATGGCATATTCTTCTTTACACTCTGTAATTGCTTCAGGTCTTTCTTTGGTTTCCTAAAATTTACAGAGATGAAAGACATAATAAAGAACCACTGGAGTACTGCTACAAATACAATTCTTCATAATGCTTTGGATTTTTACTCCTTATCAATAGACATTTAATGTGTATTTAGCATATGCAAGGCAAGGTCTGAAAACCTGGGGAAGAGAAAGTAGCATACTCTAGGATTTTATAATCTAGGTAGGGAGACAAGACATAAAGACTTGAAATTAATTGTTTACATCAATGGATATTGGCAATAAATGCTTCGAGTTCAGAGAAGGCAGAGATCACTTACTATAGGTTCAGAATAGTCTAAGAAAACTCCATGGAAGAGAAGGGATTAATTAGAATTTGGATATTTTATTACTCAGAGAGGAATGGAAAGGGTATATTGAACAGAGATGGGAGAAACACTGTGAGTAAATATTATTAGCAATGATAGCATACATACATATATAGTATCATAATTTATAAAGTACTTTCCTTACAGCAATCCTGAGAGAAAGACAGTAAAAACTATCATTATCCCTATTCTACAGATAAGGAGAGTAGTTCAGAGAGGTGTTCTCAGTTATTCACAGTCGTATGGCTAGAAAATAGCAAAAACCAAGACTTGAACATAGGTCTCCTAGATTGAATGTTAATGTTCTTCCTACTACATCATATGACCTCACTTCTAGAGAGGCAGGAAAGCACAGACCTTTGAGAGTTATTTTGATTTCATGAAGTGTGCTGATATAGAAAAGTGGTGGTAGACAGGACTTTTACAGTGTGTGTGCATATATATGTATGTATGTAGGCAGTGAATATTGTTTTCATTGGACATAAAATGTATTACCTCTTTCATAACTAAAAGTGTGGGATCATTATATAAGAGTCCTAATTATACTGCATAGAAAGGTATATTTGATAGCCTATGACATCACGGTCATTTTTGTAAATAATACTTAATTTTCAAAAAATTCTATTCACTTCATTAAACATTCATTAAGTCCTACAATATGTAAATCACTGTGCTAGGCACTTGTGATACAAGGATGAATAAGAGAGTCCCTAAAAAAATCTTTACTACCTATGAGAAGAGAAGTCAAGAGGAATGAACAGTGTTACTATTACCTGTAGAAATTAGCCTTTACTCTGCTGGCATAGTTTTTGCAAATCCAGGGTCACCATCGCTAAAGCCTTACTGTGATGTCTCATTATGGGGTAGAGGGAAACCTGGAATCTCAAAAGCTATACCAGGGGAGCATAGGCTTCACAAGTCTTACCAAGCTAGAAAGATTTCAAATAAAGTCCTGGAGATGGGCATTCAGGGTTACCCAAAAAACAGCCAGCTAAGTAGGGAGAGGCTCATCACCATAGGCTCAGTTAGCTTGTGAGGAATGTTTTTGGTCATAGCATTTGGTGAATTTGGTTTAGGAGGGTGTGGAAGGGTTGTGATTTGCACGAGTGGAGAAAAGTGCCTAGAATGGTACAATTGTGGATCCTTGAAGTATTAAAAAAAATAAACAGCGGAGTCTCAAAATATGAGATTAATAAATTCTGTTTATGGAATCTGTGATGTCATGACATTATGTTTGTGAAAGTTCTTTGAAAAAGTAGACTGCAATACAAATGTAGAATGTTATCATTATCATCATCTTCACCATTACCATCATAAAAGACCTTGGGTTTGGATTAGTCAACCTGTGTTTGAAGCTCTACTCACTAATTTATCTTGGCAAATCACTTAACTTCTCTGGGACACAGGTCCTTGTATATAAAATGAGGCTATTGGGCTAGAAGGTTTCTATAGTCTTTGCTAGATCTAATTCGATGCTACTATGATCATCATTAATTAACAGCATTGGCCTAGTCTCTTACCAAATTTAACGTGGTTTTCTTTTCATCCATAGAAATGTGAAGAGGAATATCTTCATTAGCTAATTTTTTACCTGTGAGAGAAACATGCAAAAGAGTAGAGGAAATAAAAAAGGATGAATAGACAGAGATGAAGGAAGAGATGAGGGGGACATGAACAGTCATTATGAGACTTTAAGAAGCGAACACATGTATGTATAAATCTACCCATACATAGATGCTCTAAAATTTAAAGTTAACTAGAACTGGAAAAACTCACAGAAGCAATTCCTTAATGTTCAAAGGCAATGGGTATAATTTGCTAATAAAAATGAAATAATAGTGCATAGCCAGCATGGTACTTATTTAGGGAGATGCTACCTACTCTCATAAATTCCATTCAACAAATATTTATTAAGTGCCTACTATATATAGGGTGCTAGAGATACAGAGACAGATGACACAGCCCTTGCTCTCAAGGAGTTTATAATTTAATAGGTGAAAGGAAACCCACAGTTATGTTAAAAGGGATAATGAGATACATAAACTGTATACTACTGTATCAATAAGAAATTGGGAAAGGGATGTAAACAATTTTCAGAATCATGACTACCTTTTGTGATTTGATAAATATATATATGTATATATGTATATGTATATATACATATATATATATATGTATGTATTGCGGATTCCATACATATGGCTGGTATGTGAAAGTGATTTCTTTTAATTTAATGCAATTCTCTTTAGAGAAAAAGGCCATAGATTAAAGAGGTAAAGATAATTTTTAATTTATATATTTTCCACTATTTAAAGCTATTATTATGATTATTTTTAAATCTTTAAAATTTTTATCATCTTCACTTCCAAATTTATCCCTCTTTTCTCTTCCCTAGTGAGCCCATACCTTGTAACAAAGAATAAAAAAGAAAAGTTAAAAAAGCAGCTCAGCACAATTAAGCAACATATCAATCATGTCTGACAGTATATCTAAAATGTTCCACATCCATATTTTCCTCTCTCCATAGGGAAGGGACAGAGGTATGCATATTTTTAAAAGATATATGAAAAGTTTCAATTATCAAGCATTTATTTTTTCTCCCTACCACCTCCTATACCACAATTGAACAAAAAAAGAAAAGAAAAAAATCCTAACAAGTATGAATAGCAAAGCAAAGTAATTTCTTGCGTTTCCCATGTCCGAAAGTATATGTGTCATTCTGTGTCCTGAGGCCATTGTATGTCAGGAGGTGGGTAGCATGCTTTATTTTTGTCCCCTGGGATTGTGGTTTACCATTGGAGTGATCAAAGTTCTTAAATTATTCAATGTTGTTTTCCCTCACAGTGTTGTTCTTATTATATAAAATATCCTTCTAGTTAAGCTCATTTTACTCTGTGTCAGCTTGTCCAAGCCTTTTCTCTTAAACCATCTACTTTGTTACTTTTTAAAATGAAGCAATAATATGTTACATTCATATGTCACAGTTTATTTTTTACCCTTCATCAATAAATAATTATCTCCTTAATTTCCAGCTTTTTTGCTACTACAAAAAAGAATTTTTATAATTTTTTTTGCATATATAGATACTTTCCCTCTTTTGTTGATCTTGTATTACTGGGTCAAGGAGTATGGTGAGTTTAGTTACTCTGGGGGCATAGTTCCAGATTGCTTTCCAACACGGGGGAGTTACAGCTTCTCATACCTCCTTTGGGGCCAAGGTTGATCATTAAAATTAATTATATAGTGCTAAGATTATTTTTGGTTGCTGTGCTATGTATTTGAATTCAAAATTTGTAATGTATACATTACTACTAACCCATCTGAAATATCTTTGCCTTGGGAGATGAAGTTTGTTTACTTTCCTTTCCCTATTTGGTCATTGGCCTAGATTCTCAATGAATGTGGCTAAAAGCCACAGCTTGTTCTCAGAATCACATGGCTGCAGGGACATTTTCAAAGGTCATCCAGTTAATATCATTACCTTTTTGGTGGACAAGATGCTAAATCATTCTGAAAAGATCAGATCAGATTTTAAAAATCTTCAGGGAAGTAGGTAAGGTATATAGGTCCTCTTTTAGTAAGCTATATCACTGTCAAATTGCCATCACTTTTAGGAAATTTTTAAGTCTCATCAAACATCTTCATCCTGCAGTTTAGATCCATTTCCTCTCACTCTGTCCTCAGAGGAAAAAAAGACAGCAAACAAGGCCGTCTTACCCCTTAGCTTTCTTACATACAATGTAACTCACTTCAACAAATATTTATCATACTCTTGCTCTATGAAAGGCCCTGTGCTAGAGGTTAGAGATACAAAGACAAAAATGAAGAACAAAAACAGTCCATTTCTTCAGAAAGCTGATATTTTACAGGGGATACAATATGTACACAGAGAAACAAATGCATGGTAATTTCAGGAAAGAAAGAGTACTGACAGCTGAGTTCTCTCAGGAAATATCTGACTATAAGTTAGCACCTGATCAGAATTTTGAAGTAACCTACAGTCTAGGAAGTGGAGATGAAGAGGAAGTATATTCCAGGACTAGTGTATAGAAGCTTGAGTTAAGAGGAACACAGTTAAGAGAAACACGGAACAATGTGAAATAAACCTGGAAAATCAGGCAGGAGGCAAATTTGTGGAGTGTTTCAGTGAGAGTTGCAGCCCAATACAATGGAAAAAAGACTAGCTGTGAAATCAGACATGCTACCTTTGACATGGTGAGACTTTTGTCAAGTCACTTAACTTCCCTGTCCCTCAATTTCCTCATCAGTAAAATGAACAAATTCAACTAGCATAGTGACCATACTCTTGAGTGGAGAGAAAGGGATAGATAGAAAAGAAGTTATTAAAGCAGAATCTCTAAGACTTATCAACTGACCAGATTATGTGGGGTAAGGGAAAAGGAAGAATTAAGTATGACTCAGGTTATGAATCTGTATAACTGGGATGGTCGTTTTACCCTTAACAAATAAAGGAAGTTTAGAGGAATGGATTTGGGGGAGAAGATTATGAGTTCTAGAAGTTAATCAGAGTTCCTCAACTTTTTGTTATGAAATACTCAGAGACAATAGTTTTACTATGTGCAGTTTTAGGATAAAAATAATTCCTTAATGCCATTTTTACATCTCACCTTGGTTTTCTATCATTATAGCAGCTACTGGTGCTGTTTCCTCTTTTTCATACTGCAGTTTGGAATCAAGATGATCAGAGGCCATAGTCAAAAATCCAGAGCTTGAATCTACAAAAAAGAGGAAGCAAACAAAATAAATACGATGCAAATGTATAATTTGCGTAAGTACTTATTTGCACATTTCAACACAGTACACAGGTACTACTTACCACTGGAGGGTACAGTACTGTTCATAGAAGAAGTGTGTCCAGGGGATGGTGTGGGATACTCACTGCCAGAAATATGAAAGTAGCATTTTTAAGGGTTATTATGGTTAAAGAATTATCTTAAGAAGTAAATGAACATGAAAAAAAAGATGGGCAAACCTTGCCTGCAGCAAACCCTCTGGTGGTGACTGATGAACCAGGCTCTCCTTTAAAAGAAATTACAAAGGGATATTCAAACTGATGCTCATTTTTCAAAAGGTTTTCATATGATTTCAAATAATTCAACACTCAATTTACCCTTTTTGTGATTAGCCAGCATTATAGTAGAAGTGGATGTGTTTTAATTTATACACTAGACAGACTCAATCCATAAATACATGTTAAGTTTCTAGCCACTAGTATGCATAGTTTCTCAAAATTTATCTGTAAATGAATTTAAATGTACTAGGAATGGTAGAAATTTAAAGGAAAACTCTTACATAATGTAAATAATCCTTAGGGGACTTTCAAAATAGCAAAGCTAGAGATGTTTACAACACAAATGTATTAAGTTATATTGGAAGCAAATCTCCACGAGCAAAATATATTAAGTTCCTTTGTATATATAGTCAATATTAAACAATTGAAGATTCAAGTTAAGTTCTGAGTTCATGTAAAAGTGAATCATAAGATTTAAACTTGATCTATACTTCATAGATTTTAGGGCACACAGAAGGAAGAAAGCTGGCAAGGCTAAAATCCAGCGAACAGAATAAATTTTATGTAAACAGCAGCCTCAGACTCCCAAATAAGCATCTCAAACTCTTTTTTTTCTTTTATTTATTTAATATTTTTAGTTTTCAGCATTGATTTCCACAAGAGTTTGAATTACAAATTTTCTCCCCTCTTCTACCCTCCCCCCCATTCCAAAATGGCATATATTCTGATTACCCCATTCCCCAGTCAGCTCTCCTTTCTGTCACCCCCCTCCCCCCCATCCCCTTTTCCCTTACTTTCTTGTAGGGAAAGATAGATTTCTATGCCTCATTGCCAGTATATCTTATTTCCTAGTTGCATGCAAAACTTTTTTTTTGAACATCTGCTTTTAAAACTTTGAGTTCCAAATTCTGTCCCCTCTTCCCTCCCCACCCACCCTCCCTAAGAAGGCAAGCAATTCCAAGTAGGCCACATGTGTATCATTATGTAAAATCTTTCCACAATACTCATGTTGTGAAAGACTAACTACATTTTGCTCCTTCCTATCCTATATAGCTTTGTTCAATTTTCTCCCTTGACCATGTCCCTTTTTGAAAGTGTTTGCTTTTGATTACCTCCTCCCCCTATCTGCCCCACCTTCTATCATCCCCCCTTTTTATCTCCTTCCTCTTTCTTTCCTGTGGGGTAAGTGTGTATGTTATTCCCTCCTCAGGTCAAATCCGATAAGAGCAAGATTCACTCATTCCCCCTCACCTGCCCCCTCTTCCCTTTCTAGAGAACTGCTTTTTCTTGCCACTTTCATGTGAGATAATTTACTCCATTCCATCTCTCCCTTTTTCCCTCTCTCAATATATTCCTCTCTCATCCCTTAATTTGATTTTATTTTTTTTAGATATCATCCCTTCATATTCAACTCACCCTGTGCCCTCTGTCTATATATATATATGTATATACATACATATATATGTATATATACATACATACATATATGTGTGTGTATATATATGTGTATATATATATGTATATCAAACTCTTATTTGTATCTTTTGTTCTACATCACAAATTAACTCCTCTGGGAGGAGTTCAATACCCAATTGTTGCTTCTTTGATTCTGTAACTTTAGACTTCTCACTGTCTCGTAATTTTAAATTTAATTTTTAAGACAGCTTGCTAATTTGTATTTAGATATGGCAAGCTGTTCATCAAAGCAAACAAATACTCAAAGTGTATCATTAACAAAAGTTAGCTTATTTATCTATTGTTTTGTCTTTTCACTTCCCTAAACATTCAAAACCACAGCATAGTTTTGTGGTTTATGCTCAACACATTTAATTCAAATTAACAGACACTTTTTAAACACATACTATGTGAAAGGTACTGTGCTAAGTGGTGGGGACATAAAGTCACAAGTGAAACAATCCTTGTTGTCAGGGAGCTTACGTTCTCCCAGGGGGATAACAACATGTCAACAGATGGATATAATGCAAGGGAATCAAAGGCAGAAGAGAATACCAACAATTGAGGGGATCAGGAAATCATGGAGTCAGCGGATTTTAGTCAGAAGAGATTTCATTAGTCACCAAGACCAACCCATATCTGAAAAAAAATTTCTTCTTATAAGATTCCCAACATAGAGTCATCAATCCTTTGCCTGAAGATGTGTAAAAAAAAAAAGTCACTACCACCCAAGGTAGCCTTTTAGATAGCTCTAATTGTTATGAAGCTTTTCTTGAACTCAAGCCTAAATTTTCCTCTTTCAAATTTCTACCCATTTCTCCTTAGTTCTATCTCTTGGGCCAAGGAGAACACAACAGATACTCTTTTACATGACAGCTTTGCAAGTATGATGACAACTACTTTATCACCTCCTAAGTCTTTTCTTTCCCCTGTTAAATGATCTCTGTTATATAGCTTTATTTTTTTAATTAAAGAAATGCTAATTGAGTTGAAACTAACAATCAAAGAAACAAAAACTTAATTTAAACTACTAATTGGAACGATTGAAATCAGTTCTGGCATGTTACCAAACTTTAGTTGGAATCACAGGAGTTGATGTTTCTCTAAGAAAAACCAAAGACATAGCAACAAAGTAGCTATTTAAATACCCCACTGTTACACAGAGGGTTCAGTATAAACTGCTGTAATTGTTTAAATATTAACAATGTTCCATAGACTACCTGGTACAAACTTCCTATGAGAACAATTTTCTAAAACATTTAGAAATTTAGACTTAATGTGAAGAATCTCCCCCCCCCCCGCTAAAAAAAATTTCCTAATTATCAGTTACCCAAAAATGGAATGGAATGCTTTAGGAGATAGATAATGGTTCCCTGATATGAGAGGTCCTTTAAGAAAATAATTACTTGTTGGGTATTTTGTAGAGGAGACTTTTTCCCCCAGGCATGAACTGGATCAGATGGTGACTGAAATCCTTTTCAACTCTGAAAAGCTGTGATTCTGCATCTTGTTCCAAATTAAACAAGCGCCTAGCAAAACAGTCTTCTAATTCACTTCAAAATCTTAAAAACAACTTGTTTTCATCAGGGTGGGCACTCCTTTGACACAGAGCATAACCTTTTCATGCCTTAGTAGATGGTGTTCTTGAATCGTAATGGTTAAAAATATTAATCATGTGCTGCTGATTATGATCTGGTGGTGAGCGTATCTAAGCTTTAGCTACTCATCCCTTGGAAAAGATTCATACAAAATGTCATCAATCCAAGACTTTTCAGCTTTTTAAGATGTGCCAGTGTTTATGCTATGTTGCACTAGCTTTTGAGGACTCTTAATAATCTTCACAGCATGATGAGATATCACAGCAGAACAGTAACATACTTCATAATAAAATTCATTTGAGTGTCTACTTATTAACCAGCTATTAGGCAGATGTTTCCCAAAGTTCTGTCTGAGGCTTGCTTCTCTCCTTACATTCTCTTAGTAACCCCATCAGCTCCCATAACTTCATCTCCATTCAGATGACATATATACACAAATACATATATGTATATGTGTTCATACACACACATACACGAATATTTACATATAGTGTCCCTAATGTCTTAAAACTGCTCTAAGACTTTTGGGACACCCTTTCTACATATGCATATTTCCAGCACTAGTCCCTACCTTGAGCTTCATTCTTTTATTATTAAATGCCTAGCATACATTTCAAACTTGAAGTCTCAGAGATATCTCAAACTTAAGTCTAAAAATGAACTCATCATCTTCTCAAACCCTCTCTTCTTCCTAACTTCCTTAACTCCTGCTGATGATACCACCATTTTCCCAGTCATCCAAGTTTCTTAACCTCAACATTATCCTGGTCTCTTCTCCCCATCACCCCATATACGTGATCAATTGCCAAACTTTGCTGTTTCTGCCTCAACATTTTTCACATGACTTATTCTACCTTCATACAACTATCACTTTAGTCCAGGGGTATGGAACCTGCAACCTTAAGGCCATATGTGGCCCTCTAGGTCCTCAAATGTTACCCTTTGACTGAATCCAAACTTTACAAATTTGTTCTATAAAGTTTGGAATCACTCAAAGGGCCACACTAGAGGACCACATGTGGTCTCTAGACCGCAGGTTCTCCATTCCTGGTTTAGGCACCCACCACTTCTCATCTAGAATAGTAAAAAAGCCTTCTCGTAGGTCTCCTTACGTCAAGTCTCTCTCATGTCCAACACATTCCACATCATTCTAACTAGTCTTACTGGAAATTAGTTCTCCTCTAACACTTTTCAATACAGCCAAACTGACCTGTTTTCTGCTCCTTAACACCATACTCCATTCCCAATCTCTGTGCCTTTCCTATGGCTATCCCATATGCCTGGAATGTACTCCTTAACTACAACTAACAAAGTACTCTTCCTTTAAGACAGAATTCATAGTGATCTCCTGAACTAAGCCTTTACTGATTCCACAATTAGTAGTTCCTTCCTTGTATTTCATTACTTTGTACATATTCACTTCATATTTATACAGATATTCATTTTCCTCTCTAGAATGTCAGCTTTTTGGAGTAGGGTTTATCTAATTTTTTGTACTTATATCACTACCATTCAATACAGTGTTTTTCCATATAAGAAGCATTTCATAAATATTTATTGATTGAGAAAAGAACTGAGCAAAGCTTTTGAAAGGCTTTGTTAGATTTATGCCCGTCAAATATACCACCTTGCAGTGAAAGATTATCTGAGTATTTGAATTAAGTTAATGATATATTAAGAATTTTTAATTGCAACTTCATGTTGTGACATGCCCATCACATCAGATAATGCAAGGATTACATTTGTCCACTGCTTTATATTTAATACAGTTATCTCTGCTTTAAAGTTATTGATGTTAGATCACCCAATCTTGTATCCTGTTGCAACTTAAATGATGCCAGCTAATATTCTATTGGTATTATTATTATGTAGTATAGATTCAAATTGTTGATATAACAAATGGATTGACAAAGGATATCCCACTGTCCTTCACTGTTTGTAAATTAATGTTAGTTACAGTCAAATGGCAGCTATCTTGTCAAAAAGGGGAAAACAAGAAAACACTCCAGTGACAAGTACTCCCCTCCTTTCTCTGTGTTGAAGGTACCATCACACAAAGTCAACAAGAGGCAATTCTCTGCAGAGAAGGTCAGAACTTTGGGTAAAACATGAATTGTTCCTTCATTTGGGTTACCGATATTTCTCGATATTCCATAACAACCAAAAATAAAATTTCATCAGATAAAGACCTCACTTCATGCAAATTGATATTATTTATACTCATATGAATTGTGGAGATTTAATATAGAATATGGTTTTCCTTTTTTATTGTTTTGGTCAAAGCACTTTAATTTCTCCAGTTTTTAGAAGGGGAAAACCAGGAATATCCCAATACTTCATTATCTCACAGTTTATAAAAGTTCTATTAAAAAAAACAACAATCAAATGAAAGGGATACAGGAAAAGAGCACAAGCGTTTCGAATCTGTTTTCAACAACAAAAAAATGCACCTTCATTTTCTTCTGAGTCATTCCTCTGAATCTCTCAATAGGAACATTTCAGTGAGACGTTTTAAAGATATAGCAGAGTGCTTTTGATAATTCTAAACATCTATTCTCATAAGAGACACAACAAATTTGTAATTCTAGTGAAGTAACAGAGAGTGATTGTGCATATGATTATGAGTAAAACAGGTAAGTGGGTTTGATATTAATCCCAAAACATTAAATTGTATGAACCCAAGCCATTAGAAAGGAACTTGAGTTTATAGTGAACACAAACTTAAACCGAACTAGATTCACCAATTTTTCTCACGAGTTCTAAGAAACCTAAGATAGAGCTCAAAAATGATGTTAGATATAATAGTTGTAAGAGACCTTTAAGTTAGTAGTAAAGGCTAAAACAATGTTTGTCAAAAATAGGCAAATACTGTCCATGGATAAAATTTACCAAAATGTTCATATAACTTTGATCCTTCAATTAGTATGAGAAGGCTTCTCTGGCCAAACTACTAATCCAGACTAAACAACAAAAAGAGAAAAGAACCTCTGTGAACTTTCTATACCATAGTCAGTATAGGATAATTCAGGAAGCAGAAATGAATGGATTATGATAAGACAAAGGCTAAAAGAAATAAAAATATTTAAAAAGTAAAAAAGTCCACAGACAAGGCTTACTTACATGGTGAAAAAGTCATCGAATCCTGCACATTCTAATAAAACATGGTGGAACAAAAACACCCTCATCCTATTCAGGGCATTCAAATATTAACCTGCACAACATTTGAATGGAAATCCAAAGCATAGAAATTTGTTCTTCATGCTAAGTGAACCTCAAAATGGGGTGGAGCAGAGTGAAGTAATGGGGGAAACAGATTCTCCCATGGGCTGGGCCACAGGATAATCCCAGAAAAATAGATATAAAATAGATAAAAAACTTTAAAATTATGTATATGGGAAGACTCTTTTAGCTGTATTTTTTAAAATTTAAGTTTGTCTGACTATCCTCCTGACTGACATAGCAAAACATTGGTTGGTAGTGCAAGTTTTCCCACAGATTAAAGTTCACATCACCAATCAATGTTCTGCCATGTCAGATAAGAGAATAGTGAAATTTAAATTAAAAACAAAACAAAACAAAACAGATCCGAGTCTTTTCATATACATATAAGCCTTGAACAAAGTAAGTCACTGCTAACTATATTTGAAGATATTGCAGAGAAACACAGAAAGAGCCCAGAGTCTTGTCAATATCATCAAAAGATCAGAAGGGTCAAATCTAAAAGATTAGCAACTATTAGAATCTGAATAAAATAACAAATAACAATTCCTAAGCAGTTTTCTTTAACTCTGGATAAATGCACATCATACCTTCAAACCTCAGTGATATTTTGGAGTGAATTTCTCACAGGTCTTAGCCTTCCTGAACCATTCTCCAACCTTTTCACAATGAAGAATATTCTTTGTCTTCTCAGTGTGTTAAAGTTATATACATGCATTAAACCAAGATGACAATTAGGACAGGCTGGAGAGCTACTGAGGTAATTAAAGAATTCGTAGGATCATAGATTTAGAGCTAGAAAGTATCCATGAGATCATCTGATCCCTCCTTACTATAAAAATGAAGAAACTAAGACACCAAATAGGTTAAGTGCCTCATCCAAGGTCGCAAAGGCTGTAAGTGGCAGAGGCAGTGTGTGTGAACTTAGGTTTTATGACTACAAATCTAGCACTTTCCTCATGAATTTGCCTCCTTTCCTCTATCATGACACCAGCATTCCATCTTTACCTCAAGAAGTTATAATATGAAAGGATGTTGTAGGTTGTTAAAAATAGTTTCACTTACATTTGCATAGTGCTTCAAGGTTTGAAAATCTTTACGTCGTATTATCCTTGAGGAAGAACAGAGACAAACGTGGACAACTTCGATCTCCAGTTTACCTGACCAGCATTCAGTGCTACCTTCTCTGCTTCATACTGCTCATGTGTGATTCTGGAAACTCTCCAATGATAAGACATCATGGGAATGGGCTAAGAAAACAAGCAATCCAAAGCTTTCCCCTTCCTTTCTTCAGAAAGTCAACTATACACATTTTGGTAAGCTCCATAGTTTTGTTGGAGCTTCCCTCTGAATTATCTAAGACTACCTGTTTCTTAAAGTGTATAAAATCTGGAAAAGAAATACTTAACAAACATTTATTAAGTGTCTGCTATGTCGCAGTCACTGTGCTACCTGCTGGGCCTACAAAGAATGGCAAAAGATAATCCCTGCCCTCAAAGGGCTCACAGTTTAATGGGGGAGAGAACATGTGGACAACTATAAAAAACCAAAGTATTTACAGGATGAATTACAATGATCAATAGCTAGAACTAACTGGAATCGGGAAAGGCTTTCTGTAGAAAATGGAATTTTTGCTTAGACTTGAAGAAACTAAGGTAGCCAGAAGGCAACCGTAAGGAGGAAGAAAGCATGGGGGACAGCTAATGAAAATGCCTGGAGTTGGGAGTTCAAATCAAGTACCCTAACAATCAGGAAATCATCTTTGGAATTATTAAATTCCATATTTTTAAACTAAGTAACACCCTCAAGGTATCTATGAGTAATAGAAATTGTAAGGTACAGAGCAATGAGTAACTCTGCTTTGAGTGAGGGGAGATCATCATTCTAGTCCTGCCTCTTGTCACTTACTAGCTGGGTGACCATGAGCCAGGCACTTAATGTGAGCCTCAGTTTCCTCAAATGTACAATGGAGATAACAAAGGTTGTTATGAGGATCAAATGAGAATGTATGCAAAGTCTTTTTTAACCTTTAAAGTGCTACAAACCATTTTTATCATCACGGCTAAGATCGGAAAACTTCCCATTAGTGGGCTGGACGCTAGGTCAAAAATTTTTTGGCCATGGCAATTAAGGAAACAAAGAAAAATAGGAAATTATCCTCAGTCCTTTGCAGTTCTCCTCTGCTTTTTCAGTGCCTATGGCAGACTAGTATGTGAGGAGGCAAAGGCTAAAGCATCAAATAGTTTTTACAGCCTTTAAACATGAACTTTTGGTACTCTAAATATGACATCTTTGTCTAATGACTGATAAGGTTCTACTAGTGAAACTGAATGAATGGGTTCACAAGTTTGCATAGGAGAGACAAAGTACTTATTGATATGTTTTCATTGTGTAAAAGAAAAAAACAAACATTTCATGGAACAGTCATGTCATATTACACTGATCATAACAAGTATTTATTAAAAGACCAGCATCTTGATAATTTTAGCTTATTATATATTTACTGCTCATCACGAGACTATAGAGAACATCTATAAAGAGCTCAATTAGACATTCCTAATTATATTTAAAAAACACTTTAAGATTCAGTGCCTTCAATGAAAAGGTGGGCATGAGGAGTATGGCAAAAAACATTTTAGAAAATATGGTTCAAGATAAAGAAGCGCAAGTGGCCAAAAGTTTGTAGACTACACAAGAGATTCCTGGCCATATGTTAGGAATGCTTTATAATATTAATAACTTAGAAAGTACATATACTGACTACATCTCAAGAGGCAGCAAAAGACTAGATATCAATGTGGAAGTAATTTCTGAATTGTTTATCTATATACAGCCAGATAATTGGCTTCTTAGAACAGAAGCCAAAATCAATACTAAATTAGTAGAAATGAAGATGAGAGGACAGATCATTGAAACAGCTCCAACTTGACTTTTTTTTTTTTTAACCTTTAAATATTTTCTTTTATTATACTACCAACCATCTAGGTCCAGTGAGCTCCCATCAGAGATGAATAAGTAAATAAAGTCTTTCATTGATGCCCTACTCCGATATCTTTTTTTTTTTTAAATTTATTTTTGACATGTTTGGTTTTCAGCATTGATTTTCA
>CM053623.1:148458532-148482802 GCA_028646595.1 Phalanger gymnotis
TGTGGGTTGAGAGGTCTGGTACACGCCACAGCTCGATATTTCGGGGTGCCTGGGCACTTTCCGCTCGTCTCCTGGTCTGGTAGGTCCGCGTCTGGTCTGTTCGCGCTGTGCGCGCTGCGCTCAGCTCCGCTCCCCTCTGCTGGGGGCTGGGAGGTCAGTGTGGGACCGACCTTACCCAGGGACCATCCAGGCTGTCCTGTGGTGGAGCCCTGCTTCCCTCTGCCACTTTGTGGGTTCTGCAGCTCTAAAATTGGTTCAGAGCCATTGTTTTATAGGTTTTTGGAGGAACTTGGTGGGGATCTCACGCCAGTCACTGCTTCCCAGCCGCCATCTTGGCTCCGCCCCCTCCAACTTGACTTTTTATAAGCTACCCAAAATAGGGCAAGGATAAAAGAACAGACATTAACATATGTTAATGTCTAAGTATGATTATCTGACTAAATCAGTTGCCACAATTAAGAGGCCAGAGGAAGCTAGAAACAAAATTTCAGTCAACAAAATTTAATCTCCAGGTGATGTAAAATATATATTATCAAAGGAAAAAATCAGTTTAAAACAAACTCTTTTTATAAAATATTACATAAGAGGGTGCAAAATTATGACCAGCATTGAAATAAGCTAACAGAAAGCTTGGGGAGAAACCCAATTAAGCCAGAAGAGGCTGAGAGCCTTTAAAGATGAAACTACAAGGACAATCAATAAATGAAAAATGGAAAAGATTTGCTAAGAATTTTAAACAAAATTTTCTCCATCAATGACTGTGGAGCCACCGTATTTGGATTATAACATTATGATTACTGATGTGCTACATGTGGAAATAGAAATGGCAGAAAAAGAAAACTAAGATTGGAAGTGTCACAGTGTTCATAGAGGAGCTCCATCATAGAGGAGCTCCAACAATTTTGAGAATGCTGAATCAGACTCTTAAGGTATCGGAAATAAAGGAAAATACTTAACGGTGAATAAAAATCCCAGACATTTTTACTAATGAAAAAAGGTGATCCAGAAAGTCTCAATAACCATAAAATCTTTATGAGAAAATCTACAAAAATATTAAGAGCATCCTTGATGAATCAAGTATTTACTAAGTGTCTACTCTCTACCAATCACTGTGCTAGGTGCTGTGGATACAGGTACTGGGAATCAAACGGTACCTACTTGCAATGACCTTGTAATGGAGTGGGAACACCAAGTTCATATATAAATATATACAGCATAAACATAAAGTGGACAAATACAAATATATCCAAAGTAGTTAGATACCAAGTGGTTTGGGAGGGAGGGTACTATTAGTCAGGGAAATCAGTAAAGGCTTCATATAGAAGATAATAGATGAGCTGTATCTTAAAAGAAGAGAATGACCCTGTTAAGCGGAGTTAATGAAGGAGTACCTTGCAGGCATGAGGGACAGCCAATACAAGAGCACTGAGATGGGAGATGGAGTGTCATGTATGAGGAACAAAGCAAAAGCCAATTTGGCTAGTTTGAAGAGTGTATGAATAAGAATGATGCCCAATGATTCTGAAAAGATAGGATGGGGCCATGTCGTTAAGGGTTTTAAAAGTTAAACTGAATTTATAGCTTATCCCAGAGAAAATAGGAAGCCTCTGGAGTTAATGGAGTAGGGGATTCACAAGGTCAGATGTGAGCCTGAGGAAAATTACTTAGGCCCCAGTATGCAGTCTGCACTGGATTGGGGAAAGACTTAAGTGAGGGAGACCAATTAGGAGACTTTTACTAATCTGGATGAAAGCTGATGAGGGCCTGAACTAAGGTAGTAGCTATGAGAGGGCAGAGGAAGGGTCAGATGTGAGGCAGGCTGGATGAATGGCGAACTGTGGGAAATGATTAGATATGTGGGATAAGGGAGAGTGAATGATTCAGGATAATGCTGAGAAGCATTAGGAGAAGTCTGGGAAAAGGAAGAATTTGGGGGAAAGATGAATGGAGTTAATCAGCTTTCAAGCATGTAATAAGGACTTACTATACATAAGGAACTATGCCAATGGGTAAGGATACAAAGAAAGTAAAAACAGTCCCTAACCTCAAGGAGCTCATCTCTTTCTCTCTCTCTCTTTCTCTCTCTCTCTCTCAACACACACATAAACACAGATGTGCATATATATATATATATACACATGTGTATATATGTACATATCTTGTATGAACATAGCTTGGTTGCTTTTTATATCTTATATACATTTTAATATTTAATATATTTAAAGGAAATCTCAGAGGAGAGACATTAGCAGTGGGAAGACTGGACTAGATCTCCTGTAGAAGGCAGGATTTGAGTTGAGTGTCAAAGGAATCCAATGAAGCCAGGAGGCAGAGGATGGAGAGAATGCTAGGTTCAAGGAGTAGAAAGAAGGCCAGTGCAGCTTCCTAGGATGCATGGAAAGGAGTAAAGTGTAAAAAGAGTGAAAAAGCAGAAAGGGGCCAGGCTGTGAAATGCTTTAAAATTCAAAAGCCTTTTAATAGTTGATCCTGGAGGTGATAGAGAGCCAACAGAATTTATTAAATAAAAGTAGAACTGAGAGAACTTGGCAAGAGATTGGATGTGGTGGGCAGAGTGTGAGGGAGGAATTGAGGGTGACACCTAGGTTACAAGCCTGGGTTACTGGGAGGATGGTGATATCCTTGACAGCAACAGGGAAGTTAGGAAGGAGAGAGAGTTTGAGGAAGAAGATAATGGCTTTTAGACATGTTGAGTTTAAGATGTGTATAGAACATCCAATTAGAGAGAGGCAGTTGGTCAGAAGAGAGATTAGGGCTAAACAAATAGGTCTTAGAATCATTTGCAAAGACATAATTAAATCCATGGAAACGAATGAGATCACCAGATGAAATAGAATTCAGGACGAAGAGAAGGGTAAGACGGAGACTTAGGAGACACCTATGGTTAGTAGGCATGACTTAGATGAAGATCCAGAACGGAAGCCGTCAAGTGGGCAAATCAGAGAAGAGTAGTACCATGAAAACCTAGAGAGGCATTTGTGTCCAGGAGAAGAGGGTGATCGACAGTGTCAAAGGCTGCAGAGAGGTCAAGAAGGATGAGGAGTGAGAAAATGTCTCTGTATTTGGCAATTAAGAGATCGACGGCAGCTCTGGAGACAGCAGATTCCTATGCACAGACATGATCCTACATATCTTTTAAGACCTTGTTCGTGACCCATTTTCCTAATGAAGGTACTTCTGAGGTTCCACTCTTTTCTTGGGACAACTATTCCTCTAATTAATCATCATACAGTTTGCCTTTATTCTATTCTCTATAGAATTCTAGAATAAAAGTTCTTAACCTGGAGTTTGTGAACTTGTTTTTATTTTTAATTTTGAAAACCGTATCTTAACATTATTCATTTCTCTTATAATTTAAAAAATATTTTTATGCATTTAAAAACATTCTGATGAGGAGTCTTTAGGCTTCACCAAACCCCCTGGTATGTGAGCAACAGATCCCAGCATGTCCTTTTCACAACTCTTATTATTGTTTTCTTATCCAAAGAAGCAGTGGATGCCCTATTCGATCTGCAAAGTTCATTTTCAGCCCAATACTCTTTGCTGTGAACTTGAAAAACAGTCATCCTCCAGAAGGTTGCTTATCTTTAATCTCAACATTAGGTAAGCCACAGGGTGTCTCAGAAACCTTCCAGGTTTTGATGATTATGAAGAATTTCGAATTCTTCTACTATATGGTCTCATCATGACTATCTAAGCACCAACAAGCCAAGTAAACTGAGGGCCAAAGCAGGCTGCTCTAAAATTGAAAATAGGTTTCCCTGGCTTGTCATCAGAATATCCAGAATTAATATCCACATTCTCTCCCTCCCTCCTTCTCTATTTGCTTCTTTTCTGTCTCTCTTTATCTTCTGTCTTTCCCTCTTTCTGTCTCACTCTCCCCCTCACCTTGTCTTCTCTTTCTGTCTGTCTCTCCCTCTCACTCACTCTTTTTCCCAGAGAAAAAAAGTATAATGACTTCCTACTTCAAAGAGCAGTAGCATTACTGTTCTAATCTCCCAGATGAGAAAACACTGGCGACTCTGAAATTAATCCTCTTCTTCATCACTTATGTAAAATTCTCTATCAAGTTTTGTCATTCCTTCCTTGGAAATGTCTTTAGGATCCCCTCCTTTCCTCTGTATTCTTGAAGCTACTGATCTAATTTAGCCTCTTAGTTATTGCCTAAATGCTTTGATTCTCTTCCTTTCAGTTTATGCTACATACTGATGCCAGACTAATGTTCCCAAAATGCTGCTTATTTCATGTCACTTTTCTGACCTATAATGACTTATTGTTTCTTATCTCATCAATTCCTGGCTTTCAAATGTCTCCATGCTCTGTTTCTTATCACTCCCCAATATACTCCTCGCTTCTGTGCTTTGGTAAAACAGGGTAAAAAAATGTTGTCCCTACCCCATGCATGCCATGATCATTTTTGCTTCTATATCTGTCTTCATGCTGTCCTCCTAACAGAAATGTCTTTCCCCCAACAAATATACATATAATCCTACATACCTTTTAAGGTATAGTTCATGACCTACTTTTCTCATGAAGCTTCTTTGGAGGTTCTACTTGTCTCTTTTTTTTGGAACAACTATTCCACTAATTGTCAATTGCACATAGTTAAATTTTTAATTATTCTCTTTAATTTTGCTTGCTATTTAGATCATTGGTTTCTTTACTTTTTTAATTTAATTTTTTTATTTAGTATTTTACTTTCCCCCAGTTACCACTGATTTATTTAGAGGGGGAAAAGTATCTTCTGTTTCCAGTAAAATGTTTAATACATGCTGCTTACATTGTAGGCACCAGATTAATTTTTGTCTGTTTAGCTGATTATTAAGTTCAATATGAACTAGAGAGTAGACATCAAGGAGTTTTCCTTTTTTAAAAATGTATCTATAAAACTAAAATAATAAATATTCATGAAGGCAACAACAGGTTAAGACAGACCTGAGAAAAGGATAGAAGATTTGTCCAATACTCACCTTCACACATAGATCATCCATTGTGGTGGAAGCAAGAAGATGTGCAGTTGTCTGGACACCAACTGAGACAACTGAGCACCTGGCAGTAGAAGTTAGAATTGAATGTTTATAAGTGAGAAAGTATAGGCTCTTCCCTTGTATTTAACCTAGGAATAGATGCATGTCTTTGGAAGCATCCTAAATTATATAATAGCTTCACTTCGAATTCTCTAAATCCTGAAGGATGAAGCATTATGCAAAAACGTTCCCAAACCTGTCAACTAAAGCTGACAAACCACAGAGATGACAGGTGAAAATGAAAATAAAGAGTTTGCAATTCAAAACCTTGCTTCCTCACTCCTGGATGCTGAAGTGAAGCTTCTTTGGTGAAGACAATAGCCAGCAATGTAATTAAATTTCTGAGTCTAGGAGAAGTTAGTTGTTTAATTCAGACAAGTGCTCAGACCCTAGCAGGGATATGGATCAGAGAAGACTTCAAAAGCTAACACTGCATTTCCTAGGAATTGATAGCAGAAATAATTTTCAGTTTGATCAAGGGAACTGGTAGGTTCAAAACAACAGGACATTTTAAGCAGGGCAATTTGCTTTTGAAATTTTGAAATGCTTGTTGAGAGAGAAAGAATACTACTTGATAGTTCAACAAATCTTTCTATAATAGTTACTATGTGCAAAATGCTGAACTAGTTGTAGAGATATGTGGAAATTCATTCCTGTTTTTAAAAGGTTGATTTGTTAGAAATTAGAGAACTTACATTGCTACCAAAAAAGTTGAGAAAAACATTGCTCTGACAGACCTCTAAACATCTAATTGTCGTTCAATGACATATTCAACCCATCATCTGTTGTCTTACTTGTGTCCTTTGAGTGTTATGTCCAAAGCAGACTCATCTTTCACTTCTCCATAGTCTGATCTTTCACATGAAAAATGTACTCTGTTTGACATACATGAGAGATTTGCTTTGTTCAGTCTTGGTGGCTTTGTTTCTAGATGTAAGGCATCTGTATTTTAATAGGCATACATAAAAATAAATATTAATTTTTGAAAAATAACACTACAAATGAAGTACATTCCACTTAAAAAAACTAACTACATCATTACTGTAATGCAAAAACAATTCCATTCAATAGCAGGCTGTTCACGAGTTCTTAAGAAAGGCATGAGAATAGTCCAATGTGCCATAGTTGAATATTGACTCTATCCCAGGTGGATGTATGGAAGCAGTGAGAAGGATGGGGGAACTAATACCATCTAAACAGTAGCTGATCTTTTCTGAAGACCTCAATTGTTTTGCCTACCTTGTAAAAGGCAGACCCCCACAGCTGGCTGGCCACAGACCTGCCTGACTCTTCAACCTGTTGGTTAGTATGAATACACACTGTATAAATTGCTACTTCTTGAACCAAAGTTTGCCCAGGAAAATTAAACAAAATATTTAAAAAAACTAACTGCAGAAAAATTATGCAAGGTTAGTTTGCAATTCTCAGAAGCCAACTTGGTTGAATATAACCTATTGAAGGTCCTCAGAGATGTCTCTGCCTTCACCTTATGGAATGGTCCTTGAAGAAGATGCCCTAAATGCTCTTTGATGATCTTTTGCTCAGGTATCTGGTAAAGAATCAACCAACAAGTATTTAAATATCTGCTACATTCCAGGCACTGTGCTAATCAATGGGAATACAAAAATAAAAGTGAAGTCCCTGCTCTCAAAGAATTAATGGAGACAACAGGAACACACAGTATATCATTATAAATAAGACACAAGGTTGTTGTTGTTGTTGTTGTGTTTGTCCTTCATTTTCAAAGAGGACCATGACCTCAAGGAAATGATGACATGACTTGTACTTGAGTGAGGGAGGGCTGTGCAAGGTCACCAGCCTCACTTTCTCCTCCAGATCCATCTGGATCTAGTGATCAGATATTTACCAGGAGGACTGCAGATGACCCAGGATGCACTTGGAGATCCTGGCCCTTTTAGGCTAAGGCCTTTTCATGTACTTGCTTCGAGTGAGGAAAATAATGCCCATTCAGTGAATAGGCCTCTTTAAAAAGTGAGTCAAGGGATGGCCCTTTTAATTAGAAGAAAGAAAAAAAATCAAGCTGGGAGGGAAAGACCCTCAGGGTTGCTGTTCCAAAGAGAAACAGTTACCATTGACATTCACTGTAGTCCAGGAGGGCCCAAAATACAGCCATCAAGTGGAGCTTGGGCAGAGACCTATTTTGGACCAATCTATGAGCTTCAGAGTGAAAAGGAAGGAAGGAAGGAAGGAAGGAAGGAAGGAAGGAAGGAAGGAAGGAAGGAAGGAAGGAAGGAAGGAAGGAAGGAAGGAAAGAAGGAAGAAGGAAGGAAAGAAGGAAGGAAATCTAGTCAGTAATCCCAAAGTTAAGTGGGTAGCTTCTGGCCATCAAAATTTACCTTCCTTTTGTGAGGAGAAAGAGATGGAGAAGGAGGGAGAGGAGGAGGAGCAAGAGGAGGAAGAAAGAGGAGAGGGAGGAGGAGGAGGGAGAAGGAGAGGACAAGCTGAGTTCCCAAGTAGCTGGGTCCCCTTTCAGTTCACTCTGTTCACACAGTTCACCCTGAAGCTCATAGATTGGACTAAAATAGGTACCTGCCCAAGCTTCACTTAATGGCTGTATTTTGGGCCCTCCTGGCTTACAGTGAATGTCAACAGTAACTCTTTCTCTTGGGAACAGCAACCCTGAGAGTCTTCCCCTCTCCACTTGATTCTTTTTCTTTTTCTGATTAAAGGGGCCATCCCTTGACTCACTCTTAAAGAGGCCTATTCACTGAATAGGCCTTACCTCACCCTAAGTGACTATCTGAAAAGGCCTTAGCCTGAAAGGGCCAGGGTCTTCCATTACATCCTGGGTCATCTCCAGTCATCATGATGAATATTTGGTCACTTGGATCCAGGAGACAAAAGGCAACATTGAATGGGAAAGGACTAGCAGCCTGGAAGAAGGGGGACCAGCTGAAGAAGGTGGCATTTGGGCTGTGTTTTGAAGAAAAGCAGGATCTCCAAGAGGGAGGCAGCAGAACAAAAAGGTATGGTGACTGGAGGAGGAGGTTTGTGTGTGAGGAAGACCAAGTAAGACAAGATATCTAGACCACAGAGTGAGTAGAAGATAATAATGTGTAAGACTGGAAAGGTAGGAAGGGGTCAAATTGTAAAAACATTTAAACAAGGAAAGATGGAATTTATATTTGGTTATTAAGGTAATTGGCAGCTATTTTAGCCTATTGGTAGAGAGATGACATATTATGACCTGTGCTTTAGGAAAATCACTTTGGCAACTGTGTGGAAATAGATTGGAATGGAAAGAGACTTGAGGCGGGGAGGCCAAATGTAACAGAGAGGCTACAGAAATGGTGTGGAAGAGAGGCTAAGAGAGGTAGCTATGTGAATGTAGGGAAGGAGACAGAGGCAGCATCATGGAGGGGATGGAAGAGCTAGGTATAAACCACTCCTCAGGCACCGAGTAGCCATATGACCATAGATAAGTCACAATCTCTTTTTCCTCGCCCGTAAAATGAAAGAGTTATACTGGACGGACTCTATGACCACTCTTGCCCAAAGTCTCTGGCTTAAGTCCTACAGCACTTATTTATTTCCTGCACTACACTATGACCTCTGGACCTGTTTCTTGAGTTGTAAAATGAGGGGGTTAAACTACATAATCTCTAAGACCTAAATTTATGATTCTATGATCCCTACTTCTAGACTGCAAACTCTTTGAATGCAGGACCACATCTTACAATTCTTTCTCCCTTACAACCTGATATTCTCTTATACAGTGTCTCACACAATTATGCACATTATTCATGAGTCAGCCTTACTAGGTCTATTGAAAGGGCTTATGATCATTTGACCAATCAATCAACAATTATATATTAAATGCCTACTAGTTCATAGGCATTGAAGACATAGATACAGAAAAATGAAAATCTCTATTTTCTAGGAGTTTATATTCTACTGGAGGAGACAATATAGATGTGTAAGTGTGTGTGTGTGTGTGTGTGTGTGTACAGAATAAATACATAGTAGTTGGAGAGGAATGGCGTAAGTTGTTGGGGTGGATCAGAAAGAAGGAAGGAAACAAGTATTTATTAATCGCCTACTATATGCCAGTCATTGTGCTAAGCAATTTATAAAAATTATGTCATTTGATTGTCACAATAACCCTGAGAGGCAAGTGATATTATTATCCCCATTTTACAGATGAAGAAACTGAGGCAAACAGAGGTTGAGTAAATTGCCTAGGGTCACACAGCTAATAAGTGCCTGAGGCGGGGAAGGCTTCACGTAGGAGGTGGTGCATAAGCGGCACCTTGAAGAAAAGGAGACTCCTATGAGGTAGAGGTGAAGAGGGAATACATTCCAGATAAAGTGGATGGCTAGTGCAAAGGCCTCCCTTGAAGAGAAGATCTGTATCATGCTTTGTTTTTGTATAACTGGCACCTAGCATCATGCCTTATACAGAACAGCTGCTTAATAAATGCTTGTTGAAATAAACTGAATAGTAAGATCTAATTAAGTATTTGTGGATTGACTGACTAAAAGGGATACAAACACATATGTCCTTTATCCCTTACTTTAAAAGACACACGCTAGCATACCTTCTGTCCTTGACAATGTCTGATTAGGCAGACTGTAACAACAATGCATACTTACCTAGCAGAGGTGTATACCAGCCTGCAAGCTCCAAGTTCAAGGGTGGCTCATGTATTCCTGCTTCTTGAACACAAGAATTCTTGAGGCAGAACAGTCTCTAGCAGAAAAAACAAACCCTTATTACCGTTTTCTTCTAAACTTACCTGTCTCCTGAGCTTTCCTGTCAGTCTTGTGGGTACTACCATTCAGTCAGTTACCCAAGCTCACAGCTTCGTTGCTGTTTTGTCTCCTGACTGTCACTCACCCACATAGCCAAGCTATTGCCAAACCTTGGGGCATCTTTGCTCTCTACAACATCTCTCATATGTGTCATCAGATGATAGTATGAAAAAGAGAGGGAGGGAAGGAGGGAGGGAAGGAAGGAGAGAGGGAGAGAGCAAGAGAGTGAGAGAGAAGAATGGGAGCTTACAGGGCATCAAGACCAACCTCCTTACTTAACAGATGAGAAAACTAAGGCCAAGAGGTTACATGACATATCCAAAGTAACACAGCTATCTAAGTGTCTCAGAACAGATCTGAACCCTGGTCTTCTTTACTCTGAGATCAGACCCTATCTACTGCCTCTGTCTTCTTCTCCTTGTTCACTCACATGCTCACCACCCCAGTCCAGTCTCTCACAGTCTCTCCCTTGGATGATTGCAATTGACCACTCAACCTCTGGTCTCTACTTATCATAATCTACCATCCATACAGTGGACAAAGGAATTTTCTAAAACTAAGGTCTGATCATTTCATTCCCTACTCAATGATTTCCAGTAGCTACCAGTTACTTTTAGGATCATATAAAAATTCCTCCTTTTGACTTAACACCTTCCACTCTTCTTACACGCTTGCATCATCTACATGCTCTATGGTTCACTTGTACTGTTCTCTTTGCTCTTCCTCACACATAACAGTCCATCTCCAGTTGTGTCCTTGTACTGGCAGTTTCCCATGTTTTGAATGTTTTCCTTCCTGACCTCTGCCTCTCAGGGTCCTTAGTTTCCCTTGAGTCTCAGATCACATGATATGTTCTGCAAGAGGTCTCTTGGTCCCTTTAGGTACTGGTGGCTTCACTCCCAAAATATCTATATTCATTTTGCATATATTCTGTATATCCTTATATATACACACACATACGTATATTTTATCTCCCTTATAGATCCTAAGCTCCTTGAGGTGAGGGACTGTTATTCATTTGCATTTATGTTTTTAATGATTAGAACAGTATCTGGCACATAGTAGGCACTGAAATGCTTGTTGATTGAGCTACCTTTCATTTTAAAAATTAAGTCTTTCATGTTTCAGTTTCAGAAGCAGATGGAACTTTTCAGGTCCTTTACTCCAACACTTGGTACCTTCTCCAACAAGTAATTCTTAGTCAGCTTTTTATAAATGTAATAAGGAAAGGGAAACAAGTTCATCTAAATGATTTTAATCATGAAGTTAAAGTTTCAGGTTTTTCCTAAACTTTAAAAAAGTATTATTTAGCTTAGGTTATAACAAGAGACAGTATGGCATGGTGGGAAGAACACTAAACATGGGACCAGAACACCAGGGTTCGAATCCTATTTCTTATACTTACTAGTTATGTGTCTCAGTTATTTCTCCTACAAAATCATGATAATAATCACTGTATGATATATCAGGGCTGTTATAAAGGGAAGCATTTTAAACACCATAAAGTGCTATTTTATTATAATCAATCATTTCCTGGAAGCATTAGGCAACACTAATGTAGTACCATGACCCCAAGACTTTTAAGAATTTAACCAAGACCCCCAGGTCCTCAATACTTTGGATCTCTTACAACCAAGGTTGAATGACAGATTTATCATTTTTCTTCATCACATCAGATTTTCAATCAAACAGAAGGAGTATGACTTAGACCCCAAGGATGTCAAACAAGGACTAGAGCTTTAGGTTTTGCACAATATCTAGTCTACAGATGGCACCCAAACAGTGACAATAAGCTTGACTTTTGCTTACCACTTGTTCTTTTAGTGGTTCCTGAATTAAACTCGTGGTGAATAAGGAATCATGATGTGACAAATTTCCATTTAAACCGCTCTGTGTTAAAAGAAAAATTGAGTAGAAAAAAATAAGAATGGAGAAAAAGAAGTGCTTTATTCAGAAAACAAATTAAAAGTAAAAATCAGAACTAAAGTAAGATGTGAAGTTCTCCAAGATGACTCAAGTTTACAGCTCCCACTGTTGATAGGAATGAATGCCAGAAAGTGGGATGTTCCACTTTGCTCCCCAATTGTTGGAACCAATTCTGAGCCCAATATGGCAGCATTGAGAATCTGGGATAGTTTTGTCAGTGAGGTGTTTGTAAGAAAGGACACTAAACTTCACTGGATATTTGATTATGGATTAGTGTGGGTATGCAAAAATGTTAAAGCTGAAAGATTAAATTCTCAAGTCTCAGAGATGAGACATGTTTACTACAGCAGTGTATACTATCTGGCTATTACTCCTGAGGGTAATTAGGTCATATTTCAAACTAGAGGTTTCTATACTTCAATTTATTTGTATATAATGTCACAGTGATACTCTGATAGGAGGGAAATTATTCATTTTATTTCCTTGACGTATATGTTGTGCTACAGGAAGGCTAAAAGTTCCGTAACATTTGATAGATTATCTGGGGATAATTGATAGGAGAATATGGACAAGAATCACACAGGATGAGAAAGCATGACTGGGTTAGGATCTAAACTAGTGAAGGGAGCACCCATATCAATGGGATCATGGATATTTTGAATTTTTGAAGCACCTGTTGTTAATAAGAAGTCAAGAAATATTTATTAAGCACCAAGAGTGCCAGGCCTGGAGTCAGGAAGACTCATTTTTCCTGAGTTCAAATCTGGCCTCAGACTTAATAGCTATGTGAACCTAGGCCAGTCACTTAACCCTGTTACTTCAGTTTCCTCAGTTTTCCTCACCCTAGATAAGGTCATTCTTACTGAATTTCAGCAACCTACCTAGTTTATCTTCCTGAATCACTTTTTAAACATTATGTCCCAGAGATTAATACATGCAAATCTGTCACCCTTACCTTACATTGCCATAACTTGTTTTTAGCTTATTAACAACACAGGGAGAATAATATTTCTTTTATTGCCTTACTGTACCATGGTCTCACATAGAATAGTAGAAAAACAAAAATAAAGCATAGAATGTACATGCAAAAAATGAAACGTCCAGTTTGGTATCTGGAAGTGTAAGCTGGGAGGATTTTGAATGTTAACTCAGGAGAAAAGTGAACTGCTAATCCTCAAAACCTTTTTAGAAACTCTTGAAATTAAACCTCTTACTACATAAGAAGAAATAAAAAGTAGAAGTAAAAGCACACCACCAAGAAGAATAGAGATTCTTAACGCTTCTGTATTATCACATTTCTCTTTAGGAGTTAGAATAAATTTCTCTACCACTGAGTCATTTTTTAAGTCACTTAATTTGCCAGTTGCTCAATTCTCCACATATTGCATGCTCAAATGATGTGAAAATAAAGCCCAATGAAGCATTCTAGGATGCTTTAATATTTATTTACTAATAAAACTACTGGTATTTGTACTGAGTGTTTAAATCAGAATCTATTAAAGATGATATTTTTTAAACTTTATGAGAGCCAGCTATTTTCCCCTGGTGAAAAGACCTCACAGTCATGTGCTTCCACCACCAGCAAATGAACTTGTACCTGACAAGGTATTCCATGGAGCTGCCCTTTAAAAAACTTCTCTCTCTGTGGGTCAAAAGCTGCTATAAAGAGATATTTACAATCATCTCAGTATGAATATCATTTCTCTTGTGTCCAAGCATTTCACAATGTCATTGATCCATTTAAATTTTTAGATAATAAAAGAGGAGAGAACAGAAATCAGGCAAAGTATTCCAGATATGGTAGTGCTTTTAAAAAAAGGTTAAAAAACAGGGATAGAAGAAGAAAAAAATTGGGTCTTGGACTGACTCTATCACCCTTAGAAATAAAATTAACACGTCACCTTTTTTTTTAACCAGACCTATGATGTCATTGGTTAAAGGAAATACTTAGTGAGGGCAGTCTCTCTACTAGTACAGGTTGGCAATTGAGAGCATTAGAGAAAAGTCCGAGAGGACAATGAGAGAGTTACATAGCCAGTATGTGGCGAATGCAAGCATTAAACCCAGGTCTTCCTGACTCTGAGACTAGAGCTCTATTACAATATGTGGTCTCTCTCTATTTGCCCTATTAGGTATAAATGAACTTTTGTAAAACAAAAAGATCATTTTTATATTTTACTTTTTCTAATTACATATAAAAACAAATTTTAACATTGATTTTTAGAAATTTTGAGTTCCAAAATTCTCTCCCTCTCTCTCTTCTCCTTGAGAAGACAAGCAATTTGATATTGGTTATACACGTGCAGTCATGTAAAACATATTTCTATATTAGTCATGTTGCAAAGAATACAACCCCAAGAAAAATAAAGAAAGTAAAAAAAAAAAAGAATGCTTCAGTGTGCATCCAGACTCCATCAGTTCTTTCTCTGGAAGTAGATAGCATTTTTCATCTTAAGTCCTTCAGAATTGTCTTGGATCATTGTATTGCTGAGAGTAGCTCAGGCATACACAGTTGATCATTGTATAATATTGCTGTTACTATGTATAATGTTCCCCTGGTTCTTCTCACTTCACTCTGCATCAGTTCATATAAGTATCAATGGACTGTTTTTTAGAATAGGATTATGTTTTATAAATCTAATTAAGTATTTGAGTTATATAATAGCTTCTCACTCATACAAAGCAACCACAACGACTCATGGAACATTGGCATTGTGTTTTCCTCACAACAACATGAGGTAAGTAGTATATTATTATCTTTATGTTACAGATGAGGAAACTAAGAAGCTTCAAAAGCTTCACAGATTATTAATTTAGAGCTTGAAGGGACTTCTGAAGTTTTCTAGTTTCAGCCTCACATTTTACAGGCAGGAAACTGAGTCCATGAGACATGAAATTACTTGCCCCAGATCAAAAACACGTATCAGTGATTTATTCATTATTACATAGCCAATAATTTTCTGAGGTTGTATTTGAACCCATGTCTCCTGAATCCAGTGTTCTTTCCACTATGATACATTCACCTTTAAGAGAAAAAATAAAAGGTAGCTTGAGTAAGCAAAACACTATCGCAAAATTCATACCACAAAGTACAAGTGCTTTGTCCAGAGAATGGTCTTTCCAGTTCTGTCTCTGACTATCTTGACTTTACACATAATTCCAACAAAGTTAGTAAATTGGTTACTGATCACATAGTAGATTAAAAGCAAATAAAATTAGGAGGAGAGAGGGGAAGGAGGAAGTGAAAAGGTATAAGGAGTGTTGTTAGAGACAGGCACAATGACAATACTTAAAAGTGGCAGATGACACTATGACAATGGAGGTGGAAGCAATTTTTAAAAATCTGGAACTCATTAAGCATAGAGATCTGTGAGCACTTTGTGTAGAAATAAGCAATCCTATCCCTCAATAGCTCTGAAAGATATATCATTGAATTTCAGCATGGTATGGAAATCCCAAATTCCTAAGAAGTTAAAGTACATGCAGATGAGTAAGTAATATAATTTAGAAAGATCTTCATTAAAAGTTAGAAAAATAAAAATAGTTTGACACATGAAGAAGAAAACATCAGTTTCTGGAAAATTCACGTTATGGAGTATCTCATTTCCCAATGATGATAGACAAAAAGGTCTTACTATATTATATAGAGAAAAACTTTTTAAATGATTGCTCATTTGACCTCTAGAGCCCCAGCAAAGCACTACCTACTTCCTGCCACACAGCTGATAGATTTAAAATTCACAATAAAACATATGTATTTGGACATGTCCAATGCAAAAATTTTTAGTTTTAATTGTTCAATGGGGGGGTGCAATGGGAGAGATAATTTTAAAACTTAAGAAAATATATACACGGCACTAAATGTGACATGGTACATAATGAGGTCAAATGAGATAATGTATGTAATGCATTTCTTATTTTTTAAAGACTTTTTATTTAAGTGCTTTGTTTTTTACATTAAAGATTTACAGATTGCTCTCATTTCATAAGAGGTTTCTTGTAACAAAGTAAAAAGTAAAACTTGTAATACAGTGACCTCATCTGCAAGTGCACACCTCTTCATTTGAAAAAAAAGAATAAGAGAAATGTATTTTCTTTCTCCCACACTCCACCTCATTGAAAAGAAAAATGAAAAACAAAATTCTTGTAACAAAATGATATACAGTGAAACAAAACAAATTACATCATTGGTTAGATACAACAATATTTATGCCTCACTCCACACCCTAAATCTATCACCTCTCTGTAATGGAGAGTGCATTTCAGCATCAGTCTTCTGGAATCATGAATGGCCACTGTATCGATCATAGCTCTTAGAGCTTTCGGTTTGTTTTTACAATGTTGTTGTCATTGTACAAATTTTACTGCCAGTTCTGCTCATTACATTCTTCATTAATTTATGTAAAGCACTTTTTCAAAAGTGCATTGGAATGGACTAAAAAATATATGACTAAATATGTTGACAGAGACTTGGAAGGAAGAAAAAGTTATATGAGTAGAGATCAATATATTTAAATGTAAATAGTTGCAAAGCAATTTTAAAGGTTTAATGTTATTGAAAATAAATCAACTTTTTAAAAAAAGTACTTCAGTGAAGGTCAATCTTTCTTTCTTAAGTTAGGTAATGAGGCCCTATTTCTTCTGTCCTCCAGTAAATTCTGCATCATGCTATAGTAGAAGTTAACAGACTCCCTTCCCTTCTTTCCTCTCACCAAACTTTTTTTTTAGAGGGGGGAAGGCAGGGCAATTGGGCTTAAGTGATTTGCCCAAGATCACACAGCTAAGCAGTGTGTCAAGTGTCTGAGGCCAGATTTGAACTCAGGTCCTCCTGACTCCAGGGCCAGTGATCCTCTTATCAAACTTTTACATTGGCTACGTAGCTGGAACAGGCTGTATTTCTAAAGCTACAAGACAAGGACATGTTCTTTCTGTACACTTGCTTCCATAAAGAGCCCTTATTAACCGTGATGATACCATAAGTCATGGGAGAAAGGATTATCTTGCCCTTTAGTCCCTGTGACCCTGAGAAATGGGCTTGGGGTTTTGGTGTGGTCTGTTTTATTTGTCTTTTTTCCATTCTAGGTACAGGTGGTAGAATCCCAGAACTTGGAGCAGAACTATGATAACCTTAAAGAAAGACTCCTAGGCCAGACGCTGGATACCCTGAAAAGGCAGGGTGCCAGCACTTGAGCCAAAGAAGAGTTTTGGACTCGGTAGATCTGTGCTATATAGCAGCTGAATTAAAATGTGAACCTAATGCACTTTCCCTCCCCAGAGACTGAGGGAGGTGTGAGGTGGGGGTGGGGAATTGTGCTCTCTTAAGTAGTGGTGGGAAGTGTTGATATATTTTTCTTGCTATGCTTTTGAAGTAAATATTCCACTATAAAAGCTAATACTGACTTAAGCAGTTAAAGGAACTGCAATAAAGGGGACCCCTACAATTGAGGGAACACTATTGATGGAGGTTGGAGCCATTGGCAGAGAGCCTAGACTTCCCCAAGCTCCATTGGGGCACTGGAGAACCCTGGGGTGGGATGAAATGTTACATATGGGCATTCAAGCAGTGGGGACCAGAGTAACATGTTATGGTCAAATGTCATAAAAACGATACAAATATGAGGTCAGGGGAAGAGAGAGACACATTCATTTGGGGGAATCAGGGGATAGCTTCATGAAGGAGGGAGCATTTGAGATGGCCCTTAAAATACAAGGCTTTTATTTCAATTTTTTTTTCAATTCAAATTTTGGATGTTAGAAAATAACAATAATAACATTTATTATGATGATTATTATTATACACATTCAGTCTTTTGGATATATGATGAGCTCTTCTGAGTGATTATGGTTCTCATTAGGAAGCTGTATAATATTCCCAGGTTGGATCTATAAGGATCCTTAAAAAATTCTTCAAATTAGTCTCTTTATTAGATTTCTTATACTTTAGTGCCAAATATCTTCAGTACACAGAGGGCAGGAGTAGGCTACAATATATTACCAAAGAAGTACAGTGCAGGAGTAATATAAAGAATATCAGAGAGCTATGTGATTAGAAAAGGAGCTGGGCCACTGTCCAGTCATTTTGGGTCCTTCTCTGTGTACCACGTCAAGAGATCTAGAAAAAGGCCTTCAGTTTCCTGAGTGCCCAACCCGGGGAAGATTTACAGGAGGATATGGATTGAGAAGGCATCGATGGATTATAATCATCACTGTTAGAGGGTGTATCTACATTGATGAGATCACAAATCTATTAAGAATGAACTTAATAACTGTTCATAAATTGAACCAAATAACCATACAAAATAAGAGAGAAAATTTTGCCTAACTATCCTAGCTTTTATTAAAAAGCAAAAACTATGAACAACAATAAAAACAAAATAAAAATAGGATTGGCAGATATAGGGATAAGGGAAAAGCTCAAATAGGCAGATAAGTACAGCACATGGTTCAAAGAATAAAGAAATTTTATCTTCTAACTCTGGGCTTTTTCACGGGCTGTCCCCTCTGCCTGGAATCTACTTGCTCCTCATCTCTACCTCCAGGCTTCCTTGGCTTCCTTTCAGTCCCTGCTAAATTTCTACTTTTTACAGGAAGCTTTTTCTGGTCCACCTTAATTTTAATGCTTTCTTTCTGACAATTATCTCCAATTTATCTTTCCCACAGTTTGTTTTTACACAGTTGTTTGTTTTCATGTTATCTCTCTCATTGGACAACGAGCTCCTTGAGAGCAGGGACTTGTGCTTTTCTTTGTGCTTAGCACAGTGCCAAGGAATATTAGTGAGCTACAAGAAATTATGAGAGTGATGATTTCAGTGAAACCTGGGAAGATTTGTACGAAATGATGCAGAGCCAGGAGAACAACTGCTATAATAACAACAACATTAACAATAATAACAATGTTACAAAGATACACTCAGAAAGATTTAAGAACTGTGATCAGTGTGAATTCATAGTATGAAGAACTATGTGAATTATGCTACTTACCTCCTGACAGAAAAGTCACAGACTCAAGATGCATAATAAGTCATGAAGTTTTGGACATGACCAGCGCTAGAATTTATTTTATTTGATTATGTATATTTATTGTTAGAGTTTTCTTTTTCATTTATTCGATTATTTATTTAAGTTTGGAGATCATGATTGGAGGGAGAAAAAATAAATGCTTACTAATTTAAAAAAAAGTTTAAATTTTTTTCAATGACCAAGCCTGATTCCCCCAAAAAAGAGATATGAAAATGTGCTTCTCTCCCTTCCTTACAAAAATATAGCAATTAAATTTTATATAAATAAAAAAATTACTCCAAAGATCTGAATCTGGCTGTAAGGATGGTGGTACCCTCAACAGAAATAGGGAACTTTAGAAGTGGGAATGGGTTTTGGAAATAGGTTTTAGAGATCTTTATTGGGGACCCATTATGACCTTTATTAAAACTATAATGAGATCCATTTTTGAAATGTTATAGTATAGAAGAAGCTTCTTAGGCAAATGGTATAAAAAGCAAGAAGCAGCTTTTTAGAGACAGAGGATACCACTGATAAATAGTAAAGCTTATCATGGGTAGCAAGTTGTAGAATATCATGGAATTGTAGGTTATGAACTACAAGGGACCTTAGTGATTACCCAGGCCAATCCTGTCATTTTGTCCATGAGATCTGAGTCTCAGAGAAGTTAACTGACCTGCCCAACATCACAGAGTAAGCAGCCCAGCCACTATTTGACCTTGGACCCTCTGACTCTAAATCTAGCTTTCTTTCCACTATACTGCACTACCTTTCTGAAGTGGAATTAAATTCAACAAACATTTATTAATTATTAAGACACTTCAATAGATTTGGGTATACAAAGGCAAAAACCAAAAAAAGAGAGGAAGGAAAGGAAACAAGCATTTGTTAAATGCCTACTGTGTGACAGTACTTGCCATACATTCTACTGGGGGTAAAGTATTGGAAGCACATGGAAGTGTCACTGTTTCCAAACCAATTTCTCTTCTAATTAGAAATACATTAGGTCAATTTTTTATCCAGTTTGAATACTTTACTCATTCAGCTCTTTGAAGGATATTAACGAAGACCCTCCAGGGAAGAAAAAGAGATGAATACATAGACCAAGAAGGTATTTGAGGCTATCTAGAGACAGGCCCACTTAGGCCTCATCATTGTGGGTATTCCTATACTTCAAAGCAGATGGAAACACCTCCATGCCTAAAACATACAAAGGGAAATCATGGAAAGTGGTAGGAACTCACAATTTCCCACTAAATTTTATGCATATTAAGCTCATTCTTGATTCATAACATTTTTTTAATTCATGCACATTTTGTGCTACTAAGTAGCCTAAAAGATCACTTTTAGAAGTGAGTTAGCTCACTATACAGGGGTAATCTGAAAATGTCATGGAAAAACAAAGCCCATCAATAATGTTTTTAAGTGGTAATGAATTAAGAAGCAGTTGTATAAGCTATACTTGGCATGCCTGTAATGTAGCTTTGCCACGCTTGGGCAATTCCAAATAAAGTGGAATCTTCCTCTAACCATTCGATTTTACAAGGGAAAAAAAGACAGTCTTTTGTAGCAAACCATATGTTATCTGACAGCTTCATACAAAATATGTATGAATTTATGCAGCTGAATTTAAGGAAAGCTGGCAAGTTTTGTGTGTTTTATAGGTTGTCAACATTGATATTTTGGAGCAGCAAGTTAATTATCAATTCTCCCAAACATCTGTCTCCAAAGAAGGCAAAAGAGGGCTACAGTAAGCCCAAAACAAATGCAAGTGTACCCTTCACCCTCTAGCTAGCCTTTAACTTCAATTCATTTGAGATGAAATCCTTCAATTTGAAAATAGTGAAGTATCTCTTAACCACCTATGAAATTTTGTTAGTAGAGATAAACACCCACAAATGCAAGAGGAATGTGAAAAATATCTTAGTTTTATCAAATTTCAGAGTAAGAATGCTTCATTAAGGTTGTTGGACTTTTCTCTTTTCTCATACATTTAATGAATACTCATAAAGTACAAGCTATTATAGAGAGATTTTAAACAATTTTATGACATTGTTTCTTCTCACTGCATGGGGTATGCATCAATGTGGAGAAGCCTTCTATTCTCTGGGCACTAACTATGGTTATGTGACTTATAAAATTACTGAGATAGACTTTGCAGACTTGATTTGTTTTTGTTATTTCCTCCATTTAGTCTTGGAGGAATTTTGTTTTTAAGAAATAGAGCTACCGCAAGGTCCAGTCCCCAACAAAAGTACAGAAGAGCAAGTTATGTTGTCTAGGTGACACAGACTAAGCAGCCATTAGGAAAGCCCATAAAAGCCTAGGCCACAGGGTCAGTCATTGTCACCAGTCCAGATGACAATAGGAGCAATAGTGAACTAGAAAGCAAGTTTTTCATCCACTGCCCAACTTTACGTTATATTTAAGGATGAAACAGAAGGATTAAGTAGTACTTACGTTTCAGTTTTCTTGTCTTCTGTCCAAGTATCTGGCAAGCATTTGATAAGGTGATATTTAACGCTTGGAAATCTTGCTCCTCAGAAATAGCTTCCTCCAACTTGCGCTGCAGAGACTCTGCTTTTTCCTTGGCAGCATGGAGGGCCTGTTCTTGATCCTCAGCCTGGACATGCAACGGGAACACTGGATTTTTACAAAGCAGCAGACTTTGAAAACAATTGGCTGTCAACCCGACCTCCCTCCTGCATACACACACAATTCAAAATTTGCTTTCCTTCTCAGGGGGAGCGGTGATCAGCTCCTGCTAAACTTCTGCAATTCTGTATTTGCATGGGTTTGGTATGCTTGAGCTATTTCTGCAACGGTAGAAGTCTCTATGTGCCAAGCTGCCTCTTTCATCAGCAGGCTAGCTAGGCTGTTAACACCACCGCTTTTACAACTCCCCCTTTTACTTCCTCTGCTTAGAGCAAGAGAACCGGGGTCTGAACTGAGCAGTTCCCCTTTGGGTTTCTTTTTTTTCCTCTTCCTCCATTTTTGCCTCATCACACCAAGGAGAGTTGGTGGGTAAATGAGTCAGATTCCCCTTTACCTGCTGCTTGGTACTCTTCAGTTCTTTGACAGCTTCTTGGAGTTGCTTCCTAAGTGTGTCTCCCTTGTTCACTGCATCTTCTTGTGACCTTTTAATGGTGTCTAACTGTTTCTCTCTGGAAGGGGGTGAGGAGGGTGGTGGGAAAGTGCAAACCACAAGCTGTCAGTGACATTTCAAATGTCACACACCTGGAGAGTTCTGATAAGCTCAAACTTAATGTAGTTCCTCATAAATTAGGGGACAAATTAAAAAGACATATGCATTTTGTATTTCAGACCTATTTTATTTATTTTTGTTGTAAATTATTTTTTAGATTGTGAGCTCCTTCAGAACAGGGACTATCTTTTGCCATTCTTTGTATCTTAGCACTTAGCACAGTGCCTGGTACACAGTAGGTGCTTAATAAAGTGTTTGTTGACTGACTATGGAAGCAGTGCAGGGAAGGGAACAAGTATTTATTAGGCACCTACTATGTGTTAGATACTGTGCCAAGTGTTTTATGAATATTGTCTCATTTGACTTTCTCCTAAATAAATTTAGGCCAGTGGATCAGAGTACAACACTATAATAAGACTGAGAATATAGATATGTTTATCTTTTTATTATCTTCTTTTCCAGGAATAGAATCCAGTTAGCCAACTTGTAAATATGTGAGACTGCTCAGTAGGGTTTATCTGAGACAAATGTAAAACAGATGCCACTGTTCCTTTTTCAGTGTGCTTTCCCCTTTTCAAAACTTCTATCATGCTACGCTTGGGTTGTGTTCTCTCTCAATCCCCATGCAAATATATTTATCCTGTCTCCTATTTCCTTTGGGTTTTATTCTTTTCTTAAGAATATGATAAACTAATCCAAGTTGAGGAGCTAACCTAGTTGACATTTTCATAGTATTTGCCTGGAAACAATGTCTTAACTCAGGGTAATTAAAGACTTTGGATATATCAGTTACCAAGACAAACTGGTACAGCAAAATATTTTCAAGATCATGACTTTTAGTGGTCCTTCAAATCATGCTGAGAGTTGGCTACCTATTTCACCTGTGTAGGAAGTCATCCCTGGTTATAAAGAAAACTAGAAAGTTTGGGAAGCTTAGTATAAAACTATCAGTACTTCTTGAAATTACATGGTCTACTGACACTGGTTCAGTAGCTTCATCTTTGCATTTGATGACACCACAGTTTTATTTTTTTACCTGTATATTGCCCCAACAATAATACTAGCTTTTTTTGAGTCAATAGCATCTCCAATGGAACTTTACAAAGCTAGCTAACCCCTCAGACTGCTCAATTGGTGTGTCATTTGTCTTTCTGAGTTACATGACATGATAGATGGAAGGGTAGTTTTGGAATTAGAAAAACCTGAGTTCAAGTCCTATCCCTAATACACACTAGTCTTATGAAGATGATGAAGTCAATTTACCTCCCAGTGTCTCAGGTTACCTTTTTAAGATTAGAAGTTACAAGTGAGTTGCTGACCTGAACACGTGTATATGTGTGTGTGTGGGGGGGGTGAGAGTGGGTGTGGTGTGTGTGTGTTTCTAACACCAATAACATCACAGGTCTAGACCTCTTCTCCCTTAAAAAAGCACTTTTCTATTCTAAGAGAGATTAGTTCAATTAGAAAATTCCCCATTGTAAGGGAAGATTAATGCACTTTCCTACCAAAGAATTTTTCATACTTGTGTATCTAATAGTTTCCTTAGCAGTCTTTTACCTTCTCTCTCTCCATCTTCCATTCATTCTACCCAAGACTTACAAATCAATCTTCCTAATATATAGCTCAGATAACATCACTGCCTTGCTCAAAAGTCTCCAAAGGTTCCTAATTGACTGTAGACTTCAGACTCCCCAACCTGCCATTTAAAGTCTTCCATAACCTGTTCATACATGTTCCTCTGCCACTTACCTTATGCTCCAGCGTGATGACCTACTCACCACTGATTCTTGAACACTCTCTGTACTTCCCTGTGTACCTTTACTTACACTATTCCACATACCTGGAATCTCCCCATCCTCTGCCTATTCAATCTTTCTCATCCTTCAAATACTAGTTCAAGTGCACTTCTTGCCTGAAGCCTTCCCTGGCTTGGAGCCCATAGCTTACTTGCTTATTTTTCTCTTATTATGTGCCATTTGTCTTTATTATGCACTATTTGATATTGTAGTTATTTGGGTAACTATCTTACTTCCCCTCCTAGACTATAAACTCCTTGAGAGAAGGGATTGTATCATCAATCATATCTCCCTCAGAGTTTCCTCTAGGGTTTTACATTTACTAGGTACTGCTATCACCTTAGTACAGACCATTATAAATTACTTGAATATTGTAATACCCTCCTAAAATATATTTCTGCCTTTATTTTTTCCCTCTCCAGTCTATCTTTCTTTTTTTTTAAATTTGTTTTTAATATGTTTAGTTTTCAGCATTGATTTTCACATGCGTTTGAATTACAGATTTTCTCCCCATTTCCACCCCCCC
>CM053623.1:148483302-148506739 GCA_028646595.1 Phalanger gymnotis
GCTGGAGCCCTGCTTCCCTCTGCCACTTTGTGGGTTCTGCAGTTCTAGAATTGGTTCAGAGCCATTTTTTTATAGGTTTTTGGAGGGACTTGGTGGGGAGCTCACACCAGTTACTGCTTTCCAGTCGCCATCTTGGCTCCGCCCCCCCTCCAGTCTATCTTTCAAACTGTTCCAGACATCTTTCCTACGTATAAATGTAATCATGTTATTACTATGTTTAAAACCCTTTAATGGTTTCTTATTGCTATGCTTTAGATCCAGAGATATACAATCTGGATAGCTAAAGAGAGAGAACTAGGGTAGAGGTAGGAGAAAACCTGGGGGCAGATCTGGCTCTTCAGGAGAGAAAGGGGAAGGAGAAAACAGAACAATGTGTCTCAACCACCTGGCCCCAGGAGAAAATGGAGCCATATGACCTAGACTCCTGTACATAGAAGGGGAATTCCTGGACCCATTTTCTAAATCCACCTACGGAAAGGCGATGACATAGCCTCTCAGACTGAGAGGTGGCAGCTACCGAGAGGAAATGTGACTGAGTTAGTAGTGAAACCAGCCTTCCCAAGGAGTATCCAGAGTTCTGGGAGGGAGGAACCAGCCTATGGAGGAGCTGAAGGAGCGGAGAGAAAGCAAAAAACAAACAAAAAATATACAAAAACCAAGCAAATAAATGGAATAAAACTTTACTACCAGAATCATTTGAACAACGCCTCATGACGCCCTGGCTTCTCAGGGATTCCCTGCTTGTCTGGCAGCAACATTCCTCCTGCAATCCTAACTCCAAGGTTACCCTGGCTCATGCTCCAGGTCTAGGAATCAATCCACAGCCTGTGCCCAGAGCTGAAAGGAACAACTGAAACAGACCAAAATCCCAAAGCCAGTTCTCAGGGCCACAGGGCCTTGCTTCTCTAGCAATGTCAAGCTTGTTCCCCTTTTAGAGGAATATAAAGACTTAAGATACTACTGAAGGCCATAGGCTTATGTATTTCCAACAGGATGGAAGCAGAACTTACTGAAATACCATAAGGACTGCTTCTCTAGCCACTCCATAATTTTAAAGCTGAAGTGAGTTTAGTGGCCATTGAGTGGTAGGCACTTAATAAATGCTTATTGACTTGACCTATAAGTTAAAAAGAATCCTCTCTACTGTATACCCATGAGTAGTCACCCAGCCTCTGCTTGAATATTTACAAAGATACACTCATCCCCTGAAATAGAGCATCATGCTTCAGAATAGCTCAAATTGTTAAGAGGGTTTTTCCTGAAATCTAGTTTAAATTTTTATTTTTTTAACTTCCACCCAGTGTTCCTGGTTCTGCCCTCTAGATCCAAATGGAACAAGTCTAATCCTATTTTCATAAGACAGTATTCAAATACTAAACACAGCTATGATCTTCCTCCCACTCTCCTCCAGGTTAAATATCCTTGGTTCCCTCAATAAGGCATAATCTCAAGGCTTTTAAGGCAGTGAGGTCTGCCTCAGTTTCCTCAACTTAAAATGAGGATAACGACAGCATCTGCCTTGCAGGGCAGTTATGAGGATCAAATGAGACAATACTTGTAAAACATTTAGCACAGTGCCTGGCACATAGTAGGCACTTAATAAATGCTTGTTTCCATCCTTCCTTCAAACATCCTGGTTTCTCTTTCCTGGATGTTCTCCATCTAATCAATTTCCTGTACTTTGCTTCTCAGATCTGAATGCAATTGACCAGATGTGTCCTGACCAAGGCAAAATAGGGAGAAACTATCACCTTTTTATTCTCAAAAGCTTTGCCTGTATAGCAATCCAAGGACACTGCCGTGTCAGACTCTTGTCGCAAATTAGCTTACAATAAAAAAAAACCCTAGATCTTTTTTCAAACTTCTATCTTTTCATGCCTCAACAATCTTATACTTATGACACTGATTTCTTGAACTGTGTCAGACTTTACATTTATCCCTGCTGAATTTCACTTTATTGGATTCATCCCCCAATGCTCCAATGTCTCATTATTTATTTGGACCCTGCCTCTGTTGGCCACTGTCTAGCTCTTCCTCCCAGCCTTGTGTCATTGATAAAACTCTTAAATCACCCAGGACAAAGCAGGAATTCCTAGAGTTATTCCGTGGATACCTTTTACAATGACAATAAACCATCATTGACTATTGCGAGTTCAGCCAATCTGTTATAAAATCATGGCATCATACTATCATCTAACCCACATCTCTCCATGTTTGCCCAGAAGAATAAATAGTATCAGATTTGACATTAAATTCTTTGCTAGAATCTAGGCAAACTGAATCTCTGAAATTCTGTGATGGTCTACTGTGCTGTAAGAAACAATGAGCAGCAAGTTGATATTATAAAAACATGGAAAGACTTGCATGAAATAGGGGAGAGACAAAGGAGCAGAACCGAGAGACCTTGGTATATTACAGCAATATTGTTCAATGCATAACTGAGAACAACTAAGTTATTCTGAGCATTATAAATATTCAAATCAACTACAAAGGCCCTATGAAGGAAGATATTATCCACCTTTAGAGAAAGAACTGATAAATAGAAGTATGCATAGTACAGTTTTACATGTATGTATATATGTATACATATATACAAATGCATATACATACATATAATATGTATGTGGGTGAAGGGAAGGAGGGAGACAGTTCAGAACTTAAAATGTAACAAAAAAAAATAAAATAAAAATTTTAAAAATGTAGGTTGGACAGGTAGTTAGCAAGTCAATGAACCTCTTAGAATCACTATTTTCTCATCTGTGAAGTAGGGATTCTGATCATTGAAGTAGCTACTTCACCAGGACATCATGAATAAAGTACTTTATAAACCTAAAAGGGATATAAGGAAAAAAAAATAGAAATTCTGATCAACAAGCTAATTAATCTTGTACATAAAGAAAATATGGCTGATTGTTATGACTTGTAAACCTATGTTGCTCTTTATAATCACCACCTATTTAAAAAAATTTTTTTTGTTACAAATGTAATAATAATCACCCCAGCAACAAAGAGTTGATATCCAATTAAGGAAAGGTATAATAAGAGAGCATCTGACTGCCCTTGATGTATTCAAATCACCTGGATCAGATGGACTGTATTGCTGGGGACTGACAGAAACATTAGATGTGATTATTGAGCCACTTTTATTAATATGTGAAAGATCAAGGAGAATGGGACTGAACTGAACTGTACTGTGGGTCTAGAGAGGAATAAACATTCTATTTTTGTTTTTAAAGAGAAAAAATCTTTTTCTAGCTGTTAACTAGCCATCTACTTAATGACCCATTCTAGAACTTTTCCCAGGATAGTTTCTCATAGACTCATGGCTTAGAGACTGCCAACTCTATTCTCTCCCCTTTAAAAAAAAAAAAAGCAGGGCTGTTGCCCTTTACTGGTCTCATAGCATCTCACTTGCTCTCCACAATGTTTCAAATGGTGATAACTGGCAATAGGTCTACCAATTTCAGTAAATGATGTAGGTCATTTGGGCCAAGTGATCTGACCTAAGTCATATAGCCTCTGTTAGTGTATCTCTCCTTATATTGGGTGTCAACTCCCTGTTAACCAATTTTGTTCAGTGCTTTGCTGACCAAGGATTGCACTACCTGGTGGAGAAAACAGAAGCAGAATAAAAATGGAACACCTCTGTCTCTTTTCTCTTAATCACTTGCCATTTCTTCAGCCTGCCCAAAAGGCAGTCCTATCCCTTCCTTGTTCTTCTTTCCTCTCAAGTTAGCTAGAAAACCACAAACCTTTTTGTCATCCTTTGCTTTCTTCATCTATCTCAGCTCATGTGGAGCATTGGCATTCCTCACCCCATTCTAACAGTACTATGCCACACATTTATATTCATCATTTGTTACCTATTCCTGTTTCCATCTCCTATAAATTTCTTTTTTTAAAATTCCACTTGGTTTGAGTTCCCTGTTCATTCACATTAGTTTCTCTAGACGGCTTCCATTTTTCCTCCTCAAGGAAACTGTTTCCTTTGTGTTTTCTGACTTTCATTTTTGGGCATCCGTTATCCCTCTTGTTCTGACTTCCCTCATAGAATTTAGGTACATGACATTATACATGTCTTTCCACTGAAACTGGGAATTCCATAAATCTAGGGTGTATGATAGAACATGCCCACCTTTCTCCTCCTCTGTTACACACTACAAGAGCAAGTTTTTCTTCCAAAGAGAGTCTAAACCCTTAGGATAGTATACTGTAAAGCTGGGAGGCCTTTCCTGTTTTTGTGAAAAGGCACTCCCGAGAAAGAGGAGAACTGTATCTCCTATTGGTGAGCTACCATAAGTCCTTCGTACTTTTTTTTTGTTGACATTTTCTTTGGGTTGAAACAAAGACTGTCACATTTAACATGCGCTTACATGGAAACTAGAACTTTTTTAACTCACGTCTACTTAAGACCTAGAAACGAACTACATTTTTAGGTTCCCATTTTCTCTTAGTCAATCTTTCGATAAAAGAAGGAAGGAGAGTAGGAAAAAAGGAAGGTAATTAGTATTTATTAAGCATCTATTATATGCTGGGCACTATGTTAAACCCTTTACAAATATCTCATTCGATTCTCACAACAACCCTGGGAAGCAGATACTATGATTATTCATATTTTACAGACGAGGAAACTGAAGTTAAATGACTTGCCTAGGGTCATAGCTAGTGACTAAAGCTATATTTGAACTTAAGTTTTCCTGACTCCAGGCCCAGACCTCTGTCCACTGTGTTACCTAGCTATGCACAGAGGAAGGGATGGTAACTAGGTAACACAGGGTAACACTCAGAAGGGCATTAAATCAATATATTTCATGATGTAATTTTTACAAATACACTTTGATGGGTTAATGAGCATTCAAGCAGACTCATCTGATGTATTTATTTTGGCTTCCCAAGAGCTTTTCACACAATCCTCAACTGTAGAGAAGCTGAAGTATGAATGCCCCAATTTTGGCTGTTAAAGGGAATCTCATTGTTTTGCAGACTTGCCCAAGAACACACAACTAGTCAACAGCAGAAACGGGATTCCAATTCTGTTTTCTTCAAGTCTTTCCATTATATCACACTTCCTCAGATCACATGTAACAGGAGATCTGTATACATAGGCTGATTTCTAATCGGGCCCAGTCTGGCCTGTGCTTTTCTCTTAACTTTTCTTACTAGCTTGAAAGGGGAATAATGATAACCCTAGCATAGCGGGGTGGTGTCTGTCTAAGGAAGTCACATACCCACACCACCCACTGCTACGAGGAAGTCCAGACTCCCTGCTCTTTAGGGAAAATAGAAGGTCCATGCCTTCTTACATGCTCTTTCTGGCCTTCTCAGTGCCTTATCTCTAAGGGGAAAAGAAAATGTTCTTTTTTGAGTTATCCCCTTTAAATATGGATCTCTATGTTCTTGGCTGCTTTCTTTATATAATTATAAGCTCTACCAAATTTAAGTTCAGAGGAACCAAATTTTTGCCTCTAGATCAACATATTGACTCCTCATGTTGGTCTTTAAAGTTCTTTATGATATGGTTCCATGCTGAATGAGACCCAGAAGATTTGAATTTAAATCTCATCTCTGCTCACCTTTGCTTTGTGGTCTTGGACAAGTCTTTTGACTTCTTTGGGCCTCAGTTTCCTCATCTCTAAAAGGAGGAGGTTATATTAGATGACTTCTAGTGTCTCTTACAGTTGGAAATAAATGAATTCTATGATCTTACCCTTCTAGACTTAGTGCATTTCTTTACAAATTTATATTCAAGCAAAATGAGACTACTTCCTGTTCCTTGAACTAATACTCCACTTTGCACATTCATGACTACACAAACTATCCTGGCATGGATTCTCCTTTCTCATGTCCACCTTTCAGAACCCTTCACTTCATAAAAGGCTTACTTCAGGTGTAGAACCCTTTCCTCATCCTCCTAGCTGTAAATGCTATCTTTCTCCTAAAATCATTTACTTATTTGTGTATATGCTGTGCCCCCCAATAGAGTATAAGCTCCTTGAGTGCATAAACTGTATTTCATTTTGTCTTTGTATTCCCAGCTTCTTAAACGATGTTTTCCATATAGTATGTGCTTAATAAATGTTTGCTAAATTGATCAACAGAATATACACATGGCCTACCAGAGCCAGAAGAGACATTAGATTCTAATCCTCTTTTAACCCTCCATTGTTTTATTGATAAAGAAACTAAGGTCTGGGTGTGGTAGGAGTAACATCTATTTGAGTCCCGGCCATGTGGAGTAGGATAATATTTTCTTAAAAGGTGGCATAGCTGCTCCTAAGAATTGGTGATCCAGGGGATGAGGATCTGAGCTTTTACATGGCTTCCCAGTTACCCAGGGCATAAAAATCCCAAATCCAGTAGGGTGTCCTACCTCCCAGAAGCCATGTTTGCAATGAACCCATACTACTGTAGGAAGAGAAAGAGCTTTCTACTCCAGTAGACTTTAGTCCATTCTACAGGAAATTTTAACCCATTACTCCTCTCTGCCCATTCTACTGCCAGCCATATTGGCTTACTTGCTGTTTCTTACACACAGTATTTAATTTCTAATCTCTGCCCCTTTACAAGGGCTGCCTTCAATGCTTAAAATGCTCTCTTTCCTAATTTCTGACTCTTGGAATCCCTGGCTTCCTTTAAGACTTGTCCAAATATCACATACTGCAGGAGGTCATTCCCGGTCCCTCAAACTGCTAGTGCTTTCCCTTTTTTATGCTTCCATCTCTTTGGCATTTATCTTTCATCAACCAATTTATGTAGCTGTTATAATTTCTTTGAGGATTTGTCTGGACTCAGTTTCTTTATCTGTAAAATGAGAATGTCAGACAAGATGCCTTCTAATGCTAATTCCAAGTCCAATCTATGGACCTGTGATCTTTGTTATTCCTTTTAAGTCTAGAAATTTTATTCTATGATTCTAAGATTCCTATTGTAGAGGAATGATATTATAATCTCTGTAGATTTAGACATTTATTGCTCACACATTAGAACTTGTGAGTTTATTTTATAACATAACATGTCATGTCTGGCAAGTAAAAGGTTTTACGAGAACAACACATTTTCATAACCCGAATGAAGAAAAATGAAGGCGACATCACAGACTTACAAATTAATTATATATATGAAGCACAAATTTCTTTAAAAAAAATTAATGAACTTTACCTGAAATATAATTCTTTCTTGACACGGTGATATTCGTGCTTGGATCTCTTCAGATTCCCTACCACTTTAACCAACTCTTTATCAAGAGATTCTTTGTAGTTTCCCAAGAGGCTCAGTTTTAGAATGCAGAGATTTAGCTTTGTTTCTAGGTCATGTTTGAGATCCTACAAGGAAAGTTACAAAACAAAATCCTGCGTCACACGTAGCTAAAGATGAACAAATCACATAGCCAGCGTAAAATGCTCTTGGCTTTCCTATGGTGGCACTCATTATCTCAAGATGCCTCAGTAACTATATTTAAGCCCATATCCAATTTCCAATCACTAAGGGATTGATTAATCATTACCAAATTCAACAAGCATTTGCTGAGTTGCATGTCATTTCTCTCTCTCTTAATAAATATTATCTCATTTTATTCTCACAACAATTCTGGGAGATACATGCTATTATTACCATCCCCTTTTACAGATAAAGAAAACACGTTAAAAAAAGGTTAAGCATCTCACCCAGGGTCACACAGCTTAAAAGGGTCTAAAGCTGGATTCAAACTCATGTCTTCTTGATGATAAGACTAATATTCTCTCCACTGTACCATCTAGCTCCTTTGTAGGAATACAATTTCAAAATACCATATAGACAAATGAAGGAAAATAGTACAGTAATACATTATTTGTGGAGCTGTGAACTGGTCTAGTCTTTCTGGAAAAATATTTTGGAATTGTGTGGGAAAAAGTATCACTTCTCAATATAGTATTTACTTAGAGGAACAACCACAAACCTCTTTCAAACCTTTCTAGCCTTATTAGATACCACTCTCCTTCACGTTATCTGTGATCCAGTTAAAATGGCCATCTTGCTGTTACTTACAATGCTCCATTTCCCATCTTTGGGCCTTTGCACTGGTTGTCCCCCATGCCTAAGGCACACTACCACTTCACCTACACTGAGAGTCCCTAGCCTCCAAAAAAAAAGAATCCCTAGTCTCTGACAAGACTCTGTTGGAGTGCCTTCCACGTAGACTCTTTCCTGATCACTGCCTCTCCCCACAAGTGCTAAGTGTCCTTTCTCCCACAAATAGCCTTGCGAACATGTTGCCTCTTTTGACATAAATGCAAGCTCCTTAAACACTGGGACTGCTTTTCTTCTTTCTTTGTATTTCCAGCATTTGTGCTGAAGATCACACAGTTCTTTCAAGTGTTGGAGCTGGCTATCAAAGCCCTGGCCTTCTGCTGCCTTCAGGAACGATTCTTTTTTTTTTCACTGTACCAGGGAATTTTAGTGGGTCAGGATAAAAATTACAGATTGGACTGGCCATATGTTAAAAAAATTTTTAAACCATTGTCTCTCTTACAAAAAGATCATATTCTTTCTCTTTTCTAAAAAAAAGTGTGAATTTAATGGAATACTATTATGCCATAACAAAAATGAAAGGGACAATTTCAGGAAAAACCTGAGACCTGTATGAACCAGTATAGAGTAAAGTGAGCAGAATCAGCTCACTGTTGTGAGTCAATGACAATAATGTTATAAAGACAACTTTGAAAGGTGTAAGAATACTGATTAGCGTAATGACCAAGAGTGATTCCAGAGGAAAGAAACAAGCATTTATTAAGTGCTTACTATGTGTAAGGCACTATGCTAAGCACTTTACAAATATCTTGTTTGATCTTCACAACAACCCTGCAAGATAGGTGCTATTATTATGCCCATTTTATAGCTGAAGAAATGGAGGTAAATAGAGGCTACGTAATTTACCCAGGATCACATAGCTAGTAAGTATCTGAGTCTAGATTTGAACTTAGTTGTTCCTGACACCATGTCCGGCACTCTATCCACTGTACTTTATCTACTTTATCCACTGTAGCTGCCTTTGAAAATCAGAGATGAAGCATACTACCTACACCCTTAGAGAAAGGTGATAGACTTCAGGTGAAGAAAGAGATTTTTTTTGACATGGCCAGTGGTGGAATTTGTTATATTTGACTATGCATTTTTGTTAGAAGGGTTTTCTTTTTTTTTCTGGAGTAAAGAAAATAGATTTCTAATGAAAAAAAATTTAAATAGTGAAATAAAGTTTTTCATAATTAAAAAAAACTTTATAGAAGAAAAACTGAGAGATATGTTCTCAGCTGGGATAGTATATGGGGTAAAATGTCAGTTGGAGGGAGTAAGTCCCCACCTGCTAACTAACCTACCCTCTCAAAAACAGAACTAAAGATATATAAAATAGATCTGACTAAAGGTAGAAGTGGAAGACCCAAATCAAACATGGTAATTAAGAATTATTGCATCAAAATAATTTACAAAGAAAAAGAAACATTTGGAAGAGGCATAGAATACAAAACACTGGATACTTGCTGTAAGCATGTCCTCCCATCTTTCCTTCACATTTATTTCTAGGCCAGTTACCCACTGAAGAGAAGCAGCAATAAGTGTTTCAACTTCAGAGACTTCTTCATGCTGTAAGAGATTTTCAAACCTCCAACTAGTAATTAAGGTGAAATACACATGCTGTTTTGTAGCAAGAAGTAATTTAGGACAAAATCCGGAGGGTATATTAGGTGCTTCTGACGATGCTACTTAAACCACTCAGTCGGACACCAAAGAGAGCCTCTCTGCACTTGGTGAGTCTCACCCACTTAAAAGTTTGTTTCCCTTAATAATGTACGAGTCAAACTAGGACCACCTTTGGGGAGGAAATAAAAGGTCACCTTATTGCCATATAACAGAGGGGCAAAATGTTTTCCTTTGAGAGCAGATCCCTTTAAAACAGTAAGTTATAGCATCAGGGGTTTCAGTTGAAAAATCAACATGAAGGAAAGAGGTGATAGCCACTAGCTACTAGAGAATTCTCTAGGTGCTGTCAGTCCAAGTAGAAGAATGTCATGTTAATGAAAGGTGGGATTTGAAGCTGACTGGTCCAGAATTGAAACACTGACTTCAGAAAGGTTAGAGGGGAAAAATATATCTTTTTCATATCAGAGTTATCTTCTGATCAGGAATATGGGCTCTTACCTTTTTAATTTTTTTTTGCTCAAGACCTGTAATTTCGTTGGTGAATTTATTCAGTAAGCAAATTCTCTCCACCAGTGAGATTGCCAGTTTGCTGTCTTAAGGAGTTTTCTGGGCACCAAAAATCTAAATGGCTTATCCAAGTTCACATGACCAATATATGTCTGAGGTGGAACTTAGACAATGATCTAATTTTAACAACCACTATTTGTCTCCTGTACCATGCTGCTTTTTGGTCTCTTAACAAATAACATGAAAGATTAAAAGGACTCTGGGGTGATTTTTCTCAGTCACAGGGAAATCTATGCTTTATACATACCAGTTTTTGAAGGATAGCAGTAAATTCTGTTCCCATTTGCTCAGGTTCTCTCAGCAACACCATCTTTTCTTTGTCCATTATGTCATCCAGAGATAGTGAATTGATTGAACTGTATAGCCATTCTGATCCACTGGCCTGAAAACAGTGCCCACCCCATTCCCCCACCCCATTAACAAAAAGTCATTCTCTTAAAGGACATCTGCTACTTTTGCTTTAATAACATAGTTTTCAGAAGTCAACATAGTTTGAAACATGAAATAGCTCCAACTAATAATCCTGCTAAAGTGTTTAAAACTACAGCTATTATACCTTGAGTCAGGTGTTTATTCTATCTTAATCACTGCAAGTTAGCAAATGAGTATACCCAACAGTATCCTCCTGGGATCCCCTCCCAACTAAGAGGAATCTACTTCTTTTGGTCCAGTCTTTGCACTTATATGCTCTAGTAATCTTCCTTGAGCGGCTAGTGCTGTTTCTTGTTACTCTGCTAAAGAACTGGCACTGACTTTTATTATTAAATACATAAAATAGGTATCCCTCATCATCACACTCTCTATTAGCAGGTTCCCCTTTACCACCACCTACATAAGCTCCTCATTACCATTGCTGTTGCCTCATCTGATCTAATCAAGCCAATCTCTTTATTATTCCCCGTCCAACTTCCCTCTCGTGGCTGCATCGCTGACTCACTGCCACAGGACTTTCTCTACCCTGCCACAGAAATGTCTTCACCCTAGAAGCTCAGTCCACACCTGGAATATTTCTTACATTGTAAATACCCTTCTGCCCCTGTGGTCTCTCCCTCTGATTGTCTGGTTCTTCTAAAACCAGACTTATGAGAAAGAGGCTCATGCCAACTATGTCTTCATTCCCCTCCAGACTACACTGCTGACTCATCCCCACAGGACTTTCTCTATTATGCTCCTGTGCTAGGTAATTCCCCCTCTCCATCCTACTCTTTTTAGCTCCTGTTGTGTAATCTTCCCCCATTAGAATGTAAACTCCTAGAGGGCAAGGACTGGCTTTCTGCTTGTATTTGTATTCCCAGTGCTTAGCACAATGCCTGGCACAGCAAGTGCTTAACAAATACTCATTGACTAGACATCTTTTTCAAGCTGGAATGCCCTTTCCTGCTTCCTACTCTTAGCAATTGGTATCTTTCAGTACCTTGAAGATCCAGCTCAAAATTTCTCTCTCCTTAGGAGCTTTCTCTACCTTTTTTATGTCTCTTCAATGCTTGGAATCACAGAGACACAGTTTCAGAGCTGGCAGAGACCACAGAAGCCATTTTGTCCAACCTCCTCATTTTACAGAAGACTGAGGTGCAGAAAAGTCAAGTGATTAACAAAGTTACGCAAATAATAAGTACAGAATTGGGATTTGACGCCATCTCCTAGTGTTCCAAAATCCAGTACCCTTTGAACTGTACCTGCTTCTATGTATTCATACAAGAAAGACGGATAATATTTTATACCTCCATGTTGTTTGGTGACTGTTTCATATATAAACTACTCAACTGGACTATAACACAGTGTCAGCTAGGCAACATAGTAGAAAGAGCACTGGGCTTAGTGTCAGGAAGACCCTAGTTCAAATTTGGAGTCAAACAAAAGCTGGATTCAAAATTAAAGTACCTAGGTTCAAATCCTAGCTTTGACACTTACTATCTGTGTCCTTGCGAAAGTCATTTTCCCTCTTGGGGTGTCAGTTACCTAAAGGAGAGAGTTGGACAAGCTGTGTGTGTATGTGTGTGTGGAGAGGAGACAGGCTGACACAGAGAGAGAGACACACAGACAGAGAGACAGAGAGACATAAAGAGACAGAGAGACAGAGACAGACAGAGAGACAGACAGAGACAGAGACACAGAGAGATAGACACACATACACAAAGACAGAGACAAAAAGAGGGAGAGAGGGACACAGAGAGAGAGAGATATCTCCAAGAGCAAAATGGAGTATGTCAGAAAAGGATGGGTTTACTGCTCACTTCAAGTCAAGGTGGGATGATCACTTGTTGGAGTTATTTTAGGGGAATTCTTGCTCAGGCATGGGTTGTACTAGATCGTCCGTGAGGGTCCTACCAGCTCTAGATCTATCATGCTATCATCCATTTCAACTTGGAAAATCTGTGACACTGTGATGCCCTCCTCCACAGGACGATGTGCTTGCTGAGAGTCTTTTCAAATGAAGAACAGGGAGGAAAAGGCACTGATTCAAGCGACAGCAGGATCCTCCATAATCTTATATATGCACAGACCCAATATCCTATGCAGCTACTTTCAGTTTCCATTTTTAAACTAGAGGGGAAGATAAAACAAAAATTTGCAGGACCATTATTTATTTTTACTTATGGCCATTGAAATGTTTATTGTGATTAATTCACACATGAAAGTCTGAGTAGAAAGCTTTTAGGCCTCCATCTGTCTCTCTTCTTCCTACACCAAATCTTTTGGAAACATCACAATGGCCAATTTAATTCTTTTTCCCTAGAAAAGATTCACAGAGCACGAACCCATAGCAATTGGCTATAAGGTGGCCCATTTTGTGTCATAAAGTGACTCACAGCCTTTATGGTTACATTTAGAAACAGAAAGGTTTACTGAGCTGGTAAGTTGGCCTAGTTGTCTAGGAGGATGAAAGGAAAGTATGACAGAGGCAGATTGTGACCATCTTACTTAGTCTGACTGTTTGACTGTGCTCATCACCATCTCTTTGTCATTTTGCATTTGAAATAGGAATGGCAGGAAGCTAAGGCTGCTCTAGATGGCTTTAAAAATGCAGCCCGGCAGAAGCAGTTCGAACAGGATTGTAGATGGATTCTTCCTCTTCAGGTTGTCACAGCGGCTAAGAGGGAGGCATCCTGTCACATTGGAGGTATGATAGCTCGAATTTACGATGGGCTTCAAAGTGTTGCGGAGTCCTTTACACACGTCCTCTGGTTGGATTCCCAGAGCAACCCCATTATGCAAGTGTTATTATTGACCTCATTGTACAGATGAGAAAACTGGGCAGAGGTTAAATGACTTGCCTGGGCACACAGCTGGTAGGTATCTGAGGTAGGGTTTGAAGTGACTCCAAGTCGAGCACTTTACTAGACCATTTAGTAAAGGACTTTCTTTAGAAAGCCCTTTAAAGGTAGTGAAAGAAAACTACTTTCCAAGTAAAGCATTTCTTAATATACCAAGTAAATACTCCTACAAAACCTTTAACTAAGGTCTAAGCATAAAACTTATCTGCAATTGGAAGATTGTCAATTGGCCTACATTGCCATTTTCACTTTTTCATTTCACTTTCACTTACAGAATAAGTATTATTGACCCATTCTAAAAAAATCGGGGCAGAGGTCTGTGTTCAGTAAACTAGAGACACTTAACATTAAGCTCCTACACAGGTGTGACCAATTTTGAAAAGTTTTGACTCGGAAGTGCATACCTCGGTAGACTTAGCAAATGTAAGTTCAGAGTGCAATGATTTCTCGCCTTCAGGAATGCCCCTGTAAAGCTGCCCGTTGACATGCAAGTTGAATCCATTTCTTAAAAGCAAAAAACAAAAACAAAAACAAAAAACAACAACAACAACAACAACAGACAGATTGACTGCTTTGGGATGTTACTGACTATTTTCCAGGTCAAAAGAATGAAGTTATAGTATACTTACAACAGAAGCTCCTGTTTTGATTGCTGCAACTCATGTACCAGCTGATTTTTCTCCCCTCGTAAATTCTAGAATCAGAGGCATGGTAAATATGAGTTGAGTTACTTTGTCAGCAGTCACTTAAAAGCACATTTAAACTTCAGTGATAAAACAACTGTGCTACCTCTATGGCTGTGCTGTATTCCACAAGGACTGACTTAAGGTCTTCTATGTGTAAATCTTTCTGTAAGGTTGAATAGAGAGTTAATAGCAAAAAGTCTAATAGACTAACCCATCAACCTTCATTAGCAATTAAGTCCTACAGTACCAGGTGAACTGAATCTACCTACGCACCCTGAGACTCACTGCCAGCCTTATGGTTTAAAAACTAAACAGGCTAGTTACTATGAACCAAATGAGCTCAGAAGTTCTGTATTTGAATTCTAGAGGCTCTGTGGGCACAGATTAAGATATTCTGGAAGAGGTAGCATGATACAGTGGTTAGAAGGCAGGCTTCAGAGTCAAGTCTCTGACACATAATAGGTGTGACCTTGGGCAAATCACTTAATCTCTTAATGCCCCCAGGAAATTCTCTATGACTTTTAAGTTTCTGAGCAGGTGCCTACTTACATGGGTGAAGGTAGTTTTATCACTGGGAATTCTCTACACCAATGAAATCACAGATTGAGTCAAGGAAAAAAAAAGGTAGCAATGGTAAGACTTCCTTTTCTCTCTAGCCACATTGTTCCCTGTCTCTATCTGGACATTGTAAAAAATCAGAGTGAAAAGTAGTTCTGTTGCAAAAGACATTCCCACAAATTCAGGTCCCAATGTATTTCATCTCCAAAGGCTTTCTGCTTAGTACTCTGGTCAGCATACTAGCCAAACTCCTCCAGGAAGTGTGAACTTTAAAACTTCCTTTCTCTCAAGGAAAAACAAGAAAGAAAGTTAAACAGTTCTCCATTCTCACAGGCTTTTCCTCTATCAGTCAGTCAATAAGCATTTATTAAGTGCTTTTTATGTGCCAGACATTGGACTAAGTGCTGGGGAGACAAGAAAGGGTAAAAACAGTCCCTACCCACAAAGAGTTCACATTAATTAGAGTTCATTATTCAGAAGACCCCTTGCCTCAGTTGTGCACCTCTTGCTGCTTCTCAGAGCACCTTCAGTCATCTCTCACCGGAATCTTTTATAGGAAGATTGTCAAAGATCACCAAAACTGAGTTAAGTTAAAACACTAAGCAGAGTCAGGTTTACCCAATGGCATTGTTGTTGTTGTGTTTGTCCTGGTTCTCACAGAGAGCCATGACATCAGGGAAATGATGACATGACTTGCAGTTGAGTTTGATTTGAGCGAGGGCTGTGCAAGGTCACCAGCCTCACTTTCTCCTCCAGAGCCATTTGGGTCCAGTAGTCTGATATTCACCAGGATGACTGGAGGTGGCCCAAGATGCATACTCAATGGTGTAATGGATAGAGCACTGTACTTAGGATGACTTGAAATATTGCCTCAGATATTTACTAACTGTGTGACTCTGGGCAAGTCACAGACTTTCTGTGCTTTACTTGACTTATCTATAAAATGAAGGGAGTGCACTTGAGGCCTATAAAGTCAATTCGTGCTCTAAATCTATGATCCTATGATCTAATTGTGTATACCATTTAATGACAAAGACTTACACCATTTTCCCCTGTAGTATTGCAATAGGAAACACATACATTTATATTCTTATAAGTGGATAAAGGCACTCCAACTTTTCCAAATATAGAAATATATTTAAATTCATCCCAAGAGAAGAACTAAAGGAAATTTTTTCACAAATGATATAAAGAGAAGTCTTATAAGAACACATTGGAATTGAATTAAACATGAACTATTTTAAGAGGTAATAAAAATTATACTCTGGCTTTGCTATTTTCTCCTCAAATCTAGACCATAACATTAAAAAAACCAACCTTATGCAGACTTGCATCTTTATTAAGCAAAGTGTTCTCACATATGTGTAGTTTCATCTGAAAGGAAACAAATGGAAGGGAAGCCCTAATTAGACCATCCCTGATTTTCTTCATTAGGAGAGAGCTCCCCCCCCCCAATCTCTTAATGTGTCTCTGTTTGGCCACTCCTCTGAACTTCCCTCATTCTAAACCATATTATATGTATATGATATAAACATGTCTTTCTCCCCAGTGATTTGGAAGCTTCTGGACAGCAGAGACTGTTATTTTTCATCTTTGTAGCCCCAATACGATGCCTGCTGAATTCAACTACAATAAAGCTTTGGTGAATGACAGTGCTACAAAATTATCCAATCAATAAACATTTATTAAATGCCTATTATATACTGAGTTTTGTGCTGGGCACTGGGGATACAAAGATAAATATGAAACAGTCTGCATGCCCTGAAGGAGTTTATATTCAGAATAAGTAAAAAGAGATTGTGGAGGAAGGGGAAGAATGGCATTATGTAACTCATGTATCTCTTGCATTCTTGTCGCTCTATTATTCACTTATTAAGGGTAAGGGTGACATTCTCCCATGGATAACAGATAACTAAAATGCATAATATCTGAAAGTCTCTGGTTATTCTCTGGAATAATTCTGTAGCTTGGTAGAATACCTACTCTTTCCACCACTTGTGTATGGGGTGGCTCTCTATCAATGTACTATCTTGGATTTTCCCCAGCATATCAAGATTTCATAGCAAGATCTTATCTCCTGATACAGTTTTTAATAGTTAAGCTGTTAAAATCATTTCTTGTTCTTCTCTATAGTCTTCCGAGATAATGCCATGGCTAGGTGGTAGGCCTTCTTCAAATGATCTTCCAACTCAATGTCATGCTTGTCTTGGATAGCTATATCTTCACATCTTCAGAGACCCCCAAAGCAAAGGTCAGTCCACATACGCATATGTGTTCAGGCAAGTCACTGTAGCTATAGGAGTCTTGATGCTAGGGCCTAGTCCCAGTCAAAAAGCGACATGTTTTCAGCCTCCCCTGCTTTCTTCCTCTTTCCTTCACTTCACTGGGCATCATTAGCTTCTATTGCTTCTCGAAGGGTGGGAGGTGAAGGGCTGTTCAGACTTAGTCACTGCAGCAATGTGGGTCTCTATCCTAGGATGAGGATGCACAAAGCCTAGGATATGTGTCTATTGCTGCCACTAACACACTGATGAGGGAGGAGTGCTGAGTGAGCACTCATAAGTATTACAATTCTCTATTGTTAATTATTAAGAGTTTACCTTGTATGGAAATCAGACTTCTTCTGTTAAATTGTATTTATTGAACATCAGATGCATATATCCTTTTTGGGGGGGGGGGGTTTGGAGGATTGTGGAAAGATTTGAAGAAAGGGACTAAAATCTGCTACCTTGCTGGTCACGTGACAAATATTGTATCTTTCCCCCAATAGAAGGTAAGCTTCTTGAGGGTAAGGACTGTCTTGTTTACTTTGTTTCCAGCTAACTTGATGCCTTTATAAGGGAATGCTTTGATTCAGGCACTCTGAAAAACCACAGCCAATTGGAATAGATTTCCTGTCTGGAATCATTTAGCTTCACCTTTTATGGCTTTCAAAGACTTTACAATCTAGAACAAGGGTGGGGAACCTGTGGCCTTGAGGCTACATACATGTGACCTTCTAGGTCCTTGGGTGTGGCCTTTTGACTGAGTCCAAGTTTCCTAACTTGGTCCAGGTTTCTAACTTGGCAGGTTCCCCACGTCTGGAAGCCTTTGACATAATTATGATATGAATAATCCTCAGCCCACAGAGGCCCAGCTGCAACCTATGTAGTTGCAGACATATGTGTCTCAGGTATTGTTTAGAAAACAATTAGAATGTAATTATCATTTAGGATGCATTGCCCAGCCCAGCAAAACATCTCATATCACCCATCCTTAGAGAGGATGTGATATGTCTTAAAAGTATTTGAACAGCTCTTACATAAAATAGGTCCTAGTAAGTAGAATGAGGAGAAATGAGTTGAAGATGCTAAGAGACAAATGTAGGCTTTATAGATGGAAAAAAATTTACCTAATACTTAGAGCTCCCTCAAAGTGTAATGGACTGTCTCAGGTGGTAGTGAGTATGTCCTCACAGAAATCTTCATGCAAAGGCTGGATGACTGCTTGCTGCAGATATTGTAGAGAGGATTCTTATTCAGGAATAGATTAGACTAAATGGCCTCTGAGGTCCTGTTGAACTCTGAGACTGTGATTTTTTTCAAAGTCCTACCTCATATCCTGCAAAGGGAATTTTTCACGGTGGAATAATAGTTCTATATGAGAATAGATAGAAAACCCACACTTTATCAGTGAAAATGAAAGTGTTATATATATACATACATATATATTTATATATTTCATATTTATTACAAACTGACAAGTGTAAAACAGAGTTGCCTCTTCCCCTTGAAGGTCAGAGTCAGCTGTAAGAAGCACAACTTTTAAAAAAAGATGTCCTTGATTTTTTTCAGAAATGATAAATTCAAAAGTATCAAATACTATTTAAACTCAAAATAAGCACACATATATAATGATAGAATAGATAGTGATCCTTCTATATTTGCATAAAATGAGTATAGACCTTCAGTCCTAAACTGGGAAAAACCAAACAGTAATTCAGAAACTGGCATCCCAATGCTGTCTTATTGGTTGGGGCAACCATTCTCATTGTTAGGAGAGACTTAGTACATACTCATAATTATTATCATGTAATAATATTATCATGTGAAAATATTCAGGGAGTCTGGATCCCTTCTAGGAAATGTTAAATTTGTGAAATTCATATGTATTTCAGATAGACGCTAATATTCTACGAGGAAGGTGATTTAAGTTAAAATAAATGATTTTAAATAATTTAAGATGATTCAAATTAATGAACTTACAAATAGCTCCTTTCTGTTTACTGTAGACTACAGATGTAGACACGTATAATGTACATATATGATATATAAAAAGCATCCAGATGGCTATCAGAGCCATCAATGGCAGGTTTTCCAGGTCCCTTCACCATATTCATCTCTTTATGGGGTATGAATTATATGATCCTGAATATGAAGCAATTTAAGATGATTATGTATCCTTTCAAATACTACTAATAATAATTCCTCCCCCAGCTTCCAAATAATTGGTAGGTAAATTTCAGTGATTAAAATCAGAGGCGAGAGTTTCAATATCAGCAGGTGTCACTATAAGAAGAAAATGTTTTACCAGTATTTGGGAAGTGCTTACTTGGTGTTCAATCTCACTTTTAGTCAATTCTTCAATCTTCCTTTCCAATCTATCTATATCCATGACATTCCTTTTATTCTAATAAAAATACACACAAACATGTATACAAAACTTATGGGAAGGACAACACTAATCTTTGAAAGTTATGAAACTACTGAAGCTTCAATGATTTAAATTACTTATAGGATAAAGACCTGTGATTTCATTGGCATAGGGAAGTCTTGCGAGGCTATTCCCTCTACCAATGCAGGCTGGAAATTTCTCTGCAATTTAGTCTTAGTTGCCTAGGAGAGCATTAAGAGGTTTTTCCAGGGTCACATAGCCAATATGGGTCAGGTAGCAGGACTTAAACCCAGGTTTTCTTGGATTTCAGGCTATCTCTAGCTGCAATATGACATTACTTTATAAAATTTCAGTGGCTCTTGATTTCATCTGTATGGGTGGTTCACCGAAAGAAATCACAAGCTCTCCATGCTTTCTTATTACTATGCAATTTTGGTCCATGTCTTTAATAAGACTGTATAAAGTACTTTTAATATTCACTCTTGTACTAGCAAGTACAAGATTTCTTTTGGAATATAATTTGGAGTATCATTTCTTTTGGAAGTCACAAAAGCCTAATATTTTAAAGGAAGATGACTACCAGTTAAATAAAAGAAACAAGTTTGGATATTATTCTTCACAGTGAATCAACCTCTCTTAACCTTCTCCTTGTCAGGCATAGCTGAAAATACTTCCCAATATAAACAGATAATTACAGGGTGATCTCAGAATGAAGTGATTTAGAAATTGTTCTTCCATTCTCCTTCTTACATCTGTCCCTCCTGTTCCCCCAAAACAACTTGAAATTTGCTTCATGTAACTCAGCGATCCTATTTAGACATCTTAATACCTAATGGATCTCACTTGAGGATTTGGTTGCTAAAGAAAAACAGTGAATCTTCAGTTCTACTCACACAATGTTGGCATCCCTCTCTAGAAGTTTATCCAGCCTATGGAGGAAGCATTAAATCAAACACCTGGCTTATATTTTGCATATCTCACCAAAATATTTGGCAGAGAATGATAGCCCTCAAGTTGATAGGCTACACACGGGCAAAATGAGAAACATTTAACTAGAAGTGAGCTTCAAAGGTTATTAAGAGGGAGTTTATTTCCTCCACAAATGACATAACAAAGCTAAGCATTCTCTTGCCTTTGTTATGTTTTAAAACTACTTCTTCCTATTCTTATCCAATGGCTTCAATGCATCCCATACATTAGAAATGCGTTAGTTAAGATTTACTTATTTACTCACCCATTCAGCCAATAATCATTAAGAATTTGTTAGTACAGTGTGGTCTTCTAGGTGTTGTGAGGGATGAAAAGAAGAATGAAACAATTTCTGTCCTCTCAGATTTCATAGTACAACTAAGAGCCCCTCTTTGCATAATGGGACTTGCTTTCGACACTACATAGAAGAATTTCCATCAGTCTTGAATTTTTACCCCCAAATCCCATTTCCTCAGAGGTGGAAAAGACTTGATCCCTTCTCTCAGTTCACATGTAAAAATTCTACCCTTTCCAGTTACCACCCCACAAATGGACAGGACCAGTAGCCCAGACTGAAGATTTAACATGTCCACCATTAGTAATTTCACTGTGTTCAGTCACCATGTGATTTTCCTACATTTGTCTGTACCAGTATTTCACTTGTTCAATATACCTCCTCTTGAAGATCCTGGATCTTAAGAATCAGGTCCTGATTTTCTTTTTCCTGGTTCATCTAGGGAAAAAATTAAAAACATTTCAGTGGTTTAAGACATCACAACATACTTATTTGCAAAAATCTATAAAAGTGTATCTACTTTGAATCTTAACTAATTTTAAAGATTAAGACACCAGGTGATAGCTAGTCTAAAACTTCACTGCAGGCAATGTTAACTCTTAGGTTACTAGAAGTCCAGGAAGCTTAGGGGACAATTAGAGGAAACCCTTCCTTGTAGGCTTTATCAATATCTAAGATAATGAGAAAAACCAAAAACCAAAACCAAACCTCTAAAATGCTTTAGCTGCATCCCCTGGCCTTAATTTCTTCCCCCAAAAGCTTTACCAGAAGTAGCAGTGAACTCTGCTATCAAAAAAGCACCCTGATAACACATATGACTGTACTTCCTATTTCAAGTTCCATATTTCCTAGGCTCAACTCTGTGAGACAATCTGAGCATCAGAAGTTCACATCCCAAACTCCAAGTTACAAATTGTCAGAGAATTAAAGTTAACAAACCAGGGTTTTACAACGAGAGATTATAAAAGACACATATAGGAGGACTGAAGTAGCAGTAGTTTGTACATCTCAGAGTTCTAAAGCAGTTTGTCAAGTCAATCTTCCTTATAATAAGCCCCTAAAGAATCATATGGTTTTTGAGCTAGAATTTAATTCCCTCATTTTTCAGATGAGGAAACTGAGGCCTTGCAATATTGCCTAAGGTTACTTAACTAATTAGTGTCAGAACAGGGACTCCAGTATAATTCTTCTGACTTCCTGGCAAATGCTTTCTCCATTATACCATATTGTCCTGACGATAAATAGATTTTAAAATGTCTTCTTAGTCTGCAAACATTTTTTATACCAGCCTGAAAGGCTTTCACTTCTATATTTGACAGTATTAACATGACTATATGTTTGATCGTCAGTCTAATTATCATTTAGTAAGCACTCAGTATGACAGGCACTGTGGTCAGGGTGGAGGATGACAAAAAAATCAAATAAAAATGATGGCAGTGTCCAGCCATCTATAATGGAACAACTATATTGGATCTAGGCAATAATTTAAGTTCTTATTAAAAACGGTTTTTTTTCCCAGAGCATGATTTAAAGGCTAGTCTAGCTAACTTATTTTGTGCTCCAGAACTTTAATCCTTCACTGATTTGCATTGTTATTGTAGTAAAAAACAAATTAGTGAAACCTAAAAGAAGCTTATAAGTACCAGAATACCTCACCCTTTTAGTCAATATCCTGTGAAGAGATGGAAATTTGACAGGCAAATCAATGGTATGATCAGATTTGAATGGTTTTCAGGCAGCAAACACTTGTTCAACTATCTCTGGGGCACAAACCCATACTAGACACTCTGTGAACATTCTAAACCTTCATAACTAATCATTTGATGACTAAGTGCTATGTAGGAGATACAAGTCTAACTTTGGAAGATTAGTTCCACATTCTGCTTTTTTCCTACTCATCTAGCAGCTTGACTAGTTGCCTCTTCTAAATGTTATCATCAAAATCACAATTCATATTTCTGCCATTTAAAGGTAACTGGGTCACTTACCAATTGTTTATTCTGAGTTACTATTTTGGCTTTCTCTTCTTCTGAGACTTTCAAGTTAATTTTCAGTTCCTCCAGTTCTTCTTTTAAAAGATTTGCCCTCTTAATAGACTGCTGGGCACTGGAAAAAAAATGATAAGCAAAACCTCAAATATAACTGTCAGAGCTATTAATACAATCACAGAACTATTTTTGGCAAGTATTAAAAACCACTAAGACCTTATGAAAAAGGTTTAATGAAGTATTAATGTGCCCATTAGTTCTAGGGAAGATTTAATTCATACGTTGTAGAAAAGGGGTTAATGAAACAAGTTTTTCTTTTTTTTTTTTTACTCTTACCTCTTTTTTTATTTAATATATTTAGTTTTCAGCATTGATTTTCACAGGAGTTTGAATTACAAATTTTCTCCCCATTTCTACCCCACCACCACTGCTCCAAGATGGCGTATATTCTGGTTGCCCTGCTCCCCAGTCAGCCCTCCCTTCTGTCACCCCACTCCCCTCTCATCCCCTTTTCCCTTCCTTTCTTGTAGGGCAAGATAAATTTCTATGCCCCACTGCCTGTGTGTCTTATTTTCTGATTGCACGCAAAAACTTTTTGTTTTTGTTTTTGAATATCTATTTTTTAAAATTTTGAGTTCCAAATTCTCTCCCCTCTTCCCTTCCCACCCACCCTCCCTAAGAAGTCAAGCAATTCAACATGGGCCACATGTGTATCATTATGTATAACCCTTCCACAATACTCATGTTATAAAAGACTAACTATATTTTGTT
>CM053623.1:148507239-148539593 GCA_028646595.1 Phalanger gymnotis
GCTAATTCTGCCTTTCAAGGCATTCTTCTCCTCATTGGCTTTTTGGAGCTCTTTTGCCATTTGAGTTAGTCTGTTTTTTAAGGTGTTGTTTTCTTCAGTATATTTTTCAGTATTTTTTGGGTCTCCTTTAGCAAGTCATTGACTTGTTTTTCATGGTTTTCTCACATCCTTCTCATTTCTCTTCCCAATTTTTCCTCTACTTCTCTAACTTGCTTTTCCAAATCCTTTTTGAGCTCTTCCATGGCCTGAGACTAGTTCATGTTTTTCTTGGAGGTTTTTGTTGTAGGCTCTATGACTTTGTTGACTTCTTCTGACTGTATGTTTTGGTCTTCTTTGTCACCAAAAAGGATTCCAGAGTCTGAGACTGAATCTGGGTACGTTTTCACTGCCTGGCCATGTTCCCAGACAACTTACTTGACCATTGAGTTTTTTGTTGGGGTATGACTGCTTGTAGACTAAAAAGTTCTATGTTCCACGCTTGGGGGGATGCATTGCCACACCAGCACTCCTCCTTCCCCAAGAATCCCCAACCTGGACTGGACTTAGATCTTCAGCAGGCTCTTCACTTCTGCTTTGATGCACCACTTAATTCCTCCCACCAGGTGGGCCTGGGGCCAGAAGCAACTGCAGCTGTAGTTCTAAAGCTCCCCCACCTCCGCTGCCTCCGGGGAGGTAGCCAAACTGCAAACTCTATTCCAGTCCCCAGCAGCTTCTCCCACTAACGTACTCTGTTGTCTTTGGTGTTTGTGGGTTGAGAAGTCTGGTAACTACTGCAGCTCACTGATTCAGGGCACTAGGGCACGCTCCCCCCGGGGCTCCTGGTCTCGTTGGTCCTCACCACCCACACTGGGCTCTGCTCTGCTCAGCTTCGCTCCCTTCCATTCCCAGCTCTGTGCAGGACAGACCATACCCAGAGACTATCTAGGCTGTCCTGGGTTAGAGCCCTGCTTCCCTCCGCCACTTTCTGCAGTTCTAGAATTGGTTCAGAGCCATTTTTTATAGGTTTTTGGAGGGACTTGGCAGGGAGCTCAAGCTAGTCCCTGATTTCCAGCTGCCATCTTGGCTCCACCCCTGAAACAAGTTTTTCAAGGAAGCTTCTTCCTTAGACCTTAAGGTAACCAGAAGAATTACATTCCTGGGATGAAGATTTGTGCAAGGATGCTTTTTAAATTCACCATGGACTGGTGAGGTCAGGGCACATAGTACTTTTATCCCAAAGGAGGCATCTATATTTTATCCTAGGATCTCTGACTCCCCTAAATTGAATGATGTTAGAAGACTCTTCCTCTATGGATATTTGTATTCCTACTTCACTCAGCTAAATGTCTAAAAATGTAATTTGAGCTTATGTTTTATTTCGTTTACCCCATGTAAAGGCAATCAGTGAATGGTAAGATCTTCCCTGCCCATTTGAGTGGGCTTCAGGGGCGGGGCTCTCAGGGTCCTGGGGGGAGTGGTTAGGATTGGAGCCAATGGAAGCCTGTGGTGGGAGGAACTTGCTGAACAGTTGGAGCAGAGCTAAGAAGCAGTTGGTGAGAGCAGTTAAGAGCTGAAGGAGAGAGGAAGCAGTCAGCTAGCTGGAACACAGCTTGGAGATTGCTGGCAGAAGCAGCGGTGGCGGCAGGTGCTACGAAAAGGCAGGACTAACACTCGTGAAGACCAGAGACTGCTGAGCAGGAGCTTGAGGCCAGGGGGTGGTCTTCTTGCTAGGGGGCCCTGGCATTAGAGAGGAGCACCAGTATGGTTTGGCTTGCTAACATAATGTTTTTCTGTGGCCTCCTGGTCACTATTGTGAGAAGGGCATATTGGTCTTGGAAGGCTCTTGCCAGGATGTTGAATTGGGGACGCTGATCCGTGGGTCTGCTACTTTCGAGTTTCAATAAATGCTTTAACTCTTCTGCCTTCTACTTAGAGAATTCCTTATATCCTGTGATTATGGACCATTCAGGCATATTCATGGTTATCTTTGAAGTCATGGATTCTGCCTTAATGATATACCCCACTTGCCAAAATTGTCAGTTTAAAGGGATGGAAAACACAGGAATCATTTAAAGTTAACCCATGAAACTTTGTTTTGAATTTAACTTTTTTATGAATAACTTTTGTTTTTACTTCATCTTTATTTCTCAAGCTATCATCTCTCCTTTTTACCAAGTGAGCTGTGCCTTACAACAAAGAACAGAAAAAGGCAAAAAAAAAAAGCAGTTCACTGAAAGTAACCAGCACATCAAGTAAGTCTGATGGAATATGCAATGTCCCATGTCTACAGTCTTCCATAACTGTAAAGAAGAGAAAGAGGTTCACTTTTTCATCTCTTCACCAGGACCAAACTTGGTCATCATATTGTACAGCATTCATTATTTTTTACTGCTGTTATTCTTTTCATTTACATTGTTGTTGCAATTGTAAATATTTTTTTTTTCTGGCTCTACTTGTTTCATTTTCACCAGTTCGTGTCTTCCTATGCTGCCTAAGTTCTTCATATTCATTATTTCTTAAGGAGAAATAGTATTTATTACATTCATGATCCACTTTATCTAAACACTTGCCAATGAGTGGGCACCAACTTTATTTCCAGTTCAAGGAATTTTTCTTGATCATCCACACAGGAAGGATAAAAAGGATGAAAAAGGCTGTTGCCCAGATGAAAACATGCCTTTGGATATACAACTTATATAGCCTGTCCATTATTATGTATATCTGGAACAGACATAAGAGATAGAGGAGTTGGGTCTAGAGTTGAAGAAAGAGGAGGTGAACTAGCTGCTTTTCCTTTGGGAAACGGCAAAGCTCTTTAATGACCTTGACTTTATCATAAAAGCAAAGGCCCACCATTTTAACACCAACATCCTGATAATATTGCTGTATGGCAGCAAAACATGCGATATAAGTCTCAAAAACATTAAAAATCAGTGTCATGCAGAGAGCAAGGAAGAGATATGGTTATATGAGCAGGCCATATAACCAATGAAGAAATTCAAATAACAGGTGTAAAAGACATCAATAATGAATTGTATGATAGGAATAAAATATGAATGGTCACATGGTGAAGATAAGGGCCGACATGTTGATGACCTTAGTGTTCAATTTGTACTGTTGTGAAAACAGGAAAAAATGAGGAAGGAATCTAGTACTTTGACTGACAGCTCTGGGTGGGTTATAATCTGCATCACTGGACGGAACTTTCAAATTAAAGACATCATATATTTCTGAGGGACCTTTCTTTCTGTCTTTGTGGTATATGTTTGCTGGTGGGGTTTCCATCAAATCAATTTTCTATAGAGAATAATAGCAGACAAAGCCCATCCATAAATGGAAGCTGTATATCTTGCAAGTTCATAGAATCTTTGAGTAAGAAATCATCTCGGTGTCCATCTAATCCAACAGATACTTGAATAATAATCTTCTCACCAGCATTTTCCAATAAATGCTCATCCATATTTTTCTTGAAAATTTCTCATCATAGCCTATTGCACTTTTCTATAGCTTTAACCATTAGGAAATTCTCCCTTATATTAATCCTAAATGTGTCTTTCTGAACTTGGCCACTCATTCATGGCCTATCAATTGGTTTGACAGCTGGAGCCAAGCCAAAAGTAAATAAACAAACAAATAAATAATCCCTCGTTCACAGAATGATCCATCAAATACTTTACTCCAGCTACCATTACCTCCCAAGTCCTCTCTTCAACAGGCTAAAGATCGATCTCCAGTTTCTTTAAACAAGCCTCAAATGGCATAATCTCAATGACTTTGCCATCCTGGTTCTAGTCCTTTAAACTTTCTCTGCTTTTCATCTTTTTCTCATCCTTCTTAAAATGTGACACCCAGAATGAAATATAATATTCCAAATATTGTCTGATGAAGACATTACAAGATTATAAGCAGTCTTATTCTGGACACTATGATCCTCTCACTGTAGACTGGAGTCACGTTATTTTTTATAGCTGCCATTTACACTTTTGACCCATCTTGATGTTCAAACACATAAATTCAATTTTTCTTCTTTTTTTGGACAAAAATACTATCTAGTCATACCTCTCTGATTACCTTACTCATGTCCACTATTCCGCAATCTAGTGATTCTGCAAGTCTAGTAACTGGCCTCCCGGCTGTTCCTTGCACAAAACTCACTATTTTCTGACTGTAAATTTTCACTGGTTGTCCCCCATGCCTGGAATTCCCTCGTTCCTCTCCTCCACTTCCTAGTTTCCTTGGTTTCAAGTCCCAACTAAAACTTCTTTGCCAGAAGACTTCCCTTTGTTGATTATCTCCAATTTATCCGGAATATATTTACACACAGTTGTTTTCACATTGTCTCCTTCAATAGCCTGTTAGCTCCTTAAGAGCAGGGGCTGTCTTTGTGTCATTTTCTGTACCTCCAGTACTTAGCATAGTGTCTCGAAAATAGTAGGTGCTTAATAAGTAAATGCTTGTCGACTTGATTTGATTTGGATCATGTAATACTACTCTTTGGGGGCAATCATTTAATCCATATCAACAGTAGCCCACGTCTCCCTTGTCTTGTCTAGAAAGATAGCATGAGGAACTTTATCGAATGCTTCATTACAACTTAGGTGAAAAACTTGCATATTCTCCTGATCTGGAAATTAGGTTAATTCATCATGGCATTTTCAAAAGAAATCATACTGAATATTTATGATTACACCTTCTTTTCAAGAAATTCACGAATCATCACTTTAATGATGTATCCTTGAGTTTTGATAGGAATCTAAGTCAAGCTCACTGGTCTGTAATTTACTGGCTAACCTCTGCTTCCCCCATTTGAAAATTAGGACATTTTCTCCCAATTTTGAAGCACATCTCCCACAATCCTTCAAGTGTTATTGATTATCTGCTAGTTTTCAGTCTTCTGGGTTGCATGGTGTTTGGGTCTAGCGCCTTGAACTTACTAAAAATACCTAGGTGCTGTCTTGTTATCTACCTTATTTATCTTTGGTTTTAATTCCATATTATTCACTTAGTTTTCTCTTTTCCAGTTTAAAATAATTCTCCTTGGCAGGGGTAAAAGAAGCAAAATGAATTTTGAGTAATTCTGTCATCTCATCATTATTGGTTATCACTGTTTCATCCACCCTCACGCAGCAGTCTTATCCCATCCTTGATCTTCTTCTTTTCCCTAATGTAATTAAAAAATTCCTCTTCTGTTGTCCTTAGCACTCTTCTCCAGCCTAGGCTCTAGCTGAACTTTAGTTTAGCACCCCTCACGTTATTCACACAGGACAATGCCACATTTTACATTCATCCTCAGTTACCTGTCATTGCTTCCATCTTCAAAACCAAAACCAATTAGAAACATTGGTTTCTGAGTTACCTGAGCTTTCCAACTTATCTCTTTAAACAATTCCTTCTCCCTTCTTATTAGAATTTAATCTCTGTGTATTCAGATCTTCATTCTTGAGAGCTTTTTATCTCTGCTCACTGTTACATTCCTTGTAGAATTTTAGGTCATGGAATGCCACCTATTCTTTTTCTGAATGCTTTGAAATTTGTTCCCCCAAAATGTAGGGTGTATATTGGACTGCACCCAGTTTTCTTCTCTTTTTGTATGTTTTATTTTAAGAGTATGTGGCCACTTCTCCCTTAAGGTCCACATTATTTATGCTGCAGAATCTAGTTCCTCCTCATCAGCAAGAATCAGATCCAGAATGACAGTTCCCTTTCTTAGTTCCTCCATCTTTTGAAACATAAAATCATTCACAAAACAAGAAATTATTAATTGTTCTTCGGGTAGCGGAAAGGGAGCTCCAGATAACTTAAGTCTCCCATCAGAACTACGCATGCCTTCATGTCTCCATGCCAGACTGCGGATGTTTCCTGAACTTCTTTTCAGTTTTCTCCTTCTATCCAGATGGTTTCTAACACATTTCCACAGTACTATTTCTTCTGATTCTCCATTACCTTTATCCAAATATTTTCCACTATGCTTCTGCACTATTTTTCTGTTTTTCTCATGTATTTTCTTAACTTACACCAATAATCCCTCCTAATGTCTTTGTCCTGCTCTGCCACTGCCATATTCATTTGTGTGTATTTATATAAATAAATCTGTGTGTAGGTCTCTGTGTGTCTACATGTATTCAATATTTATGATTACAAATATATGTATTGTACATTATATGTTGTATATCTATGCATAAATTGTGTACATATATATGTGTATGTGTATACATACATACATACATACAGAGAGAGAGAGAGAGAGAGAGAGAGAGAGAGAGAGAGAGAGATGTGAGCATGCACCCACACACATACCTTGTCTATCCTGTTACTTTTCAATAAGATTTACCTTATTCCCATCAGGAGTTTCATCTGATCAAGTCTTAATACTGCCTATGAAGCACCATTTTTTCCTTGCATTAAGATAAGCTACTTATCCATACTTTGTATATATTGTCATCTGAGGACATGAGTTTTATTGTTGGCGCCTATCTTGGATTTTGTCTATGTGAATTATTGGGCATCAATGCTATTCTTCCTAAACTGTAACTACTCTTTATGGCAACCAGCTTTGAAGATAATATACAACTTCCCTCTAAACTCATTTTTATTTTATTATTTCTTTTATTTGTATTATTATTTACTTTATATTTTTATTTTTTAAAGTAACATGTACCTTTTAAAAAATTCCCTTCCACCATCTTCCACCACTGAACAATTAAAAAAAATCTAAATGTATACCTACATTGTCCGGCAAAAAAAAAATTTCCATCTAAATCATGTCTAAAAAATGTATGCCTCTTTCTGCATTTTAAGATCATCACCATAAAGCTAACTATAATCCTGAATGAAAAAGAAAGTGGACATTTAGTGAATTGTCAGACTTTCAGGATTTTGTTTAAAATAACCTGAACTTTATAACAGAGGATTTGACATACAAGAGAAAAGAGAAATATAAGGTATATACCAACATTAATTACAAGAAACTCAATAAGGATGTACTATTTACCTTTTATATATGTAAAGTGTAAGATGTATGTCTAAGATTATTATTAGTAACTGGTTAGTTCATAAGAAAGATTGGGGTAGACCTGAGTATGGTATGATTTTAAAAAGTAAAACTGTTTAGGAACAGCTAAAAAGTAATTATCTTATACAAATGAGGCACGAGCAGAAGAACCAACACAGAGGAATTAGATGGGGGAGGAGGGCTGGTAGTTCTGGAAATCTATTTTCATTGAGAATGAGTTCAAGAGAGAACAATACATACATATATATATGTGTGTGTGTGTGTATACATATGTGTGTATGTATATATATATATATATATATCTAGAAGAGTATAAAAGTCTTCTAAATTCAGAAAAAAATAAAATGCTAAGGGAATAGGGAGAGGATAAGGGAGGGATCTCTAGAGGGGAGGGTGAGAGAATAGGTCAAAGGTGGGTATAGAATAGGAGGATAACGGAGGGATTATCCTTGGAGGGAGGAGTATTAGGAGGGTAAGGTAGCAGGTAGAAGTAAAGTAGAGTCAGGAGGGATAGGAAATAAGAGATAAGCACAAACATAACATAAAGACCAGGAGTAGATTTTGTTAGGGAAAAAGAAGCAGTAATCATAATCTAAGACAAAGTTAAGGCTAAGATATTTCTAATCAAAAGAGAAGAATAGAGAAAGTACTATGTGTCAGCCATATTAATCAACATTGCTTTGTAGTATTTAAAACAACTAGACGATATAAGGTGGGAATATTGCTGTAGTATAAGAAATGAGTTGGTGGACTTGGAAAAATATGGAAAGACTTGGACTTATGAAGTGTTATCCACTCTCAGAGAAGCAGAGGATAAGTAAGTATAGTATGGTTTTGCATACATGCATATGAATGTATATGTCTATATGATTATGATTATTGATATCTAAATATATTGTAAGTGTATGTATGTATAGGTATATGTATGTATATGTATATCTTTGTATGTATATGTCTATATATGTATGTGAATACATATGCTTATATGTATGTATGTATATCTCTTTATCTATATAAATATGTCCACATTTAATTATAGCCTTCTGGGGGAGAAGGGGAAAAAACAAAGTAAAAAGCGCACAGCAAAGAACAAAAGAAAACTTACAAGGAAGCAATGAGAAGATGGCCAGCTCTCAATACAATACATAGTATTTATTATATAGGCATTCTTGAAGTGGAAATTCACTGCTGTATATTTTGAATCCTCTGTCATATTCTGCTGTGTACATGACAATGCTTTTTTTCTTTGCTTATTTTGTATTATTTTAGTTTTAGTATTTAAGTTTGTTTTTTCTTTTCTTATTTTGTATTTAAGTTTAAAATAAAATAATTTTTAAAACAGAAAACAAGAAATGAACTAAAAAAATAAGATCATCACCTCTCTGCCAGGAGTTGAATGGTATGTTTCGTTTTCATTCTTTTTGACTTGTGGTTTATCCTTCCATTAATTGGGGCTCTAAGAAGGTTTTTTGTTTGTTTGCTTGTAAGAGTTATTATTGTATAAATCTTGTATAAATTGATCTAATTCTGCTCATTTCACTCTGGATCAATTCATTAGAGTCTTTCCATTTCCTCTGAAACTGCCCATTTCATCATTTTTTTATGGTACAACAATATTCCATTACATTCATATACCATAATTTATTTAGTGATTCTCCAAAGGGACCCTCTCTTACTTTCTAATTTTGGGGTACCATGAAAGAATGGCTATAAATATTTTTGTACATATAAATCTTTTCCCTCTTTCTTTGATTTCTTTGAAGTACAGACCTAATAGTGGTATATCTGGGCCAAAGTGTATACATAGTTTGGTAGCTTCTTGGGCACAGTTCCAAACCACTTTCCAGAATGGCTGGGCCAATTCACAGCTCAACCAACAGAGAATTAGTGCATTTTCTTTCATGTGGCCCTTCCAACATTTATTATTTTCCTGTTTTCTCATCTTTCACAATCTGATAAGTACGAGGTAGAAGCTCAAAGCAGCTTTAATTTGCCTTCAACTACTTTTTAGTGTTTTAGAGCATTTTTTCATGATCATTGATAGCTTAGATTTCATCCTTTGAAAATTGCCTTTTCATATCCTTTGACCATTTGGGGAATGGCTCAAAATCTTACAGATTTGAATTTGCTTCTTGGAAATGAGATCTTTATCAGAGAAATGTGTTCCAGATATTTTTTCCCAGTTACTGGTCTGTTGATTTTTGCTATATCAGAATATTTGTATAAAAACTTTAAAATTTTATAATTAAAAATTGTCCATTTTATCTCGTATAATCTTATCACTTCCTTAGTCATGAACTCTTCCCTATGCATAGATCTGAAAGGTAACTTCTTCCTTGCTCCTCTCCTTTCTTTACAATATGACTTTATGGTATATTTTTGATGTCTAGGTCATGTATCCATTTTGGCCCTCTAACTGTGTGCTGTCCTGATTGGTGGGTGCCTCATATGGCCCATTTTATCTGTGACTTCAAAACCAAAACACCTCTTCTTGGCCACCACTCCCACATATATGTTTTTCTCCCTTATTAGAATACAAGGGTTTTGAGGGCTGGGACTCTTTCACTTTTGTATTTGGAGCTTCTCTTCTCAGTACAGTGTTTAGCAAATAGTAAACACTTAAAAATATTTTTAAAGCATTAATTCATTCATCCATTTATTCTTCATTCACTTCTTCTTCTTCCCTTCTTTTCAGTTCAAGGCCCTTGGATTAGATGAGTAAGATTCTAGGTAAATAAAATTGTTGCCACTCCTCATTAGGCACACTCCATCTTTGGCAAAGAATTCATCATTTTTCATTTTTAAGCCATGGACTCTAAATCCAAATCCCTTTCTCAAGTACCATTTTCTTAAGTAACCATTTACTGCGGAAGTAGCTAGAATAGCTTTGTGATAATAATAACAATAATAAAGATAATATTATCAGCTAGAATTTATACAGCACCTATTGTTAAGCACTGCACTGTACTAAAGTGTTTTACAAATCTCCTTTGAACTTCACAAAAACCCTGGGAAGTGGGTGCTGTTATTATCCTCACTTACAGGTGAGGAAAGTGAGGCAAACAATGTAGCTTTTGAAATTTTACAGTGCTATACAAGTAGTTTGGCACAATTGGGAATAGTTTGGGTGGACCCATTTTTTGGCTTGTAGGGCCTACAAATTTCAGGCACATGGCCTGAATATGAATGAACTATTTAAGGGCATAGATGTAGAATATAGATGTAGAATATGTAGAGTCATGGGATACAAACATAGACAGAGTGAAATAAGTTCACCTTTTCATTTGGTTGTGCAATTCATCATAGTCTTCTTTTAATTGGTTGTAGGCCTCCTCTAGGGCTTCCAATGCTACCTTAAATTTGTTATTTTCCTCTTGGAGTTTTTGTTTGTTAAACTGCAGGTCTGCCACACAAGTAATCAAGTCAGAGGTCTCTCTGAAAGTGAAGAAATAAAAGGGAATATTTTTCAATAAAGCATCTCTTTCTCCCCAAACCCTTTCACACCAAAACATACGAATGCATTCATGAATTTAAATTTTCTCAAGAGATTGACTCTCTATCCAGCTATCATCATCATGAAATCAAGATTTTTGGATTTTCAGAGATCAATCATACCTAAAGTATGGATTTTATTTTATTCTTTCAGTTTCTTTCACAGTTGCCTTTTTCCACACAATGATGTCCAACTTCTAATAAAATTTGTTTCCTATATATACATCAAGTGAGGTCATTTGAATGAGAAATTGGGCTCTGTGAAAGAGAAAGTATAAGAATAAATGACTAGTAAATCTAAAGTAGATTCTTTTTACATTTAATTTTTTCTCAATTAAATGTAAACAAAACTTTTTTAGTATTCTTTTTCTTAAATTTTGAGTTCCATACTGTTTCCTCTCCCCTCTTCTCTCTTTGAGAAGGCAAGCATAAATTAGATTCTATGAAAACAAGGATTCCAATGCAGAAAGCACAAAATAATTAAGAATTAGGCTATTGAATTAGCTTAGATTAATTGGGAAAAGAGATCTAGTGATGATACCATGACCACTATACATTTCTCTACTGCTTTAAGGTTTCTAAAGCACCTTTCTCCAACTGTTGGTTCTCTCCCTCTCAAACTCCTTTATAGCAAATAAAATAACTGTAAAGTGCTTGGCACAGTGCCTGGCACATAGTAAATGCTAGGTATTATTATTGTTATTATTATTTAACTTATAGTTTTTTCTCTTTATGTTTTTTCCCTGTACATATTTATGTACATATTTGCTTCCCTTGTTAGAATACAAACTCCTTGTGACTAGGGATTATTTTATTTGCTGTAGCTATATTTCCAGAGACTACCACAGTGGCTGCCACACAGTAGGCACCTTAAAAAACTTGCTGATTGAATGAATTGACTGAAGAAATCTTGAAGTCCATAGCAGCAGTATTATCCTCATTTAACAGATGAGGAAATTGAGGCTCACTGTGATCAAGATCACATAACGTAAGATTAAGATTTTATACAGGAGAAAAATGCATACATTGTAAATTGGTCAGAATACCAAATTGAAATATTTCAATTATCAACCAAGGAATTCATACTTACAAGTCATCTTTACACATATCTCCACCAAAAGCCTCGAAGCTCCCTGATGTGATGGTCACTGTATTTGAGGTCATCTTAACTAAAATGCACGAAAACAATGTAGGGTAAAGACTTTTTTTAAAAAAACGTAGGAAAGAGGGAAAAAATTCTACATAGAAACATAAACATTGCACCTTTCTTCTGGCTATCCCATGCCTTACAGACAGAATCTTCTTCAGAGATCATTTCATTCTTTCTTCCCCTATAACAAGAATAAAACCAGCAATTTAAAAACATTTCTTTTTGTTTCTTTGGAAGGAGGGAAGGCAGGGCAATTGGGGTTAAAAGACTGGCCCCAGATCACACAGCTAGTAAGTATGTCAAGTGTTTGAGGCTGAATTTGAACTCAGGTCCTCCTGACTCTACTCACTGCATAAAAACATTTCTGTATACCAAAGCTTGGATCTTCCCTATGTGGTAAATTTCACGTTAATATATAGCTGTTGTATAGTCAATCCAGAAGGGCAATGATCTTGGTCCTTACTGGCATTTTCAAAAAAGCTTTAGCCAAATTTGATTAATTCAACATGTGTTTTTTAAAAGTTTCATTATTAAATTTTATTTTTCATTTATGGAATAAAGCAAGTATTTCCATAACATAGTACAATAAAAAAGGATGACTGCACATGAAACTGCAAATCTACTATGCACAACTTGCTATTCCTTTCAAATATACCACAAAATTATCATGTAAATTTCCTTTTTTCTTCCCTCTAAGTACTTATTATAAAAATTATACTGTGCTAGTTAAGGAGTAGGATGAAAAAGAATACAAGGAAGAGTCTCTACTCTCTGTCAATTTGCTGACTAGTTGGGGAGATTCAGCATAAACAGAAGTAGTTAGGTATATTGGAGCCAGTGATAGACTGGAAGTCAAGAAAACCTGAGATAAAGTCCTGGCTCTAACACTAACTTCCTCTATAATTTAAGGCAGATTATTCCTCTTCCTTTGTCTTCTCTTTTGGCCAGAAATCCTTAGGGCTTTCCCCTCCCAGTTTGATTTTTTTTTTTTGAGTTTTGATTAAAGGGGCCATACCTTGATTAACTTCTTAAAGAGGCCTATTCGCTGAATGGTTGTTATCTCACTCAAAGTGAGAACCTGAAAAGACCTTAGCCTGGAAGGGCCAGGGTCTCGCAATGCATCCTGGGCCATCTACAGTCATCCTCATGAATATCTGGTCAATGGATCCAGATAGCTCTGGAGGAGAAAGTGAGGCTGGTGACCTTGCACAGCCCTCCTTCATTCAAATCAAAGTCAACTGCAAGTCATGTCATCATTTCCTTGATGTCATGGTCCTCTTTGAGAATGAAGGACAAACACAACAACAATTCTTCTGTGAGAAGTTAATACTAGAAAGCCTCTAGGTCCCTTCTAGATCTAACAAGGACCAAGTAATCTGGAGGAGAGATGGGAGGCAGTGTGTGCTGGATGACTCAAAAACCATTGCCACATTGATCACCATCTTCCCTTAGACCTTGAAGATCTCTCAGCTGAGAACTTTGCCTCTTACTTTACAGAAAAAAAAAACTGAGGCCATTCACTGTGAACTCCCCCTTCCCACCTCTTCCTCATCTCATATTACTCAGGTGCCTTCTAACACTCTCTCCTCTTTTATCCCTGTTTCACATGATGAAGTGGCCTTACTCCTTACCAAGGCCAACCCCTCTACTTGTTCAAGGGATCCTATTCCATTCCGATTCCTCCAACAGATTGCCTCCTTTGTCATACCCACTCTATCATATTTTCCATCTCTGTGTCTATTGGCTCATTCTCGACTGCCTATAAACATGCCCATGTTTTCCCCACCCAGAAAAAAAAACTCTCCCTTGATCTTTCCATCCCTACTAAATATCATTTATATCTCTTCTGAACTTTGTAGCTAAACTCCTTAAAAAGGTTTTCTACCAAAGATGCCTCTTCTTTCTTTCCTCTCACTCTTTAAATATTTTACAATCTGGCTTCTGACCTTATTATTCCACTAGAATTGCTCTTTCCAAAGTTGCTAATTATCTCTTAGTTGCCAAATTAAATAGCCTAAAACTCTATCCTCATTCTCCTAGACCTCTCTCTGACCTTTGACATGGTTTATCACTTTTCCTTTCCTAATTCTCTCTTCTTTCTAGGTTTTAGGGACAGCACTCTTTCCTGGTTTTCTTCCCACCTATCTGACCTCTGCTTCTCTGTCTCCTTTTCTGGATCCTCCTCCAGATCATACTCTCTAACCATGTGGGTGCCTCAGGGTTCTACTCTACCTCTTTTTCTCTCCTGTCTCTGTACTACTTCACTTGGGTGATCTCATCAGCTCCCATGAATTTAATTATCATCTATATGCTGATGGTCCTCAATTCTACCTATGGTGCCCTAATCTCTCTGCTGACCTCCAATCTCAAATCTCCAACTATTTTTCAGACATCTCAAACTGGATATCTAGTAGACACCTTAAGCTCATTATGTCCAAAATGGAACTCATTATCATTTCCCCCCAACTTTCCCCATCTCCTCTCTTCCTATTACTGTAGAGGGCATTACCATGCTCCCAGTTCCTGAGGCTTACACAGGTGTCATTCTTGATTAATTGATGGATAAAGATAGCTCAGGATTCTCAAACTGAGAGCCTTGGAATAGTAGTGTCCCTTGAGCCACTGGAACTTCTTCCAACTTAGCCCTTACAGAGAATATTGAGGAAAGAATTCCTTATGGAGAAGGGCTTCACCCTCTTTATCACCATTAGCAAAAGCTACTGGCAAATAGTCATCAAGGGAAAGATAAGCACAGGAGCTCTAGGGGACACAGCACCTCCTAGACCAATGGTCCTACTTTTAGCCGAGCCCTCACAGCCATTATCTGGGGAAAATGGACCAGCATCTTTCTTCATCTGTCCTTTACAGTTAATTTGGTTATCTATAATCTTCAAAATGACCTATTCATTCAAAGTCATCCTTAAAACAATATGGCTGTTACTATATGCCATGTTTTCCTGGTTCTGCTCTCTTCATTCTTTATTATTTTATGCAAGTCTTTCCATGTTTCTCCAAGATCACTGAGCTCATCGTTTCTCATAGCATAGCAACATTCCATCATAATCACAAATCACAGCTTGTTCAGCCATTCCCGAACTGATGGACATCTCTGCAACTTCCACTCCTTTGCCACCACATTGAGAGCTACTATAAACATTTTAGAACATATAAGTTCCTTTCCCTCTTCCCTAATCATTTCTAGAAATAGAATGCTTTGACCCAGCAGTGGTATTGCTGGGTCAAAGGGCATAGGCAGTTTAATAACTCTTTGAACATAATTCTGGATTGCTCTCCAAAATGGTTGGATCAGTTCACAATTCCACCAACAATAAATCAGTACTGTTTTATGGAAATGCTTGTTTTATCTCATAAATTAAAAATAAATAAATATTTTATTTTAAAAAGGTTTAAAAAAAAGAAAATGGAGCAGCCATTCCCACCATCAATCATCAATCTATTCTATCTGAAGCAGCATGACACCCTGAGAGGGAAATGGAGCATGTTCCAGGAAAGTCTACAAACCATCACTACCTTGACCACTATCTCCATTAAGACCATGTTGGAGACAACTCATGGCCCTGACCTCAAGAAACTTGGGAATAGCAATGCTTCTAGCTCTATTTCCCTAGCCATCTATACCTTTAGTTCCTTCCTAGGAAGGAACCTGTGTGGAAATGCAGCTTGGCAAGTTGCTCCTGCAGGTGTTACAAGCACAGCCACTAAAGACCCCCCAAAAAGAGTTCTTGGGGATTTAACATTAGAAACTGATAGGATTTTACCAGTAGAAACGCCATTAAAGAAGAAGAAACATTACCATCTGCTTCGCTACTGCACTCTAAGGACCATGGGACCTTTCCACCTGACTTTCAGCTGACACTTTCCATATGTTGTTGTCTCACTCAATAGAATATGAGTTCCATGAGACCAAAGGCTGTCTTACTTTTCTATTTGTATCCCCAGTAACTAGGCCAGAGTTTTGCACATATTAAGTGCTTAATAAATGCTTCATTCATTTATTCATTCAACATTCTGTTCTTCTATGAATAGAATAATGTTCTCCTATTCATAGAAGGCAGTGTATAAGCAAAGTATCAAAAATAAAGCAAAGTGCCAATAAACGGTATTTATAATGTTGCCTGGTGTTCAGAAAAGGAGGAACTCAGCAGGCTTGTAGGAGTCAAGAAATAGGACTTTAGCTGAGCCTTGAAGAAGTAGGACTTAGTACATAAAAAGGAGAGACAAGGAGCATTTTGCTATGGGGGAGAATGGCTTCTACACAGAAATAGGAACGGAGAGAAGACTAGTTTGTTCGAATTACAAGATTTATTTTGGGGAGTAATGGGACAGAAGTTTGGATAGGTTAAGAAGAACCATATTAAGGAGGTCTCTGAACATTGGGCTGATTAATCTGGACTTGCTGCTAGATAATGAGAATGTACTGGAAGCTTTTGAGCAAGAGGATAAAGCAATGTAGTTGACCTTTCAGGAAGACTTGTCTTCTGGCTTTTTGTAAGATAAATTGGAGGTAGGTGAAGATTAGAAAGAACATCATTTATGATGTTTACGGTGGCCTATTTATGAAGTTCTGGGGGTCCAGACTATGATAATACCAGGAGAGTGGTGAAGAAGTAATAAATTCAACATTTAAGAGATCTTTCAAAGCAAGAACTAATAGAGCTTTATGACCTATTGAATATATTGGTGCAGTAGAGAAAGAGTCAAAGATGCCTCCAAGGTTTCTAGCTTAACTGGTAAAATGGTACTACTGAGGAAAACAAGGAAGCTGGTAATGGGAACAGTTTTGGAGGACAAGATAGTAAGGTTAACTTGAGGAATAGGGACATTCAAATGGAAATACTCTCTTCTCATCATTTTAGCAAGAAGCACAAACTTCCTTCATTACCTATTTACAAATGATAGAAATAAGTACCCAAATGGACTATTCTGGTTGCTCAGACTTTATTTTTATTCTTCGACTCTTTATACAGTGCTAATAATAAGCAGTCAAATAGTGGGGAGGGAGAAGAAGGAAAGACATGAGGAAAAGGACCTGAATGACACAAATCTTCAGCATTGCCATAACTTTGGTAGCTCAAATGACATTTCATATTCATGGTGTTTGTTCTTTTATTTTACTTTTGGGGTTTTCTTGGCAGAGATACTGGAGTGGTTTGCCATTTCCTTCTCCAGCTCATTTTACAGATGAGGGAACTGAGGCAAACAGGGATGAGTGATTTGTCTGGGGTCACACAGGTAGTAAGTGAATGAGGCCAAATTTGAATTCAGAAAGATAAATCTTCCTGACTCCAGGATCAGAGCTCTATTCGTTATGCCACCTAGCTGCCTTTATTTGCAGTTACTTACATTCAAATCAATTAATTTCAGGGCATAAAATACCTCCTCTTTCAGTCATTCCCTCTAAGTCTCCATTAGAATTTTCTGTCTATTCATTGTCATTCATTTTTCCTCATACTCAATGTATCTAAATGGTTCTTTTGGTACTGCTTTTTTTCTGCTTAGTATTATTTCACAAAGGTCTTTCCAATATTTTTCTATTTTACATATTTGAAATATATTGATTTCCATTACAGTATTCTTTTACATGACTGCACTGAAATTTAACTACCCATTCACCTATTGTTAGACAGTCAGGTTGTTTCCAGTTTTTTTAATTACAAATAGTAGTTTAAAAAATCTTTGAATAGATAGCTTTTTTGGTCTGCTTTTGCTAATACTCTGAGAGTACATAGCTAACAATGGAATTACTGAGTCAATGATAATTGTTTCTGTGTCTTTTACTGTATACTACTACAGTGCTTCCAAAAAAAGATTCTACTAATTTGCAATTCCACCAGACATGTAGGAGTGTACCTATTTATCCACAATTTCATTGTTACCAAATGTCCTAATTTTTAATCATTCTTACTAATGAGATGATACTTCAAAGTTGCTTTGATCTGTGTCTCCTTGATTAGTAAAACTGAATATTCTCTAGATGACTATTAACAATTCGTGCTTTCTCTTTTGAAATGTCTGTCCACGTATTTTGACCATTTATCAATTAGTAAGTAGTAGTTTGCAACTTTTTTAAACAGTTCCCCACATATTGCAGTTACATTTTTTGGGGGGGGTGTCATAATTGGTATAAGTATTTCCCTCAATCTGTTGTCTTTTTATGTTGGTTATGTTGTTTTTATATAGAAATTTTACATTTAAATATAAGCTAATCTCTGTCAATTAATTCTAATTGTTTAACAATAATGAGGCTTGGCAGGGGTGATGGCCTGGGAGAGAACTGATGGGTTGAAGGACTGAAGGTGCTGGTGAGGATGAAAGGCAGGGTTTGGTAAGGAAAGTCAAAGAGAGAGCTAGAAAGCCAATAGAACGTGGTTAGGTAAGGGCATTTCAGAATTCCTGAACATGGAGGTGGTGCTTTTGAGGTTGATGGCAAGATCAAAGGAATGACCATCTTCTTTTAAAGGATGCTTTAAAAGTGTTTTGTAAAATATTTTCAAGCTCCATGAACAGGGAAACAGCTAAAAATGGCAATAATGAAGGCAGGAGAGCCAAGCACAGTAATAGGGACCCTATGACCCGGCCGCCACTTGGTTTACACTCTTTTACCACATTTAGCTTTGCCATATCTCTCTTTTTTCCTATTCCCCTTAATGTTCACTTTTCTTCTCCCTACTTATGGCCAGTATTTAGAAGCATCATCTAGAACTATTTGCATAGTTAATAGCTACCATTTATATAGAGCTTCAAGGTGTGCAAAGTGCTTTACACATTTTATCTCATTTTCTTCTCACAACAACCCAAAGAGATAGAATAGTAATTTTTCCTGTTTTACAGATGAGGAAACTGAAATCAAATGAATTGTCCAGGGTCATATGGCTTGTAAGTGTCCGATGTCGGATTTAAATTCATGTCTTCCTGACTTCAGTTTTAGTATTCACTTCTCTGCACAATATAGCTGCTTATAGTTAAAAAGTAGTGGAGCCCTGATTTAGCTGCAGTGGAAGCCTCTACCCCCCACAAAAACTTGTTACTATTAGAGGGTATCATAAATTCACTTAACTCCTGTGGTTCAGTTCTTTTTTATATATAAATGGGTGATATTTGCCTAGTCACTCTATCAAAAGGATAGTTCTACGGCCAAGTAACACTACACGGTATTTTACTAGCTTTTCATAAAATAGAGATAAATGTTAGATATATCAGCTGTCATTGAAATTAAAGCAGAAACTCATGAAAATACTTATCAGCAAGAGCCACGAATTACCATCTGTTTCTCCGATCTGCTATCCATTCTTTCATGACAGCATGGTAAGTTTCCAAATCCACAAACAAATCTCTCTTTTCAGGGTCAAACCCAATCCATAGCTCTTCGAGGTCACTGTCTTCAGAGTCCCAGTTAGTTATGAGTCTCAAATAATCTATTATTTTAGAAACAGCTACTTTGCCTTCTGAAAAGGAGAAAGAAAACAGCTTTAAGGCAAAAATTCCAACATGCACTTTAGGAAACACATATTAAGCATCTATGTTATATTCCAGATACTAGAGACATAAAGGTAAAAAATGACAGCTTTTGTCCTCAAGTGACCTACAGTCAAATAGGAGAATGAAACACACACCAAATAGGTTTGAATGAAATAAATGCATAAGAGAAGTAAAACAAAAAAGCGTAAGTGATTTAAGAAGGGCAGATGTGTCAATTTTCAAAAAGAGGGAAGAGATTGGAATCTGCAAACTATAGGCAAATGAGTATGACTTCAATTCCTAGCAAAATGCTAGAATATATTTCTAAGAGGATGCTTATAGTGACTGTATAGAAAAGGAAACAGTGAAAACTATGGCAATGCAGCTCTTTCAAGAGACTAACCTCATTTCCTTTTTTAACAGAGTTATTAGGCTGTTTGGAGTACACCACACAATTGACAGAAAGATGCAGAAAACACAAGATCCCACTATGATTGCTGTTCATTGACTATAAAAATTGTGTTATTTGGTAAAGCAAAAGGCTACTTTAATGTTGACCTTTCAGCAAGGTGTGCCCCATATGCATATGTCAAAATCATACAAATTGCATATATGCATATGTCAAAATCACACAAAATTCCTAGAAAGTTGTAATAGCAGAAAATGTTATCTGTTGACCCTCTAATTATTACATTATTATAATATATTATGTCATAATACATTATCATAATTATTTCATCCATACTAATTAATTTTTTGACAAAAATATTAAGGTTAGACAGAAGTGAGGGGTCAAAGGACTGAAGGTCACAGCATGAACCAAGAGAAGGGTTTGGTAAGGGAAGGCAGATGGAGATGTATAAGACCATGGTGTTTCAACAATCTGGCTAGCAGCTGTTGTGGGGGTGAAAGACCAACACAAGCCCAGCAACAAGAATGCTGCCAAAGCCCAGGTTCTTTTGATCTGCTTTAGTAAGGAAAGCAACATTAAGGGGTTGACAAGCTTTTTTTAATTCAGCATACAAATACCATTCACTTAGTTCAGGGGGAAAAGCCAGCACCCTGAACTTCGGAACAAATACAAAAAATTACAAACATCGACAGACAGACCAAATACGATTCATAATTACCAACATCTAGGTTCAGCCCCAGAGTCACTTGCGCCACCACTGCTGTGGGTAAGAGCTCTGAAGAAGAGAAAGCCAAGCCCTGGTTTTATATCTTTTTCAGGGTCAAGGGTGAGTCACACATGCGACCCACCCACGCGACCTAGAATTGTCACAAAGAGGTGAAAAAAGCCTCTGATGTCCCAAACATGTCACTCAAATTCATGTGTAAACTAGGCCCTCCCTCCCCTGAGGCAAGGAGGCCACCAAAGACTCCCAAATATAATCAAGGAAACAAAGGCCAAACTCTTCAAGGGCACTTGGTTGAACTGAATGCTAAGAGCCCATTTTGTTTACCAACACACACGGTCAGATATGGAGATTCTAGAATTCTTGAACATGGAGGTGGGATAAATGTGGCATGAAACAAGGAGATCTTGCTCTTCCTAGGTGCTTGCCATGGCCATGGAAAAGATCCAGGACAGAGTACAAGGAAATAAAGACTTCCCTTATCAATACTGAGGAACTCCAGATGCTTTGATTCGTGAATACCATGATGCCATTGAAGTTCAATCCAAATGTTTGGCGTCTCCAGGATATTATCCCTTCTGAGCTTGCTAACTGAAAACCATAATATCTAAATGCTTTGGTTACACAGTAAACATGGTCACACGTGGATGAAACATGCCCAAACTATGATATCCACTAGATGTACAACTGATAGAACTCATTCATCAGTCCACATATCTGCAGACAGTAAAAATGGGCAATGAGATGGGCACAGAACTGAACCAGAAAAGTGGGTTGGATTGCCTTTGGGAAATGGCAAAGTTCTTTTAGTGACTCCAAGCTTCTCAGTGGGATATTATTTTAAAACACCAATATGCTTTCAGTGATCCAGTATGGCTGCAAGTCATGGAACATTACAGTCTCTAAAGAAATGTAGGTGATTTTTACAAGGGCAATGGAAAAACACATGGTGGGTGTGAACAGGCTATGTATTAAAAATAAGAAATTCTGCAAGAGAAGCCTTGCAAATGACATCATCAAAGAATATAGGGTCAAAGAAGAAGGGCAGATCATGTGGTGAGAATAAAGGATAACTAGTAGACAACTCTTGTTGTTGATTGGCATCTTTGTAAAACAAAGAGAATGTGAGAAAGGCTTCTGGCCTTCCCTTTGCCTCTCTCCCCTAACCTCATAGCAAACTTAAGAGGGGACATAGATAAGACTCATCTTGATGAGTAAATAGGAAGAGGTTGTGATCCTTTTTTTTTTGGAGAGAATACCCACATTGTAGTTTATCTAGATTTCAGTGAAGAATTTGACAAAGTTTCTCAAGATATACTGGTAGATAAATGAAAATACATGGATGGTCTAGACTGTAGTACGGTTAGGTGGTGTTACAACTGGCTGATGACTTAGATGCAAAGAGCAGTCACTTTTAGTCTGCGTCAATATGGAAGAAGAATGCCCCAGGCATCTGTTCTGGCCCTGTGTTAATATCTTTAACAGTGATTTGGATGAAGACACTAATCTAATGGCATGTTTAGCAAATCTGTAGATGACATAAAATAAGAGGGTGGGGGATAGTTGAGATACTAGATAACAGAATCAGGATCCAAAAGTTCTCAGTTGTCTGTAACTGTGGGCCAGAAAGAATAAGTTGAAAGTTAATAAGGCTGAATATAAATTTTTAACCTTAGGTTTTAAAAAGTTGACTTTATAAGTCCAATATGGGGAGAGGTTTAGCAGGGTAGGTGAAACATACACTAAGTTTCTTGTCACCTAAACTAAGCTAATTTTTCTCTAAAAACGTAATGAAACCATCAGCAAGATCTAATTAGTTGGAAATCAAAGGGAAGCCCATCAATTGAGGAATGACTAAAAGAGCTGTAGCATATGGTTGTGATGGCATATTATTGGACTATAAGAAATGACAAGCAGGATGACTTCAGACAAACCTGGAAAAAACAGACATGAACTGATGTGAAGTGAGAAGAACCAGGAGAAAGTTGTACTCAGTAAGAACAATATTGTATGATGAACTGTGAATGACTTAACTGTTCTCAGCAATGTAATGATCCAAGACAATCCCAAAGGACTAATAATGAAGCATACTATTTGCCTCCCGAGAAAGAACTGATATTGTTTGAATATGGACTGAAGCATGCTGTTTTTTACTTTCATTCTTTTTCTTTTATTCAAATCTTATACAAAATGATTAATATAGAAACATTTTACATTATTGGACATATATAATCTATATCTGATTATTTACCATCTTAGGGAAAGGGAAAGGGAGGGTGGGAAGGAAGGATAGAATTTGGAACTCAAAAATGGTTTAACATGTAATTGGGGGGAAAATATATTTGAAAGTTCTTCATACAAAAAAAAAAAACTTAATTAGCTCAGGATTCTGCTGTAGTTTCTTAGTGCCCCATATATAAAATTCAGTGCAGGAGGACCTTCTCTCTAAGGCTTGACACAGGCTTCTGACTACTGTGCCAGTACAACCAATGCAAAAGCTGGGAAATCTTGCTCAATTGAATCAATACTGCATTCTTGCTGAATAAACTTTCCATGCGATGACTAAGAAAACTTTCTTTTCTTCACAGTAGTCAGATAGATTATGAGTGTCTTTAATCCTGAGCCTGAACCACTTGACCTACCTGTGTAAAGCCTGGCCTGCAGCACTTGGTGGTAGTTGAAGGATTGAATAAACAACCTCATTGAATTAGGGAAGGATCATGTAAAATGGTGGCATCTAAGTCAAATAGATATGGGGGCCACTAATGCGCGCTCCACATTGACTTAGTTTTAAAATGTAATATTGTTTTATTTTTATTTATAATGTTAAATATTTCCCAATTACATATTAATCTGGTTCTGGCTATGCTTAGGAGTGTTGTGAGCTGCATGTGGTCCATGAGTCCTGTGCTGGTCACCTCTGATGTGAAAGAGGTATACCTGTGATAACTGAAGACCCCTATTCAGAAACCCTATGACCTGGGGCCTCTGTGATAGGGCTGGTTCTCTAGTGTAACATGTCTACCACTGACCCTGGGGACATAATAGGGTGAACTATGGGCATTCATCAACCTAAAACAGATGTACATTTACATCTTTATGAACCATAACCTGAGGGGCAGCTAGGTGGCACAGTGAGTAGAGCACCGAGCCTGGAGTCAGGAGGACCTGAATTCAAATGTGACCTCAGACACTTGACACACTTACTAGCTGTGTGACTCTGGGCAAGTCACTTAACCCCAATTACTTTGCCTTCCTCCCTCAAAAAAAGAACCATAATCTGAAGATGATAAATACAAATGATCATTTATTGAATTTACAACATTTTTAAATGGGAAGGGCAATAGTGACTGTAGGGCCTATCAGTAGGTCTGGGCTTTTCCTAATTACTGTGATTTTGGAATCGTCTAAGAACTGTGCTGGAAGTACTGAATGGAACTTTTTTTTTTTGAAGGGGGGAAGGCAGGGCAATTGGGGTTAAGTGACTTGCCCAAGGTTGCGCAGCTAGTAAATGTGTCAAGCGTCTGAGGCTGGATTTGAAGTCAGGTCCTCCTGACTCCAGGGCCGATGCTCTTCTCACTGTGCCACCTAGCTGCCCCTAAATGGAACTTTCTATCTAGCACTTGGGGAACCATTGGGAATGGTGCCACCTGGATTCTTCAGTTTAAGGCACCAGGAGAGGCATTTGAAAGGATACTGCTGGATCCCTTCTGGAGTTGGCGATATGGACAAATATGCCAATTGCACTCATTGATTTGCTGGGAATGGTGAGAGTGGGGTTGAAGGTGGAGTTTTTGCTGAATCAATTCAAAAAGAGAGAAAGCATACGCTTCTGTGAACATAAACTCTCTAAGACTCCCAGTGATAGATGGATGAGGGCCCTCCACAGACCCCTGTGCAAGCCCAAGCATGGCAAAAACTCATAGGGTCCAAAGTATAAGAAGCCATGAAGAGTCAAGAGCTCCTCCCTCAGAGGAGGGTAGAACCACTTGCATAACAGAGATAGAAAAGCTGAACCCAACTGAATCAATGCTGTATTCCTATTAAATATTCTTTCCTTACTATATTTAAATAAACAAATCTCCTTTGAGCTATTAGATTGTTTGTGAGTACCTTATTTTGTTCCAATTCTGAACATAAAATACTAGAACAGCTTGAATCAGGCCTGACTTTAAACACTCCAAAACCAAGCACTCCAGATAACATAAGCTATCATCAAGGGATGGCCCCTTTAATCAAAACTCAAAAAAAAAAATCAAACTGGGAAGGGAAGAAATGGGTGTTACCTCACTCAAGGTGAGAACCTGAAAAGACCTTAGCCTGAAAGGGCCAGGGTCTCCTAATGCATTGTGGGCCATCTTTAGTTGTCCTGGTAAATATCAGGTCACTGGACCCAGATGGCCCTGGAGGAGAAAGTGAAGCTGGTGACCTTGTACAGACCTGTCTCACTCAAATCAAAGTCAACTGCAAGTCATGTCATTGTCTCCCTGATGTCATGGTCCTCTTCGAGAATGAAGGACAAACATAACACTATTATGCATAATAGTAGAAAAAAATCAAACATACCTCCGTGGCTTTCATTACAATCATAAAAAACCCTTGTTAGTAGTTGTTCTTCACAGATCTGGCTAACATTTTGGATCATATTTCCTTGATCAATATCAGTTCCTAGTTTCCATTCTGGTCCTACTGATAAAAAAAATAATGATGATTTCAGTTGCTTTTCTCTCAGAATCACAGAATTCCAGGTCTAGATTAAATGTCAGAGGTGATCTGGTCCAACTCACACCTGAACAAGATGTTCATTATACAATATTGAAAAGTGTTTTTTAAACCTCTACCTGAAGGCCTTCAGTAAGGAAGGAATCTACTACCTTCAGAGTCAGCCCATCGTACTTTGAAATAGTTCAAGTTACTAGGAAGAATTTTCTTACATTAAGTTAAAATGTGTTTCCCTGGGACTTCAACCTATTGGTCCTAATCCTATACTCTATATTAAGCAAAACTAGTCTGACTCCTTGTACATAATAGCCCTTCAAATACTTGAAGACTGATATTAAGTGTTCTTCTTCTCCTATGTGTCCTCTGTTCCCTAGACTAAACATCTTCAATTCCTTCAAATACATTTTATAACATGGCCTATGGTTACCTCGCCATTCTAGTGTCCTTCATCTGTAAAACAAAAAAACAAAAACTCCAATTTATCAATTAGCTGCCTACCACCTTCAAAAAATGTGGTGGCCAGGCTGGAATGGATGGATAGATAGATAGATAGACAGATAGACAGACAGATAAATACACACATATACCAATCTATATTGGTTGTGCTGCTCAAGAATTTGGTTTTTTAAGCATTACTATAAAGTTGTTTGGAGGGGAACGCTGGAAGAGTTGGGTTAGAATGCTCCCTCTACTCCACCATCTTGGCTCTGGCTCCCCAGAGGTGGATGTCTTGAAGGATCTGAGTCTTCTTTTGTTCTCCCTTGATACTCTCTTCTTTCTTAATCTTATCTACTCCCACTGCTTCATTTTTAACTCCTATGCAGACAATTCCCCAAAATCTTTATATCCAGCCCCAATCTACTGAAGAAAACAACTCAAAAAACAGAATCAGCCAAATGGTAAAAGAGGTACAAATCCTCCCTGAAGAAAATAACTCCTTAAAAAGTAGGACATCTCTATCTAGGGAGTAGGGAAAAAAGATAAGCCAATGGAAGAAAAGGAAAAGTCTGATAGGGAATTGTAAAACAGTTCATGGAAGCCAAAAGAAGGAAGAGAAGAAAAAAGTATGTGTATAGAAAGTATCAATAGTTTAAATGCCATATAAAGTTCCAAGAAAATGAGGAACCAGAAAAGTCATTGGATTTTAATTAAGGTCAATGATGACATTGGAGCAAACAGTATCAGAAGAGAGATAGGGATGGAAATTACATTACAAGTGTGTCACTAGTGAAGAAATAGGGGTATGGGGTGTTGAGAAGCTTAACTATACAGGGAAGGAAATTTATAGGATGGCAGCTTGGGACATACTAAGGAAAAGGGAATCACTTTATCAGGTTGTTTTAAGGATAGATGAGATTTGAAAATATTAATAGGTAGAGGGGAAGGAACCAGTAAAGAGGGAAAGATTGAAGAAGAGAGATTAAATAAAGAGGCAAAATCAATCATTGGAAAAAGGGACACAAAGCTGTAAGGGATTAATAACATATTGGAGGATAACTGAAGCTCTCCATTTTGTATACCACCTTATAGGACAGATGATAAGCTAGAGAGCATCTAGAGGGGCAGCTTGGTGGCACAGTACACAGAGTGCTGGGCCTGCAGTTAAGAAAACTCATCTTCCTGAGTTCAAATCTGGCCTCTGACACTTATTAGTTTTGTGACCCTGGGCAAGTCACTTAATCCACTTAACCTTCATCTGTAAAATGAGCTAGAGAAGGAAATGGCAAACCACTGCAGTATCTTTGCTAAGAAAACCTCAAATGGGGTCATGAAGAGCCAAACACAACAGTACATCTAGAGGAAGGTAACCAAATTGGTAATAAGCCTCAAGTTCATACCACACAAAGATCATTTGAAGGAAATGGAGATATTTTTTTGCCAGGGGAAGAAAAGACTTAAGAGGAAAGATATTAATTTTCTTCAAATATCTGATGGGTTGTCATGCAGAAGAAGGATTATGCATGTTATGGAGGGCACCAGACGGTGGAATTGGGAGCAATATATAGAAATTTCAAAGAGAGAAATTTGACATCAGGAAAAAATTCCTAACAACCAGACTGACCAGGAAGTAGAGCTTTGGATGATATCAGGTTCCCTATCATCGGAACTCAGACTGGATGATAACTTGTCAGGGATGTTGTAGAGGGGATCTTGTTTGGGTAAAAATGTTGCATTAGATGCTGAAGTCCCTCAGCAGAAGCATTAAGTGACACAGTGGCTAAAGCCTAGGCCTGCTGTCAGCAAGACCTCAGACTGAATTTGGCCTCAGACACTTATTAGCTGTGTGACCCTGGGCAAGTCACATAAACTTTGACTGTCTCAGTTTCTTCAACTGAAAGAAAGATATAATTACAGCAACTACCTCACAGATTTGTTGTCAGGATCAAATGGGATAAAATCCATAAGGCAATGGATTAGCACAGTGCCTGGCACCACATAGTAGATGCTTAATAAACGCTTATTCCCTCTCTCTCTCCATTCCAACTTGAAAACTCTGATTACATGTCCTGGGTTCTCTGAAGAATCATACGTTGTTCTAACTAAGAGCTTATAGTGTAAGAACATAAGAGGATGACTGAGATAAATAATAGAAGACCCTGCTACAGAAAGCTTTTCTCTTTCGGTTTTCTTTTTGCTCACACTTAACACAGTGGATCAATACAAGTATAACTGCCGATCTGGTCCAACCCATTCATGTGACTTAATTTTAAGGGAAGGTTGGATGAGGGATGATGGCCCCTTGGGTCCCTTCTACCTCTGAAATTCTGTGAGTCTGTGATGTGAGATCCAGAGAAGAGGCAAAGAGTCAGATTGGCATTAGAACCCTAGTTTTCCAAAAATAACATCACTGCTATTTAAGAGAAGGCCAACAATTTCATACCATATAATAAATTCTATAAAAATGAAAGCAAAACTATTCTATTTTATATCCTAGTAAAGCTAAAGAGAGCCGTAGTCTGTCTTAAAATATTTTTAATGCTTATTCATTTAATTTTAATGCTTATTTATTTAATGCTTATTCATTTAATGCATATATTGATATGACACAATTCCACAGGCATATTTCATCTTCACTTATAGAACTTTTTAAGTGGTTGCTTCTAGCAAAGCAGCTAAGATTATTGTGAATTTTGACTCAATTTCCCCCTAATTTCTCCCATGGTCACATTCTAATTTGGTCTTTAAAAATTTCTATTTCTTTTTGCATTCGGTGATAGAGGACAACACAGATAGGGACTAGATTTGCGATTTCATCAGCATAGGGAACTCCCAGGTGAAGAAACTCATCTCTATCAAAACAGGTGGGTACCTTCTCTGCAACTTACAGTCTTAGAGAGTTGCTAATTCCACTGAGAGGTTAAGTGATTTGCCTAGAGTCACACAGCCAGTCTTGGTTAGAACTTGAAAACAAGTCTTTTTGACTTTAAGGCCAGCTCTCCATTACCTCTTAACTACCATGATGACTCTCCAAGTACATTACTGAAAATTTTAAATATGTCATTCCATATCATTCATTAAGAATTGTAGTAGGCAATGGAAAATACAAAAAGTAAGGCATAGTCCCTATCCCCAGTAAGCTTATGATACAGACATCCAGATCCTCAGGTAAGATTTCTTACTTTAGGGATGGAAAAAGAGGTAAACATTAAAAATTGAAAGGCAAATATGAAGGATCCCCTTCCCTTGACCAACTTTAATTGTGTATTTTTTCTTCCTCAAGAATTTTGTAATCAAATAAGGTGAATGCTTTATTTGAAAGAGCAACAATTTCAAAGAATTTTTACCTCTTTCATTCAGTGATAACCTTCTTGCCACCAGAGAAAGGTCAGGACTTTCATTAGGAATGTAATGAAAATCAGGGGTTGAAGTAAGAAGCTCATTTCCACGAGCAAAGTCTTTAAATTCATTGCTAGAAGTTAGCTTCCTCTTTCTCACCAGAGACGTGAAAGACTTGTGTGTTGGTGTTCTTGGCTTGATTTCTTCGGGACTTTGGAGAGTGAGAGAATGTGTTGCCTTTTCAGAAGAGCTGAGATGAGAGGTATATTGAGTGGTAGAGGACAAAGGTTGAACATCAGAAACATCAACTTTCTCAAGACTTGAGAAGTGAGCTTTTGGTTCACAAGAATGTCCAACAGTCATCTTGTTCAGTGTTTCTTCAAAAATTTCTGCTGTGTCAGTGTAAATACTATCAAAATTCCCAGAATGAAATCTGACCATCTGAATTGTAGGATGTGAAGACTGGTCCCTCTTCTGTATAGTCTGGATCTTCCTACAAATGCTTTTCACTGGGTTATGACGTTCATTTTTTGCCTGTTTTTCAGAAGCCATTGGTGACTTTTCCCTCTGTCTAATATTTCTGAAATACAGGTAAAAGCAAAATAAGTTTTCAACACATTGGTATGGTCTGGGAATCAATTTAGCAAAATATGATATATCTTTAAATCAAATTTGAAAGCATAGGAACAATACTGTTAGATTCTCTAGAATGCTTTTTTATTTAGTTCAATTTCTAGCTATCATTTTTATGTTTCTAGATTTAAACAACTAATATCGGGTTGTAATTCTATTTCATAGTAGAGTTAGGCATGCTAAAAAGACAAGGCTCTAGTTCTTATGAGGCAGGAAGCCAGAATTAGGAAAGAGAGTCAACAATTTACCAGAGATGTTTATCAATTGATAGATATGGAAGTACAGGTGTTAAAGGCTTTTCCAGCATTAGCCATGACACGAATGCCACTTGAGCCTTTAACAAAAATTTATATGTGAAGACAACTTAAAGAAATAAAACAGAAAATAGAAATAAAATAGAAAAGAAACATGAAGTATATAATAGTACTCTGTACATGTCATATACAAATTATCAAAATAGGAACAGGAACATCTTGGAAGAAAGGGTAATGATAGAACATGACAATTCTCTAGGACAATAATACAGGATAATACAGGAAAAATTGAAAGAAGAAATTTATCTTGACAATAAATAATTATGGAACTTCTTAACTAGGAAGGAATTTAAGGATCATTGATCTATACCATGGATTTTTAACCTGGCTTATATGAACATGTTCTTAAAAATTTTTTGATAAACATATTTCAATATAATTGGTTTCCTTTGTAATCATATGTATTTTATTTTACACCTTTAAAAACATGATTCTGAGAGGCGATCCCTAGGATCCATCAGATTGCCAAATGGGCTTATCATACATCAAAAAGGTAAGACAGCCTGATCTGGTCCAACCCATTCATGTTACTCCATTTTAAGCAAAGGTTGGATGAGGGATAATGGCCCCTTGGGTCCCTTCTACCTCTGAAATTCTGTGAGTCTGTGATGTGAGATCCAGAGAAGAAACAAAGAGTCAAATTTGTACTAGAACACTAGCTTTCTAAAATTAACACCACGGTTAAGAAAAGGCTTACAATTCCATACTACATAATAAATCCTATGAAAACAAAAGTAAAACTATTGTATTTATATCCTAGTCAAGCTAAAGAGAGCTGCAGTCTGTCTTAAAATATTTTTAATGCTTACAATATATGGAAGTTTTTTGGTGCATTTTGGGAGACTACAAAAGAAGGCACAAGTTAGGGCAAGATGACTAAAAGAATAATAGATGACCTAGAAATATACTCAGGCTCCCCAAACAGCAGGCCACTGGTCTGATAATAAACCCCATTAATTTAATCTCCAGCATCTCTTCTTTATAGAGGCTAAATCCCCAAAGCTAGGGATTCAACATCTTCTCACCTCTGTCTCTCAGACTCCCTAACTTCCTTCAAAGCTCAATTCAAGAAAACAGATCTAGAAAATTTACCAGTCCAAGTCCTCACTGGGAAATCCAAGAAAAAAATTACAGTGAGTTATTTTTCCCAGCCCAGGTCAAGATAGGGAGTCAGACAGGGAGGTAGGTGGATATTGGGGATGGAGCATTCAAGCACAATGAAAACCTAGTCCCCCAACACACAGAGGAGGATCTGATCTTGTGCAAGGTGCAAAAACCAGGTGCCAACTGTAGGTTCACTGCCCAGTTTCTGGTCACAGATCCAGAGCAGAATGAGGCAAGGACCTGTACCTAAGGGTCGTGTTCCAAGGGCAAGAAGGGTTGTGGACCTTACACTGTGCCCCTAGAAAGAAACCCGTTTGGAAGCATGCAGTAGCTATGTGGTTTTGGCCCTAGGAGCAGAGCAGGATCTCAGATCTAGCTTCCAGCCCGGTCTGAAGTCTTCAATGGAATGGCCAGAGCAGTAGCCCCAGACCAAAAGGAAACCTGCAGTTCTGCCACATTGAACCTGCAAAGCTTTCCAGCTGGCAGGTGGTGGCTGACCAGTAGCTGCTGTGTCTTGTTGTATTTTTTATTTATTTTGTCAGACATTTCCCAATTACATTTTAATCTGGTTCAGGCTGCACTGAAGAGTTACAGATGACTGACTTGTGGCTGGCAGGCAGCCCGAGAGAGACACCTCCACTATAGAGAACAGGTTGCATGGGTTTTGTACCTCTTTCATCCCGGTCCCACCATAATGCTTAGGATAATGAGATACAGAGTGGTAACTAAATCAATGGTAACAAAATGGACAGAAAATAAAAATTTAAAAATGAAAAGAGCCTCTCTGACCTACATGAACTACAAATGTAACAGAGACCAACATAACCAATTATTTTAGTCTGCATTATCCTACTGTTCTTTATTTTTTCTCTCCCATGACATTCACAGAATCATTGTCACTTTTATTGTTACCATAATTTTTGATATATGTCAAATTTCAGTCCTTGTTGAGTTACAGTTAGCCTCTCATGAGCCATCTCCCTGATCAAGTACAAGACAAAATTAAAGTTTCTGATGCATAGCAACATTCCAATCAATTCCAATTTAGCTGGTGCAAAAAGAGATCTAAATGGGGGGGGCAGAGCCAAGATGGTGGCTGGAAAGCAGAGACTAGCATAAGCTCCCCACCAAGTCCCTCCAAAAACCTATAAAAATGGCTCTGAACCAATTCTAGAACTGCAGAACCCACAAAGTGGCAGAGGGAAGCAGGGCTCTAGCCCAGGACAACCTGGATGGTCTCTGGGTAAGGTCTATCCCACACGGAGCTGGGAGCTGAGGGGAGTGGAGCTGAGCCAAGCAGAGCCCAGCGTGGGCGGCGCAGACCGACCAGACCTGGAGTCGGGCGGAACGTGCCCTAGCACCCTGAATTAGTGAGCTGTGGCATTTACCAGACCATTCAACCCACAAACACAAAAGACAACAGAGAAGGTTAGTGGGAAAAGCTGCTGGGGACTGAGCTTGCAGTTCGGCTACTGCCCCTGGGGCAGCAGAGGCGGGACAGCTACAGAACTACAGCTGCAGTTGCTTCTGGCCCCAGGCCCAGCTGGTGGGAGGAA
>CM053623.1:148540093-148572015 GCA_028646595.1 Phalanger gymnotis
GGGGTGACAGAAGGGAGGGCTGACTGGGGAACAGGGCAACCAGAATATACACTATCTTGCAGTGGGGGGGGGGTAGAAATGGGGAGAAAATTTGTAATGCAAACTCCTGTGAAAATCAATGCTGAAAACTAAACATATTAAATAAAAATAAAAAAGAAAAGAAAAAGAAAGTAAAAAAAAGAGATCCAAATAAAGCATGACATATTTTTTAAATTGGCTTAATAAATCCATATTAATTCTCCCTACTTATTACTTTGAAAGGCTTAAAACTTCTAGGCTAAAAAGTTTTGTTTTTAAAAATCTGTAGGTATGCAGGGGACTTATTTTCTCATAAGTTCAAAATGGCCCATAGGTTTTTTCCATAAATCATTCACAAACACGCTGATTTTTTTTTTTAAAAAAAGGTTTTTCAAGAGGTATTTTAGATTCTCAATTGCTCAAAGCAGTTTACCATGTCTGGCAGAAACAATGCTTCCAATTCTCTCACTTCTTTGCAGAGATGGGGGACCTTTAAGGGCATGTGACACTGTAATGCCATACTTTCCAAATTGTTAGTTTTGCTGAACTTTTTTCTCCTCTTTTTTATTTGCTACAATGTCAGTGATGCAAAACCCAAAGATATCAATAACACATTTTCAAAAATAAAAAATTAATCTGTTGCTATTTAAAAAAAAAGTAATAGGCTTTCTTGTTCTGTAGGAGCATATAGATAAATGACACAGAAGGATGACTTAAGCTGACACTTCTCCACACAGAAGGACTGATTTTGAGCTCGAAGGAATTTCAGCCCATCCAATCTCTTTGAAAAACAGACTTCCTTTCTTAGCATGATTTTTTTGAAAATTTGATTCTATGGCCAAAGTAGGTATCAGTTTCCAATTTACATTTTAAATCTATATTTTAAAACCAATGTTTTAATATTTTAACCTCTATTTTAAAACCAAATGCATGGGAATATCATCCATCAAAAAAGCTAATAGATTTCAGAAATTGATTTAAAAAAAAACACTTAGAAAAACTGGAATTCAATTTAACTTAGACAATATCATGTAACATGTCAAGGTTGTACAAAACATTTTGCTTTACAAAGAAACCTTTAGTTAAACTCATATTGCCGCCCTAACAACGTCATTTCTTCCATGGCAGTGTTCAAAACATGGGAAATGCAAATTTCTCAGTATAATTTTTCACTTCCTTCAGAAAATACTGAAATTTCTGGTTCTAGAAAACAACAAGTTTTGAGTGAAATCTAAGAAGACACTCAGCACTTACTACACATTAACTCATCAATGAGTTAAAGTCTTAATAACATATATTTAGAAAGCTAAATATGATTTTTAGAAAATTGCTAGCAAAGACTTGTTTTTGACACAGGGGTCTTTCCTAAACTACCAGATACCACAATCTTTTTCATCATGATATAATAAATAACATTTGCCTTAAAACCTACTTTTCCAGCACCACTAGACATTACTCCCTGTCCTATATTCTATAATCCAGGCGAACCAACCTTCTCTTTGCTCCTCACACTTAGCACACCATCTCCCTTTTTTGACTCCCTCATCCCCTCTTATTCTTCAAAGCACAGTTCAACCACCACCGCCTATATAAAGCCTTTCCAATTCTCCTTCCCTAAATGCTAGTGCCCTGACAAGCTATGCTGTATCTATTTGTATGTATTCTCCTTATCTTTATTCTGTGTGTGTATAAGTATATATATATATGTATATATATATACACATATGCATATGTATATATGTACATACACACATACCTATATCTATATTTATATATCTATACATGTATCTATATCTATATGTACTTGTTGTCCCCCTGCTTAGAGTTTAAACTCTTTAATGGTGAGGGCTATTTCATTCTTTGTTGTCCGAACACACAGCACAGTGTCTGTCACATTTAGTCAATAAATGTTTGTCGATTGTTCATTAATGGAAAGCCAAAAAACTGTTCTCCAGTGGAACTAGAGAAAGGCAGATCATGATTTTTGGGCTACCCAGTGAATTGAATTAAATTCAATTAAGTTCAATCGTCATGCACCTACTATGCACTAGGCTCTAGAGATATAAAGAAAAAAGAAACCAAGGAGCTTACATTCTTCTAATTTTGTACTTCATGGGGGACTCTGCATCCATTAATCTTGTTAAGGTTTATCTTTGTAACAGGAAGATGATACTTTTTATCTACCTTCTATGAAAGTTATCAGAAATTAATTAAAATGATTTCCAGAAACATGCCCTAGATATACTAAATGTTTAACAAATCTGTTTTCTGCAAACCTAAATATTTATCGTTAGAGGCAAGGAGCTGATACATAACCTTAAACTATTAAGGTCTCTTGACCTTACTGTAAGTATGTTACTGGAACAATTGCTAAAGGAATATCATCCTCTCATACTCCAACAAGTTTGTGCACTTGTTACTTTAATTCATATCTTAGTATAGAAAGACTGCTTTTATCAAGAACTTAGGCTGACACCTGAGGAAAACCCATGACAGATCTTCAATATTAAGACTTTAGGGGATGTCTCAATCCTATTATCTCGAGAACACAACCACTCAAATAACAAAGATTGATAAAACACACAGATCTCCAGCTGCAAAAGATCTTAGAGGTCAGTACGTTGTTAATTTTTACCCAAATGAAACAAAATCATCTTGTATTTATTTTTATGTTTGCACGTGTTGTCTCCATCCCTCCCAAGTCTCCATAGAATGTAAGCTTCTTAAGGTCAGAGGCTGTTTTATTTTTGTCTTTTTAACTCTAGCTCCCAGCACACAGCAGGCATTTTGAACAAGCATTTATTAAGTGATTGTAAAAGTTCTTGCACTCAAGAAGCTTACATTCTTCTAGGGGAGGGCTTTCTCTTCTCTCCTCTCTCCTCTCCTCCTCCCCTTTTCCCCTTCTCTATCCTGCCTCCCCCCACCAAGCTCCAATTAGGGGGCTTATATTTTTAACAGCCCTTTTAGCAAACGGCTCTGGGACAAAAATTGCAGATTGTTGGTGGTGGAAACGCATTACTGGGAAATGCTGATTTTGTCGCTTGCAAAGAAAGTGATTTTCATTTCCTCCAGCTGCCCTTTCTCAATTTCCTTGGTGAATCGCTAGAGTTTTCCACTAAATTGAAACATAGGCAATGCAAAAATCAGAGAATTTTTACCCCATTTCTTCCAACTGCCAGAAAATTGCAAGCTAGGGGAGACAACGCACAACCTGAGATGCAGCACTTTACTTTGGCAAGGAAAAATAAAGGTCAGTATTAGCCAGAGGTCCAACTCTTTACCTTAGGATGAGCTCACCAGCTTGAGTTGGCTTCATTATGGGGGATTTCCAGACACCATCTTCTGAAGTATGAAAATGGAGTCTGGAGGTGTGGCCAGGCGCAGGTGGGGCCAAATTGGAGCCAAATTAGGGCCAATTATGTGGGGCCAAGCTACTCTTCCTCTGAGTGGGACATAATTCTCTAGTTTTTAGAGGTAATAACGGGAAACATGAGTGTAAGGAAGGATCAGTTTTCACATCTCCATGTCCCTCCATGAAAGAGAATGTGTTGTAGTGGCTAGAGAGCCGGCCCAAGTCAGGAAAAGTAGGGTTTAAAGTCCTGCTTGTGTTGCAAACTGGCTGTTTGACAAGAGGCCAATCAATTAAGAGCCCCACGCAAGTAAGGCCACAGGAAGTATAGGTGCAGACCTGCTTTGAGGGTAGAGGGAGTTTCCTCTTTCAGGGGGTTCCCTACGTCAATGAAATGACAGTATCTTCAATCTGCCTCCTGACGTGATGAGAGTTACATCAACCAGAGGACCCTTAAACAACCTCTTCATAATCAGGGTCTCGCGTGTGGGTCATGGTGATGCTAAAGATATTTGGTAACAACCTGTGATAAATCAGCCGTGTGCTGAAAGTAGCAGAGGTTCTGGGTGCACTAAAGAGTAGGGGGAAATGAGGTTTTATTGGTAAGGAGGACAAAGCTTGGGGAAGGCCCTGAATTTTCCCTCTAGTACTCTAATGTTAGAAAATCCAGAAAGGGCAAGGACAGAATGCAGCCCTGGGCTCTGTAATAACCCCCTTTTCCCAGGGCCTGCAACTAGAATAATTTCTCTGTCTTTAGATGAGGAGAAATGAACTCAAATAGCATAGAAGGTTAATTGTGCTTACAATCTACACATTCCCTAAAATTTTATTTAATTTGTCCATGCTAGACTTAATTTTAAAGCATGAAATAAATTTTCTGTTAAGCAGTTTCTTCCATTAGCTTGCTGGATTTTTGCATAAGTTCCAACTAAAGAAAAGTTATAGCATCCAGTTTGGGGGTAAGAGAGAATCTTCTGATGCAATGAAAAAAATTGCTAGATTTAGGGTCAGAGGTTCTGGGTTCAAATTCTGTCTTTGCAACTTACTGTGTGGCTCTGGGAAAGCTAGTTAATATCTCTGCATCTCAGTTTCCAATCTGTAAAATAAGGAGGTTGAATTAGATGAGCTCTGGGTTTCCTTCCAGCCCAAAATCTACGGTGTTATTTACTCCAAAGATATAAAAGCCAACATTAAAGAGGTTCTTGTTGTTTGGTCGTTCTTCCATGGTGTCTGACTCCCGTGACTTCATTTAGGGTTTTCTTGGCAAAGATACCAGAGAAGTTTGCCATTTCCTTCTCAAGGTCATTTTGCAAATGAAGAAACTATCACACAGCTAGTAAGTGTCTGAGGCCAGATTTTAACTCAGGCAGATGAGTCTTCCTCACTCTAGGCCCAGCGCTCTATCCACTGAGCCACCTCGCTGCCCTAAGGTGGTTTTTCCCTAACCGTAAAGGAGATCAGTGATGGAGACAAAAATGAAATTTAAATCCTGAATCTACTAAAGTCCAGTACTTTGCAAACTATAAATCCTATATAAACGTAGGGTATTATTACTACTTTTCCCTCTCTCTGCCTTAGTTTTTTCATCTGTAAAATGAGGGAAAAAGTACCTGTCTCACAAGATTGTTGTAAAGTATTTTTTAAAACTTAGCCTAAATAAATGCTAGCTTTTATTATAATTAATGTTTCTATAGAGGTATAGCAAAATATATTGTGCATTTTCCAAAATCTAGAGAGCCCAATGTAAAAGGAGTCATATTAACTTGCATTCTTTGCTAATAATGTGTTATATATACATATGTGTATGCATATATATGCATATATATACATACACACACATATATATGTATATGCACACACATATTCTAGATGTCTTTGATTGTAAAGCAACCCTGCTTATCTATTACGACATTTAACAAAAAGAGATCTAGAAAATCCCAATGTAATTTATATTTGAATCCAAGTATATTTTCCCTATGGTAAGGAATTTAGAATTTTAAACATCTATCTCTACTTTTCTGAAAGGTGCGAAGACTAAAGAGAGCACTTCGAAGTAAAAAATACAAGGATCCTCCTCTGCTTTGTGGGAGGGAGATGGAGATAATAGTAGGAATAGTAACAGCTAGCATTTATATGGCACTTTAAGGTTTGCATGACAGCTTTACAAATGTTACATGTTTACAAATGTGTAAAGACTTCTTAAGGGTGGTCTTTATGCAGTTTTAGTAACAGGGACTTAATTTTGCATTATTCCTGTAAATACTTCTCATCTGTAAACATATATGCATGACTCGATAATTTGCTGGTCACTTCTTTGATGACATAATGTGATTGAGTTTATGTGGATGACATCCATTAAAGGCCCTTTGATTCCACTCCTCTACTTGCGTCGTTTCATAGGTTACAAACAGAAGTGAACAAATATCAGTTACATTCAGTGATTTCCAAGAGACCTTAGCTACTGCCAGCTTCTACTCTTGCTCTGTGAAATTGTCTCTGTTCCAGAATGATTTCCGTAAGCTTTATGCTGTTTATCATGTAATCTGAGTAAAGTCATTAGACCCTTCATCCTTTTTGATGTATTAATGTATTAAGTATCAATTTTTCTATAGCTTCCTTGGGATGAGGGGTCCTGTGTTTCATTATAGAACTTTTTGTTTATTTTGTTTGTCATCATTGCCTACTTTGTCGTTAAAAAAATGTAGGTTAATTTTGGAATTGCAACATTATTAATTACTCTAAATGTGTTGCTTTCCATTAAGCTCTGACTTCAGGATGCCAGTAAGGCAACATATACAACCATAGCTTTTTCTTTGATAACTTCATGCCTAGTGCATCTTGCCTAGGGAAAGTTCAAATGTCCAAGTACTCATGACCTCTTATTCAAACTCAAAGTCTTATTATTATTGTGTATTCATCTTTTCTAGTTTAATTTAGATAAAAAGGTCATGGGTCAAAATGCTATCCTGCTCTTATTATTTTATATTTAATATTCTACAAACTTTTGCTAGTGACTGCTTTGCCATTAAATAAAAATATTGGGATATAAGCTCATCTTCTGCAAGCTCACTGAAAGCATTGTCAGGACAACCCCACTGGCCCGCAAGATAATGGGGGCAATATGTACATCATGCTGTTCCAGCATGACTTTAATTTCTTCTGTTGAGTCTCTACATTTTGAAAGGTTTTCATTTCATGTAGTTTGGAGACTGTGAGTATTCAGTATGGTAGAATCTATTAAAAATTCCTAAAAATAAAAAAAATAAATTTATAAAAAAAGAATAACAAAAAATTATTAAAAAAAATTTAAAAAAAGAAAAAAGGGGCAGCTAGGTGGCGCAGTGAGAAGAACACCGGCCCTGGAGTCAGGAGGATCTGAGTTCAAATCCATCCTCAGATACTTAACACACTTACTAGCTGTATGACTTTAGGCAAGTCACTTAACCTCAACTGCCCTGCCTTTCCCCCTCCAAAAGAAATTCTTAATTTTTTTTCCTTTTTTTTTTTCTGGAGGGGGGAAGGCATGGCAATTGGGGTTAAGTGACTTGCACAAGGTCACACAGCTAGTAAATATATGAGATGTCTGAGGCTGAATCTGAACTCAGGTCCTTCTGATTCCAGGGCCGGTGATGTACTCATCGCGCCACCTAGCTGCCCCTAAATTCTTAGATTTTTATGTTTAAGCCTTACATTGTGGTTATTGTAGGCGATCATTCTATAGTATTTTCCAGGTCTAACTCTGCTTATGTGTTGGCTTTTGAAGACTACTTCTATTATTGATATTATTATTATTTCTTTTATCTCATTCTCATATTTTATAGGGTTCAGATGTAAGCAGCTGAGGATGAGTTATTACCATGTGTTCCTGCACTTTTATATTTAATGCTTTGCAGACTATTGTACAAGCGAAGAGATTGACTTTTTATAACTGGATAAGCATATAGTGATATAAGCTCTTCTTCTGTAGACTCACTTAAAATATTTTGGTACAACTCCAGCAGTAGACAGTATGACTTGAATGACATATGCCTCGACCTATTCCCACAGAGTCTTAGTTTATTCTGATGTTGTTTTTATAAAATTTGCCAAAGTTTGCATAGGTGGTAAATGGTAGAACCGGGACCTAAAGACAAGTCTTCTGACTCCAAATTTACTGCTCTGTCTACTAAACCACAATGTCTCCATTAAACAGGTCTAATGTACCTCTTTTTATATAGGTTATTGAAAGTATATAATACGTTCCTCATAATTTAAGGATTAGAAAAAAAATCTTGCCTCTTTCTAAATAAAGTACAATCTACTGCTACATCCACAGCTTTAAAAAAGAAGCCTTTTATTTCCACTTATTGCAGTTTGATGAATTAAATCTATTTTACAATGAAATTGGTAAAATGAGAGCTTACCTATTCCTGTACTGAAAGGTGACACATATATAAGTGATCAAGTGATGGTATTCAATAGAAACATTAAATACCAAAGATGGTTCATTAGCTCCCTCTGCTGGTAAAAGGTTGACCTAGTTCAATGAACCTAAAAGGATTAAAAAAATTCTTTTATGGTTTCTAATGTAGTACATTTGGTGTTATTGTTGTATGCATTATACGATAATGAAGTCTTTTAAGATAACACTTTTGGGAGAATAACTATTTTGATAATTTTTTTTCAAAATTATACCTTTCAAGTATTATAAAGCCATTAAAAAAATCTAAAGATTTGCCAGTTGACAGCAGTACAGTAATAGCTCACTATACTCAGTGTAGTAACACTATATGTTGTAGAAAGGTAAAGAATAAGTGGAAAATAAAGGTGAAGAACAAGTAGAAAACAAAATTCAACTTTCCCACAAAAATTCCTGTTCTACAGGAAAGAGAACACTGGATGGTGTTGCTAGGACAGGTCCTGTTATATCTTTTTTGTTTTTGTGTTTATACACATAGTTACATACATACACACTGTGCTTCCGTAACTCACATTGCAAATTATTTCCTCATTCTTTACCCCTTTGATGAGAGAGTCTAATGTGGTGAAACAGAAATAGAGCAGGCCCTCAGCTAACCCCTTTTTCTTCACCTCCCTCATAACCACAATTGAATGAAATCAGTCATAATCTCACAGAAGTTCCCATCTCTGTGGGCTGGATGATAATGGGTAATAAACTATTGTGCAATTCTGTGCCTGAGTGAGGCATTTGTGAATAATCCCTGGAGTATTTTATGTTGCACTACTACACTCTGAAAACAATCAATAGAATTCGTATGCACATTTTCTTTTTAAATGCATGCATTTAAATGTGTACAAAGCTGCAACTATATGACCATCTAGTTTATAAGAAAACTATTTTGTTATCTAGGAAAGGAAGAACTTTTTTAGTTTAGATGGTAAGGATCATTTCTCTTGTTTTGTTCAATGAAATATAAATTCGTTTTGTTCTGTTTTATGATTTACAATGTGGAATCCACTCGTGAATGGAAAAATTGTTTTTCCACAAAACTACTTATAACTGTAAGGGAACTGGCCAATGAGCCCCATACTTACAAGCATATGTAGGGTGCCACTAGCACAGTTCCCAGCATGGAAGGGGCACAGGAGTCAGCTTCCTGGAGAGTTGTGATGATATAGACTCCTCTGCTCTTTCTATGATTCCATGCTAGCTATATTTAACAGTTTCAAGTATGATATTCAGGATAAATTGTATAGTGTCTATAAATGTACATGTTAATATTTTATTTTCAGCAACAGGCTAGTTGAAGCATTTCATCAATACTACTTCATGGGGATAGTCATACTGTCATAGAACTTTAGGGCTGGAAGGGATCTTTTTTTAGTTCATCTGATCCATTTTACAGAAGAGAAAACCGATGACATGGTGTAATGGAAAACAAAGTGTGCAGTTCTATATTTTCATGAATATGTAATTTCATGTGATTTTTCTGCTCAAAAATCTTTACTGACCCCCAATGGACCACTAAGTAAAGGTCAAACCATTTTGGCTATCAGTCAAGTCCTCCTCTACAACCTACATTGTCTTTTTAGTCTCAGCTTGTTCCCTTTCATATTGCTACACTACAATCAACCATTAACAAATCAATCAATGAAAAGATATTCATTAAGAACTTTCTCTATGCTAGGCACTGAAGATACAAAGACATGAATGAAACAATCCCTACTTGCAATGAGCTTGTATTCTTAATGGGGGAAAATAAAAAGTGCTTTTTAGATATGTGTGCATATATACGTAAAACCAATAAATACAAATATATTTATATATAATATTAATATTTAATGAAAATATTATATATATATGTATGTATGTGTATGTATGTATATATGGCAGCGAGGTGGCTCAGTTCAGTGGATAGAGCACTGGGCTTGGAGTCAGGAATACCTGAGTTCAAACCTGGTCTCAGACACCTACTAGCTGTGTGACCCTGAGCAAGTCACTTAAGCTCTGATTGCCTTAATTCACTGGAAAAAGAAATGGCAAACCACTCTAGTTCCTTGCCAAGAAAACACCACAGACAGCATGGTCCGTGGGGTCATGAAGATTCAGACATGACTGAACAACTGAATGAAACAAACTATGTATGCATATATATGTATGCATGTATGTATGTATGTATGTATATACACATACATTATATATAGAGAGAAAGGGACACAGAGAGAGAGAGAGAGAGAGGCAGTGAGAGACAGTGAAAGAGCAACAGAGAGAGAGAGGGAGGTAGAGAGAGAGAGAGAGAGACAAATACGATCTCATGTGAAAGGGAGGGATACACTCTCCCTTATGTATGGTCAGGAGATGCTTCATGACAAAGATGGTGCCTGAGCTGAATCATTACAGAAGATGAGGATTCTGTGAGGCAGAAGTAAGGAGGGAATACCTCCCAGGTATGGGGGATATCCAGTGCAAAGGCTTGGAGTTGGGAGACAGAGGAATAGGAGGAAGGTGAGTTTGGATATGAACAAGTCCCCCTAACTATAGAGTCAATGCTCTTTCCAGGCTACCATTCTGCCTCCCAATTCATATGCAAAAGTATTGAGCAAAGTGAGCAGCTAGACGGCGAAGTGGATAAGATTCCTGGGCCTGGAGTCAGGAAGTCTCATCTTCATAAGTTCAGATCTGACCTCAGACACTTACTAACTGTGTGACCCTGGGCAAGTGACTGAACCCTGCATGTCCTAAGTTTCCTCATCTGTAAAATGAGCTGGAGAAGGAAATGGCAAACCGCTCCAGGATCTTTGCCAAGTATGGGGTCCTGAAGAGTCAGACTGAACTGAAACTACTGAACAACCTCCTAAAGCATAGCATCACATATCTGAACTGTCTGTAGTACACCTCATATACATGCTACTATCTGACCACTCGTCATCTCATCTCTTTATTTCATGACTTTACACTGACTGTCTCCTATGGCTTGACTGCACTCCCCACTCAGCACCGCTTCTGAGCATTCCTAGCTTCTTTCAAGACAGTTAAATTCCACCTTTTACAAGAGACCTTTCCCAGTTCATTTCTCCAGCCACTTGAGCCTCCTTCTCCCCCAAGGTTACCTTGCTTCTATGCCATATGCATCTTTTATGTACCTAATTATTTACATGTTGTCTCTTCACTAGAATGTAAGTTCCCTGAATGTAGGGATGATTTTTGCCTTTCTCTGTATCTCCAGTGTGCCCCACATCTGACGAATAGTAAGGGTTTTATAAATGCTTGTTGGCTGACTGATTGACTGAATTCATAGGCAGAGATTCTTCTCAGACCAGGGCATTTTTGGCAAACTTCTTCAGTTCTCAAGAGGGTAGTAAACTACAAGTTCTTCACCAACATGTTAATCTTTCCTATGCAGACTATTTTGAGACATCAACTTTCTGCTTGCAGTGGGTGGAAGGTCCCTCTTACAGCCTGTTTCCTTATTTCTACATAAATCATGTATTCCTGGTCATAAGGCACTTTAATCAGCCTCCCTGATGAGCATCAGGTGGTTGTGATATCTTTGCAGAGCTCTGACCCTGCACCAGGCAGGGCTATTTTGTAGACTGGCAAGATTACTAGATCATTCAAATACTCAACATCAAACAATTTTCTCCATTATCCTGTGTTCTCTCTGGGCACCAAAATTTATAGTAGGAATTATTCCCCTGGCTCAAGTCAAGGACAGTGAATGTTAAATTTCATATAACTAATTTTTTTTTTTTGCTTTTCTCTATGCTCTTCCGACTGGAGACCCTAGCTAGGTGATAGGCCTTTAGCACCTAGTTAAGTTTCTCAGTATGTACTTGGTAGTCTTCACATCTTCCCCATTCTCCAAGGTTCCAAATCACATATAAATAGACATGTGTGGTTCCTACCTTAACATAAGCAAGTACAGATCAAAACACTTAGTCTCACTCCTACTGGCATATACTCATTCATTAGAAGGCTACTCCCTTAAGGCCTTCTGCTTGTGTCTAGTGTCCCCTGCTTGTTCACCAGGGTCTGAATGAAACTTTTCAGCTCTGAGTTCTTTGGGGATGCTGCAGTATAGTTCTAGTCTTTTTGACCCCTACTTATTCTAACACTTCCCTAAGCAGCCTGATCCCCAAATATCCTTTTATTATGGGCCCCGTTCCTTGTCTTTCATATGTAACTTGCACTCTTTCCATAGGGACAAAGACTTCTGACAGGAAGTTGTAATAGTTCAGTCATTTTTGGTCCAATCCAATTCTTTTTGACCCCATCTGGGGTTTTCTTGGTAGAAATGCTGGCATGGTTGGCCATTTCTGTGTCCAGGAAGGAATGATGAATGTCCAGCTCATTTTACAGATGAGGAAACTGAAGCAAATATGGTTAAGTGACTTGCCCAAGGTCACACAGCTATTAAGTGTCTGAGGCTAGATTTGAACACAGGAAGATGAGTCTTCCTGACTCTAGGCCCAGGGTTCTATCCACCGAGTCACCTACCTGCCCCTTTGATAGGAAGGGCCTGTAAGACGGAGAATCTATAACCAAGTTTATCTTCCCTGTTTGTTAGTGCTCATTATTGAGTACCACCCATTTCCAACTTGGAAAATCCAATTTAGTGCTTGACAGAATACATCAATTATTGTTAATGTTCATGTAGGTATAAGGTGTATGCTGCCCATATAAAATGCATATATTCATGTGGGGTATCTAAAAGCAGCTTTATGAGGAGGCATGGATATTTCTGAATTCTTGCCCACCCTTCTCCAAGAGGGACAAAAATTCCTTCTTGAGGGGAGCAAGAGAAGGAAACATGAGAGTGGTCTCTCTCTTTTCCTCTCAGAGAGGCACCAGATTAGAATTATATTTGTTTGTTCCCCTAAAAAAATGCTGGTCAAAAGGCATGGCTTTTAGGTTCTAGCCATTTTCCTGGCTACTATCTCTTAATAAGGGAAATTCCTCTAAGCTTATATTTAGGAGCATGATTCCTTCCCACCAAATGCTAGTTACACAAAAGACGATCCCAAAGAGTGAAAAGTGAGCAATTTATCCAATTTATTTGCCCAATTTATCCAAGCAGAGCATAAAAAGAAATTTTGAAGTACTACACATTATAAAGAGGCCCCAATCTCATCCAAGAGGAAATTTTCTGAAGTCTCTAAGGATACAAGTTAGAAACAAGGGATAAGGTGCCAGCTCCTCTACATGCCTACTGCTTTCCAAAATCCTTCTTTTCTCGTTCTATGGGTCTCTCTCTTTGAAAAGAACCTATAACTATGTATCACTCTTGAAGAAAGAATGAAGAATGTCTCTTTTCTCCAAAGCTCTGCCCTTCACACAGGCATACAGAGTAAAGTCATTTTTACGTCCACTAATTGGGAGATATTATGCCAGATATTCCAGGCTTGAAACCTGTTACATTTAGAATCAAGGTCTAATACATTGTCTCAGAACTTATTAGTCACAGCCCATTTCAAATCCTTAAACTCCAATTTGTGGATAGGATAACTTTTTTCACTGTCAGTGAGACCTCTACTGATGAGGTGGCCTCCACGGTCCTGATATCATTTGCTCATAAACCCTTTAATCTAGAGTAAGTGTGTAACATAAAGAGTTTTCTTAGATCCTCAAAACCCAATACTGATGAATGTGTGAGGCAGCTGACTAGGCCACACAATCATTGAATCATAGACACAGAGCTGGGACAAACTTTGAAGGCAATCTAGTCTAATCCTCTGATTTTTCAGATGAATAAGCTGAGGACCAGAGAGAATTAGAGATTCTTCCTATAAATACACAGGTAAGTGGCAGAGCTAGGAACTGAATGTAGGCCTTATAATGTTACATGCAATATTCTTTCCACTGTACCTTGTGCCTCAGCTTCTTTAAAGGTCTACTCCAATGATCTTCAAATGGTGCCAGATAAATTTCCAATCAGAGTCACTGAATCCTAGAAAAATCTTCAACTCCTGATCATTCTTTTTTAAAAAAAAATAGTTTGTTTATTTTTAGTTTTCAACATTCACTTTCATAAATTTTAAATTTTCTCCACCTCCCTAACATCCCCCCTCCCCAAGATGGCATGCAGTCTGATACAGGCTATACGTATACATTCTTATTAAACATATTTTCACATTAGTCATGTTGTATAGAAGAATTATAACGAATGGTAGAAACTATGAGAAAGAAAAGAAAACAAAGAAAATAGTCTGTTTGGCTCTGCATTCAGACTCCATAGTTCTTTCTCTGGATGTGGATGGCATTTTCTATCATGAGTCCTTTGGAATTGTTTTGGGTCTTTGCATTGCTGAGAAGGGCTAAGTCTATCAAAGTCAGTCATCACACACTATGGCTGTTACTGTGTACAATATTCTCCTGGTTCTGCTCCCCTTACTCAGCATCAGTTCACATAAGTCTCTCCAGGTTTTTTCTGACGTCCACTTGCTCATCATTTCTTATAGCACAATAGTATTCCATTACATTCATATACCACAACTTGTTCACCCATTCCCTAATTGATGGGTATCCCCTCAATTTCCAGTTCTTGGTCATCACAAAGAAAGCTGCCATAAATATTTTTGTACATGTGGATCCTTTTTCCCATTTTTACGATCTCTTTGGGGCTCCTGATAATTCTTTAGATATGTCCAGAATTCATTCCCTGCCGAGGCATTATGTTATCCACATATGTTAACACATATGGGTGTGTTAAAATTGTGTCTTGTTCTGGTTCCCCTAACCACCACCATCCCTTTTAGTCAGTATAGTTAGTGAGTTTATAGGTAGCCAGTATAAAGTTTCAATAACAGGAAGTAAGATCACAAAGTGGGACCTAGAACTCACGTCCTAACAATCCCAAATATCAAAGGAGCATAATTTGCAAATTGTACCATATATTAACAAAAAACACATCCTGATAATATGTGTGAAATTAGAGGAAGCTATCTAGGCTCTGCTGTCAGAATCTTTTGGTCCTATGATATGTATGTCTTAGACAAATTCCAGACATCTTTAGTAGACCAGCAGAAAGCCAAATGTTACTGATAACTTTGAGACGATGTGGACATATTAATTTTAAAGTCTTACTGACAATTTTGAGATAATCTGGATATGCTAAAGAACTTAAGGTGGCATAGATAAGAGTTATTCTGTCCCCAACAAAAATCCTATAAAAATGAGACCCCAAATTCCTGTCCTCCAATCCCCTTTCCATCTCCCTCTGGGTCCATGCTGACGAGTGCTGCCAGTTCTAATCCATGGTTCCTTGAGTGATTCTCTGTGTCTCTCCTCTTCCCGGTTCCCCATGCTGCCTGCCTTCCTCCACCACCCTCTCCCTGTCCCCATGCCACCTGCCTCCGTACCCCTTTCATTGCCTGTCTTTGTATTTTCTTTGCTGTTCACCCCAGCACACTCTGTGCCTTATTAAAGCATCATTGCAGCCTTACCTCCCATTACTATTATGGTCTTTCCAGATGACTACCCAAAGAACCAGGTATGCCTGCCTGTACTGTTAATGTATTTTTGCTTAATTTGACAATTTTCCCATCCATTAATAGGCCCATGTGACCTGCTTAAGTCACATGGAAGCCTAAGTCACATGTGGTAGGAGGAGCTTGCTGAACAGGTGGAACAGAAAAGGTTGAAGCAGGAAGGAAGCTAATCAGAGCAGAGAGAGGACATAGGCAAGCAGAGACAGCCAGGATTGTGAGTGTTGGTTTGTGGGAAGGCCCAAACACAGAGAAGGCTTTGGCATGGAGTTGCTCTCTTCAATGATAATGTGTATTAACTTCCTTGTTGCTATGATGGATTTGGTTTACTGGTGTTGGGATTTGGCTTTCTAGTATCTGAATAAATGTTTTGGTTCTGTCTTCTATATAGAAAGTCTGTTGTATTTTGTGATTCAGAACCATGCCAGCATATTCATAGTAATAGCAACTTCTGTGAATATTGCCTTGGTTATACATTGCCCCATTTCATAATTTCATAAATTAATTAGCAATTCACAGGAGATTGTAAAGCATGGGTTCATTGTTCTGGAGCTGGAGAGGATCTTAGATCTAAGGACCTTAGAGGTCCTTAGGATTATATGATTTCTTGGCCTCAGAGACCATCTAGTCTGCTCCTCACAGGTAAGGATGCTGAAGCTCAAAGAGCTTAAGTGACTTGCCCAAAATCAAACTATTAAATGTTTGAGGCAAGACTCTAAGACCAGACCTCTAAACCTTATAATGTACTGCATTTTTGGTCTCCAGAATTGAGACTTTTTGACTAGAGTTTCTTGCCAATCTAATATCTCCAGTATTCTTTCCTCAAGCTTTTCCAATAATGTTCAAAATACAGGCACACCAACATCTCCAAGTATTTTATATTACCAATATGAAAGCTGGCAAGGGTCCCAGCAATGCCTTGGAGTATATGCTCATGTTATTATCTTTCTGGATAGATGAAGGCATTCTTTTTCCTATCATCCTCTTTTATGAAGATCTAATAGTACCCATTACACAGATTCAACTTTGAGAACAATTGGCTTCTTGAACTTGTATGTTGTTTGTATTGATCAAGCTTAGTTCTCTTATTTAAAGTCTGATGGTCCATATATACCCCATATTTCCTAGTATTTATTTTTCTATGCTACTGCTATGGGCGAAACATGAAGACAATGGTATTCCTTGATGATGCTGTTAAATTTTGTTGCCAGCCTCCTTTGGAAAAGAAAAATAAATGCTTTTCTATTAGTAACAGTCTCCTGCTTTCGGGGTGGAAAACATCATTCTTTCAGGCCAGTTTTCCTGCCTGGTCTCTAGCCTCTTGCTGGAAGAAGACAAACACCATTCCATTGAGTCATGGCTTTAATTTCATTCATTGAATAAAGGCCGTCCCACCAAGTCTCTAGACTCCTGCTTTGTTGGAAGGGGAATAATACCATTGCTTCACCTCCAAGAACCTAACCCCTTGCCTGAACAGCCCAAGACCCTGATTCTTCAGACGTGTCCAGCACTCATTCCCTGCTGAGGCATGATGTTATCTACTCTGGGGCAAGACCTACTAGAATTCATTCCTCAAGGATAAACAAAGGACAGCCTGGTCACAGCTTCTCCATCCCAGTGATTCTCAGTCTCCTGTGGTCATCATTTAAATGCCATTTCCTGTCCCCCATGGCCTGATCCTAATGACCCACTCTAAAGTTACCAATCCTTCCCACTGTATTCTCTGGAATGCCTGATTCATAGGCAACAAACTTACTTTTATCTGAAGTCTTTTCCTTTCCCACTCCTATCTTCTGTCTCTCACTGAGACCTATTTCTCTCTTGACACAGCCTCCTGGCTTCCCTTTCTAGCATTGGCTATACTTTCACTCATTCCTCCCAACTCACTGATCAAGGTTGGGGAGTTGGCATACTCAATCTCTTGGCCACTTCTATATTCACTCTCTTCCATCATCATTCTGTAACATCTTCTCCCTTGAGATTCATCTAATCAATATATACAATCCAATCAAAATCCTGGGAACTGTTGTTACCTTGGAAGGGGGAGCGGGGAGGAAGGGGTACCTGACTTGGCAGAACTGCTGATGGAAGGTGGAATAAGTGGGAAGTCCAGGGTCTGCCCACTATAAAGGAGAGATTTGGGGAGAGAGTTTAGTACTCCACCCTCTAGCCTTCCAGTCTAAGGGAGAGGAAGCTGAAGGATGTGATATTCAAGGCTTGAGTTAGCAGCATGGTGATAAAATCAGAAACTTATCATGGGAGGAGCATTTCCAACTACCTACTGAACATCTCAAACTGGATACCCAGTAGGTATCTTTTAAAAAATTAATTAATTTTTAGTTTTCAACATTCACTTACACAAGATTTTGAGTTCCAAATTTTCTCCCCATCTCTCCCCTCCCCTACCCAAGATGCTGTGCATTCTGATTACCCCTTTCCCCAGTCTGCCCTCCCTTCTAACACTCCCCTTCCCACTCTTATCCCATTCCTTTCTATTTTCCTGTAGGGTAAGATAGATTACTATATGCCATTGCCTGTATATCTTATTTCCCAGTTGCATGTAAAAATAATTTTTATCAATCCCTAAAACTTCCAGAAAATGCTATGTCTACCCTTCAAAACTTAGAATGGGGTATTGAACCTGAAGGTGTCCTAAAGTCTCCTCCCCTTATTGTGAAATACCGTAAAATTTCCTCCTCATACTGGACCATAAAATTCCTTGTCTCCCCCCATCCTGGGTGCCCAGTAGGTATCTTAAACTTAATGTGTCCAATAGGGAACAAAAGGAAGACATTAAAGTTAAGGAGGATTAGGAAAATCTTCCTAGATAAAGTGGGATTTTAGTTGTGCCTTGAATGGAAACCAGAGAAGTCAGGAGATAAGGAGGCAGAGCATTCCAAGCATGGGAGACAGCCAGTCAAAATGCCTGGAGTTGGAAGATGGAGTATTTTGTTGAAGAAACAGCAGAGGCCAGTGTCACTAGATCAGGGGTGTGGGGTGCATGGAGTGGGACAGGATGGGAAGGGGCAGGCTGTGGATAACAAACAGAATTTTACATTTGATCCTGGAGGTGATGAGGGAACTGCTGGAATATATCAAGTTGGGGTAGTGGTGGGTGAAATGGTTAGACCTAAACTTTAGGAAGATATGTTTATTATATGAACATGACAGTTAATTATTTAAACATTATTTTCCCTTCCCTTATCCTAACTTCTCTCTTACTGTTGAGTTTACCACCATCCTCTCAGTCATCAAAGTTTGAAACCTAGGTGTCATCCTCTCTCTCCTTCCCTCCCTCCTCCTTTTCCTCTCCCTCTCTCTCTCCTTTTTCTTTTCCCTCTCCCTTCCTCTCTCTCCCCTTTTCCTTCTTTCTCTTCCTCTCTCTCCTCTCATATCTAATCTGTTGCCAAAGCCTGTTGATTTTTCTTATAATATTTCTCAAATATGACCCTTCCTCTCCTCTGATATTGCCACCGTCCTGGCACAGATCTCATCGCCTCACATGTAGACTGTTTCGATAGCCGGCTGGTTGGCCTGGTCAGTCTTCTTTAAGTCTCTGTCTGTTCTTGCCCATCCTCTACTCAGCTGTCAATGATCTTCCTAAAGTTCAAGTCTAGCCATGTCAACCTCCCACCCCACCCAATGCATTCCAGTGGCTCCTCAATTACCTATATGATCAAATATAAAATCTTCCCTCATTCATGACCCTTTATAACCTGCCCACCCCTTCTCCCTCTCCCTACTCTCTGCTGGATTCCCTGCTGTTCCTTGAACAAGATACTCTTTTCTTCCAACTCCAGACATTTTCACCGGCTGTCTCCCATGCTTGAAATACTCTGCCTCCTTATCTCCACCTTCTGGCTTCCTTCAAGTCCCAGCTAAAATACCTCTGTATATAGGAAGACTTTCCTAGTCCCCATCAACTTTAGTGTTTTCCTTCTGTTGATTATTTCCAATTTATCCTTTATATTGCTTATTTGTACATAGTTGTTTGCATATTTTCTTCTTTACTAGATTATGAGCTCCTTAAGACCAAGGATTATCTTTTATCTTAATTTTATTCCCAGTGCTCAGCACAATGCCTGGCACATAGTAGGCACTTAAATATTTATTAACTGAAAAAAATCTCCTTTAGTTATTTCCTGAGGTCCTCATTTTGAGGAAGGAACACTTTTCTGCGACTTCTCTATAAAGGGCCAATTTTTCAAGTGGACTGTTTGTAATATTCTTTGACTACATCCTCTATCTCACTCCTGCCAAGATAATACATCAGTTCTCAGAGTAAATTTCTTCCTTACATGATCCTTCCATTTCTTAGACACTAAAGCATAGCCAAAGTAGAATTTCTCTGTATATACCTCTAAGCTGAAGGGTTTAATGTTTCCATGATGCTCTCCCACAATACTATCCTCTATTTTTCTATGTTTCTGTACAGAAATCAAGGTGGTTTCCAGGGTGTTAAGGTACTTCCTGTCCCCAGTGTTTTAAATAGGATGGAATTGTTCCCTATCAATGTTGAATCTCCAGAGAACTTTTCTAGGCCTGCTCAAGTGAGGTTTCTGGATCTGGACATACAACAGTCATGTCCATCTATTTTCCTGATAACATTGACAACTTCCCTTCGAATACTTTTTATGATATCTCAAATGTAGACAGTCTCTATTTAGTCCATAGAAATCTAGCCCTTGCTTAAGTCACAGAGCTACATGCTACAAGCGATCTTCATACAATAACTAGATTATGTTATTACTTTGTCCACTGTCCCGTGGAACTGTACACTTTCAATTCTTACCGTCATTGCTCTACATGGTCCCATGCATACGTGTGGAAAGGAACCAAGAAAGGTGAGAGCAGCAGACACTCAATACTTAGGGACATCGGGAAGCCCCTTCTCATTTTGTCCTCATTTGCTGATGATCATGGAATTTAGCATCTAAGCAGCTAATTTTGGATTCTTCTAAGTCAGGGATACTTAACTTAAGGTCCTTGAACCTCTTCATAGATAAATTTCAGAGAGTCCATGAAATTTGATAGAAAAAGATATCAATCTTTATTTTCATTAACCTCTAAGAATGTGGGCAATATATATTATTCTGAGGAGGGGCTCATTGGACTGCCAAGGGAATCCGTGACACACAAAAACGTTAAGAATTCCTACTCTAGGCTCGTTTAACACACACAAATTATCTACAACTTTTGATGTACCCTAGGTTTTGGGAAAAAAAACTCTTTGTAACTACTGTTTTTGATGTGCCATTTGAGTAAATGTCTTTGCTAAAGAAATGAGTCTATTGCCTGATCACTAAGAGGAATAACATTGGTGGGACTTGTGAGCTAGGAACAGGAAAAACAACTACCTACAGGGTTAGTAGTAATAGCCACTCTTCTGGCGACTCAAAATGCAAGGATCAGTGTGAGTCAAGAGGGTGTTATATATGAAAATGTAAAGAACAGTGGTAAAGTAACAGGGAAATAACTAGTGACAATGACAGTGGGCAGGGTGGGGCTGAGAGTAGTATTACACATGAAACAGTCATTTAATTGTAACTGAAACTAGTGGTACAGAAACAGAGAAATAGTGGCATATATGAACTAGCAAGTACAAGTGCATTCCTGTCCCTCTTTGAGAAGCTTGGGAAATAAATCTAACTCACTACTCTAAGAGAGGAGGAAGCAGGTGTGTGTGTGTGTGTGTGTGTGTGTGTGTGTGTGTGTGTGTGTGTGTGTGTATGTTTTCTGTAGCCAAAGTGAAGGCGGGGAGGGAATTCCAGAATCACAGAATTTGAGAATTGGAGGGGTCCTTAGAAACTCTCTAGTCCATCCCAAACATGAAAGAAATTTCCACTAAAATATACTCCATGAGTGGTCATCCAGATTCTGCTTGAAGACCTACAAAAAGGAGGAGAAACCACTATGTCTCTGAGCAACCCATTCCACTTTTAGACAGCTCTAATTATAAGAAAGTTTCTCCTAGCATTAAGCCTAAATTTACCTCTTTTCCACTTCTATCTACTTTCCTTTCTTGGCATTTGTCATTTATTTCTTTAATGATATATTGTCCTAAAAATCGGTCATGCTCACTGGCCTATAGTTTGCAGTCTCTGCTTTCTTTCTTTGTTTCTTTTCTTTCCTCTTTCCCTCTCTCCATTCCCTTTGTTTCTTTTTCTCTTTCTTTTTGTGTGAATATTTGTACCTTTTCCCTTAAATCTCATAGTACCTCTCCTATTTTCTACAATCTTTCATAATTCCATCCATGCAGCACCTGCACCTCTCCTAAGAATCATTATCTTATCTCTGTTGCTCCATCAGTGCTTACATGTCTTCTTTCTTTATAGAGTCTCAGTGAATCACCAGATAGCCTAGATTCTTAGATAAAGAGGAGCCAGTAATAAAACCCATGGCTTTAAAATGTCTATACACAAAATCTGAAAGTGTCCATGTAGAGCGATCTAGACATCCTAGTGCAAGATCTTAAACTATAAATCCTAATGCAAGGAGGTAAATTTGACTTTATAGGTATCACAGATACTTGGTGGATGAGGAGTATAATTAGAATATGGTACTGGAAGTCTATAGCTTATCCAAAAGGAATGGAATCCAAAAGAAAGGCTAACAGGGAGTGGGTTGAGTAGTGTTATATGTTATGAAGATGTACTCACATGATAAAAAGACAAGTTCCTTGTAAATTAGGACAGAAATCATTTGGGTAAATAACAATGAAGAGAAAACACATGGTATTTTCACTGGAATATATCACTTTGAGAAAAAGAGGAAATAAATGAAGTATCCAGGAAGTACACAAAGAAGTATGGTATGGTAATAATGAGAAATTTCAATTATTCAGACCTCTTCTGGATGTGTCTTCCACCAACAGTAGAACTTAACTTGCTGACTTGCCCTAATAGTAATTTAATCTTGGAAAGGTGGAGGACACAACAAGGGGAAATTTCATTCTGGATCTGAATCTTACTAACAGCAAACAATTGGATGTCGGCATGTAAATGATGAGATTCTTGGGAGAAAGTGACTACTCAACTTTAGAGTTTGTGATAAGAGAGAGGAAACTATGAGTGGTTTGCTATGACTCCTGGAGTTTGAAAGGGCAGATTTCAAAGGGATCATTGAAAGGAGAGGTAGACTGTCCCATGGAATAAAATTCTACCAAGTTATCTTAGTCAAGGATAAAATTCTGAAGGCACAGAAAGGAACAGTTCTGATGAGGAAAATGCAGAGGAGGGGTGGATAGTCTCTACAAATTGATATAGACATACAGGGAACTAATCCACAAACTTAAATTTTTAAAATTCGTTCAAAAAGTCGCACCAAGATATACTTCAGAGTACAGAGATGACCTTGGATTCTTGAAGGTTATGCAAGAGGAATGCAAATGATGGCAGGTTCTACCACATTGAAAGTACTTCAAGTACAGCCCTAATACCAGACTATAACCACTTTTTAAGGACCAGCACAGCTAATTATAGAGAAACTCATCACGAGGAGGCTCATCAGTTGGTGAGAAAGTCTTTGGCCACTATAATCTAGGAAACAATGACCAATATGAAGTGGTATCTAGTCTTGTTCTGTTTCTGCAGTGACAGTAATAAAGTACAGGCATAACTTGGAGATGTTGCATGTCCAGTTCCAGACCACCGCAATAAATTGGATATCACAATAAAGTGAGTCATATGATTTTTTGTCAGTGCATATAAAACTTATGTTTATACTGTGCTGCAGCCTATTGAGTGTGCGATGATATGCTTAAAAATCCAAATGTATATATCTTAATTAAAAAATACCTTATTGCAAAATAATGCTAACCATCATCAGAGCCTTAAGTGAGCTGTCTTTTTGCTGATGGAGAGTCTTGCTTTGATATTGATAGCTGCTGACTGATCAGGATAAAGGTTGAAGTGACTGTGGCAATATCTTAAAATAACACAACAATGAAGTTTGTGGCATCAATTGACTCTTTTTTTCCACTTGAACTCTTATAAGCCATTGTAGGGTTATTAATCAGCCTAATTTCAATATTGTTGTGTCTCAAAGAACTGAGAGGCCTGAGCAGAGGGAGAAAGACAGAGGAATGACCAGTGAGTGGAGTAGTCAGAACACATACAATATTTATTGATTGTCATCTTATAAAGGTACAGTTTGTGGTTCCCCAAAACAATTACAATAGTGACATCAAAGATCACTGATCACAGATCACCATAACAGATATGATAATAATTAAAAATTTGGAAATATTATAAGATTTGCCAAAATGTGACACAGAAATGTGATGCGGGTACATGCTATTGGAAAAATAGTGGCAAGAGACTTACTTGATGTAGGGTTGCCACAAACCTTCAATTTGTAAAAATTGCAATATTTGTGAAGCTCAATACGGTAAAGTGCAATAAAATGAGGTATACCTGAATGGAAAAAGTAGGCAGAGGTTGCTAAGAATCACATGCTTTTTACATCATTTATAAATAATAGTTTAACTAATTAAAATGTATAAATGTAGGATTATTGTCTAGTCACCAAGGAATGGACAAAGTGCTGGAAGAATGGAATTAGATCAATCATAATGTGTCAGGGCAGACATGGCGGGTTGAATGTGAAGCATGTTCAATGCCAACTAAATATAGCAGATTGAGTGAGTTTGCATTCACCACTCAATACAACCCAGGTCCAGGATGGAGTTCCAAAACTGAGTGGATTAACTCCCTTAGGGCAAGATGGAGCATGGCCTCTGGAGGTCAGTTGCAGATTATGATGGCTCTTTCAAATATTATTATTTCATTTGGCATTTAAGATCATTCACAATTTGGCCTCAACCTACATATCCATCCTTATTGCACATCATTAGCCTCTGAATACACTGTGTTCTAGCCAAATCGGTCTTCTTAGTATTCTTTGTACATAGCATTCTATCTCCCTCTTTTGAGTCTGTGCACAGGCTGCCTCCCCCATTCCTAGAATAAATTTCCTCCTCATGTAAATTTTTCAGAATTCCTTCAAGGGTCAGCTCAAGTGCAATATTCCACATGGGTCTTTTCCTGATGCCCCTGGCTGTTATTGCCTTCCTCTGAAAAATAACTTGATTTGTTACTGATATGGAATTTTGTTCTTAGAAATCAATGGGTCTATACATAGACAGCTTATTTTAAAATGACGCTCACATCAGTAACAAGTCATTTACAATCCACATCACACTCAGTTCTAGATGTCATAGTTTTGGAGGGACATTGGGGACTGAAGAATATTCAGGGGAAGGGAACCAGCACACTGAAGGGCCTTGAGTTTATGCCATATGAGCATCATTTGAAGGAACTAGGAATGTTTAGCAAAGAGAAGAAACGATATAGAACATGAAAACTAACTCTTCAAATATTTGAAGGCTGCAATGTATTAGACTTATTAGAAGTATTAGCCTTGATCTTTTTAACTCCAGAAGGGAGTACTAAGAGCAAAGAACTAGTTGCAGAGACAGATTTAGGCTTGATTTCAGTAAAAACTTCCTAACAGACTACCCAAGAGTGGAAAGGACTGCCTCAGCTAATGAGTTCCTCTTTGCTGGAGTTCTTTAAATAAAAGCTGGGTAATTTCTTATAGAATATATTCTATAGGTGATTCTTTTTCAAACACAGTTTGGACTAGGTTACTTCTAAGGACTCTTCCAATTTTGAGTCTCTATGATTGCCACTACCACTAGAGTTTGGACTCCTATCAAATGTTTTTGTGTAATGCATAACCCTAGCAACAAATCTCCTTTCAAAGTCGACCTTCTTGAGAATAATAATAATAACCAACATTTATATAGTTTTAAGGTTTGCAAAGGGCTTCATGTATCTTCACAATAATCCTTTGAAGTAGGAGATATCATTGTCTTCATTTTATAGATAAGGAAACCTTCCTAGAATTCTCTATATTCACCTCATGAGAAACAGAGTTCTTAGAATATCTCTTTCATGAGCATTCTAGGTCCAGGAAATCTAGTAAACATCCTTAATCATACACATCTATGATGATAAGAAATGTTTGTTGAAGTTGAAAACTGTGCTAGATATTGTAGATAAAGAGGTAAAACATGCAGTCATTAACTATCACAGGTCGATCGATTACACATTATTCTCCATCACCCACTGTCCTTCTGGTGCTTGCTGTACATGACATTCTATCTCCCTTCAGTGCTTTGGGATAGCCTGTTTCTTGCGTCTAGAATCATTTCCTTCTTACTTCTACCTGTTAGAATCTTTCTGTCATTGTTTCAGCTCAAATGATACCTCCTACATGATACCTTTCTTGATTCCCTTAATTGTTAATAACTTTTCCCCAAATTACCTTATATGTTTGTTGTACATACTTAAAGATCCTTGGATCAAACATTTAGGTCTATAAGTTGCCTAGGCCAATTTTCTCATTTTATAGATGAGAAACTGAGGCCCAGAGTGGTTAAGGTCCCACAGATAAGGAAACAGGGCTGGGCTTTGAACCTCAGATTTCAAATTGAGTATTCCTCCCACAGCTTCTATCTGTGTACATGTTATCTCACCCTGATGGAATATAGACTCCCTTAGGAAAGGGCTATCTCATTTTTGTCTTTGCATTCACAAATCCTAGCATAGTGCTTGGCACAGAGTAGGTGATTAAAAAGGTTTATTTATTGATTTTAAGTGAGGAATTGTGGAAGAAAGGAAAACGCTTACTAATTAGCTGTTGGAAATAATATTCAAAGTAGTGCCTGATTCATGAATGAATCGTGAAACTGATTTCTATTTCTTTACCAAAGAAAAGATTCATTATTATGGCAACTACAAAGTGATCCTAAATTTCTGGCAAAAATAAAATTCTAGACTTACTAGAATTACCATTTGGAATCCAAAGAAGAAATTTCCAGTATTCCTAGTGTTCTGGTTAACACTTCTGAAACAGAGCTTGTAGGTTTTACCTCTTTCCTAATCTTCTTAATTATAATGAGCAGATTTAAAAGTAAATTCTGTTCTGGGATTACTGTGTCAAATGAAACTTTCTTTTTAAGGTGCCCTTTGTATTTTTCAAATAATATTATTTTCCATTGTACTATGTAACTTACAAAAAAAATTCCATTTTTTTCCTAAAAATTAGAATTAGGGTTGAGATCCATGATTTAATGGAAATAAAGAATTTCCAGGTGAGTTAACTCCCTTGAACCACATAGATGAGCACATTCTCTGCAACTTGTAGTCTCAAAAACTTGTCAGAGAGCTCACAGCCTCATATGTCAGAGGCAGATCTTAAACCTTGTCTTCATTGTCCAAAGGACAACTCTCCATCCACCATACCATGAGTTCTTCAAGCTACATTAAAATCAACAAATATTTATTGAACACCTGCTAGGGGATAACTGCTAAACTCTTTAGCTTATGATTGTGTTAGTAATAATATTTTTCAGGTCCTCTACGACATGTCAAAACTTTCCAAAGCAAAGGTTATCTCAATAATGTCGTCTCTTCTAATCATGACTTCATTGACTGAGATTTCCTTTCACAGAGATATAAACTCCTGGGAAATACCTATATGCACAGCTGGCTTCTATTAGTTTATGAATGGAGAGCCTCAAAAAAGAAAAGACAACAAATTTATGGACATAACTATTCAACTCAGGAGCAGTTTTAGGCACACATACTTCATGTAAGATCTCTGACCTCAAGTGTGTGGCAACATCTTGAGTTTAACTTCTTATCTTGCATAGCAAATCTTAAAGTGTTATATGTGTTAGTTATTGTTGTTATCATTTGCCATATAGTTTGTATAGCTAATATTTTTCACTTAACTTGACTTATTTTGGATGGGGAGAGAAGAGGTAGCATGTAAATAGTGGCAGAGAGGGGTAACATATCTTCCTTGTATCATTGCTATTTTCTCCATCCACATGACCACCATCCTAGTTCAAACCCTTATTACTTTTCACCTGAGCTATTACCGTAGCCTGTTAATTGAACTTCAGGCCTAGAGTTTTTCTACTCTCCAATTTATTCTCCAAATATCTGCCAAATTAATCTTCTGACCACATCACTTCCCTGCTCAAGAAATATCACTGGCTCCCTATTGCCTCAAGGATAAAAACCTTGTTAAAGGATAAAGATGTGCTGTCATTTAAAGCCTTATACAATCTGTTCCAATCTATTTTTCCAAAATGATTCCTGATTACTCCCTATCTGGAACTCCACATTTAAGTCAAAGGTGGCAGCTTAGTGGCACAGTAGGAAACTCAACTTATGCCCTCAACATCTGTCTACGTTTATTCTAAGTGTCCTAATAGTGAAACAGTCCTTTAGAGTTACAAATATTGTTTTCCCACTTAGGGATATAAACAGTTTAACCTTATTGAATAATATGTTTTCTATTTCCTGTTTACCTTTTTATGCTTCTCTTGTATTTGAAAATTGAATTTTCTGCTTAGCTCTGCTGTTTTCATCAGGAATGTTTGAAAGTTCTCTATTTCACTCAATATCCATTCTCCCCTGAAAGATTATGTTTAGTTTTGCTAGGTAGGTGATTCTTGATTGTAATACAAGTTCCTTTGCCATCTGGAATATCGTATTCCAAGCCTTCTGATATTTTAATGTAGAAGCTGACAAATTTTGTTCCTTGATACTTGAATTGTTTCTTTCTGGCTACTTGCAGTATTTTCTCCTTGATCTGAGACTTCTGGAATTTGGCTATCATATTCCTGGGAGTTTTCATTTTGGGATATTTTTCAGGAGTTGATTGGTAGATTCTTTCAATTACATTCTTACCGTCTGATTCCAGGATATTGGGGCAATTTTACTTTAAAATTTCTTGGAAGATGCTGTCTAGTCTCTTTTTTTTAATCATGGCTTTCAGGTAATCCAGTAATTCTTAAATTATCTCTCTTAGATCTATTTTCCAGGTTAGCTGTTTTTCCAGTGAAATATTTCACATTGTCTTCTATTTCTTCATTTTTTTTGATTGATTCTTGATTGATTCTTTCATGGAGTCATTAGCTTCTACTTCCTAATTTTAATTTTTAAGGAATTATTTTCTTCAGTTATCTTTTGTACTTCTTTTCTATTTGGCCAATCCTAATTTTTAAGTTGTTTTCTTTCAGTGAATTTTTGTACATCTTTTTTCCATTTTTTTGTGTTTCCTTTACTAAGCTGTTGACTTTTTTCATGATTCTTTTGCATAATTCTCATTTCTTTTCCCAATTTTTCTTCTATCTCTCTTATTTGATTTTAAAAGTCTCTTTGAGCTCTTCCAGGAGTTCTTTTTGGGCCTGAGACCAATTCACTTTTCTCTTTAAGGCTTTGCATGTAGGCATTTTGACATTGACATTTTCTGAGTTTGTTTATGTGTGAACAATACATAAAACAATTCTGAAGGAGGTATAAGAAAAATGCTCAACATTTAGCTCACTGGATTGCTGAACTCCTGGATTCCTGTGGTTTGATCTCCTACTTTAGAGATGCTACTTCCTGTACCCAGAACTAAAATAAACGGGAAAATGCCAGAATCCAAGGTCTGTTTTTTGAGGTCCCATGGTCAGGGTCCCTCAGGCCCTGTTGTCTCCAGTTGTGGATGGAATCCTTCACTTTTAAATGGCAGTACAGAAAAAGTCTTGACTGTGCTAAATCAGTCAATTTTAAAGATAAAGATAGTTTGGGCTATAAAAACATGTAGAAGGTCAATACAGAATATGCCCCACTTAGTATTCTTCCATAGAGGGTCACTTCTAATAGGGTTCCATATTGGGAAGTATGCTTGAGGTGGGGAGCAAAGATACTCTTTGTGTAATCTTTCATTATGATGTGTTTTCCCTTCCTGAAAGCACCTAGCCATGTCTCAGTGACCATCTCAAATTGAAGAGAGATAAATTAATTGAGTTAGTTTCCTCTGATTTCCCAAAGATCTATTAAGCTATAGGAAAGATTCTGTGGTCATTCAGCATATACTATTCTAAATCTAATGTTTCCAGTATGAAAGCAACTGGGAATGGGACTACTTATATCTTGGAGGGAAGTCTCAAGCATGGAGCCACGAGAATTCCAGAAATTTGAATTCCCAAGGACCATCTAAAAACCTGCAGGGAACTATATCTCTGATCCTTCCAGAGCCACATCTTTAGAGAATTTAAGATACTTTTACTTCTCTATGTAGGCCTTCATTTTCAACTTGAATCTCTCTTGGTACTTTCCAAGAAACACAGATACCACCCCCTGAACCCACCAAAACCAAGAAAAATAAAGAAAGTAAAAAAAAGTATGCTTTGATCTACATTCAGACTCCATCAGTTCTTTCTTTGGAGGTCAATAGCATTTTTTCTTATAAGTCCTTTAAAATTGTATTGATCATTGTATGGTTCAGAATAGCTAAGCCATGCACAACTGATCATTGTACAATATTGCTATTATTATGGACAACATTCTCTGGGTTCTGCTCACTTTCTGCTCACTTTACTTGATACGATTATCGAGATACAATTATACGAGAAATTTGAAGGGAATTGGGAAGGAAATACGGAAATGTTTTTCTTGACTTCACATGTATAATCTATATCAAATTGTTTGCCTTCTCAAGGTGGGGAGAAGGGAGGGAGGAAGAGACAGAATTGGGACCTCAAAAATCTAAAAAGACATGAAGTTAAAAAAATTTCACATGTAATTGAGAAACATAAAATTTTAAAATCCTAAAAAATGTTTCTTGCATCAGTTATTAGAAAGTAGGCAAGATCTTTAGAATGACTGAACATTAATTGCTGCAAAACTATGCTGAACAAAATTCAAACCCTGGAAATCATTGTGAATGACAACATTTCACCACAGTTCATCTCCTGCGTACATATAGTACATGCCTCCTAAGTTACTTTTATCTTTTAAGCCACTAAGGAATAGATACTCTTTCGTGATAGCTTCATATTCTACTACTAGTTGTAGAAATACTAAGTGACTCTGCTTAACAAGTTGCTGTGACTTCAGAGAGGTGATAAGGAACGTAGCTGGAAGACCACTTCCAAATGGTAAACCTTCAAATTGTTCTACTTTTTCCAAATTTCCCTCCCTCCCCACCCCCAGCAAGAGTACTTTCACAGGTGAACAATTTCACAAGGCTCGTAACTCTATCTGCCCTCTGGGAATTTTTAAATATAGGGCCCAAAGTTTCAGTGATAAGAATTTTCCTTGTCAGTGAGTCAATTACCATTTGTTAACCACCTATTATGTTGTAGGCATTATGCTAAGTGCTGGGATAAAAAAAGGCAAAACACAGTCCCTTCTCTCAAGGAGTTCACAGTGTACTCATGTATTTATGTATGTATGTGTGCAATTGCATATATGTGTGTATGAGTATATGTGGTTTGTCTTTTGTTCTTGAAGAGGACCATGACATCAGGCAGATGATGCCATGACTTGCAAGTGAATTGGATTCCAGTGATGGAAGGCTATGCAAAATCACCAGCCTCACTTTCTCCTCCAGAGTCATCTGGGTCCATTGGCAAGATATAAATCAGGACAACTGGAGATGGCCCAGGATGCAGTAGGAGATGTTGGCCTTTTTAAGCTAAGGTCTATTGGAGTTCTCACTTTGAAGCAACACCCATTCAATGATTAGGGCTCTTTAAGAAGTGAGCCACAGGAAAATGATAAATGCTGGAGAAGATATGGGAAAATTGGAACACTACTGCATTATCGGTAGAGTTGCAAACTGATCCAACCATTCTAGAGAACAATTTGGAACTTTGTCCAAAGAGCTGTAAAAATGTGCATACCCTTTGATCCAGCAATATTACTTCTAGGACTGTATCCCAAAGAGACTATACAAGAGGGAAAAGGACCCATATGTACAAAAATATTTATAGCAGCCCTTTTTGTGGTGGCAAAGAATTGGAAATCAAGGAGATGCCCATCAATTGAGGAATGGCTAAAAAATTGTGGTATGTGAATGTGCTATAAGAAAGGAGGAGCAGATAGACTTCGTAAGAACCTGGGGAGTCTTACATGATCTGATGATAAGTAAAAGGAGCAGAACCAGGAGAACATTGTACACAGCCACAGACACATTCCTTCTGTAATGACTAACTTTGATAGACCTGGCTCTTCTCAACAATGTAAAGTTTTAAGACAGATCCAAAAGACTCATGATGAAAAAGGCTATCCACATCCAGAGAAAGAATTACAGAATCTGAATAAAAATTGAAGCGAACTATTTCCTCTCTTTTTTAAAATTTTATTTTATTTTTGGTTTTGTCACATCTTTCTCATGGTTCATTTCATTGGTTATAATTCTTCCTTACAATGTGACTATTGGAAAAGAAGTTTAATGTGAAGGTATATGTAGAACCTATATCAGATTACTTGCTGTCTTGGGAGGGGAGGGGGGAGAAGAGGAAGGGAGAGAAAATTTGGAACTCAAAAACTTGTGGAACTGAGTGTTGTAAATTTTAAAAAATGAATTAATTAGGGAGGGTGGATGGGAAGGGAAGAGGGGAGAGAATTTGGAACTCAAGGTTTTAAAAAAATAGATGTTCAGAAGTAAAAAAGTTTTTTTTTTCATGCAACTAGAAAATAAGAGGCACAGGCAATGGGGCATAGAGATTTATCTTGCCCTACAAGAAAGTAAGAGAAAGGGGGATGGGAGGGGAACG
>CM053623.1:148572115-148613941 GCA_028646595.1 Phalanger gymnotis
GTGTATGCCATCTTGGAGTGGGGGTGTGGAAATGGGGAGAAAGTCTGTAATTCAAATGCGTGTGAAAATCAATGCTGAAAACTAAACATATTAAAAATAAATTTTAAAAAAATGAATTAATTAATAAAAAAGAGGTGAGCCTGTGTGTGTGTGTGTGTGTGTCTACACACACACACAGGCACACAGGATAATATGAGAGACAGGAGGGAGAATGAGAGTGGGAAGGCAGACAGGGTCAGAAAGAGAAGAGAGAAAAGAGAAGAGAGGAGAGGAGAGTGAAGGGGTGGGGGAGGAGAGGAGAAAAGAGAAGAGAAATTGGATTGCTGATAATAATAAATGTTGGTATTTCTTTGGCACCTATTCTGAGCCAAGCATTTTTACAAATATGTCATTTGATCTTCAGAACAATACTCGAGATTATTATGCCCATTTTACAATTAAGGAAACAGGCAAACAGAAGTTAAGTGATTTGTCCAGGGTTGCATACGGAGTGTCTGAAGTCATATTTGAACTCTGGTTATCCTGACTCTAGGCCCTGTGCTCTGTCCACTGTGGTACCACCTAGTGGCCTTAGTTTCATCATTTTTAGCAAACACTAATCCTTGTACAAACGATACTGTTTTCCTATTTGCATGATCTTGGGCAAATCGTTTAACTCTTGGGCTTTAGTTTCCTTATCTCCTAAATGAGCACTTTGGACTAGAGGGTCTCTTCAGTTCCTTCCTACTCTCAATCTCCTACCTAAGAGTTACATTTGTAACATGTTTTGCAGTTTCAAAGTACTCTGCACATCATCTCATCTGATCCATGCAATAATGATGAAATGACATTTCTTTTCTGTCCAGATCTGTGATTTCATTCATATAAGGAGCTCCAGGTGAAATATCTACCTGTGCACATGAGCCATTGTTCTGCAACTTAAAGTCATAGGTGTCTAGGTCACAGAGAGCAGAGGTGACTTCTCCTGGGTCGATGTAGGTAGTACTGCCCCAGGAAGGACTTGAATCCAGGTCTTCCTGAGTTTTACTCATTATATCATTATGCCATTTCTCCCGAGATTGCTCTGGTTCCGGGCATTCTCTTTAGTTGTCTCCCATGTCTTGAATGCTTTCCCTCCTCATCTCTGCCTGCTGGCTTCCTTTAAGTTTCAAGTAAAATCTGATCCTACACAGGAAGTCTTTCCCAACCCCTCTTTTTATTAAAATTTATTTTCTTTTCAATTCACAGAACAAAACAAGCATTTCCATAACACAGTACAATAAAAAGTGATTGCACTTGCAACTTCGAATCTACCATATACAACTTGCTATTCTCTACAAATATATAGCAAAGTTATTGTGTAAATTTTTTTTCTTTCCTACCCCCCCCACCCTTATGGCTACTATTAGATACACATTATTACATACGTATACACATATATGTAAAATTACTCTATGCATACTTATTTAACAGTTCTTTCTTCGGATGTAGATAACATCTTTATTCATAAGTCCTTTATTTTTAATTTGGGTATTTATAAGTGTCAAAATGACTTATTCATAGTCATTCTTAAAAGAATATTGCTGTTATAGCATTTAGAAGGGGTATACATAGAGGGTGTGGGAATAAGTTGAATTTTATGTGATGGCAAAAAATTAATTAATTAAGGGGTGGAAAAAATGATTGTACTGGGAGAAGAGGAAAGGGGAGGCAAAATAAGGTAAGTTATATCACAGGAAGAGGCGCAGAGACCTATTACAGTAGAAGGAAAGAAGAGAGGGAGGAGAGCACTGTTTGAGCCTTACTTTCATTGGATTTGGCTCAAAGAGGAAATAATATACACATTCAGTTGGTTATAGAAACCTATCTCACTCCATAGGGAAGGGGAAGGGGAAAGGGGAAAGAAAAGGGAGGGGTGAGTAGAAGGCAGGGAAGAAAGGAGGGAAGAAGTAGTAGGGAAAATGGGAAAGAAAAGGGAAGTGGGCTGATAGAAGGGAGGGGAGATTAAGGGAGGCAGTGGTCGGAAGCAAAATGCTGGTGAGAAGAGAAAGGGTGAAAGAAGAGAGAAAAGTATAAACAGGAGGGAAAATAGGATGGAGCGAAAGACACAGTAATCATAACTGTGAATGTGAATGGGATGAACTCTCCCATAAAACAGAAGTGGATAGCAGAGTAGATTAAAAACCAGAATCCTACAATATGTTGTTTACAAGAAACACATCTGAAGCAGAGAGATATACACAGAGTAAAGGTAAAAGGCTGAAGTAAAAACAGCAAGGGTAGCAATCCTGATCTCAGACAAAGTAAAAGCAAAAATATATCTAATTGAAAGAGACAAAGAAGGAAACTACATCTTGCTAAAAGGTACTAGAGACAATGAAGTAATATTAATACTAAACATGTATGCACCAAATGTTATAGCATCCAAATTCTCAGAGAAGTTAAATGAGTTACAGGAAGAAATAGACAGCAAAACTATCCTAGTGGGGGACCTCAACTTCTCCCTCTCAGAACTAGATAAATCTAACCACAAAATAAATAAGAAAGAAGTTAGGGGGGCAAATAGAATTTTAGAAAATTTAGATACGGTAAACCTCTGTAGAAAATTGAATGGAGATAGAAAGGAATATAATTTTTCTTAGTGGTACATGGCACCTACACAAAAATGAACATCTACAAGGGCATTAAAAACCTCACAATCCAATGCAGAAAAGCAGGAATATTAAATGCATCCTTTTCAGACCGTGATGCAATAAAAATTGCATGTAATAAAGGGCCATGGAAAGATAAACTAAAAATTAATTGGAAACTAAATAATCTAATTCTAAAGAATGAATGAGTCAAACAAGAAATCTTGGAAACAATTTCACCCATGAGAATGACAATAATGAGAAAATACACTAAAACTTATGGGATGCAGCCAAAGCAGTTCTAAGGGATAATTTCATATCTCTAAATGCTTACATGAATAAAATAGAGAAAGAATTGATCAATGAATTGGACATGTAACTAAAAAAGCTAGAAAAAGAACAAATTAAAAATCCCCAAGTAACTATCAAATTAGAAATTCTGAAAAATCAAAAGAGAGATTAATAAAATTGAAATTAAGAAAACTATTGAACTAATAAGTAAAACTAAGAACTGGTTTTATGAAAACAAAAACCAATGAAATAGATAAAGTTTTGGTTAATTTGATTTAAAAAAGAAAGAAGAAAACCAAATTACCAGTATCAAAAATGAAAAGGGTAAATTTATCACTGATAAAGAGGAAATTAAAACAATAATTAGGAGCTATTTTGCCCAACTGTATGCCAATGAATCTGACAATCTAAGGGAAATGGATGAATATTTACAAAAATATGAATTGCCCAGATTAACGGGAGGAAAAAAATACTTAAATAACCCTATTCCAGAAAAAAAAATTGAACAAGTCATCGATGAACTCCCTAAGAAAAAATTTCCAGGGTCACAAATGAATTCTACCAAACATTTAAGGAACAATTAATTCCAATGCTATGTAAACTATTTGGAAAAATCACTGAAGAGGGAGTCCTATCAAAATTTTTTTATGATACAAATATGGTGCTGATACCTAAACCAGGAAAAGCCAAAACAGAGAAAGAAAATTATAGACCAACTTCCCTAATGAATGTAGATGCAAAAATTTTAAATAAAATATTAGCCAAGAGATTACAGCAATTTATCACAAGGATAATACACTATGACCTGGTGGGATTTATACCAGGAATGCAGGGCTCATTCAACATTAGGAAAACTATCAGCATAATTGACCATATCAATAACAAAATTAACAGAAATTATATGACTATCTCAAAAGATGTAGAAAAAGCTTTTGACAAAATATCTTTAAAATACCTTCACTGATGCTACTTTCAAACTCACTTCTTTCTAATCAACAAAATGACCTCTCTCTCTTAGTGGTAAAACAATAAATCTGTCACTTCAGGGGAAGAGTGATAAAAAGTCTACGTAAAATTAATAGTTATATTCTTAATTTCCTTAAAACAAATTATAAATAATGTGAACCCCAAACTCACTAGAATATTTCAGCATTTATAAAAACATTCAAACTACAACTTAGAAATTTACAGTAGAAAACTTACATTTTAGTCACAAACCCAGTTTCTAATTAGTTTACATCATACATTTCTGCAAACTGGGGGAAAGATCCTATCCTTCTCGTCTGTTTCTTGTCTGCCTTCTAACTTGGCCAGAATTAAAAAAAAAGAGAGAGAGAGAAGTTCTTCGAAAAAGTTTTCTTTTTACTTTTATTCTTTGGTCTGATAAGACCACCCAAAAAAGCTAATTGGACTTTCAAACATAGAAAATTTGACAAGACAGACACAGAGAAGCTTTTACTGGTAGTCTTCCTCCTTATCCTTCAGTAGAGATTTATGAGGATTAAATCTCTACTAACTGATCTAAGTACTTTAAAACTGCATCATTCTAGACTCTCTGCCAAAGCACATAAATGAAAGTCACACAGAGGCACACACTAATAAACACAGGATTGACAACAAGCAGACTGCTGATCTCAGTTTGGTCACTTTGTTGTTGTTGTTTAATCATTTTTCAGTTGTATCCAACTCTTTGGGATGCCACTCAGGGTTGGGTCTTTTTTTTTGGCAAAGATATTGGACTAGTTTGTCAGTCCCTTCTCTAGCTCATTTTACAGATGAGAAAACAGAGACAAACATAATTAAATGACATACCCACAGCTAACAAGTATTTGAGGCTAGATTTGAACTCAGGAAGATGAATCTTTTTTACTCCAGCCAGGTACACTACCCAATGTGCCACCTAACTGCCCCAGTCTGGTCACTAGGTGTCTCCAAAGACCATGCTACAGAAAAACAGACACAAAGACATGGAACTCCTAAGAAATTAATGTGTATAAATTGTCAGTCTGATTCTGGGACTTTCTATCTATCTATCTATCTATCTACCTACCTACCTATCTATCTATTATCTCTTTCTCCAATTTCTTCCAACTTAAACTAAGAACTCTTCTTGAAGAAAGAGAAATTCTTCAAGGTTTAAAAACGTAGGCCTTAGACTTTGCCCCAGTTTGGTCAAGGGGCTCCCTTTGGAGAGTGATAAAATTCTCCAAAGTTTTAAAACATGACTTTAAACTTTCCCCTGGTTTATCTACTTGTTCTCTTTAGAGTACAGAAATTCCAGGTTTCAGACCTCTCCCCACTTTCATCTAGGGGCTCCTTTTGGAGAACCAAAAAGTTCTCTAAGGTTTCAGAAGATTTTTCTAGGTCTTTATAATGACAATAATTTCCAAATTTTCACAGTAAACTCAAGCAACACCTCAGGGCAGCCATAAGTAAATAAAAAGCTGCAGCTTTTCTCAACAAGACGCTTCCCTTTTCATCTTGGAGAAATTAGGATTGGAATGGAGATTCAGGTCCCTGGTTGTAGTCTTTCATAGAAAAAACCTCCAGTGACAAATTTCACCAGTGAGTGTTCCTGAAGTTTTTCCCTGTGAGACTATTTCAAGGACCATTCTTCCTACCTTCCATCCCATCTTGATCACCAATTGTTACTGTCGAAAATTAAGGCAAACTGAGAGACAATTGTCTCAGCATGATTGGAATGATTAGTTAGGTTAACAGTAACAAATAAATTGAGTCTATGGCCTTTCAATAACCAAAGACCATGAGGTGGGTCTTACTAGTCTTTATACAGTGTTGGGAAGTACAAGAGAACAAAGAATAGAGTTCAGTACATGGGAAAGACATTATGATTGGGTATAGGGTACACAACAACATGGGGATGGGAACAACTTGATTTGTTACATCAAGGAAAGCTGGCTAGCACTCATATGGGGCTAATTACCACCCCATCTGTGTCATTAAAGAATGCTTCATTGATTTATGGGACCCATCCACATCCCAAGGACATTGTCAGTGGACCAGGGATAGCAGATTCCCTGGCTTCTAGGGGAATTTGTCAGGGAGATAAGACCTTCCTTAACTGTATAAGGACAAGCAAGGACAGGCAATATACTATGTGGAAACATGCCAGATCAGCTTGTAGGATTTTAAAGATACCCACAAAACATCCTGGAATTTTCCCAGGAGCTCAAAATATGGTGGATAACAGTTTTTCCCATTGATTATAACTTTAAACTAGCTCAAAGGGAAAGGTGAAATTTTCAGCTCAACTCAAGAAAATGGAAAGGTGGCTTTAAGCAGATGTAGACTCAATTATAAAAATTAATACAACATAGAATCAACTAAAACGTAGATTCAATACAGTGAAACTTCAAGGTAATATTCTTTTTTTTCTTGGAGGTGGGAGGCAGGGCAATTGGGGTTAAGTGAGTTGCCCAGTGTCACACAGCTAAGTAAGTGTGTCAAGTATCTGAGGCTGAATTTGAACTCAGGTCCTCCTGACTCCAGGGCTGGTGCTCTACTCACTGTGCCACCTAGCTGCCCCCACTTCAAGGTAATATTAATTTGATCTTTTCAAGGGCAGGGTTTATCTCTTGCCTTTTTTAAGATTTTGGTATCCCTAGTGTTTAGCACAGTGACTGAAACATAGTAGTTCCTTAATAAATGTTTGTTGATTGATTGATTAACCAATTCAAGAAATGCTAATTTTTTTTTCATTTCCATTTTTTGAAGCCTAGTCATTATTATTGTAATATTAGTGCTTTCTTCTGGAGATTTCCCCTATTTTTTTTTTACCCAATAGTATTTATCACCATATTAAGATCCCCTTTTATTTTATTTTGTTTTCATTTGCCAGCTCATTTAATTCTATTGTTTTTCTGAGAAATTTTCTTGGTGATTATTTCTTTCCTTTCCTGTCATTTTATGTCTGTTCTTTTACTTTACTTGGTATTGTGTGGTGGAAAAAACACTGCCTCTAAACTCAGAATACCTGGGTTTAAATCCCTGTCTCTGCTTCTTATTACCTGTATAATTTTGGGCAAGTTGTATAAACTCTCTGGTAATCTGGAAATCACAATGTGATTTCCAATATCTCTTCCAACCCTAAAATTCTCTGATCCTGTAATAGTAGCAAGACAGGCGAAATCAGTAGTGTAATTCTATATTATTTGAATTACTGTAGTTGTATGCTACCGTGATTTATATAGGAGAGGTTTTACATAATAAAGTTCAGTCATATAGAGTACCTTAGCTCATTAGTGATATCCAACAGTACCATTTCTCCCCCTCTCCCCACCCAAAAAAGGTAAAGAGTCTGTTAAAGATATATAACCACAGGAAATTTCACCTACTCCTAGTAAGCAATGAAATACCTTCATCCTGGAATCTGAGCAGACTTGTTCATAAAATGACTGCTTTTTGAAGAATTTAAAATTATTCAGCCTAATTCCAGTGAATCTTACATAGAGACAGCTCTTCCATCTTGAAACAAACAAAACTAAGGGCCTTGATTAAAAGTGTCTTATGTTCCTAATAGTCTGTGGAGCCAGAATATATGATAATAATATGTCTTAATGCCACCAATTAGACTAAGAGCAAGAATTGCAAGGATTGATCACATCAGACCCAATTTGCTTTATTCCCTAGTGGGTCAAAGAGAATTTATGTCACCCAATACTTAGAGGTGAGAGCCCCACTTAGAAGTTATTTAGTCACTTCTGGTGCCAAGATGGCAGAATGAGAAAGGAATTCCCTGGAACCCTCCCAAATTTCCTTCCAAGCCACCTCATAACCAATTTAGGAGCAGGGAAGCAACTTACCAGCATAGAAGGAAAGGCCTGTCTTGCTGGGGTGGGAGAGAAGCCTGGTGAACAAGTAGTAGCAGCAGCAGCAGCAGGCTGCAACCTAGGGGGCCTGCAGCAAGGATTGGAGCCCAGGGCAAGGCAGCAGCCAGGGCCTGCTTCCCACCTCCAGCCACAGTGAGACCCCTTCCCTGGCTAGACATCTATGAGGCCCCACCACTGGGGTGAGCCAGCAGAAAGATTCCATCCCCAGGTCAAGCCAACAGGGAGGCCCCAATACCAGTATGAGCCAACAGAGAGGCCCCTTCTTTCAGTACAAGCCAGCAGCTAGGGCCAGAGGCCAGTAAAAGTCAGCAGCAAGGCCCCGGCACAAGAAGCTTGGGACAGTACAGTGACCCCAACTCACACATAAAAGCACAAAGTCACAAAATAGGCAAAAAAAAGAACTTGACTATCAAAAGTTGACTACAAAAAGAGTGGAAGAATCAAGGTACAAACTTAGAAGAGGACACCTGTGTTAAAATAGCTACATGCAAAGCCACAAATTAAAATGTAAATTAGTCTCAGGCCCCAAAAGAACTGCTAGAAGAGCTTAAAAAGGATTTTTAGAAAGCAAATTAAAGAAATAGAAAAAATGGGAAAAGAAATGAGAGTTATGCAAGAGAATCATGAAATAAGAGTCAACAGTTTGGTCAAAGACACACAAAAAATTCATCACAGAAAATGCTTCTTCAAAAAATAGAATTGTCCAAATAGGAAAGAAGGTACAAAAGCTCACTGAAAGAAGTAATTCCTTAAAAATTAGAATTGGGCAAGTGGAAGCTAATGACTCCACGAGACATCAAGAATCAATCAAAATCAAAAGAAGGAAAAAATAGAAGCAAATGTGAAATTTCTCATTGAAAAAACAACTGATCTGGAAAAAAAATTGAGTAGAGATAATTTTAGAAATTATTAGCATCAAAAAAGAAAGGGGTGAATTCTCACCATCAATGAAGAGGATATTATTAGGAGCTATTTTGCCTAATTATATGTCAATAAATCTGATCATCTAAATGAAACAAATGAATATTTACAAAAATATAAATTGCCCAGAATAATAGAAGAGGATATAGAATGCTTAAATAACCCAATCTTAGAAAAAGAAATTGAACAATGAACTCCCTAAGAAAAAATCCCCAGGGCCAGAGGATTCACAAGCAAATCCTATGAAACATTTAAAGAACAATTAATCCCCAAGCTATATAAAACAATGGAAAAATAGGTAAAGAAGGAGTCATATAAAATTCCTTTTATGATACATATGTGGTGTGGATACCTAAATCAGGAAGAGCAAAAACAGAGAAAGAAAACTATAGAACAATTTCCCTATTGAATGTTGATGCAAAAATTTTAAATAATATATGTACAATCAAGTTAAACATATTTCCACATTAGTCATGTAATAAAGGAAGAATCAGAACAAAAGAGAAAAACCACAAGAAACAAAAAAGAAATTTAGAAAACTAGAATAGTTTGCTTCAAACTACATTCAGACTCCATGGTTCTTCTCTGGATGTTAGTAGTATTTTCCATCACAAGTCTCCAAAGATTTTTCCGAAAGGGAAAAGGACCTATTTTTTACAAAAATATTTATAGCAACTCTTTTTTGTAGAGGCTGAGAACTGGAAATCCAGATGATGTCCATCAGTAGGAGAATGGCTGAAGAAGTTGTGGTAATTGTAATGGGATATTATTGTACTATAAGAAATAACAAGCAGGATGGTTTCAGAAGAACCTGGAAAGACATCAACTGATGGAAAGTTAAGTGAGCAGAACCAGGAGAACACCAAACACAGTAACAGAAATATTGTACAATGAAGAATTGTGAATGACTTGGCTATTCTCAGCAATACATTGATCCAAGACAATCCCATAAGACTAATGGTGAAAAATGCTATCCACCTTCAGAGAAAGAACTGATGTTGTCTGAATACAGACGGAAGCATACTACTTTTCTCTTTCTTCCTTTCCTTGTTCTTCTTCTACCTGTCTGGTTATACATTCTCGTCTTCTTACTGGATCATCACTTGTGTCCTGCGTGATAATTGTAGACATCTCTCAAGGCTCTGTTTTGGTCTCTTCTCTCCACTTCCTCTATACTCTTGCAGATCTTATCACCTCCCACTTAATCTCAGTTTCCTCATCTACAAAGTGGGGATAATAATAGCAGATATTTATTAAGGTTTTTGTGAGGCTAAAATAAGATCATATTCACAAACCTTAAAGTACTATAAAGTGCTATTATTATTATATAAGCTTAATAAATCCTTTCTTTCATTCACCTCTTCATTTATTCTTAAGATTCTTAGGGCAAGAAAATGATGATATTGATTATGATTTTGCCCAGTTTTTGTAAAATACATATATGGATGGAATCTAAGCATACAGAGAGTTTAGCAAATAAAGAATTAGCAGAAGAGATGCGTGTGTGTATTTGTGTGTGTGTGTGTGTATGTGCATGTATGTGTGTGTGTACGTGCAAGAGCAGGATAGGGACAAGGTCAAGGGAAATGACATTGCATTTTATTAAGTTGTTTCCACATGGCAATCTATTATGCTCTTTTTTGGCAATCGGGCCTTTTAAGTCTGCTGTTTAAGTTTGCCAATAGTGTGTGATTCCCCTGCGTCTCTTTCACAACTGCAAACATTAGTTAAGAGAAAGGATGTGCCAACCTCCAGCTTTTCAGTTCCCCTCTCATTCATTTTCATCTTGATTCAGAAGAAAGTTTAGAGAGAAGGAGGAAACATTTCTCATTTTTAAAAGAGAGACTAACAAGGCATGTTAGTAATGGAAAAGTAAAGAGAAAAGAGACAAGGAAGTTGATGGGGGTGGTGTTAAGAATGGTGATGGGGGATTCCCTAGTTGTTGCTGGTACTTTCTGTCTAGAACATGGTTGACTTAGAACTGAGGTTGTTGCTGGAAATGAATGAGTGGAGATAAACGTTCCTATGTTAGCTGAAATTCTAGAATGGAAAAATTTCCTTATGAGCCCAATAACATTGTGCTATTAAAGGCAGACTGCATTCTTGAGCTAATGGAGGAAGGGGATCAGGGTGACATAGGTAAGCCTATTGTTCGAAACTGTTACTTCCAAAACTAAATTGGGAGGAGTCTGGTTAGAGTTTCCTCCCCATTACCTGCTTTGAATTGTAAACTGTAATAACTTTACACTATACTAAGCAGCTTATCTAGAGTGATCAACAAGAAGTCTTGTGGCCTGGTAAGCCTAGAATCAACAAATTCCTTTGGTACAATCTGGTCTTTGTAGCTGAAGGAAATCAAGCTCTGTTTCCCAAGTCAATTGGTTGACCTTAGGTGTCCTTCAACTCTCCACACCCAATCCAGGTCACACATTTCATTTAAAATAAATGAAAAGTAGTCATCAGAACCATCTGGTATTAGTAAAAAAATAGAGAAGTAGAACAATGGAACAGACAAGACAAGGGAGAATAAGAAACAATAGAACTCAAAAAGCCAGTATATGAGAATGTGGTGAACATAAATTACCTAGGGAAAAAAAACTACTTATTTGATAAAACTGCTGGGAAAGTTGGAAAGCAGTCTTTTAAAAATTTTTTAGTATATTATTTTCCCCCAGTTACATGTAAAATCAATTTTTGACATTCATTTTTTAAAACTTTGAGTTCTAAATTCTCTGCCTTCCTCCCTCCCCACCCCCACCCCCATTGAGCAGGCAAGCAATTTGATATAGGTTATACATGTGTAGTCATGCAAAACATTTTGATGTTAGTCATTAGCAAAAATGACAAAAATGCCAACAGTCAATGCTACAGGGATTGTGTTTGTGCTCATTGTTTTGCATTTGTTACCAGTATATTAGGTTACGTTTTGCCACGTTTTGCCCAGAAATGGCTCAGAAAAGATTTTCGTACAGTGCTGAATTCAAGTGAAAAGTGATCCAGTTTGCAAAAGTGAACGGAAATTGTGCTGCTGAATGTAAGTTTGGTCCTCCTCCAACTGAGAAAACAATCCAAGACTGGCTATGGGAAGAAGAAACCCTACTGAAAACGCCAGGGCAGAAGAAGGCCATGAGAGGCAAGTCAGCAAAATGGCCTGATTTAGAGAGGAAATTGAAGATATGGATTGAAGAGCAAAGGGCAATTGGAATTCCTGTGTCCACAAAGATAGCTCCGCATGAGGCAAGAAGAATTGCTGATGAAAAAAGGAGTTTCTGATCTCAAAGGAGGACATAATTGGTGCTTCAGGTTCATGAAACGGAAGGGACTAAGCATGCATACACACACCAGACTTGCCCAAAAGATGCCTGAAATCTATGAGCAGGTGAATAAAACTTGAGTTCAATAACTTTATGATTATAAAAATGTATTAACATTTTTTTCAAATTTTGGGCCCCAAAATTAAGGTGTGTCTTATACATGGGGAAATACGTTAGCTTTCCCCCAAAACATTTTATTCCTATTTTTGTTGTTCAGTCATTTCAAGTGTGTTCAAATCTTCATGACCTTGGCAAAGATACTGGAATGGTTTGCCATTTACTTCTCCAGCTTGTTTTACAGATGAGGAAATTGAGGCAAACGGGTTAAAGTGACTTGCCCAAGATCACACAGCTAGTGTCTGAGGCAGGATTTGAACTCAGGTCTTCCCGACTCCAGACCCAGCACTCCATCCACAGTGCCACCTAGCTGCTCCATTCCTGGGGATAGTCCAGCTTTTCAACCAGTTTTCAACCATGCTTGAAAAATTGATTTGCTTGATTAACCACCTTCCCTCACTTTCCATGTTCAAATGAGTTCACACAAGTTTTCAGTGGTCATGTAGTCCAATTTATACTTGAAAAATAATACCCAGCCTTTGTTTGTTGAACCTCCAAAGAGGTGAGACCTGCTACCCCTGAAAAAGATAGCCATTTCACTTTTAGATATGATTTTTCCTTACGTCAAGCCTAAATTCGACTCTAATTTAGATGGCGCAGTGGATACAATTCTGGGCCTGAAGAAAGGAAGACTTCAGTTCAAATCCAGCCTCAAACACTACCACGTGACCCTGGGCAAGTCACTTAATATCTGTCTGCCTCAGTTTCCAAAAAACATTGGGGATCATATAGGCAGTTGTGAGGTCAAAAAGACCTCTTATTTATAAAGAGGTCAAATTTATATAGAGGTCAAAATTTTATAGAGATCAAATTTATAAAGTGCTTTGCACAGTACCTGGCACATAGTAGTCCCTTAACAAATGTTTTTTTTTTCCTCTTTTCCCCTTCATTTGATTCTCATATGTTGTGGGCTTCAGTCTCTTCCCTTCTGGTTGCCTTCCTCTGGACATTCTCCAGCTGATTACTGTCCTTTCTAACATGGTACTTAAGCCTGAATAGAATATTTCAAATGTAGTAGTATCAGGACAGAATATAAGGGGAAAATCCATATGCATTAGATGTATTAGATCTATATGCATCCCTTTTCCTGGAAGTGATGCTCCCTTAATGCAGCCCAAGTTTTTATTCACTTTCTTGGCAGGCATGTCACACTGTTGTCTCATGTTAAGCTTGTAGTCCAACAGAATTTTTCAAATGAGCTACTGTCTAGCCATGTATCCCTCATCTTGTACATGTGAACCTGATTTTTTGAATCTAAGTCTAAGACTTTGCATTTGCTCCTGCTAAAAAAGTAATGTTTTGTTTCTTTTTTTAACATCACTGTCATTTCGCCACAAAAAGAATCACTGTACTTTGAAACAAAAAAGTATAATTAAACAAAACATGCCAGCCCATATGTCTCCTTCTGAAAGCGTATACCTCATTCTATACTTTTAAGTTACTATTTTTCACCAAGAGGAGAGTGGTATGTTTCAGCATCAATCCTAGGAAGTCAGATTGGGTCTTTGTATTGCTATGAGTTCTAATGTCTTTTGACATGTTTTTCCCCCTACAATATTGTGGTCATTATATATGTTCCCTTGATGCTGCTTATTTTGCTTTTCATCGATTTACTAAAATCTTTCCAGTTTTTTTTTCCTGAATTCTCATTCTCTGCTTCTTAGGACACAATGTATTCATGTATCATGCTTTGTTTAGCCAATGGCAGACAACACTCCCCCCTCCCCCACCCTGGTTTCCTTGTATCACAAAAAGTTCTGTATAGCTATTTTGGTATTTATAGGGGACCTTCTCCTTTGTCTTTGAAATTCCTGGGACATATGCACTATAGGAAGATTATTGGGTCAAAGGATATAGTTTAGTCAATTTACTGAAATAATTCCTGTTTTACAGAATGATTGCACCGATTTATAGACCAAAGCAACTATGTTTGATAACATATATCTCATATAGTCCTATCTTTCCACAGAAACTCCAATACTGATAATTTCTTCTTTTTTCATAAATAAGAATAAAATACATTTGGAATGGTTATATAAAAAGTGGTTTCAAGAAACAAGTCCCTTAATATTTTAAGACCAATTGTAGAGCTCATAGGCTTTTCAGATTAGGTTTCTGAGACTCAGCTAAGAAATCTCATATTAACCCTGATTATTATCAATCCCTTCCCCTCCTCTCTCTCTCTCTCTCTCTCTCTCTCTCTCTCTCTCTCTCTCTCTCTCTCTCTCTCTCTCTCTGTCATTCCTCCCCAGCTTGTCTGTCTCTACCTCCTGCCTGTCTCCCTCACACACAAATACACACAATGCACTGACTGACAAAATTAATTCAACAGGAAAAGACGATGTGATGTGCTTTGTATCTTAATTCATTCTGGAAAAAAAGGCGTCAGAAGACTTATAATACATCCATCCAATTCAACAGATACTGTTTAAGTATCTTGTGTGTAAAGCACTCTCCTAGATTCTATGGAAAAGACAATTTCAAAGGAGGATATAACACGTACATAAATAATTATAATGCAAACAAAGCCTGGTATGTGTCTTAAAGGGGTATAGGTGGGATGAAGACAGTACTGATATGGGAAATTAGGGAAGGCTTCATGGAGGAAGTCATATGGTTGAGTGGCAAGACCGTACAGTGGAAAGAATGCTAGATATGGGGTCATGAGGATTATCTCCCATTTCTACTTCTGCCACTTATTACTCTCTGATTTTGAGTAGGTCACTTTACCTTTCTGGGCCCTCAATTTCTTTCTCTGTAAAAAGAGGTGCTGGACAAGATGCCCTCCAAAGTTCCTTCCAATTCTAAATCTATGATGCAATGAAGAATCATGTATGCATTTATTTTCATCCAGATGCCGAAGCTTGAGTGGGTCTCCAATAGAATGAGTCATTTTTTAAGCATTCAGAATGTTTTCTTGCCCACTTATTTGATCATCTTTCCTGATGGAAGAAATAGGGGTACCTATAAGCGGTAGCTGCTTGTTCCCCTTTCTTACATTAGCCGCCAGTGACTGTATAGTACCCTGATCTGGAGAACTAATCTATTACTGAGTTTGCTAATAGTTCCCCAAGCTTCTTAGACTCTATATCTTTGCTTGGTTTTTTTCCCCAAGCCTTTATGTGGTTTCCTACTGTGGTCACTAATACTTTAAGCTTTGCTACATGTCAGTATCAAATGACATGCATAAGATTTCAAAGGAGTGAAATCCCTGGGCTATGCCTTCTATTACATCCAGATCAAACTTTCCAGTTCAGCATTAACAGTATCTTTTTAACTTCAAAGGTCAATGGCATTTAATGCATTTCAAGGTGTCAGCCAGGAGTGAAAACATTCCAGGAGAGGTTTGCATCAGAACCAGCTGAAACTGAATGATACCAAGGTGGCACAATATTTCTTTTTTTATTAAAGTGTGATAAAGCTTTCTTTGGCTAACTGAAAGTGTGTTCAATCCAATAAATTGTGCTGGTCTAGAACTGATCAAACTTCTCTGAGCCCTTGGCTAGTTATTTATGAAGCTTTTAAGATTTTCTTATCTTAGAATTTGTTAGTTGAGTGGAATAGATTCTCCTTAATTGTAGATGTCATCTTTCATAAATGCCAAACTCTCTTAGGACTTCCTAAAACAAATATGTATAAGCAAAAAGGGGAGATTACATCTTTAACAGAAGTAGTTTTTGCATCATAACTTAACAATTGTTTGCTATATAGTCTTCTTAAATCAAAATAAGGAACAAAAAAAGACAAGTGGTTCTAGTGAACTAAGGATCACATCATATTTAAATGGTAGCTCTGGGCTACTGTTTTTACTGGAACGAATGTGGTTATCCAAAAGAGCCATATTTTAACCACAAGGCAAATGCAGATTTGTTTTATTGTATTCTTATTTCCTTTGTACCAGGCCCTCTACTTTGTTCTGTTCATTTCTTCCCTTTTAGTATTGAGTAGACTTTTCTTCTCTTTTAACATTTCCTTTCCCCTATTTGTCACAGAAAATATGTTGTAAACATCATGTATGTTATATTCTTTTAAAAAATGATACATGACCTATGTGAGCTATTGAAGCGAGATAAAATGAAGATTAGGTAGCATAAACTGAATTAGGCCAGCTGAGTGATCTGGCCTCCCAAAATTATTTGCACTTGAAAGGAACTCTAAGAATTCAGCTTGTGAGAAAGTAAGCATTTAATTAACAAATATTAAAATTCAAGCCTACACTTGAACAATGATAACAATGATATACTAATTATTGTATATACATGTTGTGACTGACTTTTGTTTTTACATCAGAATTGTTTCTGGAAATTTCACACCCTCCCCTTTGAACCCTCCCGTGCAACAAAGAAATGCAAGTAATTAAAAGCATTAGATACTATGACTATATTTAACAATGTATATAGCATTTTGCCATAGTAGTCCCTCACCTCTTTGCCAAGAGGAGAGAGGCATGTGTCATTTTCTGTACTCTGGGAATTTCATATATTTAAATTAGTAAGAGTAATTTTACGATCTTTTAATTACATTGTTGTGGTGACTGCATATATTATTATCTTGATTTGGCTTACTTTACTTTGCCTGATAGCACACAAATCTTTCCATATTCCTGAATTCCTCATATTCACTATTTTTTATGGCACATCAATATTCCATTATGTTCATATCCCACCGATTTATCAGCTGTTCTCTAATGGATGGCGTTACAGTTTTTCGTTGCCGCAACAAAGGGCTGTAATGAATATTTTTGTGTACATTGGATTTCAGGTTCTGTCTTTGGCTTCCTTGACATTTTAACCCAGTGTTATGGTAATTAGGGTGAGACTTTTTTTTTTTTTTACTGTTTTTTCTTTTGGAATGCTGAGGTAATCAAGTATCTTTGATGAATTTTGCTTTTCAAATGTAATGGCAAGCAAAGTGGACTTTTTGTTGTCTTTGTTTTGGAGTGCTTCTCAGCACTAAGGAATCTTTGATTGAATTGGGAGTCTTTGATGACCTGCTTATATCAAGGGAAGACCTAGTTCACATGGGTTTGAGTTGCATGGTTGTGACACCCTCTCACCATGAGTAAGCATTTAAGTCACAAGAAAGTCTAAGTCATGTGGGTTTGAGTCCAATGGTTGTGATGTCCTTTGACCCTGAAGAAGTGTATATAAACTCAGAGGTTAGCATTTTGCCTTTGGGGGCACACTCATTGAAAGAGTATTGGTGATACTCTAGGAAGCTGTTGAAGCAGCCCTCCCTGGCTTTGAAAACCCAGATGGTAGTGCTTTTCTCTCTGGTAACTATGCATATATTGCTGTGATCAGATAAAAGCCTGTTTGTGGATCTGTTTATATTTTCTATTTGTAATTTCTGTTAGTATTTGTTCTGAAGTTCAGGGTGCTGGCTTTTCCTCCTGAACTAAGTGAATGGTATATGTATGTTTAATTAAAGTGAGATTGTTACCCTTTAAGTTGCTTTCTTTAGAAAAACAGATCAAAGAACCCATGCTAGCAGCCCTTCTATGTGCTGGTGTTATCGGCCTTACACAGCCACAGTAGCGGCAAGCAGCATTGTTATTACGCCCAGTAACAGAATCAACAAGTCCAAGGTTATGAACAGTATATTTCTTCTTGCTTCTAATATTACTATCACTTTTTAAAATTCACCTTGACGTTGTTAAGCTGAGAAATGGCTGGTGACAATGTTTGCACCTGTTTGTAAGGCTGTTTTTATATGTTAGAGATCCTGAAATGTATAATTCAGCGATTCAGGTCTGTTTGGCGGGGGCGGGCGGGGGGGAGGCACCTTTCTTCAAACACTTGCTTGAGCTACATGGACACTGACATGTTTTGCCGTAGGAACATAAGGTTTAGGAAAGGGACATCGACAGATACTTTGTGGCTTAAAGCATGTATGTTAGACTGCCAGTGTACTTGAACAGCTGCCACAGTTTCTTCCAGTGATCCAGAGGAATATAGGACCATATGTGAATGGCAGCATGCTGGTGAAAAATGAAAAAAAAATGGAACTCTCAAGATTCTTCTACACAGTAATGGAATGCACTTGCTGACCAGAATAAAAATTCCAACAGGTTTCGAACAAGAGTAACGTCTGTTGCTAAAATGTAACTGAGCTATACCACCTCACATAGACATGATGGGCTAAAGATGCAGAATACAGAATAAGATTTTAAAAAAACAACTTTTGACACAGCAAATGTGGCAATTTGTTTTGCTTGATTGTAAAGTAGGAAGAGAGAGGGAGAGGGAGAAAGGAAGGAAGGAAGGAAAGATAGAACAAAAGGGAAAAGAAAGAAAGGAAAGAAAAGAAAAAGGAAAGAAGGAAAAGAAAGAAAAAAGAAGAAAATAAGGAAAGAAAGAAGAAAAAGAAAGAAAGTGACAGAGAGAGAGAAAGAAAGGAAAAAGAAAGTTCATTGAAACATTTTTTTAAATTTATAGAAGAGAATGAAGGTCAGAAGGAATCACGTCAAGGAAAGCAGGCTCTATATAATAATTATCAATTGCATGTATAATCCTCTTTTCCTGTTCTACTATGTATGTGGAAATGCCCATTTTATTTGGTGTTTAAGTTCAGAATAAATTTTTTTTAACAAAATCTTTAAATGTAATCAAAAAAAATTGTTACATTTCTCTTCATCCTTCTCACTTTCTGAGCAATTTTTCGTACTAAAAAACAAACAAAAACCAGCAGATTTTCAATCTTGAGAGATCAAGCCAAGAGCATGAGATTTTTTTTTATTCAAGGGAAAAAAATTACATACAAGCTCAGGTCTCCCAGATAAGCTAATTATTATCAACTGTATAGCTGTTCAACTTCCTAAATTTGATTTCTTAAAGTTGAAGATAAAAGAGTTTGGCATAGCTAGGTAGCGCAGTGAGTAGAGCACTGGCTCTGAAGTCAGGAGGACCTGACACTTGATACACTTACTAGCCGTGTGACCTTGGGCAACTCACTTAACCCCAATTGCCTTGTCTTCCCCCCTAAAAAAAGAAAAAAAAAAGAAAATAAGAGGTTTGAAACCAACCATGTAATAACTAGAAATTTAGAAAAATGACATAGGAAATGTAAAACCTAAAGGAAAGTATAACATTGCAATATTGTAATACATCATCCAGATGTATTGTAAGGGCAAGTCCCTTTCATTTGTCCTTGGACCCATTTCAAATGACTCACTTTTTATAAGCTCATTGGATTGACAGAACCGAACACATGTACATTCATATGAATAGACCATGGACCATCATTTTCTGGACTCTATGGAGGTTCATTTCATACCTAATCCTGATCTTTGGCTTCAAAGTCCTTTTCAGGTCACCTTGGTTTATTTATACGACACTAAAATACGCTGGTCACTTTCCCACCTTTGCTTATGTTCTTCCCCATATCTACTCTTGTCTGTCAAATGCCCTTAAAATTTGACTTAAATACCATTTCTTCCAGATGCTTCTCTTCCCCCTACCTCCCATTTAACAACATCATTTTCCTCTCTCCAACCTTACAAAGTACTTTGCTTCACCTCTTTCTAGTACAATTATTATTAGAGGTATCTGGAAACGTTCCATACGCCTCTACAAGACTCAAAGTTTTATAAGGGCAGAGGACATGGCTTATATAAATTTGATATTTCCCCTGGCATCTGATCCAGTGTTCTGCATGCAATAAATATTTGTTTAATTGAATTATCTGCATCAAAATTCTCAATGCTGTTTATCTAAATCTCATACTGTTTCATTCAATTGAATATAGTCATTAACAATTTGATGTCAATTTGGAAAGGCATGTCCAGAGGAGCGCCCCCAGGAAACCATGCTTAGCCCTATGTTGTATAACATTTTTCTTAATGACATAGTTATAGGCCTAGATCACACACTCAATTTTTCATACAGTGCAAAGTTGGGGACTTGTGCACAAAAAGCACACAAACAGCGCACACTATATGATAGATTCAGCATACATAAAAAAGGTCTTAGCAAGCTGGACCATTGGGCCAAATTGAGTATGTTTAAATTTAATAGCAATGTTATTCTAATATAATAAAATTTATAATACAACCTAAGTTAATCTACAAATTTAGCACTATATTTGGCTGTCAGAGAGTTACTCTAAAGAAATACACAAAACAATAGCAAAATTAACTTGAATTTTGAACAAAAGGTATAAAATTTTAAGGGAAATATTACATTGCCCTATTTTAAACTATATTAAGACTTTTGATAGTACTTTGGACAGCATGGAGATCAAATCAGTCAATACTTAAAGAAATTAATAAAGAGTATTCATCGGAAGGACAAATATTAAAGCTGAAACTTACATGCCTTGGCCACATAATGAGCAGATAAGACTCATTGGAAAACACCCGATGCTGGGAAAGATTGAAGGCAAAAGGAGAAAGGGACAGCAGAAGATGAGATGCATAGATTGTATCATGGAAGCAGTGAACATGAGCTTGGACAGACTTCAGGAGATAGTGGAGGATAGAAAAGCCTATGACACTGTAGTGGTCCATGGGGTCCAAAGAATTGGACAATGGCTGAACAACAACAAGAAGCAGTAATTATCAAAATGAATACTGAATAAAAATAGAAGAGTAGACCAGTGAAATAGGCATAGAAATAGATTGAATACAATAACTGAGTCTTCAGAAAAAAAAAAAACAAGAATACAAACTACCAGGGGGGAAAATCTCTCTATTTGACAGCTATTCATAAAAGAAGGCAAGTTTGAATAAATAAGACTTACTCAGTATCTTATACCCTGTGCCTAATTAAGCTCAACATGGAAATGACTATAACATAAAAGGCCAAGTCATAAAACAACAACAAAAACAACAAAAAACAAAGCAACCCTCTACCCCGCCCAAAAAAAAACAAACTAGAGGAGAATAGAAGTAGGTACCTTCAAGTCAGTGGCTAGGAGAGACTCCTGAATTCTAAAATGACTAATTGAAGTTTTTTTCTTTGTTTTTCCATGGTAGATACCTTTCAGCTTATCCATGTCTTTTGACATCATCTCTAATCCTACCTCAGACAGTTACTAGTGCTGTGACCCTGGCAATGCCTCTCTATGCCTCAGTTTTGTCATCTGTAAAAGGGGAACATAATAACATGTAAAGAATTTCACAAATCTTAAAATGTGATATAAATACTAGCAATTAGTATTATTGCATCATGGTGCACTTGGATCTCCATATAAATGTGTGTGTGTGTGTGTGTGTGTGTGTGTGTGTGCGCGCATGTGTGCATGTATGTGTATTATGTCTTGATGGTCACTGTAAATATATCCGATACTGTTATTATTTTCTGGTGTCTACTCTGTAGTAAGCTAACTCATAGGAAAGCTAATTCATGTATCCATTTATAAAACTTTTCTAGGTTAATTCTGATTGAAAGGTGCTTATATGTCCAATCTTTAGAAAATGTCACACTAGGTAAAGCTCTGTAGTGAGAAATGCACAAAGTCCAGTCTAATAAATCACAAAAGCTTCAAGATATGTACAGTGTACAAAGGCAAATGTCCACGTTAGAGCAAGAGGAGCTTTGGATGTGCAAAGAAGTCATGTGTCTCATAAGGCCAGCTGATTCCAATGCTGTTTAATATGTTTTGCTTTGTTTCAAACAATGCACTTTTTAAGCAAACTAATTAATGCTAAAGCTGACAAACAAATTCAACAAAAGAGGCACTTAGTGCCAGCATTCGTAGAATCATAGCTTCCTGGAATTTCGATAGAAAAGACCTATTAGGTCATCTTGTTCATCTACTTCTGCCAAAGAAGGATTGTTCCTTTGAATTTATGTTCTAGTTTTCATTTTTATTCAATCTCGATGTCTCAATAAGTGAAGCTTCAACTTTTGCGGAGAGATTCTCTATCATTTGAAATAGCTACTAGGATGACTTTTCTATTAGGATGTCTTTTTCAGTTTTCCTTTACTTATGCACATGCACATACTTTCTAAAGTCAGACACCTCTTTGGATTGTACTTAGTGGTTGGAGAATACCCCTTCTGTGTAGCATTTTCTTAAACACTGAGAGTATTGTGTATTCTTCAACAGTTACAAACTTCAGCTTGATTAACTAACCTAGCATTTTATTCATTCAAACTGAAATATCAGTTTGTAGGTAGTGAAATGAACATGAAATTGAAGTGCTTGTCACCAAGATCTACCAGAAGGTGTGGTTTAAGACCAAGACCATAGCTTTTCCAAGCTGGATATTTAAATGTAAGGAATCTAGATTTCTCTGCTGTTGGAGGGTCTCTTATTGAGGAGATAGGTATGCACTTTGACTCCGAAACCCAGTTCAAACAATTCATTGGCTTCAATTTTTTTCTCAACTTTGCCTTTATAGGTAATAGTGAGCAGCAAAAGTTAACTGAAACAGTAGAGTTCCAGACCTGGAGTCAAGAAAACCTGAGTTCAAATTTGGCCTCAGAACTTACTAGCTGTGTGATCCTGGGCAAGTCACATAACCCCCATTTGATTCAGTTTCCCTGTCTGTAAAATGGGGATAATAATAGCATCTACCCCACCAGGGTTGTGGTGAGGATTAAATAAGATAGTATTTATAAAACACTTATCATAGTACCTGGCACATAATAAATGCTATATAAATGTTATCTGTTATTGTCCACCAATTGGAGATTCTATAGAATATAAAGAATTATGGTAACAGTTATAAGATAGAGCAGTAAGAGTTAAAGCTTATCATCAAATTTTAAAAAATCTAATTCGATATGTATTTCACTGTGTTCATTATCTCATAGAGAGGCCTGCTACATTCCCCTACTCCATGTCCTGGGAGTATACTGAGAGATTTAGGGGTATCTTTTCTCAAGCTATCTCAGAAACCAGCACTGGCTGTGTTTCTCCTACTGCTAAGTTCCAGTAGCTAGTGTCCCTGTTCCATTTAATATCAATTAGCTTTTGAAAGGGGATATTTATTTCAATGATATATCAAGAACAAAAGTAGACACATTTCCCCCAAATGCCTTTGGGGCACACCCTCCCCTATCCTTATCTCTGGAAAGAGTAGGCTTACTCTAAGCAAAGTTTCTGGAAAGCGATGGTCCCATTAAATTCATATACAAATGGGATGTGACTGCTCGATCAATACTCATCTCAACTATTGCTGGGTTGGGTCCCAAAGGTCTCTCCTTGCTCTTCTGGGCATTGATACTAGGTTAGCTGCAATACCCCATATGGATTCAAACTCCCAGAATCCTAAAGGTTTGCTCTCTTGGCCTTTCAAAACTCAAAATATCGGAGCCTCCGGATCTTCACTTAAAAAGAAAAGAACAAATAGGTAAAAGAATAGAGGCCTTTCTCCATAAGGCCAAATGTTGGCCTTAGAGAAGAGAAAGCCCAAGGCCTTTTTTCTTATAGGATCTTTTTGCTCACTCTCCAGTGCTTAGTGCAGTGCCTGGAACATAAATGTGTATCGATTGATTGGTAGATGCTATCAGCATCCATTGAATTAAATTAAGAGAGATAAGCTGGAGAGAATGTGTGAGGCTCTATTCAGAGCTTCTTGAAAGCATATCCACTTCTGGCCATGGAGCCAATCAAAAAGGCTGTCATTCCCTACATAGTTAGCAGACCTGGAGCAGTTCCAGGACATCTATGCATCCTCCTATTTTTTTCAAGGCACTTCCATTATACGTCATGAGGACTCTCCTAGAAGCAGGCTTTCCAGGCTCTTTCCACGTGGGGAATTTGCATCAGCTTAGCACACTGAGACCCTCTGCATATGTACCAATACTCATTACATATGTCTTAAAACTTCCTCACTTTTAAAATTCCTTATTTAACATTAGTAGTATTATCATTCACATCCTTTTATAAACGCAGATAATTAGAAAGAAATTGGAGTAGAAATAACACTAGAGAAGGAAAAAATTAGTGAAAAAAATGAAGAGTTGACTCTTGATAAGCTGTGTGTGGTTGAACTGGTAAGTAAATTATATGTGAAATATTTGGAATAATAAGCCAGTTGGTACATATTTTTCAACACTTGGTCAACTGGGTCCTGTCACTGTTCAGTGAATGCATCTTCAGTTTTACTATTTGACAAAGTAAAAGATATATCTGCTGCAAAAAGTGTTTAATACTGTATTATAATAATAACTCTCATTTATATGGAGCTTGAAATTCCACAAAGTACTTTCCCTGTGATAACCCTGTGAGTTAAATGGCATAGATAGTATCATCCTAATTATACTAATGAAGAAACTGAGGCTCAGAGGTATTAAATGAATTGTTGGTTACACAACTAGTAAGTGTTGGCTCCAGCATTCAAATCCAGGTTGCTTCATTTCATTGTGGCTCCTGGTGCATCTTGCTTATTTACCTTTGTGGAGGGGAGAGACAGGGTCCTTCCTAGAGTGTGACATATGTTTGTGTCCCTGGAAATCATGTGAAAAGAAGAGGCAGGGGTTTTGCTATGCTGTCTGGATATCTAAGACAGTAAGCCTCAGGGATGGAGCAAGGAGCCCTTCTCTACTGTAACCAGATGTAACCCATTGGTGGTGGATTAAAAACCTTGACCCAAGACAGTATGATTTTTATGTGTTCTGTTTAAGGGAACGGACATACGAGAATATTTAGGAGCATTGCACCTTTTGAGGATATTTGGATTCCAGTTGGAAGTCCCTCCCTTCTACCCTACAAAGTCATGTCCTCAGCTGCCTTATAAATATTTCTGGGGTCCCATTAGTACCAGATTTTTGCAGTACTGTTGGTAATTAGAAGAGGATTGTATATTCATTGATGAGATGATAAACAGACTGACTTCCCTAAGATATAGTGACCATATATTCTAGTTTTCATTTCCCTCCAAAAGATAATTTTCAAAAGGAATATCTTTTATTAGCTCATATATTGTAGTTTCTAGAATTAAGAAATACGGTTATTCTACACAAGGGGAAAAATGATCCCTTTTTTTTTTTTTAAAGAAAAGCTGTTTCCTGATTATAAAGAAGACTTAGAAGGGACATTGAAAAGAGACCTTCTTGAAGCTGTGGATGAAGAGAATTACAAAGATTTCCCCAGGAAATCTACTTGTAGAGGAAGACATATGCTACCTGTAGAGAGAGACAACATTGGGAGGCTAATCAGCAGCATACAGTAGTAGCAGATGGAGCCAAGTTCAAGAAGTCCACTAGCCTGTGCCTACAGGTAGCTGGGATTACAGGTATGCATCACCACATCTGGCTACATTCTTTACTGTTAGGTTGGAGCTTTACGCTTGGTCCTTTCTGACATTTTAATGCAATTTAATTTTGTATTCTTGATTTTGCATACACTCAATATTCATTACTAAGTTATACTTAGAAGTCAAGTGATCACCAAGTCAACAATATTAGTGGTAATTAGTATTTGTTAATTAAGTCATGTTTTTCATAGAAGAAATTTTTATTTTAAGTGATATAGGTTTTAAAAGTTTTTTTTAACAGTTAAGTGCTTCTAATATATGACAAGTAGATTTCATTTCTGAGAATACAGATGCCAGTAATAACTGCTACTATATACTGGCGAAAAAAATTCTTGGAACTATGTAAGAATTTTGCCCTAGAGCAAATTTAAATCATCGTGAGAGATTTTTGTGTGAATGGTGTTCATACTTGTGGCTTGGGAAAAATCTCTCACAAGTATTTCACCTAATTTTTACTAGTATTTTCAATAAAAACTAACCCAATTATAAGCCTTTTTTTTTGTGTGAAGCAATTGGGGTTAAGCGACTTGCCCAAGGTCACACAGTAAATAGCAAAGGCCAGATTTGGACTCAGGTTCTCCTGACTCCAGGACCATGTTCTATCCACTGTGCCAGCTAGCTGCCCCATTTTGATTGATTGATTGATTGATTTTTTGAGGCAATCAGGGTTAAGTGACTGGCCCAGGGCCCAGACTTGCTCATCCACTTTGCCACCTACCTGCCCTATAAGCCATTTATTACTTTATATTCAATTTGTAAAGTCATTGTGTTTCACAGGCTATTTAAGCAGAGAGCTAAGATGATTTATCTGAGCACTTTCATGAAATCCAGAGAAAATAAATCAACTGGGAAAAAAAGCCTGTAATATATTTTCTGGGCCTTGTAAAAATAATCACTAATTAAACAATACTGAAAAACACTGAGAAGTTACTAGTCTCTTTAGCATATTTTGTGCATTTTTCTTACTAGTTTCCTTACTAGTATAATTTCTCATCATTTACCACTCACCATTTACTTTACTTTGGCTAGCACTTTTTATTATATAATTTAAGCCATATTTTCCTTTGATGAACTTTTATATTAAGCAAACCTAAAAATCTAGAATTTCAAAAGGGAGCAAATCAGGGCAATCATTTGCTTTTCTGCAATATTTGGGAGCTATTTATATTTTTAAGTGATCTAATAAATGTTTTGGTATGTGACAGTGGTTGTGATAATAATTATGTCTCCATTTATATAACCAGAAAGATTAGCAAAGTTCTTATGTCACAACAACCCTCATATGTTAAGTAGCTCAAGGATTACTATCTCTATTTTACAGAGGTAGAAATAGAAACTCAGAAAAGCAAAATGACTTCTCTAGGATCCTTCAGCTAGTAACCCTCAGAAGTTAAAACAGTATACACACATTTATTTGTTGTTGTTGAGCTGTGTCTGACTCTCCATGATTCCATTTGGGGTTTTCTTGGCAAAGATACTGGAATGATTTGCCATTGCCTGCTCTGAATAAGGAAACTGAGGCAAACAGGGTTAAGTGACTTGCCCAAGGTCAAGCTAGTAAGTGTCTGAGGATGTATCTGAACTCATGAAGATGAGTCTTCATGACTGCAGGCCAGAAGCTACCTACTATACCACCTAATCTCACCTTTGTAGTCCATCGTTAATTTGTGAACAAGAATATTTGCAGTCTCTGGCACTTAGAAAATGTTTGCCCATTGTAAGTATTTAATAAGTATTTTTTTTCATCCATTCATTCAGTTACGGACTTCAAGATGGAACCTTTTACACATGAACTTTGGCCTATCTCATCTCATATACTATATGTTGAATGGTTGATTTTTTTAAAACTAAACATAGTACTTTTACATTTATTCCTGTTAGGTTTTAATCTTGTTATATTAAGAAAGTTTTTCCTCACAACACTTCTGTGAGGTAGAATTATATACATGTTGGCACATTTATAGATAGTGAAATTTAAGCTCACAAAATGAGGTGATTACATGCACAGTGCCTTGAAACAGTAGGTACTTAATAAATGCTTATGGACTGCTCATGGTTACAAATCTAGTAAATGATGAAAATGTGTCTAGAAACCTAATATATGATTGCTCTTTCTACTACATTACTCTGTCTGCTAGGGTCTTAACAGCTCTTTAAATGTCCATTTGTAAACTAATCAAGCTCTTCTAAGAAACAAATAGCTATTTTGATTCTCACTATTTTGTTCAAATTGGTACAACACAAAGAACAATCTCTATGTTTAATTCTGCGTGCTGCTCAAGAAGCTGTTTGAATTCATTTTCCTACTTTGGGTAGAAGATCAAAAAGGGGAGGGGAACACTTCTTTAATGGCTAGAACAATGGTAACTGTTGAGAAGAAACAGAACTGTTCAATTCTTCTTTTTTTCTTTTTTTGCTTCTATTTTCTCTGCCAAGGAGAATGATCTTTGAACTGCACATCTTTGCCTGTTTGTTCCATTGGTATTTCAAACCCAACATGTCTGCACAAGCTTATCATCTTTTTCCTTAAACATTCACTTCCTCCAGTAGTTCTGCTGAAGGTAGCACCATCCTCCCGGTCACCCAGATTCCAAATTTCAGTAGTATCCTTAACTCTTTCTCCTCTCTCACACCCCATATCCACTCGCCAAGTCCTGTTAATTCAGTTTCCACAGCATCTCTCAGATCAGTCTCCATTGGTTTTCAGCCAATGCCCTGTCCCTCCCTACTTTAAAAAACACATACCTAAAAAACATAAAAAAGGACAAAAACAAAAACCCAGCCCTTTAGGGGCTCATCATTGCCTCAAGGATAAAATACAGACTCCTTCATGGAGGCAAGTCGCAGATTATATACACAAAGATTGTGGGAGGGATTGAGGGGTGGTCTAGAGTGACTAGAGGAGGGGTTTAGGGAGGGCCTTGAGGCGGAGTCTAAGGAGGAGGTTGATGAGAATTGAGATGAGGTCAGACTCCAGGGTGGGAAATAGCTGAAGGCTACGTGGAGATGACAGACAATAGAGGGCTAGGGTAACAGAGCTAGGGTATAGATATTTTGATCAGGATTAAGTGTGGGAAACAGCTGGACAATAGAGGCCTAGGCTAGGTAGAGACTTGGGCCCAATGATAATGCAAGGCTCATGGTCTTAGGGGAAGGCCAGATCCAGTTAGAAGACTGAAGGAGAATTCAAGGGCATTCCCAGAGACTGTGCCCTCATCATTGATCTCATCTTATTAAGCTTATTATTAATAATGAACATTTGTTTATTTTATTTTTGTTTTTGGTAGGGAGAGATGTGACTTTGGATGAATGTACAGTGACTGGCACATAGGCGCTTAATTGGATTAGATGACAACTGGGATTCATCTGAGAGGTTATAGAAATTAAACTAATAGGTTGTGGCAAGTGGATAAGGGGTGTGAGGGAGAGGAAAAAGTACAACACTGAAATTAAGAACCTGGGTGCCTTGAACAGAACTATTGGAGGAGGTGAATATAACTATTATTAATAATGATTTAATATGAGCTTATCAAAAAAGTAAACTTTTGTGCTCTTTACTTTGGCTGGGGGGCTGTAGTTTCCAATCTATATTTAAAATACCAATTAGCTCTTTAACCGTTGTTTAAAGCTGTTCAGTTGAACTTTACCTTTAAACCCTAGAAGTTCCTGAGCCTTAATTTATTTCTTCAGCTGCATATGAGAGGTCCAATTAAATGACTTTTCTAACTCTAAATCTACGATCTTACGATTTTATGGGTGATGGAGTAGGGCCGTCAGAGTGTCAATGACAGCTCTCCTTTCTATGGCCTGATAAGATTCACAAAGCACTTTCCTCAGAACAACCCTGTTAAATAGGCTGGGAATGTATCTTTGTTCCTGTTTTACAAACGAGGAAATTTAGGTGAAATGACTTACTCAGGATTAGCAGCAATGTCTTAACTACTAGTTTAAATCCATATAACCCTGGATAGAGGTCAGGCGTTCTTTCTACACCAAGCTGCCTCTGATGATAGTTGAATGTGTCCCAACTGCTAGAGCCTTTTCCAGATGGCTTCTCTAGCCAGTTCTTAGAGGCTGGGGTTTTGCATTGGGGGCTCCGCATTAAAGGTGTGAGTAGAGAGGGAAGAGGGAATAATTTTTCCCACTTTGCAACTCTTGGAATTGCTTCTTTTGAGGAGCAAGTTTTGAGCACGTATTAACAGAAATTAGCGTACCTTGACCATGGTGTGCCATTCCATGACTTTCTTTTAGCCACATCATTGCATTAAAAAAACCTACCAGGCCTTCCCCCGAGCCCCGCCCCCAGGGGCTGCTCAGTCATTGCTAATTTGCTCAGGGTCCTCCTGATGGGGAATGGTTCTGCCCGCTCTCTCGAATCCCTAAGAATGTACGGAGTTGGAGGTAATTTGAGTCTTGGTGATTTCTGGCCAATGATCGCATTCTACGGCTGAGGAGGAAAGAGGCTAAGACGTGCGTCTTTTCCAGCTCACCAGGGACCGGGAGGGAAGGGCTTCATTTGTCTCCTGCGGGTGGAAGGAGGGCATCTGTGCTGTGACCTTCTCGCGCCTTCTTCTTGTCCCTGGCCCCGTGGAGTCGGAGCATCACGCGGCAAGTGGGCCGTGCGCTGCTGGCACCGCTGGTGGCTCCTGGGGCGCTCGCTAGCTCTAGTTCGGGAGAAGCCTCGTGCTGCAGCAGCTACTGCCGCAGCGCACGGCCATCGCCCTTCAGGACACAGCATGGCCAGCCAGCCGGGAGTAGCCGAGGCCGTTTCCTCCCAGGTACATTGGGTAGTGGCATATGAAGTGTGGGAGGTCATGGGGGGGGGGGGTTAGGGGAGATTTAAACTCGCCCATCTCCCCAATCATTCTCGCCCTTGCCTTTTGCCTCTCTGATGCAGCCACTCTTACACCCATCCCAGTTTCCCTGCGCTGCATTCACCACGACTTCATTTCTTCCACATTTCTTGCCCAGGATGCTCCATGCCCCCCCCCCATCCCCCCGCCTCCTTCGGCTCACCCCTTAAAAAAAAAAACAACAACAAAAAAAACCTTTTCCAATCGCCCTCACCTCGCAGCCCCTACAGCAGTAAGCAACAAAACCCTGGAATTCTGTGACATCCTTGCTTGTCCACAAGGTTAACGCTGGTGTGTGGCTGGCTCCCAGTTAAGCTCCGCTGAAAGCAGCTTTTTGTGGGGGTGGGGTGGGATGGAAACGTGATGAATCTCCGAGGTGGCAGCCAGACGTCCCCCCGGCGGGGCCCGAGCCTCTGGCGTTGTAAAATTTCCCCGCACCTGTCAGCAGCTTTTGGAATTCGGGGCATTGCCTATTGCTTCATTAGGCTCCCTTTCTCTCTCTTCCTCCCCTTTTTCCCTCCTCTCCCACTGTTGCCTGTCAGTCATTGATTAAGGAATCTCCAGATCATCCGATTCCTTTGAAGATCTCCTTCCAACCCCACCCCTGAAGAATAATAACCGATTTTATTTGGTTTGGAGTCCTGTTCGGTAAAACGCCTCCTAAAACATCTATTCTCTGTCATTGGGTCCACTTTGAAGGTAGGTATGTCATGGTGTATGTCTTTATTATTGATATGGTTTCCATGAGGCTGCATTCAAAAGTACTAGCCTGGAGAAAACAGAAGGAAATAGAAAAGCCACCACATCCTTTTCCACTCTTTCTATTGTGCTCCAGTGTTTAGAAGACTGAGCCATTCCCAAGAGGATGCTGGTTGAATTGTTTAAGACTCTAATTGAAACCATTTATTCTGATAAAAGAAAATCAAACACAAATCTGGCTTCAGCGGAGCAAAACTTAAAATGTAACAGTCCCACGGAAGCCAGAAGAAAAACTAAATAAATAATATGGATTGTCCCGGAGTGGTGGCAGCCCTGGTGGATGAGTTGGCAAGATAGAGAGTTAGTGGAAACATCACAATTAGTATTAGGTGGAAATGAGAAGACAGAATGAGGGTTCGAGGTTTAATTTTGCTTTATATTTCTACTAAATAGTGTTTTCTGATTTTTATGACTCCTTCGTGTCTTGATTGTGCTGGGGACTGGGACTGCTGTAAAATTTTTGCTTTGGCTTTAGCTAATTGGATTCTGGTTTCTTCTTTTAGGACTGTAATTATGAATGCTCTAAAGGATGTAGTGGGAGAGGAGAATTAAGGCAAATGGCAGAGACTTTTAAGGTAAGATGCTTCCAAAGGCTATATATTGGAAATATCACAGTATGCCCAGTTCTTGAGGTGTGAGCCCATTTTTTTTTCCATGCAGTCAAGCAGTAGTTTGGAGTTGCCAACATATATAAACACAAAATCCATTACATGTCTCAAAATTAAAGTTTTGTTGATTGGAGAGTCAAGTCATTTTGGGTTAACTTATTGAAAATGCTAGAAGTTATGTTTTGTCTCTTATTTAAATAAACATTTTTCTCTGCAAATTAACTAAATAAATTTTAAAAAGCATTTTGCCTGGTTATGTAATGAATCTGATTAAATTAACTCTTGCTAGTTAATCCAAGTCAAACACATGATTATTGTTGTTCACTGGTGTCTGACTCTTCATGACCCTATTTGGGTTTCCTTGGGTTTGCCATTTCCTTCTCCAGATCATTTTACAGATGAGGAAACTGATGCAAGCAGGGTTAAGTGACTGTTCAGGGTTACACAGCTAGTAAGTGTCTGAGGCCAAGCCAGATTTGAACTCAGCAATCTGAGTCTCCCTGACTCCAGACATGGTACCCTATCCACCGTACCACCCAGCTGCCACTATTATAAGTCTTGGTTTTAAATTTTAAATAGTATTTTAAAAGCAAAACCATTATAATTTTTTCCTTTACCCCCTTTTTTCAAATTTTTAACATTTCTAAGATTTTGAGTTCCAAATGCTATCCCTCCCTTCCTGCTTCCCTCCCTTTTCCCCAAGACTGTAAGCAATCAGATATAGGTTATACATGAGCAGTTATTAAAACATTTCCATATTAGTAATTTTGTAAAAGAAGACTCCAATAAAAGAAAAGAAAGAAAGAAAGGAAGTGAAAAATAGCATTCTTCAGTCTGTATTTAATCAATATCATTTCTTTTTCTGGGGGATGATAGTACGCTTCATCATTAGTCCTTTGGGATTATCTTGGATCATTGTGTTGTTGAGAATAGCTGTCATTCACAATTCTTCATTGAACAGTTTGCTGTTACTGTGCACAATGTTCTTCTGGTTTTGCTCATTTCTCTATGCATCAGTTCACATAAGTCTTTCTAGGTTTTTCTGAAATCATCCTGCTTGTCATTTCTTATAACACAATAATGTTACAGTCATAAACCACAGCTTGTTTAGCCATTCCCCAGTTGATGGGCAAACTTTTGATTTCCAATTCTTGCCACCACAAAGAGAATTGCTATAAATATTTTTGTACAAATAGGTCCTTTTCCCTTTATTTGGATGTCTTTGGAATATAGACCTACTTGCCCTTTTATTTTTAAAGACCTTGTCTACCTAATCAGATTTTTTTGTGAGGATAAAATGAGGAAATGTATTTTAAATTTAATTGAAAAGTATAAAATACCCTAAAATAATATAGTGGTATTTTACTGACTACTATCGTATGAGAGGCACACCTGAAGTCAGGAAGACTCTTCTTTCTGAGTTCAAAATCTGACCTCAACATTTACTAGCTATGTGACTCTGGGCAAGTCACTTAACTCTTTTTGCCTTAGTTTCCTCATCTGTAAAATGAACTGAAGAAGGAAATGGCAAACCACTCTAGTATCTTTGCTAAGAAAACCCCAAGTGGGGTCACCAAGAGTCAGATATGACTGAAAAACAACTGAACAATGAAAAAGGTATGAGGCCCTTCATTTTAATTTGTTATCTCTCTTAATGTTAGTTTTCTACCCAAGGATACCTCTAGCACAGGAAGGACAGGATAGGAAAAAAGGTAAAACATTTCATTCCATTTTGCTTTTTTTCTTAAGCAACATTATTTAAAGAAAAATAAAATGGTTGGGTATGAGAATCTAATATTACCAATTAGTATTTGTAATTAATTGTGAATTTTAAATATGTGAGATATTCTTGTTTCTCTCTGATTGCAGTGAATAACTGAAATATGGCAAGCTTCTGTAACACTATATTACTTACTATAATGTTATAGTAATAATGCTAATTATAATGTTATTCATTTAAGGAGTGCTCAAGAAAAATCTGATGGTATTAAACATACCAAGTCTTAGATCCAGGACACTTTGGGGATGAAAAATAAACATTCTTCTGTGGAATTCAAATTCATGACATACAACAATGAAAAGAACTTAAGAGAAGTTAGAGGGACTAACAGTTTGAGGAACTCTTAGAGGTCCCCCAGTTCAAATGCCTAATTTTGCAAAAAAAAAAAAAAAGGAGCTAGGATTCAGAGAATAAAGTGAAATATTGGCTAGACAGAATTAGTGGCAGCTTTGAATGTGAATGTAGGTCTTCTACAGATTTCTATTCAGGTATTTTCATCACATCACTTTACTTTGTGGCCTTGGTGATTCTGTCTCTGTCTCTGTCTCTTTGCCTCTCTCTTTCTCTCTTCTTCTCCATACAGACATATATACATAGAAATGTATACGTATATGTGTATGTGTGTATATATATATATATATATACACATATATGTATATACACCAGTGTGTTTTCAACCAAGAGTCCTTTTTCTGCCATGTGTTTTCCTCAGCACTTTCTTTTCATAGCATCTGATTACCCAACCATTCATGATGAAATAGTAAAAATTTTATTTCTTATATAGCCTGCTTTGCCAATATTTTCCTTGTGATTTCACAGTCCACTCATTTAGACATTCCAAATTTTTCCAGAAGCATATGGCAACAAGCACGTACATTGTAATCTGAGCAAAGCACTTGAAGCATCTGAAAGAGATAGATTAATTATACAGGAGAAACGATCTTATTACAACTACTTTGAACTAGGGAAGGAAAACTTAGGATGTTTGAACTAGAAAAAGTGAATTTAAGAGACAATTTAGTCCAGTCCACTAATTTTGCAGACTATGAAAAAGAGGTGGAGAAATTTAAATTGACTTGCTTGAAATTAAATAACCAATAAGTGACAGTCAGGATTGCAACTTTGGATTCTAAACCCACTGTTCTTTCTTCTATATTCCTTGTTGAAGTGTAGGCAAAAAGAACATCATGACTTTTAAGAACACTAATAAAAAGAAAGACCCTAGACTTAGAACTGGAAAGGAGCTAGAAATTTATCTAATTCAATTGCCTCATTCTACAGATCAGGAAATTGAAACCCAGAGACTTGAACGACTTGCTTAAGGTAATATGGTTAGTAAATAGCAAAGCCCAGGTAGTTCAACTCCAAACTTAGCACTGTGTGCCTGGAGTCAGGAAGACCTGAGTTCAAACTTGGCCTTAGACTGATTAGCTGTGTGACCCTGGGCAAGTCATGTAACCTCTGTTTGCCTCGGTTTCCTTGAGTGTAAAATGGGGGTAATAGCACCTACCTTCCAGGGCTGTTGTGATGGTCAAATGAGATAATATTTGTAAAGTGCTTTGTACAATGCTAGGCACATAGTAGGGACTTAATAAATACTTGTTTTCTTCCTTCTTTCCTTCTTTTCACTATTCTGCACTAAAAGTGACATGCAGTTTTTTAAAAGAGGTAAATGATCACTTACTGAAAACTTGTTAAGCATTATATCTTTTCCCAAGAGTTTAAAAGTGACTTTGCTGTCCTTCAGTGAATGTTTTTGGTTTGCTTTTAAGTTTAACCAAAGAATATGAGCTATTTATTTCATTTTGTTTTCTTCTTGAAGTGTCTTTTTTGAGCTCTGATATGATTTTGTAGTATATAGTCTTTAAGACTGCAGGAGACTATGCCAATAAAGGGAACTGCAATTTTGGACCAAATTCTAAAATCATCCAGATCTACCTCTCCTTAGGAGATCTTCCTTCAAGTGTAATTGAAAAAAATGCCATCTCCCCATGATAGCTTCCTCCCTGCATTAAGGATCTCTTTCTCTGGATGTCACATGATACTTTCCTTTGCATGAATCTAATGTATTACTTTTGTACTGTTAGCATTTTCTGTGTCTATTCCCCCACTAGAATACAAACTAAATGGGAGTGTCTCTGCTTTTTATTTTTAACCTTTATGTCCATAGCAACTAAAACAGTGCTTTGTATACAGCAGTTGCTTAATAAGCCTTTGTTGAACTGAATGTAGGATGAGCTACAGGAAAGTAGAGATTTACAAAACAGATCAGTTTTCTGATTTATGAATAGATTATTTTAATTATTTGTTTCCAAAAGGAGGTACCAAATGCTTCTTTTATGTAGCATATTTTTCTAATGGATTTCGAATGTGGTTTGATTATTCTCTGACCTCTGATCTAGATTAAAGTTTTAAAAACTTAACATGGGCCCATATGGTATAATGGAAAGGGACCTGGATTTGGAGTTAGGTTTAGTTTCTTAGTGCTGCTGTTAACTAGTCTCTGGCATTTATACAAGGCATTTAGCCTGCTCTCAGTTTCCTCATTTGAAACATAGGGAGATTGGAACAGACCCTTTCTAAGACCCTTTCTCTTCTAAAATTCTGTGATCCTATGATTTGATTACATGAAGTGGCCAGACTCAGAAGGTCAGGCTGACTTAGAGTCAGGAAAACCCAAGTCCAAAAGTAACCTCATGCACTAGCTTTGTGACCCTGGATAAATTACTGAACCTCTTCTTGCCTATTTCTTCCTCTGTAAAAGTGAGGCTAATAGTAACATCACCCTATCTTCCAGGATTTTCGTGAGAATAAAAAGATATTTGTAAAGCACTTTGTAACACTTACAGTGCTATGTAAATGTTAATGAATTCTATGAAAAAGCAAAAGCCCATTATTATGCGGTCTTCCAGGTTCCCCTTTATTTATTAATGGTTTAAGCTGAAAATCTTGCTCTGGGAATGTTGACTGGACAGAAGTTCATATTATCATAATAAAAACAACTTTCACTTACAGAATGATGTTAGGTTTACCAAGCAGTTTCTTTACTGAAGATCAGTGGGGTAGGTAGGCAGTATTCTTATCCCTACTTTACAAACTGCAGGAAAAAGTTAATCTGACATATTTAATGATATGCATAACCTTTACTGAGCTGCATGGTGACTGTGCATAGCCGGAAAGCAGTACAAATAAATGCATATGATTAGAATCATTTTTTGGAACAGCCAAACCAAGCCTTTCTGGGTCCAACTCTGGGGAGGGAAGAGGATAACAGGGCTGATCAGAATACTTCTCTGCTGTGCCATAAGAGCAAACTTCCCAAAGAGGGTGGATTCCCTTAACTCCTTCAGCATAAGATTGATTTGGAATGAAAGCTCTGCAATGAAACAATGGTTCCTATCCCCTTTTCTTCAGTCTCAGAAAAAAAAATGGGAAATTATATGAAGTGGGAAACTGTTCTGAGTCCCCCTCTGAAACCCACCAAGAAGAGATTTTTTTATTTTGTTAAGCAGACACCTGATAAAGGACTGGGAATAGAGATATTGCTTCATTGGATTGTAGATTGGACTCATTGACCTTTAGGGCACCTTCCCATTAAAAGCTTCACTTATATGTTAAATTCAAATGTAGTGCCCCATGTTAGGAATTCAGTGTGACAATGTAAATCCACTATGGGAATAGGCATTTTGATGGGGGTGGGAGGTGAAAGGGATGTTTCTGGCTACATTAAGGTTATTTGCAAGTATACATTAAAGTCTTTTTTGAAGGATCCATAGGGGTGGAGATGTATAGGGTAAGAGAAAATAGCATGAGGACAGCAGCATTGGGCTCTGGGCATGGGGAGGTGAAAGGGAGATTTTGCCGAGAGAGTAGCAAGAAGTGATTGAGAATCGGGGCAAAAAAAGGAGATTAGGATGTTTTCAAAGATAAATTTCACATAAAAATTTTGACCAGAGCAATTTAATTTCCCTCTTCATATTTGAGGGTGAGTACATTTGTTTTGAATGTCTGTGCATTGAAGACAGTTTGTTGAATGAATACATATTATGTATAGTATCTTCAGATAGAGGGACCAAACCATATACCTTTTATAGAAAGCTGAGGACTCAATGTGGTAGGGGGAAGAAAAGTAGTTTGGGTCCTCTCTTTAAAGCATATTGCTCAGAATCACAGAGTATTAGAGGTGAAAGGGACCTCAGATGATATCCAGTATAACCTACAGGAACAGGAATTTCCTCCACAGCTGCCCTGACAAGTGATCATACACCTCCAATTGAAGATATTCAATGATGAAGAGCTCATTACCTTCTAAGTCAGTCAGTCAATAAACATTTATTAAGTGCCCACTATATGTTAGGCACTGTGCTAAGTGCTGGGGATACAAAGAGAGGCAAAAACCAGCCTCTGCTCTCAAAGATCTTACAGTCTAATGGGGGATACAATGTGCAAACAACTATGTATGAACAAGTTGTATACAGAACAAATCGGAGATGTTCAACAGAGAGAAGGCACTAGCCAGGAGAAAAGAATTGGGAAAGGCTTTTTGTAGATAATAGTATTTTAGCCAAGACTGGAAGGAAGCTAGGGAAGCTAGGAGATGGAGATGAACAGAGAGAGAATTCCAGGCATGGTCACTTGATAGCCCTCATCACTTTAGTGCAGCTTTTATTTTTAGGAAGTTTTTTTTCTCAGAATTGAGCTGAAATCTACCTTTCTGTGACTTCTGCCCATTGTTGCTAGTTCTAGGGGCAGCTAGGTGACGCAGGGAGTAGAGCACCATCCTTGGAGTCAGGAAGACCTGAGTTCAAATCCAGCCTCAGACACTTGACACACTTATTAACTGTGTGACCTTGGGCAGGTCACTCAACCACAATTGCTTTGCCTTCTCCCCTCAAAAAAAGAAAAAAGAAGATATAAAGTTTCTAGTTCTGCCCTCTGGGGTCAAATAGAAGAATAATTGTAATACTTCTCCCACTGGATAACCAACCTGTCAGATACTTGAAGATAGCTATCAGGTTTCATCTAAGTCTTGTCTTGTCCAAACATCATTTCATTCAACAAATTCTCACATGCTATGATCTCTAGTCTCCTTACCTTCTGGGTTGCTCCTCTGTGGATATTCTACCTCTGAAATAGGAGTGACTCATTTCTTATTCTGTCCCTTTGTCTACCTAACGTCCACTGGAAGAGCCTGCCCTATTGTAAAAACCCCAGGTCAGATGATGTCTTTAGTTTTGGTTTATGAACATAGTGGAATATCCTTACCCATTTACTAATTATTAAGCAAACATATCCTGCTCTGGCTTCCTCTGTGTCCTTACTTATGCCATTCCCTGTGCCTAGAAATCTCTTTGCTTCCTTTTTTCATCCTGCCCCCATCTACCCATTAATTTTTTTTATCTATCTTAGAGCTAAAAAAGGAACCACAAAATTCAACTACCTGATCTGAAGCATAAATTCTATTTATAAAATCCTTAATAAATTTTATTTATAAAATTGTCACCCATCCTTTTGCCCAAGGGTCTTCAGTACTTAGGAACCCACTACTCCCCAAATTTGCCTATGCTACTTTCAGATAGTTCTAATTATTAAGAAGTTTTTCTAAATTTCTAAGTCTAGCTTTGCCTTTCTAGAACTTTCTGGTTTTTCTTATTTTATATTTTGGACCAAGTAGCAAAAGTCCCATTTTTCTCTCATTCGGATGCTTGAGGACAGCTTACATATTCCACCTAAATTTAGGTTCGAATGACCTCATTCCCTTCAAGGGGTTTTAAAACCCCTTCATAATCCTGCTTGTCCTGCTTTGTTCAAGTTCTAGGCACTCAATGTTGCAACTAAAGGGTGACACCCAAGAGTTCCAGTAAGATAGCTGCATGAGTCATCAACAAGTGTAGCCTCCCTTCATCATCTCAGAATAGTAACAGCTACGTCAAAGAAAACTAAAAAAGATGCCACCCTCGCCCCCTCCAAAAGCAATAAAGAATTCTCATAGGGAAGAAATGAATAAGAAAAAAGAGGCCCCAGAATCAATCAACAAGCATTTTTGTCTACTTTATGCTAGACGTTGTGGTTACAATTTAAAAAAAGCAGACTGTCTGATTTCAAGGAGAGCATTCTCCTGGAGGGAAACAGCATGGCCCCAGATAAGTACATAGAGGATATAGGATAGAGTTCTAATAGGTGGAGATGAGAAGGAAGAACATTTCAGTCTCAAGCCTCAGTCTGTAAAAAACAAACAAACAAAAAACCAAGGAGGTAAGGGATACAATGTCCTGTATGGGGAGCAAACAAGTAAGCAAGAGTGCAGAGTGTATGAGGACTTCGAAAGTGTATCCAGGCTAGATGGATAGTCTGGAGCAAGATTGTGGAGGGCTTTAGAATTCAAGACTGTTTTGGCCTTGGGGTAGTGGGGAGGAATGTCAATTTGGCAGCTCTGTGGAAGAAAGATTGAAGAGGGAGAGATGAATGTAAAGAGGCTGTTTAGGAGGCTATTAAAACAACTCTAAGGAAAGTTGATGAGGACCAGGACTAGAGTACTTGTTGCATGAGCTAGAAAAAAGGAAAAAAGATTCAAGAGATGTTGAGGAGGTGGAATTGCTAGAACTCTGTGATGCACAGCTGCATGACAGCATATGGATGATGCATTTGCAGGAGGAAGGAATGGATTGACAGGTAGGAAGAGAACCCTAATAAATATGTCACACAAAAGCCCAGGGAGGAGAGAATGTTCAGAAGTGGGTGGATCTACATCATATGCTTTGGAGAGGTCAAGAAGGGTGTAGAGCAAGAAAAGACCTTAAATATAGAGCAATCATTGGTGATCTTGGAGAGAGGTGTTTCAGTGAAACTTTCAGGACAAATGAATGGGAGGTGAAGAAATGGAGACATGTATAGACGGTTTTTTATTGCAATTTAGATGTGAAAAGGCAGAAAGGTAAAAAAAAAAACTCAAAACTTAAGGATATATTTGTTTTTTCTTTAAGGGTGAGGGAGATCTAGGCAGCAGGGAAAGAGCCAGTGGGTAAGGAGGGGGTCAGCCATTAGGGGTGAGAGGAGAATCTCCATCAGGATTATTTGTCCTTCCTTTTCAATGAGCACCGTGACATCAGGGAAACGATGACATGACTTTTACTTGACTATGATTTGAGTGAGGGAGGGCTGTTCAAGGTCACCAGCCTCACTTTCTCCTCCAGAACCATCTGGATCCAGTGACCAGATATTCATCAGGATGACTGGAGATGACCCAGAATGCAGTGGGAAACCGTAGCCATTTTAGGCTAAGGCCTTTTTATGTACTCACTTAGACTGGGGTAATGCCTATCCAGTGAATAGGCATCTTTAAGAAGTGAGTCAAGGGATGGCCCCTTTAATTAGAAAAAAGATTAAAAAAAATCAAGCTGGGCAGGGAAGACCCTTGGGGTTGGTGTTCCAAAGAGAAACAGTTACTATTGACATTCACTGTAAGCCAGGAGGGCCCAAAATTCAGCCATTAAGTGGAGCTTGGGCAGGGACCTATTGTGGTCCAATTTATAGAAGGATTACCATTGGCAAAGATAAAGGCCAGTGTCCTCTGAAATGAGCAAAGGAGGATAGGGGGATGCCTATCCCAAGCATGTGAAGACTTCCCCCATTGGAATGGGTGGATGAGAATAAGTTGTTCTAGTGCCCATGAAGGCAATTGAAGTAGGTGCTGTGAAACGATTAGACTTTGGTCAGACATCGAAGACACCAAAGTCATCCACTGCATCCCTTGACTTCAGTGTCTTGACTTTTGCTTTGCCGCTGGACTGTGATAACTCTGGAAGAGAGAGTGAGGCTGCCAGCTTCGTCTAACTCCGTCTCACTTAAGACCTGTGATGTCATAGGTCCTCTTCAGCAAATGAAGGGATAGGGAGCCAAGATGGTGGCTGGAAAGCAGGGACTGGTGTGAGCTCCCCACCAAGTCCCTCCAAAAACCTACAAAAAATGGCTCTGAACCAATTCTAGAACTGCAGAACGCACAAAGTGGCAGAGGGATGCAGGGCTCCAGCCTGGGACAGCCTGGATGGTCTCTGGGTAAGGTCTGTCCTGCATGGAGCTGGGAGCTGAGGGGAGTGGAGCTGAGCAGAGCACAGTCCAGCGTGAGCGGTGCAGACCAACGAGACCCGGAGCTGGGTGGAGCACCTTAGCGTCCTGAATCAGTGAGCTGCAGCAGTTACCAGACCTCTCAACCCACAAACAGCAAAGACAACAGAGAAGGTTAGTGGGAAAAGCTGCGGGACGGGACAGAGTTTGCGGTTCGGCCACCACCCCTGGGGAAGCGGAGGTGGGGCAGCTGCAGAACTACAGCTACAGTTGCTTCTGGCCCCAGGCCCACCTGGTGGGAGGAATTAAGTGGCTGATCAGAGCAGGAGTGAAGAGCCTGCTGAAGGTCTAAGCCCAGTCTGGGTAGGGGGTTCTTGGGAAGGAGGAGTGCTGGTGAGGCAGCGTATCCGCCCAAGCTTGGAACATAGAACTCTTTAGTGTACAAGCAGTCAT
>CM053623.1:148614441-148663958 GCA_028646595.1 Phalanger gymnotis
GCAGCACTCCTTCTTCCCCAAGAACCCCCAACCCAGACTGGGCTTAGATCTTCAACAGGCTCTTCACTCCTGCTCTGATTAGCCACTTAATTCCTCCCACCAGATGGGCCTGGGGCCAGAAGCAACTGCAGCTGTAGTACTGTAGCTGCCCCACCTCTGCTGCCCCAGGGGTGGTAGCCAAACCACAAACTCCCTGTCCCCGCAGCTTTTCCCACTAACCTTCTCTGTTGTCTTTGCTGTTTGTGGGTTGAGAGGTCTGGTAAATACCACAGCTCACTGATTCAGGGTGCTAGGGCACACTCTGCCCGACTGCTGGTCTGGTCGGTCCGCGCTGCCCACGCTGGGCTCTGCTCGGCTCAGCTCCGCTCCCCTCAGCTCCCAGCTCCATGCGGGATAGAACTTACCCAGAGACCATCCAGGCTGTCCTGGGCTGGAGCCCTGCTTCCCTCTGCCATTTTGTGGGTTCTGCAGTTCTAGAATTGGTTCAGAGCCATTTTTTTTATAGGTTTTTGGAGGGACTTGGTGGGGAGCTCATGGTAGTCCCTGCTTTCCAGCCACCATCTTAGCTCCGCCCCCCGAACATAGAACTCTTTACAAGCAGTCATACCCTGCTAAATATATTAAATAAAAAAATTTTTAAAAAGAACATAATGCAGTAAAAATTATATTCAATAAAGGGATGAGGAAACATAGATTAGAAATTGATTGGAAATGAAATAATCTAATCCTAAAAATGCATGGATTAAAGAACAAATCATAGAAACAATTTCCTTAAAGAGAATGACAACAATGAGACAACATGCCCACATTTATGGGTTGCAGCCAAAGCAGCACTTAGGGGAAAATTAATATCTTTAAATGCTTATATGAATAAAATTGAGAAAGAGTAGATGTATAAGTTGGGCATGCAACTAAAAAAAAACTAGAATAAATTAAAAATCCCCAATAAAACATCAAATTGGAAATCCTAAAAGTCAAAGGAGAGGTTAATAAAATTGAAAGCAAGAAACCCATTGAACTACTAGATAACTGGCTTTATGAAAAAAAAAACCCAGTAAAAGATAGATCAGTTTTTGATTTGATTAAAAAGAGAAGAAAACCAAATAATCAGTATCAAAAATGAAAAGGTCATTAAAACAATCATTGAAACAAATATTTTGCCCCATTATATGCCAATGAATCTGACTTTCTAAGTGAAATGGGTGAATATTTACAAAAATAAATTGCCTAGATTAACAGAAGAGGAAATAGAGTGCTTAAATATTTCTTAGAAATTGAATAAGCCGGGGCAGCTAAGTGACTCAGTGAGTGGAGCACCAGCTCTGGAGTCAGGAGGACCTGAGTTCAAATCGACCCTCAGACACTTGACACATGTACTAGCCGTGTGGCCTTGGGCAAGTCACTTAAACCCAATTGCCCTGCCAAAAAGAAAAAAAAAAAAAAGAAAAAAAAAGAAATTGAATAAGCCATCAATGAGCTCCTTAAGAAAAAAACACTAGGACCAGATGGATTCATAAGTGGATTCTACTAAGCATTTAAAGAAAAATTAATTTTAATACCATATAAACTATTTGGAAAAATAAGTAAAGAAAGAGTCCTTCCAAATTCCTTTTATGATATGTATATGGTGATGATACCTGAACCTGGAAGAGCAAAAACAGAAAGAAAACTACAATACAATTTCCATATTGAATATTGATGCAAAAATTTTAAATAAAATACTCTCAAGGAGAGTAGAGTACTATATCTCAAAAATCATGAATTCTGACCAGGTGGGATTTATACCAGGAAAGCAGAGCTAATTCAATATTAGGAAAACTATCAGCATAATTGACTATGTCAATAACAAAACTGCCAAAAATTGTATCATTATCTCCATAGATTTAGAAAAAGCTTTTTGACAAAACACAATGCCCATTCCTTTTAAAAACACTAGAAAGCACAAGAATAAATGGAGCTTTCCTTAAAATTATAAGTAATATCTACCTAAAACCATCAGCGAGCATTATCTCTTATGGGATAAGTCAGAAACCTCAATAAGATCAGGGTGAAGCAAAGATGCCCATTATCACCACTATTATTCAGCTTTGTGCTAGAAATGCCAGTTATAACAATAAGAGAAGAAAAAGAAATTGAAATAATTACAATAGTCAATGAAGAAACAAAACTATCTCTCTCCAAAGGAGAATCCTAGAGAATCAAGTAAAAAACTAGTTAAAATAATTACCAGCTTCAGCAAAGTTGCAGGATACACAATAAACCCTCATAAATCATCAACATTTCTCTGTATTACCAACAAAATTCAGCAGCAAGAGATAGAGAAATTCTATTTAAAATAACTGTAGACAATATGAAATATTTGGGAGTTTACGTGCAAAAATAAATGCAGGTAAACAATTACAAAACAATTTTCACACAAATAAAGTCAAATCTGAACAATTGGAAAAATATTAATTGCTTATGCGTAGGCTGAGCCAATATAATAAAAATGATCATTCTATCTAAATTAATTTACTTATTCAGCATCAATATCAAGCATATTACCAAAAATCATTTTTAAAGAGCCAGAGAAAAATAACAAAATCAATCTGGATGAAGAAAAGATCAAGAATATCGAAAGAATCAATTAAAAAAAGTAAAGGAAGGTTGCCTAGCTATACCGGATCTCAAACTGTATCATGAAACAGTAATCATAAAAACACTGGTACTGGCTAAGAAACATAGTGATGTATCAGTGGAATAGATTAGCTACACCATAACAGTAGTCAGTGACTATAGTTATCTACTGTTAAACTCAAAGATCCAAGCTTTTGGGACAAGAATTCACTATTTGACAAAAACTGCTGAGAACACTGAAAAACAGTTTGGCAGAAACTAGGTATAGACCAACATTTCACACTGTATACCAAGTATAGCCGTAAGGCAAAATTCATGCTTGAATGGTTTGGAATTGCAAAGTATAAGGGATTCTCTAGATAGAAGGCAGAGGAAGTATAACATTTATTTAGACTCCAGAGTATCAAATTCAAAGACCAATGCCCCCAATTTGATATTGTGGCAACAATATTCCAAAACTGAGAAGCCCACCTCACTGTAGTAACAAGGAAACTATAATAAAATATTATTTCAAGGAACCAAGCCATCCTGTAGCTTCCCCTTGATGCTATGGCTTCTCTATAACAAGAATCACTCAAGAATCATAACTCTCCTAGCTCAGCACTTTCTCTTGCAGCTCTGCTGACTCTGAATTCCTTGATCTCTGCTACTCCCTCTTGCTCAGCACTCTACGCCCTGCACTCTTGATGCTGGCTCTTGGCTTTTGAATCCTGCTGCTCTCAGCTGCTCCCAGTCCTGTTCTGCTGCTCCCAGTTCTGGGCTCTCTTTATACATTCCTACCCATCATCTGATTGACTAGAGCTCAGCACACATACTATTGGCTCTGGTCTTAGCAACTCCCCCTAGGGCCCTGAGGGCTTCATGCCCGCCATCAGCTTAGTAGGCAGGGGTTTGTGGACTACTTAGAAACAAAGATATAATCAGGCCTACCCACCTAGCCCCACCTCGGCCCAATTGAATGGGCGGGGAAGATCTTTCATCAGATTAATACCACACCAACATAAGGTCAAAATGGCACAAAGGGATCTGGACATAAAGGATGATATCATAAGCAAAATAGGGAAGCATGGAATAGTTTAACTGTAAGATCTATGGATAAGGGAAGAATTTATGACCAAACAAGAGATAGAGAGCATTATGGTATGAAAAATGGATAATTTTGATTACATTAAATTAAAAAAGATTTTGTACAAACAAAACCAATGCAGCCAAGATCAGAATGAAAGCAGAAAACTGGTATTTTTTTTACAAGTATCTTTAATAAAAGGCTCATTTCTCAAATATATAAATTGAGTCAAATTTATAAGAATACAAATCATTCCCCATTTGATAAATGTGGGGTAAAAGATATGAACAGGCAGTTTTTGGGTGGTGAAAAACCCAAAGCTATCTATAGTCATATAAAAAAATATTCTAAATCACTACTGATTTGAATAATGCAAATGAAAACAACTCTGAGGTAGCACCTCACCCCTATCAAATTGGCTAACGTGACAGGAAAGGAAAATGCAAATCTGGAGGGAATGTGGGAAAATTGAGACACCCATGCTCTATTGGTGAAGTTTTCAATTGATCCAGCCATTCTGGAAGGCAGTTTGGAACTTTGCCCAAAGGACTATAAACCTGTGCATATCCTCTGACTCAGCAATACCACTACCTAGGTCTGTATCCCAAAGACATTTTTTTAAAATGAAAAGAACATATATATATATATATATATATATATATATATATATATATATATATATATATATATACACACACACACACACACACATACACGAAAAATTTTATAGCAGCCCTTTTTGTTGTGACAAAATTAGAAATCGGAATGCTCATGAATTGGGGAACAAGTTTTTTATATGATTGTGAAAGAGTAGTATTGTACAATAAGAAATGATGGGGATGATGGCTTCAGAAAAAAACATGGGAAGACCTATATGAACTGATGCAAAGTGATGCTTATTGACTGACTACAGGTATTATTAACCCCCTACAGATCAGGAAACTGAGATTTATTATCTTAATTAATTATCTTGCCCAAGGTCACAAAGTTAATAAATGGCATTGGTAGGAATCCAACCTAGATCTTTTGACTTTTAATTCAGTGCTCTTTTCAGTAATCAACAGTATACTTGACAGTCAACCATGATCGGTAGGTCTGTTTTCAGATAACAGACATACAAAAAGGCCATCATTGGTCATGTATTCAGAGCTTTTATAGCTTTTTTGGATATGCTAATCCAGATTAATCCAACCCAATCCAAACCAATTCAATAAACATTCATTAAGAACTAACTTGTCCTAGATTCTGGGGGCATTAAAAAGTGGGTAACAGACTAGGTGAATGCTATAGAGATTAATATTTTCTGTAACAACAATGTTGCTAGCAGCTACTGTGGCTGTTTAGGACCAACAAAAACAGCACACAGGAAGGGCTGCCAGCGCAGGCTCTTTGATCTGTTTTTCTAAGGAAAGCTTCTTTAAGGGGTTCACAATCTCAGCTTAATTAAACATATATATATGTGTGTGTGTGTGTGTGTGTGTGTGTGTGTGTGTGTGTGTGTGTGTGTGTGTGTATATATATATCATTCACTTAGTTTAGGGGGAAAAGATCAGCCCCCTGAGCTTCAGGGCAAATACAAACAGAAATTACAAATCATATACAGACAAACCTTGTCTGATCAAATCACAATTCATAGTCAACAGAGAAACACCAACATCTATCTGTCTGGGTTATCAAAGTTGGGGGGTGCTATTTCAATGGCTTGCCTAGAGTTTTATCACCCTTTCAATGAGTGTACCCCGAAAAGTGAAATGCTAACCTTCCAGTACATATACCCTGTTCAGTACCCTGAGGGCTAGAGGCTCAACCATTTAGGCTATGAGAAACCAGAGTGTGGGAAAGCACCATATCATATATAAATCGATGACTCTCAATTGTCTTAGTGCTGAGAAACACTCCAAGGCAAAAAAAAATCCCGCTTTACCTGCCCCATTCAAACAAAACCAGACTCATTAAAGGCACTTAAGAGAAGAACATCAAAAAATCCTGCTCTGAGTACCATTACATGTTCCCCACCATACCTTCCCCACAAGTAACTCAGGAGCTGGGTGGCTCTCTTTCCTCTTTAATAGACAAGTGTTGCTGGACTATCCAGTAGAATGTGTAGAGGATAGTGAAGGTAAGACTACATGACTGCTGATAAGGGGCTAGGTTATGGAGAATTCTAAATACCAAATGAAGGCATTTATATTTGATCCTGGAGGTCCCATGCCTGTAATTCATTCTCTCTACATCTCTGCATCTTAGAATCCCTAGTTTTCTTCAAAGTTTAGCTGAGTTACAACTACTTACATATAACTTTTCCTAAGTTCTCCAGCTGCTAGTGCTTTTCTCTCAAAATTACCTTGTATTTATTTTGTGTAGACTATGTACTTGTATTTGAATGTTCTGTCTCCAATGATAGAATGGAAGTTCGTTAAGGACAGGGTCTATTTCATTTTTGTCCTGTATTCCCAGTGCCTACCACAGAGCCTTATATATGGCAGGTGCTAAATAGGTTGTTTGTTGGTTGATCAATTTAGTTTGGAGGGTCTAATCAAGTTCTTCACAACATTTCTTTATGTTTTTACCCTCTGCAACAGATAATTACATGACATTATAATTTTATGGAGGTCTTTAAAAAAAAGTACTTATGAGCAATATAATACAAGATGACCAACTGGAGCATGAAATAATGTTTCTTGTTGCTTTGAAGGTTGATAAAACCAACTCTACCAACTCCTTTATTTGTTTCTCCAAGTAGAATTTGAGAATCACCTTTCCATTTAGCCACAATTTCTGTCATTCAACTGCTTTAATTAGCAGCTAAGTGGCTTAGTGAATAGAATTCTGGGCCTGGAGTCATATGAGTTCAAAGTCAACCTCTAACACTATTTGTGTGAACCTGGGCAAGTCATTTATCTCTGTCTTCCTGAACTGTAAAATGGGGAAAATAATGGCACTTATCTTCAAGGGTCGTGAGGATGAAATGAGATAATATTTTTAAAGTGCTCAGCACAGTACCCAATATATAGAAGATACTTAATAAATGTCTATTTCCCCCCTTCCCTCTTCCCTTTCTTCCCTCCCTCCCTCCTTCCTACTTTCCTTCCTTCCTTCATTCCTCCCTCCCTCCCTCCTTCCCTGTTTCTTTCCTTCCTTCCTTCCTTCCTTCCTTCCTTCCTTCCTTCCTTCCTTCCTTCCTTCCTTCCTTCCTTCCTTCCTTCCTTCCTTCCTTCCTTCCTTCCTTCCTTCCTTCCTTCCTTCTTTCCTCCCTTCCTTCTTACGAGAATTTAAAAGTACTTAGTTTCTCCAGTAACTTGCCCTCCTGCTGGTCATTGGGCAAAGAGTTCACATTTAAAGTACTAACAGGGATATTTAAGTTTATAGAATCTAAAAACTCTGTAATTCTTAGGACTTTCCCCTTTTCTGTCATTTTATTGCTGTGATGACAGCTGCAATGGGTCTTGTATTGTGCTTTATTTCGTGGGTTCCTTGGCCACAGAATTACTTCTCAAAGGTCTACTGATCCTAAGCCTCTACATGCTCATCTAGGCTTGTCCTCAGAAAACAGACTCAGTTTTCTCTTATTATTTTACTCAATAGCCATGATTTTATTTCTGTGCTTACCTCCTTTAATGATGCAGATTGTACTGGTTCTCAAATTGCTGTGGATTAAAAAATCATTACTTGTTGGACAAACTTTGGTTTGCTGACCACAATTTATACTCTTCTGGAATAGGCTTTTACCCTATGATGATACACTGAAGTAGAACTTTATATGAATCCATACTTATGATCATTTATACTGTATCAGCTACATGTTTGTCTTATCCCTCAAGTGGATTGTGAACTCCTTTATCTTTTAAAATATGAAATTTGTGAAGACTAGGTATACATCTGATGGATTTTTTCAGCAAATTCTATTAGACGCTGATGATACCAAAAAACCTAAATTATTTATTTATTTTTCTTTTAGGCTAAAGATATAATCATCACACCAGCCACCATTTTAAAAAAAAAACCAGACCCAAATAATCTTGTATTTGGTTCTGTTTTCACGGATTACATGCTGACAGTGGAATGGTCTTTGAATTTTGGATGGGAAAAGCCTCATATTAAGCCTTTTGAGAACCTGTCATTACATCCTGGCTCATCAGCCCTTCACTATGCAGTGGAAGTAAGTAATATATTCTTTATGACATGTATATTTAACTTTATTTTTGATGCATTGCATGCATATCCTAAAATAGCTTTTGTGCAATAGGCTTTTTAAAAAAAATTCTCATTTTTTGGGAAGTTAATTGAGGAAATTTCTTAAAGTCTTTTTCTTACAGACAAATTAAGGAGGAGGTCATTACATATTCTTTAGATAATTGCATATTTTATAAAGGGGGACTGAAAGAATAATTGAAAGCAAATAGAAAGGTAATTTCTTAGAGGAATTTACCTAACCAAAAGTGACTAATTAACATTTTACATATCATTTAGCCTTTCAGTCTGTTACTACTGTGGAAAAATCAGAGTCAAATAGTATGGCTGGATTTCAAAGTGAGCTGGATACTTTTATGACTAGTAATAATATTTATAGTTATGAATGTTAAAGAGGCATTTAATTTAATGTCTTTCTTCAGGCATAAGTTTATTAGTTTATAAGTGTAAGGGTTTGAGAAAGGAATTTTTCCTCCTTCCCATCTCATTATGGCATGTGTGTGTGTGTATTGTTTTCACATATTAAATCCTCTGAAATAATATATTGGGAATAGCTAAGAAAAATTTTGGTCGAAATATTTGGGGAGAGGACAAAAAAATTAGTACGAGGCAATTTAGTTTCAGCCCATTGAGAAATAAAATATTCTCTACTTCTTTTTTATTTGACTTTTAATACGAATCTCCAACTAGTGGTTCACCTAAAGTATCCATTCAGAGATTCATTTGCCCAAGCTGTGTATGCTCTACCTTCACTGCTGGCAACTCTGATGATTTTGAATGGCTCTGGAATAGTTTTGCTGCTAATGTATCAACATAATAGTCTGATCGTGTGGGGAGTTGAAGAGGCCAATGATGGTTGGTGGAAAAAGGGAAACAGGTTGATCCTCATCTCTGGGATGTTGCAGAGGCTGCCCTTATGCCTGAAATGCACTCCTCCTTTACCCTTCCCCTAGTGTCCTCTCAAGCAATTTAAATATTTCCTGCATGAGGCCTTTCCAGTTTCACACAGCTGCTAGTGTCTCATCCTCTAAATTACCTTATATTTATTTTCCATATAGTTTGTCTTACCTTTACGTGTACATGTTGTCTTTCTGATAGAATGTCTACTCCTTGACAGTAGAGACTTGTTTCATTATTGTTTTTGTATATAATAATGGTATATAATTGTATATGGTATATAATAAGTATATAATGGTATATAATAAGTATTTAAGAAATTTAGATTGATTGATTGGTGAGTCAGATAAGACATTTATTATGAATTGATGAGTCAATAATATTTTTGAAACCTATTAGGGTTTGGGGAATAACAGTTATATTGAAATAGAAATCTGACCAACTTTGCCAGTAGTGTTTCATTTTAGTTTTCAAGGAAGACTTAAAATTTCACTTGTATCAATCATTCTATGAAAACTCATAATGTGTAGAGCTTGTATAGTTATTTTATGTTCTCTTTACAAGTTGAAATTGTGCCTAAATTACAAATAAAGTGGATGGTGGTACCTTCTTAGGAGGTCTTAGCCTACCTTCTCTTAAGCTCAAGGAACTAGAGAAAGCAGGAATAGTGTGTGTGTGTGTGTGTGTGTGTGTGTGTGTGTATAGTATATATGGCTGTATGGGAAGGTCACAAGCAGATTATCCTTGAAGTTATGAATTTCCTGCTTACACAGACCATTCACATTCCTTTGGACAGGGTGTGTATGTATATGAGCATGAGTGCATATGTATACGTTGACATATGCCCATGTTCTTGAAATGGTATTATTTATCCAAGTCTTCCTGAAGGTATAAATGTACCTGTCCTCCACTCATAATTTTGAGTCTTCTGTAGTTATGATAGTCTCCTCTCTCTATTAACTAACTCTTTATGTACCCAAGTTAGTAAGTCTCCTTCTTTTCCTCTCTCTCTTATGCCCTGAGTTCAAATCTGGCTTTAGACACCTACTAGCTATGTGACTCTGAATAAGTCACTTCACTTTTGTCTGCTTCAGTTTCCTCGATTATAAAATGAGCATAATAATAGTACCTACCTCCCAGGGTTGTTGTGAGACTCAAATGAGATAATATTTGTAAATTGTTTAGTATAGTATCTGAGACAGAGTAGGCACCTTAATAAATGCTTTTTTTCTTCCTTCCTTCTCTGTGTCTCATTTATCATCCTAAATATATAGCAGGGAGGCCTGTTAAGATCAGATTTGGAGACCAGGTTTTCCAGCCCAATTCTCAATACCTGGATCCAAGGAAGCTGGCTTTACCAAATGGCTTTACACTCTTCTCTAAAAGAGACCACTAGTGCATAGGCGCGAAGTCTAGAGTTTTAAGTTACCCCAAGTACATAGGCTTTACCACTTGTGCCTCCTAATTAGGTTGCTATACGCATGTCACCACTGTCCCCCAAGGATACTGGGCATGTTGGTGGGAGAGTGTGACACAGGTTTGTAAGTGGACTATTGTACTTTCAATATTTCTGCTTTTGCCTTCTGTTGAGCTAATGTTCTATTCTGATTATTATTGCCTTTGCCGTCTCATATAGTAAATATTTCATGCTTAAGAGTTTTTAAAAATTACTGATTTGAGCCATACTCTAGCCGGACGCTGAGTTTCTGCACTTTTAAAAATTGTTGGAATACAAGTGGCCCTAGGGGTGGCTAGGTGGCACAGCGAGTTGGGCACTGGCCCTGGAGTCAAGAGAGCTTGACACACTTACTAGCTGTGTGACCTTGGGCAAGTCGCTTAACCCCAGTTGCCGTGCCTTCCCTCCTCCAAAAAAAAACAAAAAAAAAACCCAAAAACAAGTGGCCCTAACCCCTTTCTGAGGCCATAAGAAAAATTTGGATTTGATATTCCCTTCGTTCTCTGCCTTCCAGAAAAATGTTTAGAAACCTTCAATTGTTGGCAAAAGATTTCATGTGCCCACTTTTTATTTAATATACAAACATTGACTCCTTTCATCCTGTTTAGTATGTGAAAGGTGGCAGAGGACCAGTAAGGAATTAGAGATATGTACTTTTATTAGAGTTGGATATACTCCACTGGCTGCCAAGTGTTATTGTTGTTTTTGTGGTTATTGTTGTTGTTGTTGATGATGTGTGTTCTTCTTTTTTTGAAGAGGACCTATCAGTGGGTTGATTGGATTCCAAAACATTGAGGTCCTACTCTTTGAGGGGAGTCATGGTAAAGTGAAAAGAATATTAGCTCTGGATTCAGAAAATTGGAATTAAAGTTCTGGCTCCTCTGTCTGACCTTGTCTCTCTTTCTTAGTTCCCTCATTTGTAAGATAAGGATTAATAATATTGCATTACCAGCCTTGCACCATTGCTCTGAGGAAATTTTTCTTTGTAAAGTGACACTGCTCTTTCATAATTCTCCTACTGTCTGACCGTTCTTTCTCAGTCTCCTTTTCTAGGTCTTCATCCAGGTCATGTCTACTACTGTGAGCATTCCCCAGGGCTCTCTTCTGAGTCCTGTTCTCTTTTCTCTCCATACCATTTCACTTGGTGATCTCAGCTCCCATGGATTCAATTACTGTCTCTCTGCTGATTATTATCAGATCTATTTGTCCGGTGCTAACCTCTCTCCTGCCTTCCATTTTCACATCTCTACCTGCCTATTAGTCCTTTGGACGCTTCCACATGTTCAAAACCAGAACTAATTAGTTTTTCTCACCCAAACCTCCCCTCTTCCTAACTTACCTATTATTGTTGATGTCATCACCTTCCTCCCAGTTATTCAGGCTTGCAACCCAGGTGTCATCCTTGACTCCTCCCTCTCTCTCACCTCTAATTGTTAATTTGTTGCCAAATCCTGTTGATTCTACCTTCATAACATCTTTCATATGCTCTCATTTCTTTCCTCTGACATAGCTTTCACCTTGCTTTGCCTCATTACCTCATGCCTATGTGATTACAATAGGTTTCTGGTTGTTTTCCTTGCCTCAGGTCTCTCACCTGTACTGTTTATCCACTCAACAACCAGAGTGATCTTCCTAAAACGCAGACATGCCCCTGTCAACTCCTATTTAATAAGTTCAAATGTCTCCCTTTTGCCTCCAGGATCCAAAACAAAATCACCCGTTTTGCATTCATTGTCTTCATCTTACACTTTATTCCCTTCTATGTACTCTATTAGACACTGGTTTCCTCACAAAAGATATTCCACTTCACAACTCCCTGTGTTTTCTGTGTGCTATGTGCTGTCTTTGGCTATTCTCCATGGCTAGAATTCTCTCTTACATTGTCTTTACTTCTGAATTCCTTTAAGTCTCAGCTAAAATCTTACCTTCTGTAAGAATTCTTTCCTGATCCTCCTTAATGCCTTCCTCTGAAATGACATCCAATATATTTTCTATATTTCTTGTTTGTACATAGTTGTTTGTGTGTTGTTTCCCCATTAATCTATGATCTTTTTAAGAACAGAGACTATTTTTGCCCTTCTTTGTATCCCTAATACTTAGTCTAATGCCTATTACATAGTAGGTACTTAATAGATTTTTATTGATTAAAGTGTAAAACAAATATTCTCTTTCTTTACTATTTGACTTTGTGTTTAAAAGTAAACATTGAAGAAGAAGAGTAAGAAGAAACTAGTTGAAATAATTGATAGTTTTAGTAAAATAGGAGGAAGCAAAAATCTCAATTATCACCAGCATATTTGCGTGATGGTAACAAATATAAGAAGGAATTGATAGAAAGAAATTCTATTCCAAATATTCCTAGCGCCCTTTCAATATAGCTCCCCAAAAGCTGCATCCAGTTTCAATTATCTCTTTGGATCAAATTCTTTGCCTTTGTGTTCTCTCAAAGACCAAACTGGAACACATATAAATAATAAAATAGACTACACAGGGGAAAAAAAAACGATAATTCTTTTCCCTTTCTATATTCAAGTGGGCTTTATCATAGATTCCTAGGACTCCAGTGACAAAGAGAATGTTTGTTACCTGGACACTTCTTATATACCAATGGCTGTTTCAGAGTTGGAACATTTCTTTACCTCCTAAGCTGATGCATATAGCTTTCCCATAGAACTGCTAATATTGTCCTATGTGTTTCTTGCTTTGATGAGCTCCCATTCTCAATTAGTTGCCACTGTCATTTGCTCCTTATCTATTGAATTGCAGCTGGTAGGGACTCTTCTTTAATATGAGTTTTCATGGCTCTTTTGTGAATCAGACCCATTGCAATACCTAGTCATCACAGTAAGAATCATTTAGTGCAAGTCTATTTTTTAAATATATTATGTGTAAAATAAATTGTAAAGCTTCACTTAAATGTAAGCCATATTTATTCCAGAGAAAGAAAAAAATCCTTGTGATCTCACAACACATTTCCTCTCTATTTACAATTATATTACCCAACATCAAAAAGGTAGGCGATCAAAAGGACATACTTAATCTTAGCTTGAGAGCACTCTGCCTACCTAGATTTTGTTTCCCAGACCCCAAATTAAAATTGCTGGCTCATCGTTGGGGAGATATTTCGAGTCACTATACCCTAGTGAGCTGGTTAGTAGGTAGCTCTGAAGAAATGAAGTCCAGAAGCTCATAAAGAGAAGCTATAAGTCAATTAAAATGCCCAGTATCCACCAGTAGAAGAAGACCCAGAAGAGATGATTAATCCAATGGATATTAAAGACACAGTGCTCAGGAAAAAACACATAAGAATACTGCTATTATATTACTGAGGACATCACCAATTATGTTGCAATCATATATACAATTTGCCCTGGCAGCCCATATTCTTTGTCCACATGTCCTTTATGTGTGTGTTCTCTCTACTTTTGTCCTAGCCAAATATATTCCTGGCATGAGTCTCTTTATGTATGTTTCTTGGCCACATGTGCTTCTTAAGCGTGTGTCCTCAATATTTCTTGGTTTATTGTTTTCCCTATGTAACCTCTTCTACTATGGTATGACCAGTAAGGGAGTGCATTCCATGTTCACAAGGCAGTCTTCTTGGTACTTCTTTCTTTATACTGTTTGATTAAATGTCTTTTGCTGGAACTAATGTATCCTTTGGTTGACTGGTAAAGTAAACACATTCATGAGGATCACATTCTATCACAAAAGATAGTATATATAAATAGATATGTGTACTATCTGTCTCTTTATTGGAGTGTTGGGTAAATGATTTTTTGAAGATCTAATATGTCATCACTATGAGTGGCTCAGTTAGTATAACTGAAACATACTGGTAGAGACTTGAGAGTCATAGTGTTAAGTAGAGAGATTAGGACAGAGTAAAATCCAAGAATGTGGGAAAGTCAGCAGAGAGGCACAGGAATGGGAGACTTAATAGTACATATGAGAAAAAACATAGAGCAGAGATATCAGGGGTGAACAAAAGGCCTGAGTTTCATTTTGGCCAACAGTCAGCCTATTCTCCCCTGTCAGAACTATTAATAAATATCCAAATTTTAAATTATATCACCTTCTCTCCTTTATTAAGCCTACTCATGGATGGAGTTAGCATGACATAGTGGATGGAACCAAGGGCCTGGTATCAGGATAACTTGAATCAAATTCTTCTTCCAATCCTTATTATCCGTGACACTGGACAGGTTACTTAAACTCTTTGGGTCTCAGTAACCTTATTTGTAAAGTGAGTGGTTTGGACTAGAGGACCTCCAGGGTCTCTTTAAATGGTCTTCTCTGTTCCTTGAAGATAGGAGCCTGGTTTTCTCTATCTTTCTCCCACCTAGCATTGTGGTCTGGCATGTAGTGGGCACTTAATACACGTTCGTTGCTGTATGGTATCGACGAATCTGTAGTCTGAAAGCATCAATAGACAGGAAGGGAAAACAGAGAACTCAGGTAAGTGACAGAATAGCTTCTTAACTCCTTGAACTTGATGGGAATGGTAGTGACTTCTTTCTTGTGCCAGTTTTTATTGGCCAGATTTGGCTAGCACTGTGCTTAGACATAACAGGCAGCTATCTGGTGCAGTGGAGCCTGGAGTGGTATGCCTGGCCTGGAGTCAGGAAGACCTGAGTTTCAGGTCCAGCCTCATCTAGCTGTGTGACCCTAGGCAAGTCACTTAACCCTGTTTGTCTCTGTTCCTCATTTGTAAAATGGGCTGGAGAAGGAAATGGCAAACACACTCCAGTTCTTTGACAAGAAAACTCCAAATGGGGTCATGAAGAGTAGGACATGATTGAAACGACTAAAAAACAACACACTTAGATATAATTGTTCTCTTTTTAAGAGAAAGGCAACTTTGACTACCCGAGGAAACATGAAACTTTGAGAAGTCAGTCCTTTGATATCAAGGGTTCTTTTTACTAATCATCATTGGTAATAGATTTTCAATTGTCTTTAAACTTCAGTTGTTGGAAGGAATGAAGGCATACCGAGGAGTAGATAAAAAAATTCGTCTGTTTCGACCAGACCTCAACATGGACAGGATGCTTCAATCTGCAGCAAGGATAACTTTGCCTGTACGTAAGTCAAGTAGTTTATGTGCCTTTTTATTTAGAGAGTTTCCAGTACACTATTTCAAATAAATTTACATGAATTTGGATGAAATCGGTCATAATAGGGAATTAGCGAAATGAAATGTGGTTCTAGTCTGGGTGTTGTTTCTTGTCTGCTTTCTTCTCAAGAAGTGACAGGTAAAAACCTTCAGGAGGTGAATTTATTCCATTTGCTAAATGCATAATAAGAGGCTGTGTGGTTTAGTGAATAGTAAATTAGCCTTAGAGGGAGGAATACATGGGTTCAAGTTATGACTTTTTGTGACTCTAGGCAAGTCTAAGTCACTTAGTCTCTTAATGCTTTGGGCAACTTTCTACTTTTATAATAGTCAAAATTCCTATTTTTCTTAACTGTAAAACAATTGGTAAGAGTTTTTATGTTTCCTGTAAGTTTTGAAAGATAGATAAAAAAAACCCCAGGAGAAATAAAAGAAAAGGAAAAAAAAACCCTACGCAGCCTAAAGTATTACACAGACATGCAGAAGGATTTGTCAGGTAGACACTGATTTTAGTCTAGAATGATAATGAAAAGAAGGAGATTGGGAGGAAGAAAAGAATGTTCAAAATGTAAGTGTCCACCGGGTTCCCTATGATACCTTGGAGTCTAGACAGCTTGCTAAGACTCGAAGTTTCAGAGAAGGTAGTTACTTGCACTGAGGTGGGTTTCCTCTTTTGGCAGTTTCCTCCACCAATGAAATCACAGATCTTGTTCTTTTTTGTCAGTGATTTGATACTCCACTGATTCATACTGGCAACTGCTCTGCCATATCTAAAGCTCAGAGAGTAGCCTGAGCTTTGTGTTTGTATATGTCTGGGTTCATGAGAGTGAGTGAGGAGAGAGCCAGATCAGCAGTCAAAAAGTGAGTGTTCAGTTTCCAGCTCAGCCACTTAATAGATATTGCTGGTCTTGGATAAGTATTTAGCCTTATATATGCATAATTTTACCAATATATAAAATAAAGGTGTTTAACTAGATTACCTCTAAGCTTCCTTCAAACTCTAATATACCATATCCATATATAAGAAAGAAATTAGATGAGGGCAGCTAGGTGGCATAGTGAGTTGAGCACCGGCCCTGGAGTCAGGAGGACCTGAGTTCAAATTTGGCCACAGACACTTGACACACTTACTAGCTGTGTGACCTTCGGCAAGTCACTTAACTCCAATTGCCTTGCCTGCCTCACTCCAAAAAAAGAAAGTAATTAGTATAAATCTAAAAGTACTTATAAAATATGTTTAAATTATAGTATTGGAAAGAAAAAAATGATAGAAAATGTAATTGCTTTTTCAGTATATTGATTGATTGCTGTTCACACTAATAGACGTGTTAAAAGTCTTAAATTATTTAAAAATTTTTTCCCAAGTTGTGTAGACAGAAACATTTAAAAATGGAACCTGGCTATTCTTTACTAGTAAGCTGAATTCATTACAAGATGTCTTGAACATATCTAAGGTAGTAGTCTTCCTTAATGGATTTCTACCTCTCGTTGAGAAATGAGAAGATCCCTTTGCTACAAACTGGGGGAAATGGACTATCCTATAATTAGGAATTCCTTAGTTTTTTCAGTAAGTTCTATCCATAACCCTGATTTACTTAGTACAGTGTATTTCCTGAGAAAACCAAAGTGTAGTTGAATCAAAGAAGAAAACTTCATCCAGCATCTTCTAATCTTTTGCCTTCAGAACTGCATGGGAGCTCTGGGTAGTATCCTGAAATTAGAAAGTAAACTTACATGGGACCTCTGACATCATACGCTACTTAATGCATATTCTCTTTATGCCTGTTCTGTATACACACTTATATAACTCATTGCCCATTAAAATGTAAGCTCCATGAGAGTAGAGATTATTTTACTTTTTGTTTCAAATTCCCAGCATGTATCATAATGCCAGGCATATGGGAGAAACCTAATAAAGAAATGCTTCTTGGTTAATTGAGTGATATCTTTGCAAAAGTGTGTTTTTATGTGTCAGGTGCACTCATTTTAGTTCAGCAGCCACTTGTTAAGTGCCCAGTATGACCCTGTGCTTTTAACCCCTCAGCACATCAGGCTACTCTCTCTGAGCTTTAGATATGGCAGAGCAGCTGCCAGTATGAATCAGTGGAGGGATTTTCAAAAGGGAGAATTATATTAGTGAAATCAGCAAAAAAAAAGTGCCAAGCATTTTGTATAGCAAAGACAAAAATGAAGCAGTCCTTGCCCTCCAGGTGTTTACGTTCTACTGGAAGGAAACAGGTACACAGAAAAGTAAGTCTACAGTAATAGGAAAAGGGGAAGGGAGGACAATACATCCTAATAAGAAGAGTAAGACTCTGTAAAATAGTTCAAGATTCATAGAAAGGATATTTTGGTTGGTTTTTTTTTTGGAAAATAGTTTAAGATTTGTGGAAAATATGTTATAGCAGTAAAAATTTGCGATGATTTTTCTGGAAGAAGCCAGAGAGCTTGAGGGATGCCAGACAAGAGAACAGAGGGTTGACTCCTAAATTTCTAATGTCCTTGCTGGTTTGTGTGGGTAAACTTTTATCTTCCAGCAGAATATGGTAAGACGAGGATTACGAATTACTATAGAAAAGAGAGTCTTCTTAGACTGAAGTCGTTGAATCAGTGTTGATATAGCACAAACTAAGATACTAGAATCTATTTAACATACCCTAATGGGGTTAGTATAACAATGTTAAGCAAATGCATTTATTCATTAACTTGTAATCAATAAAATACTTTTGTTTAAACAACACTTTAATTTATTAGTTTCATATTTTCTGATGGGGCTTACTTAGGCCAATAAATGAATACTTTTTATATCAGAATTACTAATAGCCTACTAACTGAATATACTGTTTTCTGTTTCATGTTTCTGGGTTGCAGCTCAAATTCAGGCTCCAATTGGGACAGATTATAAGGAGTAAAATCATGATATGTTCTTCTAATTTGGGACTTAAAGGGTTAGGAATCATGAAAGTGAAGGAAATTAGTTTGCTAATTTTTTTTCGCTGGGAGAAATTCTCACAAGTCTTATGTCTTGTGGTGGTAATAGTCAAATCCTAACAAGTCTTATGATGGTACTAGTTTTGTTTCTCCTTACATCTTCCTTCTAAGATCTGCCTGTAGAGGCTGGCATTCTAAGCTGGAGGCAGAGAGCTACATTCCAAGTCTCTGCCTCAGTTTCTAAATTCTTTTAGGTCATCCTAACATACGAGTTTAGAGCATCAATGAGTACCCTACTGTGCAGGAATTCTGTTTGACTTATCTTTAGCATGTGCTAATTTTTGTTTTGCCTTTTGTTTTAAATACCTTAAAGCTTTGCAGAGTGTTCATCGTTCTTAGGCTTGTTCACCTCAAAGAGGTAATTACAGTCTCTTAAAGCACAATTTATAAAAGCTTACAACCCTTTGACAGAAGTGAAATCATGCTGCCACAAGGCAGCTGTCATCTGGAAACCTGGAGGGTAATAGGGTATATCTGAGCTAATATGGGGGTTCTGTTCTAGGCCGTGGTGATTGCACTAAACATTACTACAGCGAATTGGAAAGAGATTTTTTGCTGAGTTTTAAGTCCCAAAGTGCAGAGCATGAAAATATTGTTTATGGTTTAGGTCTGTTCTCTTTGATTTAGGAGCCAGCATGGGCTAAGGCAGGAGTTCTTAACTTGGGGCCATGGACTTTTTTTTTTTGTATTTTGATAACTTCATATCAATATAATTGGTGTCCTTTGTAATTTTATTTTATTTTATGCCTTTAAAAACATTGTTATGAGAAGGAATCCATAGGCTTCACCAGATATGCAAGAGGTTCATGACATACAAAAAAGTGAATAACTCCTGGAAAAGATCATGGATTAGAAGTTTGAAGTCCCTGAGTGTGAGTGAGTCCCAGGTCTTTGACATACGAGCCACATTACTATGAGTAAGACGTGGCCTCTTTGAGCCTCTGTTCCACATCTGTAAAATGGGAATAATAATATATTTTTTATTACCTATTTTTGCAGTTGTTTCAAAGAAAGGTTTTTTAAGTGCTATATATATATATATCTATATCTATATATATCTATATATATATCTAAGGTATTATTATTATTTTATATCATTTGCGGGAGTCAGGAGTGTAGCTCCTGTGGTCTAGATAATTTCTTCCTAAATCTATTAGTACTCACCACTCCTCCCAGTTACTTTGTGTTTATTTTTTTAAATATATTTTCATATATGTATACATATTTTCTCCTACTTGAATATAAGCCCCTTATTGGCAGGGACTGTTTTTGCTGTTGTTATTTTGTCTTTTATATTCACTATTTAGCTTGATGTCTGGTACATACAAAGGCTTAATAAAGCCTTGCTGAATTGAATGCCTGCGAGAAAATTCTGATTCTTTTTTTCCTGTGACCTTATTATGTTTCTCATCCCTTTAGGAATTTGACAAGAAAGAACTTTTAAAATGCATACAAGAACTCGTGAGATTGGAACAGGAATGGGTTCCATACTCAACATCAGCAAGCCTCTATATTCGCCCTACCTTTATTGGAACTGAGGTATGCTATGAGTGTTTGGGGCTTATTTTGTGTGTGCATATAAATTTCATTCCTGACCCCCCACCCCAATCAAACTTTTGTCTCTTGTTCCAGTTCATAATTTGAAAAACATAAATCACCTTAGTATCCTGTCCGTAGACATTTATTTTTATATTTATGTAGCAATAGACTTGAAATTATTTCTCCTATGTGTATGTACCTTTGTGTTCTCTGCTGTTTAGGTGCTACCATTCTTTTTAGCAAGGTGTAATGGCATACCCAGGATGGCTGCTAGCACAGGTTCTTTGATCTGCTTTTAAAGGAAAAATAGCTTTTAAAAGGGGGTCAACAATCTTACTTTAATTAAACATATATGTCATTCTCTAGTTCAGGGGAAAAGTCAGCACCCTGAATTTCACAGAAAATACAAACAGAGAAATAAAGACCAATGGATAGGGTTCTACTGCCTGAATCAAAGCAATATTGCTATATACTTAACATACATCACTGGATCTAGAGAGCCTTTACCTCTTAGCAGTAGAGGAGCTCTGAATGTACAGTCATTCAGAGTCTCCACTCAGAGTCTCAACCAGGGAATCACAATGCCCTTCTTATAAGTGAGCCCCCAACAGAAATTAGCAAAAGGTGTGAGCCTTCTTACCAGCAAGCCTCCCCTAAACAAGCTACCCTTAATGGGTTCCATGTGAGGCCTAATGATGGGCGGGGCAGATCTTCGCATTAACATTACACAAGGTACTGTAAGGGATCTGTGAGTTTAGGCTGCAAGACCTACTGGTACCAGTTTCTTTGCTTCAAATCCCTGCAGTAGAAGGCATCAACTAAAGGAATCTGAAAGAACTGGGGCCATGCGGGTGAAGAAGTAAGTTATATAGAGCTTGGAAAGTGTGTTGCCACTTGTTCTTTCCCCAGTGAGGTGGCTGGCTCCAGCAGCCGGGTAAAACTGAGAGGGTTGTTGAAGATGGCTTTAAAGATTGCTTCCAGTTTTAGATCTGATTACTGCATCATCCACATGTCAGGCAGTTTAAAGACCTAGAAGTGGGCCAATTTGAGAAGTTTGTTGGAACTATTTACTAAATTTGGAGAATACTACAGCTATTTATTCAGCTCTGTGGTAAAGTAACACATCCACCTTCCCTGCCCCACAGTGTAACAACCCTGCATACTCTTATTAGAAGCTGTCTTTCATCTCATGCTGGTATAAATGGTGAGACACTGAAAATTAGCCATGTGACTATGATTCATTTCTTGCTCTTGTGTTTACAATGTAATTTGATTTAGAAGTGCCTACTTAAAAATTTGTTTAATGTATTTAGGAATCTCAGAAGATCAGATTTTAGTTGTTGATATTTTTATCATTTTCACTCAATAGTATAACAAAAGATGGAAAGCTGTGGGAAAGGAAAAAGTTGTATTTGAGTATCAGTCCATCTGTTTGCCCCATGCTTTGTTGGTATGACTAGTTTTCCTCAGACTTCCATGTCAAATAAAATATGATTAAAGCTTGTCAGGTGCATTGAAAATTAATGACCTACTGTTAGTGCAGAATCTTTATCTTACTTTTCAGAAGTCACATAAGTCAGGTAGGATTGAAGGAAATTTAATTGTGTAACAATGCCAGTAAGGAGGCAAGGGAGAAGAAAACTTTTTTAATAAAAATGGAAAATGGACCCATGGCAGTGGCACCACATTGCTATTGCTCGTGTTGAAGTACAAGACTGGACAGCCAAATTGATTCAAACATGATGACAACAAAGTTACTTGTTATCTGTCTACACATCTTCCTAATCTTGTTCATGCTGCAAGGAGGAAATGTATCCTTTTTTATGTATCTCTCAAAGAAGAAACTCTTGGATTCTTCCCTTTCCTTCAGTTAAGTATCCCAGTACTTAATAGGTGTCTGACCATATTTGACATCTATTTATCTTATTTTTTTTTCTTAATCTGTAAAGTAGTGATAACAATACTTACATGATATAATTCACAATACTGTTGTGAGCAAAGTGCTTTGTAAACTTTTTTTTTAAAAGCCCTATAGAATTGTGTAACAAATGCATATATCCCAATGCTTCACTAAAATTGCTACTTTCCCTCATGAATCTGTCTTTTCCTTTTTGGCAGTCACAACCTTTTCTGTGTATTTTTTGTCTCCATATCTAGTAAACATTATTTAACCATCAGTGTTACTGTAATTTGTAATGTAGCAACAATCATAATTCATAATCTAGTCAATAAGCATTTATTGAGCACCTATTGTTTGCCGGGAATAATAATAATAGGTCGCATGTATATACTAATTTAAAATTTGCCAAGTGCTTTATATATATTTTTTATATTTATATATATTATGTCACTTGATATGCCCCTGCGAGTTAGGTTATTATGTGTTAACACTGTGAGGTGTTATTATTCCCATTTTATAGGCAAAAACTGAGGTTCAGAGATGTTAAGTTTGCCCAGGATCACCTAGCTGGAAGTTGTGTGAGGTAAGAGTTGAGGAGGTTTTCTTTACTCCAAGGCTGGTACTGTATTCACTGTACCTTCTTCCATCTATTTAACCATCTAACTGGCCATTTTCACTGAATCTTAGAGTTGGAAGGGACCCTGAAGACTTTTTAGTACATACCTATAATATGAATTTTATCGGCAGAGTCCCTGACAGAGCCCCGCACAATCAGTCCACCTTTCTAGGTCTATTATCTATTGCTCCCCATTCATGCACTTTAAAGTCTTTATTTGGTACTGTATGTCCCAAAGTGGAAAGGAGAAATCATTTCTCTTAAAATTCCTTGTGTATTTGGATCCTTAAGGCAATCTGTAGAAGCAAGAAAAAAAGATGCTTAACCAAAATAGTTTTAAAAGAAATAAAAAGAGCCTGGCACTGACCCTTACCACTTTCTACCAGCTGTTACCATCCAAATTTTAGCCTATGCTTGATTTTGATAGGGACCCTGACCATGCCATTATAGTATTTTTTATGTGCTGGAATTTGTTTAATGTTGCTATCATGAGGTAATTGAAACTCAGCAACTCTATGAAATTCAAAAGGTTGTGCAGACTAGGAAAGAATTGTAACAGAAAGAAAAGATACTTTCAGTCTGTAGGAACCAGTAGAAGAAAACATTTATTTCATCACCTTGGTCCTTCTCTGAATGTCATCCCATTTAATTCAGGGGTTGGTTGTTCTAAATTCTGAATAAATATGGACAGTTTCAGTAAAACTCCAGAGTAATTAATTCTTTTCATAAACAAGACTTCAGAGTTAAATAGCCTGAGATGCTATCAACCGCAGCACTTTGAAGAACAGAGAAGCATGATTTGTGGCTTTGCATAACCTGATTTCTCTCTGTGCTTATAAAATGTCATTTAATAATTTTTATTTGCTGCCAGAATTATTAAAAAAAAGTAAAACAGACTGTTTATATTACTGGACTTGAAGTCAGGAGACCTGCTAAATAACTATGGCTAAAGTACTTTACCTCTTAGGGCCTCATTTCTTCTATCTACTGCTAGGTGGTGCGGTAGATAAGAGTGCTGGACCTGGAGTCAGGAAGGCGTGATTTCAAATCCAGCCTCAGACACTTACTAGCCCTGTGACCCTGGGCAGGTCATTTTACCTCTGTCTGCTTCAGCTTCCTCTATTGTAAAATGGAGACAATAAAACACCTGCCTTGAAGGTTCTTATGAGGATCAAATGAAGTAGTGATTGTAAAGCACTTGGCACAGTTTCTGGTACACAGTAAGCACTATAGAAGTGTTAGTTATTGTTATTTAGAGAATAAAGATAATAATACCTGTATTACCTGCTTCATTCACAAGCCTCGGAATACTAGATGAGTTATTATTTTTGTTATTGCTGCTCCTTCTGCTGTTGCTTGGTTTTCAGTGTAGAGACTTATTCACTCAAATAATCCTTTCCATGTTCTCCCTACTACCATCTAGTGGACATCATTTTGTTTAGATTGTGGATTTAGGGTATGCAAGCATCTAGTAAACTAATTAAGAAAATTTAATGTACATAAAGGAGAGAATAATTACTAGGGATGAGGTTTACCTTAGAAAATGTTTCCAAGTGCTAGTAATTGCTATTTGTTTTTTTTAAGATATTCTATTACATATTATTATATGTAATACGTATTATGCATTATATGTAGTTATCCATTACAAAGATATTCTGTTACATATAATAATATAGAGAAAAGTGGCCACATCTGTCCATATCTAATATCAACAAAACTTGATAGTGTTTTCACACAGTCATTAAATCAGTTATTCATATCATAATTTGTAAATTGAGTCTTACGAAGTCTCTGTGAAGTTTGGATTTGGTCAAAGGGCTGCACTTGAGGACCTAGAGGGCCACATGTGGCCTTGAGGCCACAGGTTCCCCACCCCTTATAAGTACTCTTCTAGTTAAAACTGCCCCCCACCCCGAATTACAGACACGGAATGAGATAAGGCCCAGAGAAAATAATAATAGCCAGCATTTATAAAGCTCTTTAAAGTTTGTAGAGCACTTTACAAATATTAATCTCATTTTATCCTCAAAACAACCCTGAGTAGTTAATGCTATTAGAAGCTTCATTTTACATATTAGCAAACTGAGACAGACAAAGGTTGAGTGACTTGCCCAGGGTCACACAAATAGCAAATGTCTGAGGCTAGATTTGAAATCTGGTCTTCCTGACTAAAGGGTCAGTGCTCTATCTACTGTGTCACCTAGCTACACAGCCAGAGAAGTTAAGTCACTTGCTCATCGTGATGCAGAAATTAAGTAGCAGAGCTGTGGCAATTGAACCCAGATTCAAATCATCCACAGGGAGTTTAGGAAATAAATATAAAGCCCTTCTTTAATTCCTCATAGCCCCAAATCTCTAAATTCTCTCTTAATCTTAATTAAGCATAAAAATTCCCCTTCGAGTAAAGTAAATACTTTGTTTCTAGTTTAACTGATGGCTTAATGAAAGACCATTGAGATGACTTACACTTAATGTAACTGGTGACTTTTGTTAAAATTGGGAATAAAATTAAAGACAAACGACTTCTTGGAGTGGGACATCTATTTTCACTGTGGCCAGACACGCCCATTTTGTATATGTCTTCTACATGACGACATTAACTTAGGACCATATCGGTTACTTTTCCATTCTAAATTATTGTTTGTCCTTTAGAATGATGATATCTAGATCCATCTAAAATGCACATGTACATGCAGCCAATTTTATACAACCAACTCTTTATTATCTATGATAATGGGCACAACAGGGAAAACATGGATAATTGAAATGCACAAAAAGTCTTCAATCTTTTTTTTTTTCCCATCAATTCCACTTAGCAAAGTAGATTTGTTTCTTGGGTCTTATGTTACCTACCTGCTTTTTATTATAGCTCCTTATGGCATGAAGCAGGTTTGGTATAGACCAATCATAGAAGACAATCCAGGTTAAATGGAACAAGAGTTTGTTTCACCACTCTATGGTGTGAAGTGGGGTGGGAGTGGTTCTCAACCAAGGGTGTGTGTGTGTGTATTTATATTTGTTTTTTCATCCAAGTTCACAGATCTGTCTGTCCGCAATGGTTTTGTCCATAGGTTCATGAGCCCCAGTTAATGAGCCTCTACACTTTTACATTTTCCAAGTTCTTCTGTTGTTTAGTGCCCAAGGATCTTTTTTTTTTTTAACATAACCTTTATATAGTAACCTTAAGTCCTTCTCCTACATGTACACCACCCCATTTTCCCTTTTAATTTTGCTTACTTTTCTTCCCCAGGAAACAGCCTGCCTCTGATCACCTTTTTATTTTGGAGATTTTTGCATGTTTTGTGTTACTTTGCAGTTGCTTCACAGTAATGATGGGAAATGGCCTTTAATATATTTTATAAGGAATAGTATACTGATTAATGTGTCACTTGCTTTCCTTTGAAAACATTTTAGATTATTTTGCCTAGTACTTAAATTCTAGTGGAACATACTGACTCTGTGATGTCTGGGAATCTATGGTAGATGCATAGTAGTGTGTTAAGTATCTATTGCCTCAGTCCCTCACATCTGCTAGAAATGTGAATGTGAACATATAGTAGCTCTAAGTAGAAGTAAACAGAATATTCAGCCTTAAGTCATCCAAATTTGTCTATATTTTCCCACCTTACATCTTCGAACAGAGAGGTAACAGGTAGGTTATCAAAATGTATTTATATATACTTTTTGAAGATTTCCTTTTCTTCACTACCCACTTCTGAATCTTGCAAACAGAAAAACTTTCATGTCAGTTTAAAATCTTTCTGTCAAATCTTTCTTTGTTGATAAGATTGACTATTCTCTGTATAGTCTAACATTCCATAATGATGATAATAATCCTGTTGATAGATGGCCTGTTTTCAAAGTACAATTGAAAATTTTGGTTCTTAATCTTTAAATGAAGTCCAGCTAAATCCTTGCTTTTTGTATTTTTTTCTTTATCAAAGCCTTCCCTTGGAGTAAAGAAGCCAACAAAAGCCCTACTTTTTGTAATTCTGAGTCCTGTGGGACCTTACTTTTCAAGTGGAACCTTTAAACCAGTATCTCTGTGGGCCAATCCGAAGTACATAAGAGCCTGGAAGGGTGGAACTGGGAACTACAAAATAGGAGGGTAAGAGGAAATTCACATTACTGCATGATATGAAAGAATCCTTTGTGATTATTTATTTACTCTTATTTGACTCCAATAAGCATAACCATCTACTTTCTGTACTTTTCAGTGTTTTAAATTGACTAGGATGCTTAAGTGACAAATTATGCAAGTTGTTGGTATGGGAGGACAATTGTAAATGATATACACCAGAACTTTTTTGAATCACTAAAATTAGAGATTGAATTAGCTGCTGCCATATGTCTGTTCTATTTTGCCATAGCAATTAGATGGGTTGAGAAAAGAGACCATCTGGTGTTTGGGGCTGAAGCTCCAAGCTGGCCCTAGTATTTTAGGAGTCATGTCTGGGGAAGGTGCCTGCTGCATTGACATGCTGTCTTCATTGTCACTGAATATAATCATACCTACTGCCAACTGGCTGAAGGATAGCCCTTCTTTGGCTCAGCTAGACTTTGCTGAGAATTCAATTCAGCAAGCATTAATTACCTACTGTGTGCCAGACAGGAAAGGCAGCATGCCATAGTAGATAGAGGGCTGGCCTCAGTTAGGGAAACCTGGGTTCAAGTGCTGCCACTGACACAGACAAGCTATGTGATGCTGAACAAGTCTCTCAGCCTCTCAATGTTCCTGGCCTTTCTCCAAGACTACTGAGTTGCAGAGCAGTTCTGCATTGGTAGGTAGAAATTTCACCAGATACCGATTAAATCCTGGGTCTGATTTAAAAAATTACTAGAATTTGTCCTGGCATGCTAGAGATAGAAGGACAAAAAAGAAAGTCTCTTCCACCAAGGAGCTTATATTCCACTGGAGGATACAACATGTGCACAGATAAGTCAATGCAAAATAATTTGAAGAAGGAGAGAGAACCATGTATAAAAAGATTTGAAAAATGTTCAACAATTTCAGTGGTATACTTGGCTGTGAGTTGGGAAATCTTTATCATCTGCGATCTAGCGAGTTGCCTTAGGCAAATAGGGGTTAAATGACTTGTCCAGGGTCTCACGGGTAATAAATATTAGAGGAAGAATTTGAATGTAGGACTTTCTGACCCCCAGCTCAGCACTCTAACCACTGTGCCCTAGCTGCCTCATAGGGAACTTACCTAGATATAATTCGTTGATGTTAAAATGAAGGATCCATTGAAAGCATAAGCCAGTCTTTACATAGCCACTTGGGATCCAGTTAGTCCTGGGACATGCCACAGAGCCTGTAAAATACTAATAATAATGATAGTCAAACATTCAGATAGTACTTTAAGGTTTATAAAGAACTTTATATATATTATTTGAGAAGTTGTCAGCTGACAGGTCTTCTGACCCACTTGAGGGGCTCTTGACCTGGGGTATACACGGTTTTATACTTAGGAAAACAAAGGGAGGTGGAGTCCCTTATAAATGTACCAATTTAGGTTACACAGACCAGGTACTTTTGAGTATCTATCAGAAGCACTTATAAATTATGCAAGGACTGCACAAAAATATTGGTAAAATTCCTTTGAATTTCCATGATTGCATCTGGAAATTCCTTAGTCATTTTAGCTGTTTTTGTGTTCATTTCTCTCCCACTCCTCATTTTCTTTTTTTTTTAAAGGTGAGATCTAATTTTATTTTACTCATTTAAAAAAATTTTTTTGGAGGGGTGAAGGCAAGCCAGTTGTGGTTAAGTGACTTGCCCAAGGTCACACAGTAAGTGTGTCAAGTATTTGAGGCCAAATTTGAACTCAGGTCCTCCTGACTCCAGGGCTGGTGCTCTACTCACTGCGCTATCTAGCTGTGCCCCCCCCCCCCATTTTCAAGAGAAAAGGTGTAGTCTTACTAGACTATTTTTATTGTTAATCTTGTAAATATGAATGCACATCACACATCTAGGCCGAGGGCACCTGGGAAGGAAATAGAGTGACGTTATTCTAGGAAGTAATAAAACTCTTAGATTCCTGGCATCCTGGAAGAATAGAGAACCATGTGGGCATTTCTGGATGTGAGAGAGTGAAAGGTTCAAAACTGGCTCCTTCTATTACCTGTGACAAGGAATGGTTTTGGAAACCTTGCAGCCCTGATGTCATTTCATCTACATTGGCAGCGTCTCTCTGCCGCTGTTTCCTCTCACTGTTAAATAGAAGGAAAATCTGGATGGTGGTTACAGGACTAATTTTGAGAGCCCTCTTTCCTCTCTAGTGTATATACTTCTCCATTCAGCCAAATTGGAAGAAGTGTTAGTGGACTGCCCTGATGCCTTTTTGGTAGAATGGAAAGATCGGAATGCTTAAAGCAATAGCGAGTGGAAGCAACTGCTGTAAGTCTTTAGTGAACTCTTTAAAATAATTTTACTATAGCACACATTACAGACATTGCATTCACAATTTTGTTGGAATAATAATGCCGATTTTAAAGGAGACTTTTTTTTCCTCTATTCATTCTTTCCTAACCCGAGGATAAACACATAGTAACTATTTCTGTATTTACCTTATCCCTCTTTTAAAGTTAACTCTGTGGACTGTCTGGAAAGTATAATAAAATTTTTGTGTGAGGGTGGTCAGATTATCTAAGAGTTATAACAACAATGGAGACTCTAATGATGTTTGGAAGAGTTCTGTGATCAGTATGAAAAGCCAGAATAGTCTCCTTTGTCACTTAACTTGGGGAGGAAAAAGCAGAACCCACAGCCTCCTCAAGTATGTTACCAGGAATGCAAAAATTAAAAGAAAAGAGAGACTGGGCTAATTAGATTTCTTTTAATGCCATTTGTATTCATGAGATCTTTTACCTATTTTGTCTTATAAATGCATTAAGTTCCTTTCGGTCATTAGCAAATGGAAAAAGACAAATGTTTCTAGTTGAAGCTAGGTATTGAGATTTTCCAAAGGAAATACTAACTGGGCAAAAGAAAAAAAACAGGCTGTGTCAATGTTTGTCAGTACCTTTCTGGGAGGTGATTCCTCCACACCAGAGGTCTTTTATTGCTTGTGTATTACATTTCAAGCAAACCCAAGAATGAAAGTTAAAACAACATGTAGATAAATTTGGAGGTGCTTATTCATTTAAGAGAAAGATTCTTAATAGTACTCAGTATGAAGTACCGTTAAGTAATAATTTTCCAAAAAAATCTAAAATTTGAATTGATTTATATATTCTAAATAAAGTGCTTTATTGCTACTAGCAAAAGGTTTATATTTATTTGTAGGAAAATTTTGTCTTTCTTTTCTTTTCATCAAAGAAAAGGAAAGCGGCTGGGGGGGCATCAGATTTTGGTTCATTAAAATTAATCTAAAATAAGAAATTGGGGAGCAAATCTGCTACTTGAATAGAAACTTTCCCCTTCCCCCTTAAACCGACATAAGGCTATCTGGCCTTATTTAGTAAACTGTTGTGCCTTACTACCAATTTAATCGTGATAAAAAATTGGTACTTTGTTGCTTCCTATGGAAGCATTTTAAATTTGGGTAAAGCCCTAAAGTCTTTCCGTGGTAACGTTGTTTTGATTTGGAGACCATGGAGTCAAGTCCTCTGTATAGGGTCTAACAGAGCTTATCAAGGTACACAGACTTCAAGTACAGGAGCAGAGGTGCTTGTACATATGCAGTCTGAGGACCAGCCTAGCTTAGTTAATCAGGTGGACTGCAGGGTGATGAATTTGTCTGTTAGTAGAAGTCAAGAAGGCTGTCCTTGACTTGGCTGCCCTTGACTAAGGCCTGGAGGGCTTGGAAGTATGATATTCTTTGGGGGAGGGAGTACTCACACCCAAATCACATATCCTTGAAATATTTAAGTTTTGTGCAATATGAAAGATTGAATCAGATAGATTACCAATTTGGGTGTCTATGGCCTCAGGGAAACCTCATGGCAAACCCAGCCAGTGCTCTGCAGTATCTAAAGAGTTCCTGCCAAGGTTCAAGTCCAGGTGGTTATTAGCCCAGTTGCTGACAAAAGGAAAGCCATTTTTTTCTCTTTGAACCTCTGGCTACTTAAGTTTAAAACTTGTACTGTCTACCTCACAGAATGGTGGTGATGAAAACTTTTTGAAAAGCAGAAAGAATGGAAATGTGAGCCATTCTTTTTTTTAAATTTAAAACGTTATTTGTTTTTTTTTTTGTTACATTTTGAGTTCTGAGTTGTTTCCTTCCCTCCCTCCCAACCCCACATTAGAGGCTAACATTTCATATAATATATGTGGAACCACACAATACATACTTCCATGTATCAGTTCTTTCTCTGGAGGTGAATAGCATTTTTTTATGAGTCCTTCGTACTTGATTTAAATATTCATAGGACTCCAAATAGCTTAGTCATTCACACCTATTGTTGGAACAATATTGCTGTTAGTGTATATGATGTTCTCTCAGTTATGTTCATTCTACTCTACGTTATTCCATGCGAGTCTTTCCATGTCTTTTTGATACCAACCTACTACCTTATAGCATGGTAGTATTCCATCGCAATCATATATCACAGCTTATTTAGTCATTCCCCAGTTGATGGGCATCCCCTCACTTTCTATGTCTTTGCCACCACAGAGAGAGATGCTATAAATATTTTAGAACATAAAGGTTCTTTTCCTTTTTCCATAACCTTAGGATATAGAGCTAATAGTGATATGGCTGGGTTAAAGAATGTACACAATTTCATAACTCTGAGCATAATTCCGAATTGCATTCCAAAATAGATGGATCAGTTCACAGTTCCAGCAACAGTGTTAGTATACCAATTTTTTCATATCCCCTCCATTTGTTATTTCCCCCTTCTATAATTTTAGTCAATCTGATAGGTGTGAGATGGTATCTCAGAGTTTAAATTTGCATTTTTCTAATCAATAATGATTTTAAAATATTTTTTTCATATGACTATATATCGCTTTGATTTCTTCTTCCAAAAATTACTTGGTCATTTCCTTTGAAAATGTGAGCCTTTCTTACAAAGAGGATTGTGTTATTGGAATGGATTCTTAGATGCTTACCTCTGCTTTTAAGATTATAGTAGATGATCAGCTTCATATGTTTTGAGCTAGAGGAGAAATCAGTTTTTTCCCCATGCTTTTACAGCTGACTCTCAGTTTTTTGGTGGTAGGCTGTCTAGTACCTTCACTTCCCCAGTTCTGCATGAAATTCAGTTGTAATTGTTCTACTCAGGCAGTTTTTCAATTAGCTTTTTGAACTGTTAGCTCTCCTTTCTCCCCCAAAGTGACATGTTATTCTCATGAACATAGGAAACACATGAAAAGGATCAAAAACGCATTAATGACCCCATGAACAGCACAGAGCATAGTTAACACCCAAGAGGGAACTTGAGCACAATAAAGAGCTGAGCTAAGGTAATCAGCCCACCAGGAAATAAATCTATGGGGTCCAGTAATACATACAATAAAACACCTTGCAATATACATATATATACACACACACACACACACACATATACATACATATGTAGTGTATATATGTATATATGTTGTATGTGTGTATATAACACACATATATTTACATACATACACACACTACATATATATTGAAGGTGAAAACTCATTGCAGAGGGAGTTTCCTGGCATCAAGAGAGCTTTGTCTTTAATTTACCCTGTAGAGTGCCTCACAACACTCTATAAATGTTACGTGATCTTTTGCTGTGAAGTGGGGATTATGCAGTGAAACAGCTTTACAGTGATTTTTCAATGTATCAAGGGTTATATGAAAAATTCTCTTTCTTTTAAAAAAGTTAAAGTGATATTCACTTTTGTCTATCCATAAAGTTTGATTTCAAGGTATTTATTTAAAGAAATACAATCTTAAAAGGAAACAGTCCAATATTGTATTGTCTGGTAGAGGTATTTATGTAACTTACTGAAAAAGCATAAAGACAAATAATATGGTAGTTTTTAATGTTATACATGCACTTTAAAGAAAATCTTATGTAATACTCAGTATCTTTCAAACTGAATAAAAGGGGGGTATGTTGTTGACCACTTGAAGACTTTTTTTTTTGCCTATTTACTCCTCTGAACTCTGCATGTACTAAGGAAAGATGCACCATTCCTTAGTTAATAAAACTTAGAGTGGACTTGATGCTCAGAATAATGACTTTGTACATCTTGTGCTGAACCATGATGATGAAGAGCCTTTGAACTTTAAAAAAAAAATATGCTCCAAGGTTCCCCTCCCAGGGAGCAGCATTAATTTCACATGCATTCTGCTTCTGTCTGTGTGATTATGGGTAAGTCACTTAAGTTCTCGTAGCTTCGGTTTCCTCATCTGTAGAAATTGGGATAATAATAGCACTTACCTCATCCTGTTGTTTCAGGGATCAAATGAAATAATGAATGTAAAGTATTTAGCAAACATTAAGGCTCCATGTAAGTGTCAGTGCTGATGAGGACAAGGGTGATGACAATGCTTTCCTTACATGCCAGAATTCCTAAACTCTATCTTGCCCTGGTTCTAGTTCATTGTAAAATGGATGCCTTGTTAGATAGCCAGCTATTCAAAAGAATTTGCTTGTATAGGTGTCTCATGAAGTTTTGAGAAATTTTGTTAACATTTATTTTTATCTCCTTGGGGGTGGGGAAGATAAGGGAGGAAGATTGGAAAAGATCCTAGTAGCATTCAGCAGAATATCTAGGTAAAGGTGTTTTAATATAATAACTGAGTAGATAATATGAAAAAAAATTTGGGAAAATTTAAGCTTCAGGAATGCAATGAATATGTTTACCATAAACAACAGAAATTAATGATTTTTTAGAGGGTAGACCATGTAGAAAGAAAATCATTACCACTAATCTATGTTTCACCTCTTCAATTAGCAATTACGGTCCCTCCATTTTTGCCCAAAATGAAGCATCGCATCATGGATGTCAGCAAGTTCTTTGGCTTCATGGAGAAGATCATCAGATAACTGAAGTGGGAACCATGAACCTTTTCGTGTACTGGATAAATGAAAATGGAGGTAATTCAACTCTTTTCTGTTCTTAGATTATGGCTGTGTGAATCTCTCATGAGTTCAGGGAAGGACTTAGTTACTGATTAATACTGGCAGGGGTTATTGTGAATCACTTCTAGAGAAGTTCACAATAACCCCTGTCGGTATTAACAATAACGCCATTTTATGTCGCCATGAAAATTTCCACCTAGCCTCTTCACTATCCTATATCATCGTTTAGTTGACCAAAGAAACTAACTTGGTTAATTTTCAGGGGAAGATAAGATTTTGTCCTTTTAATTTGGTGCCTAAATCAAGACCAGTCACTACATCACTTGGAATGACCTCAGCCTTCCTGAGTTCGGGGAATTTTAAAAATGGGTTTCTCCTACCCATTTAAAGTCGTTTATTTTGTAGTAAATATCTATGCAAATGAATGATTGTATGGTAACCCAAGAGTCTGAACTAGGGAAGTTCTTCACAAATTGGTCCTGCCACAGAACTTGTAGATCTCTGTAGGTAGGTGCAAATACTGTTCTACCTGGGGAGTTTTATGTTTCTTTCTCATGTTGTAGGAATTTTATTGCTTTCTACAAATCTCTATGGTTATTATTGTGGATCCCAAAGCCCAAGTGTTCTGAAACCCCGCCCCCTGCCCAAAATAGCTAATTTGATTTTATAATATATTGTACGTATTATTATATTATAATATTGTATATACTATGTGATATATTGTACATCATATATTTACATTTCATATTAATCAAGATACAATATTTAGCACCAGGAAGGTGATGGTCCCCAGCAAGCTCCTTGAGGAAGGGACTATTTTTGTTTTTGTTGTTTTGTATTTATAGTTGTAGTGCCATACACACAGTAGCCTTTTAATAAATGGCTTGTTGATTGATTTATGTTCCTATAGTACTCTACCCCAGTCAGATTGCATCTGGAATATTGTGTACAGTTTTGGGTGATACATTGATAAGCTGGAGAGTATCCAGAGGAGGGGGATGGTTAAGTGCTTTGAGTCCATGCCAAAAAATGATGGAATTGGGAAGGTTTAGCCTGGAGGAGAGAAGACAAGACTCAGTAGGAACATGAGAGCTTCAAGTATTTGAAGGGCTTCCAAATGGAAGAGGCATTCTGCTTGACCCTAGAGGGCAAAATGGAGAGGAGTTAGAAAGAGAAAAAAATTGTGTTTGTAACACAATTAAGTAACAATGAAAGTAACAATTAAGGTATCTTAAAACAGCCTTGATAAACACCTGTAGGGTATGGTGTAGAGGGGATTCTTGGCAACAATCAAGTACCGATTGAAATAGGTAGCTGCTGAAATCCCTTTCAAATCTGAGATTCTGTGATTAGAATGAGAACCCATTGGACACAGAGGAGTTTAGAGTTAAGATTGAAGATTCCTTATGTTAGAAGGGCGTTTTCGATAGGAAGAATGTAAAGTAAAGACTTTGGTTCTTGAAAATTTATAAGCAAACCAGCATCACCCTGCAGCCTAAAAGCAATGATAGAATGGACTAAAGAACCTGAATATTCTTCCAGATGCACTTTCTACTTCTTTTGTTTCTTTGAAGATGCATAAAAGGCCTTGGAATCTTTCGGCAAATGTTTGTCGTTAGCTGGAATCAAATTAGTTAATTGTGGAAAAAAATATAAAGAAGTGAATTCTCATTTCCAGTGGGAGGGGGAAGATGCAATATTTGTAAAGGTGGGTGGGGCTGATGCAAATTTTATGAATCTTTTAAAATTTTTGTAAATTTGGTGATTTTGAACTGACAGTAAGTTTCTATTTCTCAATATGAATGTGACCCAACATACTTGAAGGCTGTACTAGAGTAGCCCAAGCTCTTAGAGAATCCAGATGGAAAGCCTTCAAGTATGGGTCCAGTTATGGAAAATCATGCAAAAACCATCCTAGCCACACTCAGAGAGGCTCATTACCAGATATTTGATTTTTATGTGATGGATCCTTTTAGTCACAGCAATTCACAAATCAGTCTAGTAGTAAATGGAGGCCAGTGAAAGAAGTATGTATTTTTTTCTTATGAATTTAACCATCATTAATAAGCACATAAATTTCAGTATGTTAAGAAGACCAAAAAAAGATTGCTTATGGAACCTTCCTTCCTTCCTTCCTACATCCCTTCCCCTCCTTTCTTTCTCCCTTTCCCCCCTCCCTTACGCACTCTTTGTCACTATCTATTGACTCTCAGTGTAGGAAATATTCACATCAGTGAAATAGCAGACATTAAAATATTAATTTTAAAAACTACTTTTCCAAGTCTGATTTTAAGCTGCTAGCCTGTTTGTTTCATGATAGTGAGCAATGGAACTGTGAAAGGAGAAATCTTATTTTAAGAAATACTTAGTCATTTAAACACCTAGTTTTGGTTTCAGCATTAAATCTGAAATGTTTTCTTTGTTGCAATAGGCAGATGTGCTACCTCTAATTACTTCTGTGTCATTTGGCTACAAAAAGATGATGCCTATAAATCTGAATCAGTACTGGGACTTATTTTTAGTAATTTTTACCAGCACTGGCAAAGTTAGCCTCATTCTAGTCTTGGCAGGAAAGACACTGAAAACACATCACTCAGGGATTTTTGGTGTGGTTGGTTTCAGACACATTGAATTACAGAATCTTGGAGTTGGAAGAGGACTCATACTGAACTTAAAGTCCACCCAAACTTTCAGATGCTTTTTAGACCACAATTGGGTAATTTTTTTTTCGGCATAGCGCTAAAAGGAAGCTAGGTGGCACAGTTGATAGAGTTCTGTACTTATAGATAGCCGTACCTGAGCTAAGGTACTTTCTTAGCTTCTTGACCCTGGGTAAGTCACAACCTCTGTCATCTTTAGTTTCCTCATCTGCAAAATGGGGATAATATGACATACAAGATTGTTGTGAGAATCAAATGAGATTTTATACATATATATAATACTTATATAATGTATATTATAGAAATATACACATACATGTGTGTATACATACATATATATTGCCTTGCAATTCTTAAAGCACTCCATAAATGCTAACTATTATTGCTGTTGTTGCTTTGCCCAGTAGTAGAACCAATGTACAGATCTACCAACAGTGCTTTAATGTATTTGTTTTCCCCCATACCTACAATTTTTATCATTTTCCTTTTTTGTCTGTTTTGCCAATCTGATAGGTGAAAGGTAGAATCTTTAATTTTCACTTTTCTAATTATCAGTGATTTAGAATATTTAAAAAATAGGACTATTGATAGTTTGTATTTCTTCCTTAGAAAACTGTGTTCATATTTGACCATTTTTCAATTGCAGAGTGGTTCTTTTGAAGCAATTCCTTATATATCTTGGAAATAAGACCCTTATCTGATTATTTTTTTTGCAATTCCCCCCCCACTTGCCTGTTTTTTTTTTCTAATTTTGTCTATATTGCTTTTGTCTGTGCAAAAACTTTTAAGTCATCAAAATTGTTCATTTTATATTTGCTGATCCTGCCGTCCCCTATTTGCTCATTCTTCCCCTAGACACAGAGAAACAAAGAAGAAATTATTTTTGAGATTTGTTTATATCACCCTATGTGTGTATATAAAGTCACGTATATATTTGGAGCTTATCTTGGTATAAAATATGAGATTTATACCTAGTTTTTGTTAGACTACTTTCTAGTTTTTCTCCCAGTTTTTGTTCTGTTCTTAATTTAGTAGCTTCAGTTTTGGGGGTTTATCAAATAAGAGTCTACTCTGTGTTCACTTGATGTGTTCTACTGATCAGTCTATTTCTTAGTCATGACCAAATAATTTTAACAATTACTGCTTTGATATCCAGTACTACTAGACCATTTCCTTCCCACTTTTTTCATTAATTCCCTTGATATTCTTGACCTTTTATCCTTCCAGATGAATTTTGTTATTATTTTTTTCTTACTCAATAAAGTAATCCTTTGGTAGTGGGATTGGTATGGTATTGATGAAGTAAATAAATTTAGATCATGTTGTTAATTTAAAAAATATTGACCTGTGTGTGAGAAATGAATATTTCTATTTCCCCAATTATTTATTGTTTTTCTTTGTTATTTTTCTTTGACCTAGGAGGCTAACTTGCTGTAAATTATTAAAGAGTTGCACTATGAGTCAGTGAAAGGAATATCCCCACTATTAAAATCATAGGTACTTGAAGTACTGAAATAATATATGTGATATATATCATATATGATACCTATGATATTCATAGATACTGCCATACTACTAGTGGTATATCTTACATATAATACTTCAATATCTATGACTATCATATATCATAGCAGTGAGTATATTCCCACTGATTCATATATAACATATGATATATAGAATATAATAATAATATTAATAATGATGATGATGATGATTATCCTAGATTTTGGGGGTGTTAGTGGGTTTTTTTTCACTTAAAGGTTTCTGTTTTGTTTTCCTCCATTTAATACTTTGTTCTTTATGAAATGAATGGTTACAAGTGGAAGTCACTTTTGGTATACCACATACATTACCCTAGATTTGGGTGGGACTGGTGCTACAGGATTGTAAGACAGGAAGAAAACCACTAATCGAGAGAGATAATACTTGGCGCCCCCCCCCCCCCAAAGTGTATGTGAGCTTTTGTGCCTCGACTCTCTGATAACAAGGATTCCATGACAAGTTGAAGTATCCTGTGCTCCTTTATCCATACTCAACTGACTCTCTTTAAAGATAAAATCACAAGGGCTGAGGATAAGGTATTTAGAGTGTACTCAATGTTATTAATCAAGATTACTTTGTATACTTTCTAAGCACTAGATTGTTATTGTAATTGTGTCTTTTTTTTAACTATGTTTGACACCTCTCTCCTCTCCCTACCCTAGTCCCTGTTGATTTACGGAAGAGCTTAGGTGTGCTACAGTAACTTTTGGACTCCTCTACTAGTAAAAGCTTTTGGTTCTAAGTCTCTAGAACACAGAGACAATCCATGTGCTTCTGTCTTACATATCCCTGATAAACTATTTGGCACTTAGATGCTTTTTAAAAATTATGATCATTATAATTCTCTCAACTATAGCAATGTCTCATTTGGTAAAGAATAGGTCTTCTGTTGTTGTACTGCTTCTAGATAATCCAGTTCCTAAACATGATTTTTCTGTCAAAAGCGAGCCGAATTTGTGGGCTTACATTCTGCTTTCCTTGTGTTGGATAATCTGAGGCCATATGGAGCTCGTTCTGGCTCCAGTAAACATGTTTGTGGTTGCAGAGGAAAATGAATATTTCTCACCCAAATGTTTTCATGTCGTCATCTCTGTCTGGCACCCAGGGGAGCAGATGTTCTGTACGTTGACCCCAGGCTAATGGGTAGGATGCTGTGCAAAAGATGCATTTTATAAAGCAGACAGTTTATACACTTCATGATCTTATTTTTCTTAGATTCCACATAGGCTGGGTGCTGGCTTCAGCATTACAGAAAAAAATGAAACAGGGAAAAAGTGAGCTGAATTTAGTCAAAGGACCCACGTGCAAATCTTGCCTCTACCACACACCATCTCTGTGACCTTGGGCAAGCTCTTTGACTTTACTGGCCTAAGTTCCCTCATCTATAAAATGAAGGAGTTAGACTAGATTACCTTTAAGGCCCTTTCCAGGTTTAAACACATGAATCCTATATCTGGTCTGTGATTGAAGAAGATGAAAGAAGTAGACCTAAAAGAAAATGATTGCCTAGGGGATGTTGGTTCCAAAACAAAAACAAACAAGCAAACAACCAAACTTTGTTCTTAACAGACTTTATCCCCTGGCTTGAGAAAAAAAAGAATGCATCTGAGTTAGTTATATTGGATATGAAAACTCCTTACCTAAGCAAAGTGTTTTTTCAATTATTTATAGGATATTTAAAGAGAGCTTTGGGAGGATCTAAGATTCATCCACTTACTGTCTATCTTTGACTGGTCTTAATTCATCTATTATTTATTCCTTAGCAAAATCCTAAGAACAGTTATTCCAACTTTTTCTTTCCATAATCTCTAAATCTTTCCCTATGCTCTCAAAAAAGATGAAAATAGTCACTATTCTTAGACTTTTCCTACATATACTCACCAAAGTAAAAGATCAAGGCAGTTATCTGGATAATTCAAGAGAAAACAGGTAGAAAAATAGCTTTTAGTAGAGATATAGATATTGGAGGTACCACAATGTTGTGGAAAGTGAGCTGGACTAAAAGGTTGGAGACTTGGTCTCATGGCCTGGCTCTGCCACTGTAGTGTGGCCTTGGGCAAATCACTTGACTTTTTTAGCCTTCAGTTTCTCTATTTGTAAAATGAGGGGCTTGGGCTAGTTCAGGGCTTCTTAAACTTTTTTCACTTGTGACCCCTCAATGCTTCTTAGACTGTGGGTCACAACCCTGTGTGGGTCACACATTACCCATAGTTTAAGAAGCACTGGATTAGATGATCTCTAAATATGAGTTTATATTTCAGCTCTACAATTATAGGATTTGCAGTGGTACCAAAGATTTCTTTTCTATTTGTGTTTCCTCATCACATATGAATCCATTTTATACTGTTCTTACTGCTAAACTTTTTTGTAAGTTCACTTAAATAATTTCACAGCTATATACTTGGCTTCTCTACCTGCCTCCTTTTTAAAGCAAGGGGCTGTATCTTCTACTTCTTTTATATCCCAGCATTACAGAATTTCAGAATGGAAAGGTCATCTGGTTGAAACTATGAAAAAGACTCAACACCAAGTAACCATGAAGTTACCGTCCAGTCTTTTCTTCAGGACCCCCAATGAAGGAGAATACACTACCTTCTGTTGCAGCCTATTCCTCTTTTCAATAGTAATAATTGTTGGGAAGATAGCTAGGTGGTACCGTGGAGACGGTGCTGCACCTGGAGTCGGGAAGACATCTCCTTGAGTTCAAATCTGGCCTCAGACACTTCCTAGCTGTGGGACACTGGGCAAGTCACCTAACTACCTCTGTTTGCCTCAGTTCTTCATCTGTACAATGGGCCTGAGAAGAAAATGGCAAACCACTCTAGTATTTTTGCCAAGAAAACCCCAAATGGGGTTACAGAGAGTTGAAGAGGACTGAAAATAACTAAACAACAACAAACTAGTTTTCCTTACATCAGACCTAAATTTATTAGTTTGCAGTTTACACCAGTCATTTTTAGTTCTGCCTTTAGGGGTCAAAGAGAACAAGTATTATACCTTTTCCATAAGACATCTCTTAAATTACTTGAAGACAGCTAGCCCAGCTCCCTTAGGTCTTTTTTTCCGGGCCATACATCTTAAATTCCTTCAGTTAATCTTTATATATGACATGAATTCAAGGCCTTTCATCATCATAATTTCTTCCTTACAGTGGTCTCTTGCTCGTTAATCCTCTTTCTAAAATGTGATAATCAAGACCGAACACTATACTGCAGATGTGATTTGACCAGTGTAGTGTGCAAAGTAGATGGTGTTATTAATTGTTCAGTTGTATCTGACTTTGTGAGCCCATTTGGGGTTTTCTAAGCAAAGATATTGGAGATGTTTGCCATTTCCTTCTCCAGCTCATTTTACAGATGAGGAAACTGAGACAAACAGGGTAGCTGGTAAATGTTTGAGGCCAAATTTGAACTTGCGAAGCTGAGTTTTCCCTGACTCCAAGCCTGGTACTCTATCAACTCTTTATTTCTGAGATTTATACCTCTTTTTATATAAGTAAAATCAAGTTTACATTAATTTTTTGGACTACAACATCTACATGACTGTCTCATTGAGCTTACGTACCAAAGAAGCCTCTGAATTGTTTTTAGACAAACTCCTCTATAGCCATACCTTCCTTATCTTGGGCTTATGAAGTTGTTTTCTTTTGAACCCAAATTCAAGACTTTTATGTTTGTGCCCTATTATACATTTGTACCACTTTTATACAATTCAGTCCCATGTTCAATCTTATAAACATCTTTTTGAATCCTGACTCATCTGTTGTGTAAGCTATCCTCAGCTTTGTGTCATTTAAGAAATTTGTTAAGGATGCAACTATGCCTTTATTGATAAAAATGTTTAACAAGATAATGCCATAGGACAAACTACTGAAACCCTCCCACATGGGATTGTAATTCAGTAAGCCATAAACAATAAATTATGTCAATAAAACAGTGGCATAATTTGTAGTCCAATAGTCCACAGGTGATATTTTTCATCTTTCTTGATTCTCATGCTCTGCTCTTTGTAGAGCATGAGGATCAGGAGTGCTTATGGTATGGCATCTGCTGTTAGAAGCAGAAGGTATACTGGAGACCAATTATACTTACTCTTGAAAGGTTTCCATGTGAATTTTCATCAAGAGAGAGGAGGAATCTCAGCATAGACTTGCACATAGTAGGTATTTAAAATACCTTTGTAGAATGGACAAATGAATTGTTGGCATCAAAATATCTTATAAAAGCCAATAGGTGGACTTTAACATACGAGGAAGAGAAATGTGGTGGCAGAATCCAGCCAGTGTAACCGTAGAAATTGACCTGTGTCCTAACTTGTCACACATGAGTGAGAGGGGATGGTCCTTTGTGTGTCATTTGTAGGACAATTTAATAATGAGAGTAATACTTTAAAAAAATCAGATTCAACATAGCTTGAGTTCTCCTCTGGCTGTATTATTCTTCATTAGGATAGTTTGTGTCTTCTCAGTTCATTTTTGTGGGGAAAGCTGTTATCTTTCTCTGGGCCAATAGCAAACTGATGGCAATTAAATCAGTTGTCTTTTTTTTCTCTCACAGATTTATCTGTCATTTGAATGATTTGGGAAACCTTACAATGGAAAGATGATAACAACATCTTCTCTGAATCTGAGTTATTGGTTGCCAAAAGTGGTGAAGACCTGATTATTGTTGTTGCATTTGAAATTTATGCATACTGTTTCTAATGTATATTTCTATATTTGGAAAGTGCCCCCCTTTAATTATCATTAATTGTTGTTGCATTTGAAGTTTATGCATGCTGTTTGTAATGCATATTTCTATATTTAAAAAGTGCCCCTCCCCTTTGATTATCATTATTATTCTCTTGCAGAAGATGAACTAGCAACTCCACCACTAGATGGTATCATTCTTCCAGGAGTGACAAGGCAAAGTATACTGGATCTGGCACACAAATGGGTGGGTGATTCTGTCATTAACAATTTTTCTAACTGTAGAGATTTTCCACTTGCAACTTGTCATGAGATAAACAGTAATGGATATAAGCCCAGGGTAGTGTTGAAATAATACCCTGTGGTTCCAACTAATCTTATCTCTTCTTTCAATCTTAACATGAGTAAGAAGAGCTTGTTTAAGAGAACTGTCTTGGCAGGTTCATCAAATAAGTATAATTCATTCCAAAGGATTGAAAGAAGCCTATTAGGCAGGCCGTCAAGGAAAACTCCACTCTGAAGGATGTTACAAAAATGTGTACCATCATTTTACTTAAAGACCCCTGATTTTTACTCTCGAAACATTGCATAATGCTGAGGAATGATTTTTCTGTAATAAACATGCATAAAAACTTTTGCCTCCAGCTGTATTCATACACCCTGTTTCTGAAAGGTAATAGAAGTCAGCTGTGCACTAAGTAGTGATAAAAAAGGTGTGTTCACTGATAAACTAATTGTTACTATATCTTACCACAACTGGATTCCCATTACCCCAACCTTATTTTTAAATTAGAATTCTCCAGAAAATGAATCCTTTAAATCCAAAATTGTTTATAGTAGTTCTAATGTTCATTTGTACAGCACTGAGGAATGGATTAAATCATTTTGTACTGGGTACAGTGTTGTAAAGAACTCTTGATGAAAATGTTGAATGGAATGGTTGTCTGACAAGGATATTTGGATGGAGCTTTTGACTCATGTGGTAAAATCGTCTCCAAGGGACATGGATAGGCTTTGTCCATACTGTGGTCAAGCAGTGTTAATAAGAAACATGTTTATAAACACAGATTTTTTTCTAGAAGAGTGCTAACAGTTTCTCTGGCAGAGATTTTTGAAATGGAGGAAATGTGCTATAAATAATTCTACAAACCCCTGAAGTAGACAAGACCCAACTGCCACATGCTGGCTGGCATGTTGGCCATGACATTTGCAAACTGTTGGTATAATTTCAAACAGCTTGCCCTGTCCTAAATATGTTTAGAGTTGGAAAAATGTGTTTTTGACACTCGATAATTTGTGTTGTATTAAAAAAAATCAACCAAGTACAGAAGGTTTGATGACAAGTTGCAAGTGGAAAATCTCTACAATCCTAATGATTTGCTAGTATAAAAGTAGGTTATTATGGTGGAAGTTTTTTTTTTTTTACTCCTTAGCTATAATTTGTTTTAAAAGTTATTTTAAAACAGGGAGACATGAAATGCCAAGAGTACAGGGAGGGGGGTAGGGTTACAAGCCCTCATCAGCCAGAGGAAATGGTCCAAAGATAAATAAGGGTGGGCAGAAGGAAGACAGTTCAGCATGTGTGTATTTTCCACAACACAGAACTCAGCTTGTTTTTAATTGGCTTGGCTGATTTTCTGGACAGGTTTGGTTGGTGGTTTTTTTTTTTCCTTTCCTTTAATAAAGACCGTTGTAAACTCATGCTTGGGGAAAAACATAATTACAATTGTAGGCTGTGATAAACTGAAACTTACAAATAAGCATAATTTCATTGGCAGGCATACTTTTCCTTCTTTCTGGTTCAGCTCTGTTAACCTACCTGTGACATAATGTATTTCCCTTCCTGAGCCTAAGAGCTGTAGTTTCTTATTTTTCCTTTCATGATGTTATTGGGTTTAAAATTTCCTTTTCTTATTTTGATATGTTGTAAAAAGGGTGATTGCTTCTTTGTTAGTCAGGAATCCAGAGCATCTGGTGAAAAAAACAAAAAACATTTCTTTTTAACCAATTACTTAGCAGGAGTTTGAACTGATAAAATTGTGAAGAATTAAAAGGAAACTATATTAAATATTTAACTATTTCTCCTTACTTGTTGTTGAAGTCTCTGCATAACTGGTCAATATTCAGTGAGGTCTGTCACTGCTTACAATGGGGAAGAATATAGAAATTGAATATTAGAAAATGTTGAAAGCAACCAAATCAATGAGTTAAGAGGGGCAGGAATATAGGAATTACAATTCTCCATTAAGAAGAAAGGGAATACACATTTATATAGTGCCTACTATGTACTAGGCCCTGTGTTAAATGCTTTTTTAAAAAATAAATATTATTATTATTAATTTTTTTGGGGCAGGGCAGTTGGGGTTAAGTGACTTGCCCAAGGTCACACAGCTAATACATGTGTCAAGTGTCTGAGACCGGATTTGAACTCAGGTCCTTCTGACTCCAGGGCCGGTGCTCTATTCACTGCGCCACCTAGCTGCCCCTAAAAATAAATATTATTTAATTTGAGCTTCACAACCACCCTGGGAGGTTCATATTATTATTACCCTCATTTTACAGTTGAAGAAACTGAAGCAAACATAGGTTAAATAACTCGCCTAGAGTCACACAGCTAGTAAATGCCTAAGGCTACATTTGAACTCAGATCTTCCTGACCCCTGGCTCTATCCACTGCACCAAAATCAAGTTGCCTTCACATTTTAACTATTTGCTGTGTGACATACAGTGAGTATCGTCTTCCTATGCTACCTCATTAGAATTCTTGATGGCTTAAACCGTGAATAATTTTTTTGAAGCAGAGGAAGTGTGCTACAAACAATTCTGTAATTTTCTCTATCTCTTGCACATAATTTTTATTTTGGAGAAATTTTAAAAGTCATGAAGGTCAGAGAAATTGTCCAGTCCTCTATCTTGTTGGTCATAGCCATCATCTTCCTTTGTGATAAAATGCCTTAAGGAAATTATGATGATAGAGATAAAGTGCATTTTGTTTTATTTTATGTCCTCAGTAAACAGTAATTTAAAGGAGCTTATACCTGACATGTGAAAAAAAAATCTAGGTATTAAAGATAGCAAGGCAGAACTTTGTAATACCTAGTACAGTTGTAGTACTTATCTAATAATTTTTTTTTAAGAAAAAGAGGGTCATGCTAATGTAGCTGACTCTTGATAATCCCATTTAGAAGCTGGGCTACTTTAGAGTAGTTCCTTACCATCTCTAAACTACAATTCATTAAAAGAAATGAAACAAAAAATCTTTCCCAGCTTACCTGTAAGTGAGGTTATATGGAATAATGATTATTTTCCACATCTGAGTTTAAAAAATGTTTATGGGTAGAAGCAAGGGTAGAAATCTTATGTTTGATTAAAAAATGTATTATTTTCAATTTCCTGAACAGGATGAATTTAAAGTAACTGAGAGGTACCTCACTATGAATGACTTAATCATTGCTCTGAAAGAAAACAGAGTAAAAGAGATGTTTGGCTGTGGTACAGCTTGTGTTGTTTGCCCGGTTTCTGATGTGCTATACAAGGGTGAGGTAAGAAAAGTATTTATTTTTATTATTTCACAAGGATCACTTATAGTTTTATTAATTTTCTTTGCATGGGTTATGGTGCAATTTAGACATAGCTTAACAGAGATCTTTTTAACTTGTCATGAAATTAACCTTTGGTTTGGGTTTTGGTTTGTTTATCTATTTCAAATGGAGCCATATTAGCAGTTTACTTCCTACCATCTTTCTAACATGTATTTTATGAACACATAGTTGTGAATAGTTTCTGATCTCAAATAAATATACCGCTGTTGGTTAAGTCATATGGAATTAAGTGTTTTTGATATTCCAGTAGACTTTCAGTTTTACATATTTTCTACCAATCCAATAAGAAAGACTTTATAGGTAACTGACACTAAGTTTCCAGACTTCAGAACCAAGGAAGATTTCCATTATCCGAGTTATTTTGCTAAATTAAGAACTGCAAATAATCACTATGAGCTTTATGTGAATGACTTGGCTTTCCCTGTGTTAAATGACAGCTTTACAGAGAAGTGTATTATTTTGAAGTGTTTTTGTGCTTCTGTGCATGTGGCCAAATTCCTACTGTGGCTATAAACTTCATAAGGTCAGAAGCTAAGCCACTGCTAAATTTAGTAATTCCTAGTGTTTAGCAATGGTAGGTATTAAATAAATGTGAAATGTATTTATATCATTAAATGTAAAATTCCCAATGCACTAAAGAAATGTGAAGATTTAATTGGCAGACATGTTGGGCTTAATAAATTCCTCTTGCTTTTACATTATTTCTGTTTATTTTTCTCATCATTCTTATTCCTTCTTTATGACATCCCAGTTTTCATGGTTAACATCAGTTAAATTTATAATTAGATGGCTTACAGGCATTACTCCTTGAGATATGGATTAGTTCAATTTACTGACTATATCTAAATTCCTTTGATTTTACATTGAATATAATTTTTCCTGATTGTTTTCTTGTTTCTCATTTTTTGACAGTCGGTACTTTAGGTCTTTAGTATATCTTAAGATTTAATCATATAGCCATTGTTATATCCTTTTTGTTTGATATTCTATACTTTTCTTACTTTCAAACATTACTGACTATTAATCAAGCTCATTATTATCTGTCAAAATAAGGACAAATACCAACCAGACTGTTACCATTTCCTAAAGAGATTTAAAATATGTAAATCAACCACCATCAGAAGGAGACTAAAAGAGACTAGAAATTGCCTCAGTGAGCAAAAACCACATTTCTCTGTCAAGCAGAGATCTATGACAGCCTATGACAACAATTATTCGAATATAAGTTTATTTGTAAAATGTTATGGTAGAATATTATGAACAATGTCACTTCATAATACAGTCAGAAGCAGCATAAGAACAAACAAGCTTAAAGAAAGCTAGGCAAGAGATTCAACTAAGTGGCCATACTAAGATCATTAAAGGATAAAACTAGGTGGACAAGAAACAGATTAAAAATAGAAAAGATCGGTAAAAATTTTTATAACAAACTTTTTTTCTTCACCAAATACAATGAAGCCACCATATTTGAACTCTTAACATAAACATAAAATTCTTTGTTGTTCTATGTGAGGAAGTAGAAATGACATTAAGGAAAACAAAGATGGAAACAATAGCTTGATTTTAACAAATCCTGCTTATATGCAGCAGAGGTCCATGCTGGAGGCAATATAGTTTTGGGGGCAACGAAGTAACATCCTTTAAGCTTTCTGAAAGAGGAAGGGATATTAATGGTTTGGGGAAAATTTTTTGTATTGTACATACCCATCAAGAGCATCTGATGAAAATGTGAAGAGTGAACAGGCAAACTTTTGCAAAATATTTTACACTGGACAGCTTCTTTACAGATGATGGAAAGGAGTAGAGAATGCAAGATAGTAGTACTCTGACTATTATCTACTCTAATTTTTTGCTCTTCAATCATTTTCAGTCATATCTGACTTCATGACCCCATTTAGGTTTTTCTTGGCAAAGAAACTGGAGTGGTTTGCCATTTCCTTCTCCAACTCAATTTATAGATGATGAAACTGAGGCAGACAGCGTTAAGTGAGTTACCCAGGGTTACACAGCTAGTAAGTGTCTGAGCTGGATTTGAACTTATTAAGATGAGTCTTCCTGATTCCAAGCCCAGTGCTTTATCCACTGCGCCACCTAGCTGCCCTATTATTTATGCTAAGAAAGCATTCAATTTGGTAGCACAAAATAATTTGTCTTTCATACATATGCCAAAATTATACAAGATTTCCAGCAAGATATAACAATAGACATGGCTTTGGTTGATCAATCTGAACATTACTCAAGCTCTAAAATAGGAAGATGTATGCTTATTAAAAACATCTGCCGTCGTGATGGAAGATGTTCAACATAAAGTCTAAATGGAATAAGGAATCTTTCTAAAATGGTTACATCCTGTAGGTGACATTTTGTTAATTGTAAGAAGGCCTAGAATATTCTTGCATCTCCTGAATGAGACACAAAATCACTTCAGGGAGTCTGGTCAACCTATCCACACTGGAAAAAAAAACACCAAGTGAATGAAGAATACCTACTGTATCTTCTTGTTTTCCTTCAAAGATGTACTTATCAACCCTCATAGCAGCATACAGACATCCCAGATTCCATTGGGATTGAGAAGCTGAGGAAGAGATAAGATATCCCTTATCTGCTTCTGGATAGGCTCCTTTCTTTTATATGATTCCTTTCTGTATTAGATGATCATGTCTGAGCCCTAAGGCATCTCCCTGGGAGATGCTCCCTACTGATTCATGCAGATGTTCAGTGTTCGTTTTCTAACTATTCCATGGCCCTGCCTGTTATACCCAGAAATTCTACTACCAGGAATATATCACAGGTCAGTGATGTAAATAAGATGACTATAATGATGTAAATGACTAAAATGATGTAAATTGGATGACTATAAAATGGGTAGTGGCTAAATAAATTAGGGTATGTGAAAAGAATGCAATATTATTCTGTAAGAACTAATATTCTTTTTTTCCTTTTATTTATTTAATATTTTTAGTTTTCAACATTGATTTCCACAAGATTTTGAATTACAAACATTCTCCCCATTTCTACCCTCCCCCCGACTCCAAGATGGCATATATTCTGATTGCCCCATTCCCCAGTCAGCCCTCCCTTCTGTCACCCCACTCCCCTCCATCCACTTTTCCCTTACTTTCTTGTAGGGCAAGATAGATTTCTATACTCCATTGCCTGTGTATCTATTTCCCAGTTGCATGCAAAAACAACTTATTTTTTGAACATCTGCTTTTAAAACTTTGAATTCCAAATTCTCTCCCCTCTTAACTCCCCACCCACCCTACTTAAGAAGGCAAGCAATTCAACATAGGCCACATGTGTATCATTGTGCAAAACCCTTCCAACAATACTCATATTGTGAAAGACTAACTATATTTTGCTCCCTCCTATCCTGTCCCCCTTTATTCAATTTTTTCCCTTGACCCTGTCCCTTTTTGAAAGTGTTTGCTTTTGATTACCTCCTCCCCCTATCTGCCCTCCCTTCTATCGTCCCCCCCCCTTTTTTATCTCCTTCCTCCTTCTTTCCTGTGGGGTAAGATACCCATTTGTGTATGGATGTTATTCCTTCTTCAAAGATTCACTCATTCCCCCTCACCTGGCCCCTCTTTCCTTCCAACAGAACTGCTTTTTCTTGCCACTT
>CM053623.1:148664458-148726221 GCA_028646595.1 Phalanger gymnotis
GGTGGAGCCCTGCTTCCCTCTGCCACTTTGTGGGTTCTGCAGCTCTAAAATTGGTTCAGAGCCATTGTTTTATAGGTTTTTGGAGGAACTTGGTGGGGAGCTCACGCCAGTCACTGCTTCCTGGCCGCCATCTTGGCTCCGCCCCGAGAAAGAATCTTTATGCATATAAGTATATACATATGAAGGAGGTATCAATGAATCTTGCTACAGCCCCATAATGTGTGAAGAAATTCCTTAATCAATCTGGGAAGATTATGAAGGCAATTGACATTATACAGGAAATATCTAATAATTATCTAAGAGAATTTGCAATATCCCTTGGATCTTTATTAAAAATTAAGTGATGCAGAAGTTCAAGAGTTTGCCAATTCAAATCAGCAGTGGAAGAGGAACCCTGCCCCTGAGAAGTACCTATGCATCATGTCACTTTGGAATGAAGATACCAAACTCACAAAAGACACTGCATCTAGCAGCGGGTAGAGACTCTCAAGAAAGAAAAAGAAACAGAAACATAGTGAGGGAGCATCCCTGAGGGAGGAAGAAGTAGCTTCAAAGAGTGTGATCCTCTGGCGGCAGAAAAGAGAGCATGCTATGGAGTCAAGAGAGAAATAGACTTGGCAGTAGAGTTGGACTGCAGAGATGACTGCACTGCAGAGATGATTACATTAGAAAAAGGACTTCCAGGTCCCTCAGTTCCAGAGTTGTGAATTTCCTTAGGACATTTTTCCTTCATATGTGCCTCCCTGCCACTGTATTCTTAAGTTTCCATGCACTCTCTGTGCTGTGTATATTGGTGGGAGAGTATTTCTGGGGGAATGGATTTTTTTTAAAGCAACTGTTATTACTATGGCATTTATTAAATGCATTCGCTGAAATTATTGTCTACTGGCTGATTGGTAACAGGAAGCACACCAATGAGGATTTGTGAACTATAGTTTTAGAGAAATGGTGCCATAGACTACACCCTAGAGCACATGTTATCACCCTCTGGGGATTCAATTTGAAAATGTTAAATTCTATCTAGGTTAGTAGACTAAGGGAAATGATACATACATAATACATGCAAAATGAAAATAAAGTAGAGGAAAGATGCACCAGCGAAGAGAATAGGTTGTTTAGTTTGTTGGTTTTGCTGAACTTTTTCTTGGTTACAAACAAGAGCTCAATGGGAATTAGTTATAGGGGTGGGATATATTCGGAAATAACAGTAGTAATAACAATCAGCCTTCATTTATTACTCTAAGATTTGTAAAAACAACTTTACAAATACTTCACTTGATCATCATAACAACCCTGGGAGGTAAGTGGTATTATTGTCATTTTATAGTTGAAGAAACCGAAGCAGACATATGCTAAATGACTTGCTCAGAGGTCACATAGCTAGTAACTACCTGAGGCAGGATTTGAAGTCATGTCTTCCTGAGTCCAGGGCCAGCACTCTGTCCACTATACTACCCAGCTGCCTCAGTGATTTGTCTTGGGGAAAAAAAGATCAATAAAACTTAAGTATCATAAAATAAATTTAAGTTGAGCCAAGGCTTACAGAACACAAACTTTCCACAAGACAAGAGATGGGGCAATTTTTCTTATTTCCTAGGTTTACCTAGCTTTGTTTTCAGTCTAACAATTTCCACAGTACACATGAATTTCTTTAAAGTACCTTCCTCTTTTTCTTTCTTAGAATATTCATGTTCCAACTATGGAGAATGGTCCTAAGCTTGCCACCCGTGTTTTAAATCAACTTACTGACATCCAGGTAAGTGTTTATTTACTATGTCTAATAAATTCAATCAGTGATTAGAACTAAATATGATTACTTAGAAAACTGAAATTAATTTCTAGTTAGCAAACATTTATTAAGCTCTTACTCTGTGCCAGATACTGCATTAAACACTGAAGCTATAAAGACAGAAATGAACTGTTTTCTCCTTTCAAGGAGCTTACTAGTATGTGATGGGAGGAGAAAAACATGCACACTGATAAGTCAATAGAAAATATATACTAAATGATTAGCAACTAATTTTGGGGAAGAAAATACTAATGACAGGGGAAACAAGTGACTGTGGACAAATTAATTAGCCTCTCAGTGCCCCCTGTATGTAGTTGTTTTCATGTTCTTTCCCCTATTACAATGCAGGCTCCTTGAGGGAAGGAACCATATTGTTGCCTTTGTATTCTCAGCACTTAGCATGATGCCTGGCAGATCATAAGCATAGGATAAATGCTTGTTGACTAGCTGATTGACTGATTCTCTCAGATGATATACTGCTCAGTAGATGCTGATTGGTGCAGATTGGTGGAGTGATTTTCATTAATGAGAATTCCCTATGCTAATGAAATCCGTGGTCTAGAAAGAAAATATCAAAAACAATGGGTAAACAAAAATATGGGTAAAAATTCCCAAGACAGTGTGATATGTCTCTGCCTTTCTTTTTGTCCTCACAATTTAGCACAGTTTCTAGTAATTAGCAAAGGCTTATTAAATCCTTATTGACTGACTGGCTGACTGCATCAAAAAAGGGGGGGGGGAGGGAATAAGCATATATAATGTCTGCTATGTATCAGGCATTGTACTGAGCTCTTTTTACAAGTATTATCTCTTGATAATGATAAAACACATTATGGGGAATATATAACTCTGGCCTCACTATTTCCCATTAAAGCCACTGAAAACTTCTTTTTTTTTAGGGGGAAAGGAAGGGCAATTGGGGTGAAGTGACTTGCCTAAGGTCACACAGCTAGTAAGTGTGTCAAATGTCTGAGGCTGGATTTGAACTCAGGCACTCCTGATCCCAGGGCCAGTGCTCTACTCACTGGGCCATCTAACTGCCCCCAGAAAACCCAGTTTCATGTTGGTAATTGTTAGGGAAGCAAATTTAATATATTAATTTTGAACCATCTCATATACAACCCCAAACTGTCAAAGAGAATTATTTGAGGGTCTTCAATTTGTGACTTGAAAAATAACAATAACAAAAAACTGATTGGAAAAGAAAAACTCTAAATGAATCCTTTGAAAAAAGAAAGGGCAAAGATAGAAAATGAATTAAAGTAATTCAAGAACTCAGTAAAGGGTTAAAACTTTTATCAATGAAAAAATTTAGAAACAAGGTAATGGAAGAAAGGAGATATTACGACATCATTTTTTCTCATCTACATGTATTCAATGTGTAATTTAGTGCCTCTGGCTAAGAGGAAATCAAGAATTTCTTTTTTTAGCTAAATTCAGCTAGAACTATCATGCTATTTCTAATAAAAGCTAATTATTCATAGAGAAATCCATATTGAAAAGAAAAGAAGATAATTGGATTTTGGTAGAGATAATATAACATAGAGAGGTACTATGAGATACGTACTTAAAAGGGGGCAAGACTTGGAGCCCCAAAGAACTGGGTTCAAGATCCATACGACCAGGGACAAGTCACTTAACATCTCGGCATCCAAGGCAACTTTCTTAAGACTCTTCTGGAGGAGTTGCCTATCTGCATAAGGTGTTCCCCATACCGATGAAATAATAAATCAGTTTGTGCATTAAGAATAAAAAAGACACTACTTACTCCAGAATTTTGACTAGCAAAGGAGTAATCATTAGGCATATAAGACTCTGACCTTGGTCTTTTTTCCCTTTGTGCCTGTGGGCATAGTACCCAGAGGAGTCTTGAAACTGTTCTCTCACACAGTGGCAAATTGGTGCTGTCAGCCAAGCCACTAGGTTGTCTATTTCCCTCCAAGAAAAATAATTTAAATATCCATTCAGAGAAAAGTCTAGAATTGCTCCATGTGGTGCATTTGATCTGTCTAACATTACATGGAAATATGGATGTTCCCTACAAAGTACTGTGTAAAAGCTTCAGAGAACCCTGCCAGTATGCCCCAGGGGAAACATTCCTGCCCCACCACAAATTTGGCTTTCTCTTTAACCTTCTGTATATGAGTAAGAATCCCTGTGGTTAAGCATTTAATCCCATTTAGGTAATTATATTTTCCTGTGTCTTAGTTAGATGGATTCTACAAATACCTCCTAGGAAGAGAGTACTCTAAACTCTGATTACATTTGTTGAAGAAAGAGAAGAATTCTCTATGTGTACATCTAACCCAAATTACATTGAAGGATTCTATTTTGGGAACATTCATTATGTTTCTAGTGTTTCTTTTCTTTTGTCCTAGAGAAATAAAAAGACATTGGAACTATCCCCAAACATGGGTCACCTGGCAAATTTCAGTATTTTTAAAGGTATCGAGAGGTACTTTGTACTGTTACATTCTTTAAAGGAAAAAAAAACCCTAGTGTTGTCAGAGCTGTGTTTTTCAAGAAAATTTCCACAAATTCTGAATTAGAGTTCTCCAAAATGATTTTGAGACAGCTTGAAAGTACAAATTATACTAAGTATAATGTTTTACTTTAAGAAAATAAGCACCTTCCCCCAACTGATTTCTATGTATTACCTCCATTAATTCTAGGTTTCTTTGACAGAGACTTTCAAAACAAACAAAAAATTATGTAAACTAAAAATTTAAGTCTGGAAATATTTATGAAATAATCAGTTCATTGTTAAAATACTGAGATGTACCAACTTTGGGGCACGCTAATCTCATCAGTGGAAAGAATACCTTTTTTTTTTCCTTCAAGATAACTATGCATTTGGAGAATAAAACTGAAAATCTAACATTTATGAAAGAACATTTTTGAAATTCTAGTGAATAATAAAAATAACCAGTATTTATACAGTGCTTTAAGGTTTGCAACATACTTTATGTATTTTATTTTATTTTATTTTAGTATTTGAATATGACAGGACCAGGAATGACATGTCTAAAACTGGATGGATAGATATTGTTGCAATCAGGAAACTTAAATTTCACAAATGTATCTTTTTCTGTTGAGTTCATTAAACATTTATTAAGCATTTTCTATGTGAGGCACCAGGGATGAAAAGATGAAAAATATGATGGTACCTTCCCCTAGGAGCAATACAGGCTAATAGATCAAATGAGATAATAGAAGTAAAGTGCTTACCTTACGGCCTGCCACATAGTAAGTGCTCTATAAATGTTTATTCCCTTCTCCCCTTCCCCTTCTCCCTAAAAGGGGGGGGCTATACAGGTACATAGCTAAGTACACTGGAAGTCACAAAGTGATAAACCCTCCAAAAAAGGATCTCTACAAAAGTGCCCTAACAACATAGGAAACCACGGAAGACTTTGTGGAAGACTGGGCATCTGAGATGAGGTTTGAAGGAAAAGAAGGCAGAGATGTGAAAGGAGCAGATTGTGGGTATAAGGACTGGCTCACAGGCATAAAAAGAGGAGGAAGTATACTGGACGAGGCCAAGAAAATGACTGTTAATCAGAACATAGAGAATTTAAGGGGAGTACTGTGAAATAAAGCAAGAAGGAAGGGTAGGTAGGAGGAAACTCATGGAAGACCTTAAATATAAGAGTAGATTTTATCTTATAATTATCTAATTGATTATCCAGAATTAAATTAATTATTAACTATAATCATTTCATTCATTCATTTAATATGTCCCATATAATTTGTGATTGTGAGAATTTCAAATATTAAAAATAATAAAGAAAAACCTATTTAATATCTGTGTTTCTCTAATTCTTCCAAGTAAGACATACTCTTTGTACTTTTTAATTTCTCTTGCTTTTAAGTTCATCAGAGAACTTAATTTTCCTTGCAAAGATTCATCACTCATGTCCTCTTGCTTAGAAAATAATCAGTTGTCTTCTTTAACTGAACTGAAAGGACCCGGGAATATGTACACAGACACAGACACAGACACACACACACACACAGATACACACACACACAGATATATACGTACATGTATTGATAGATACATGGATAGATAGTAAGAATCTAGTGAAAAATATTGTTTTTAGCATGAATGGCATGATCAGATCTGTGCAATAGAACAATCATTTTCACAGCTGTGTGGTCTTAATCTGATGCTTCATCCTGACCCTGAATGTATGAAGATTATGCTGGAGGAGTACAAGCTCTAGCATTATATAAAGGCTTCCAGTAGAGTTCCAGTAACAAGTTGGGTCTGCATTTTAAGGACAAGTCTCACTAAATATGGAGGTGTTTTCTACCAGTAGATTTGCTTCTTGGGGATGAATTTTTTGGATACGTCAACCTAGGAAACAAAGGAAATGTATGGTGATGGCCATAGAATGGTGGAAAGGGAGCAGGAGATGCAAGTAATTACATAGTTTTAGGCAATCTACAAAATAAACACATGTGAATAACCCTACATGAGAGACCTTTGACAATGACCAACACGTACTTATACTATTTATTAGAGGAACTCAATCAGATCAATTTAGACATTCTCATTATAAATGAAATGAGAAGGCAGGAAATTTCAGCTTAGCAAAAGAATGGCTCATAAGTTTTCCTATAGAGGCACATCAAGTAATTGGCAGTTGGTTTTACTGTGTAATCAAGGGCAATAAGAAACATAATTTCATGAGTTATTTGGTTATTTTGTTTTGTAGTGATCATCGCAAGAATTTTTAAAAAGACCTCCATGAAAATAATTGTAGATTAGGTAGCAACAACAGTTGAGAGAATTAGGAGGCACAGAAATCTACAAAGAACTTCATACTTCTCTCCAAATTAAATAAACATATCTGACACTTGGTAACTTTAGTGAATAAAACAAGGTAACTGAATTTTACAATTGAAAGGAACTTCAGAGTTCATTTTAGTCTAATCTAAAACAAAAGATTTCTTACTATAATATTTTCAGTGAATAAGAGTAGTCTTCCAGCCTATACTCAAAAACTTCTAATGATCAAGAACCCACCACTTCTTGAAAAAGCCTACTTCATTTTTGGACAGCACTAGTTGTTAGGAAGTTTTTCTCTATATCCACCTTATTCTTGTCTCTTTGAAGCTTCCCACTGCTCCTTGTTCTGCTCTCTGGGGTCAAATGTGACCAAGTCTTCAAAATACCTGTCTTCAACCCATCCCTACTGAATTTTCTTTTCTCCAGACTAAACATTTCTAAATTTTTCAGTCAGTCTTCATAAATGGTGAAATTAAGTCCCTTCATCATCCTGTTTGCTCTACCCAGGACATTTGACAGATCTTTTCCTAAGAAACTGGTATCTAACCATGCCTACCATATCTTGTACTTATGAAGTTGTTTTTTGAACCTCAAAATGAGACTTTACATTTACACTATCAAATGTAGTCAGGTTTGAGGCACTCCAGAGTTTTAGCCTGTCAAAAGCTTTTTGGATTCTCATTCTGTATGGTGTTGTAGGTGTTTCTCCTAGCCTTGTGTCATTTGCAGATATATTAAGGATACTATTTATACTTAATCTGAGTCATTGATAAAAATATTCAACAGCAGAAGAGCAAGCACAAATTCCTAGGGCACTACAGACCTTTTTACAAGTTGGTACTGAACAACTAATGACTATTGTTTGACTTTGCTTAATCAAATACATTTGAAAATATGGGTCAAGAGTAAGAAATGAGAGAGCATACAGGTTATAGACTACGCAGAAGCCCCATACCTAGACCGTGAACATTTTGAGAAAAGAATCAGAATAGCACAAGCATCAAATAACATAATGAAAAATGAAATTGATCATGTTTTAACAAACAGGAAATAACTCATTACTGGTGTGAGAATAATTCCCAAATCAGATTCTTTGGGTACCAAGAGCACTAACTTGTCAGAACAATGATGACAAGTAATACAAAACTGAAAACCATAATGAAAATGAGAAAACATATGATATTCAAGGAAAATAATTCCAACCTGACCTATTTGAACAAGCCATTGATGACATAAATGGAAAATAAATAGAGAGACAGATATAGATAATGATCATGTTAAACTATTTCCTAAATAAGTTTATCCAATGTAAGTCAATCACCATAACAAGAAAACCAAAAGATCTTAGAAACTGTCTTAGTCAGCAAACACTCCCATTGCTAAATGAAGAGAGATATATGGTAATTAACATCAACTTAGAATATAAAATTTTTGTAAAATATTATATGGGATAGTTGAAGATTATAAGTATCATTTCAGGAAAATTGAGAAACTTCAGAGGGAAGAAAATATTTAAACAAAGCTTGGTGAGAGAATCATATAAACAATATCATCCTGAAGGCATAGATAAAATGAGCTGGAAGAGCCATTAAAAATCAACAAGATCTGAAAACATTTTTAAAAAAACTTTTCATCTTCATAATGAAGCCATCATATTTGTACTCTTAACATCATAGTCATTGATGTGTTGCATGTAGGAGAGGAAATAACACAGAAGAAAATGAACATGAGAACAGCCAGACTAGACAAAATATCCACACAAAAAGTCTATAGTGAAAGCAATACAGTTTTGAAGTATCAGGTTCTTAAGATATATGAAAAAGGGGAAGATATCAAAGATGTAGAAAAAATTTGGATCCTATTTATTTAAAAAAAAAGGTGGAAAAAATATCAGTTATTACCCACAGATATGCTGACTTTCCTGTCGTCATCATCATCATCATCATCATCATCATCATCATCATCATCCCTTTTCATTTTCCAAACTCAGTTTCTCTTCCATTGCATTTCTCTAGCAAAACTATCTGCCAAACATCTCTTCAGTTCCTTTCTTCCTTTAACTTCTTTCTGGATTTTTCCACTCCACTCTGGTTTCTTGGATACCAAATCACTGGTATGATAGCTAAACAGAAGTGCATTTGCTTGCTTAGATTCTATATCTTAAGCTCAGCCAAACCTTACTCCTCGAGTTCCAGTTCTATTGATCCTTCCCTTCTTTTGCATTTCATCTTTCCTGGTCTCAAATACTGTTCTTGCTTCTTTGAGTAAAATGTGGAAGACTGGGTTCTAAGAATAGGACAAAAGTTTTGGGCAGGATGAAATAAATACCACTGTTTCTCTGAGTTTTGATAAGTGCGTGTTTGGGATCAAAAGAATCAAGATGTAGATTGTGAAAGTAGCAACTTGTTCAAGGGAGAGTCAGAGTGAAAATGGTGCATGTAGAAGTAGGGTTGTGCTTTGCAACAGTCTTTTCTTAATGAAATGACGATTTCCCAGCTAGTGATGATAATTTTCAAGAGAAGTGGTCATTAAGAGCTGTAAAAATAAAATCTATTTTAGTTTTGATTAAACCTTGACTAGAAAAGTAAAAGTTATGTTAGAAGTAAAAAAGTCTCCTTTTTATTTCCCTACCAAATCCATGCTAACTCCCTCTCCTCCACCACCTTTCCTTTAAATGTAGGCCAGCTTGCAGTTTCCAGACTACTCTGATAATTTTGTCTCTTGACTAATTTTATAACTTCTTATTGTTTCGCAAAACATAGTTTCCCCACATGTAAGAGGATTTACAAAACTTTGAAAGCTGTTCAATAGGATCTGCAACAAGAATAACAAATTATAACCTGAGGGACATCACTGATTACATTTTTAGTGGTGATAGAAGGCAAGTGAGTGTATTTTGACAAGCATAGTTTTTGGTTGTTGCCAAGGGTTTTCTGTTGAGTGTAAAAGGCAATTCAGCAATACTTGTCATAGTCCTAATAAAAAGTGGTATCTGTTTAGCATTTTAAGGTTTGAAAATGGCTTTATAAATATTTAATTCTTTTTGGGGGGCAGTTAGGGTTAAATGACTTGCCCAAGGTCACATGTGTACTAAGTGTCTAAGTCCAGATCTTAAGTCTGGATTTGAATTCAGGTCCTCCTGAATCCAGAGCCAGTGGTCTCTCCACTGTGCCGCCTTGCTGCTCCTTTTTATTTAATTCTTACAACAATCATAAGAGGTATATTCATAGGATGTTATCCCCACTTTATAGAGATGGAAACTAAGGCACATAGAGGGTAAGTGACTTGCCAAGGGTCACATAACTAATAAGTGTGTAAAGTGAAAATTAAATTCTATCATGCTGTCTCTAAGAAACTATTTGACATGTATACATCAATGTGAAGCAATGGAATAACCACTTTGGAATGTGAAGTAATGTGAAGCAATGGAGTAATTACTTTCAGAATGAAAAAATGACTAGAATTTAAATTCAGTCTCACAGAGACTATAGGGAAGGTTACTGGACAAGCCTAATCCATTGTATCATTTGACTCTCTCCTTGAGTCTACTGTCCGCCAGCCAATCAGTGAACTAGCATTTATTAAACATGTACTGTGTGTTAGACACCGTGCTAAGTTCTGGATACATAAAGAAAGGCAAAAAGCAGCCCCTACTCTCAACTACCTCATAGGCAAATGGGGGAGACAACATGCAAACAACTAAGTACAAACAAGATTATACATATATGTGAAAAAGTAACAGTAGTCTTAGAGGGAAAGCTCTAAGAGTAAGGAGATCTGGAAAAGGCTTCTTGTAGAAGGTGGGACTTTAGCTGAGACTTGAAGGATGCCAGAAAATAGAGGTGAAGGAGATGAGAGAGAGTGTATTCCAGGCATGGAGGATAGGCAGTGAAAATATTCAGAATTAGGGTGTTGACTTGCTTATGGCAAGCTGAATGCTAAGGCACAGAGTGTTGTACTATTTTCACTATGATGCTAACAATAAAAAAAACAAAACACTGAGAACAGTGATTTCCACATATAACCGGTTAAACTTATTTATTCATTCATTCATTCACAACAATTTCAGATTGTATCAGGTATGCCTATTTCTCATTTCCCTCCCAGTCTGAGCCCCTATTCCCAGGAGAAGGAAGGGGTACTCACTCATTTCCACTTAGAATTCCTTTCCCTCTAAAGGATTATTTCCTCCTCAATCCACCTTTTCTCCTAAGTTCCTTATTTTTTTCAAGGAACCACGATCTTTCCAGTCATTTGGGTTCATAAGTTTGGTGACGTCCTTAATTCCTCGCTATTCTTCACCTCATGTAACTACTCAGTTACCTAGTCTTGTCAAATATACCTCCACAACATCTCTTGCATCTGTCCTCTTCTGTTCACTTTCACAGCTATCTCTGATAATTAAGCACCTTATCACCTCTCATCTGGAATATAATAATAGCATCCTAACTCGCCTCCCTGCCTCATCTGTCCTCTCTCGAATTTATCCTCCACACTGAAGCCAAAGTATGATTCCTAATGCACCAATCTGACCATGCCATAGCCCTGCTCAAAGAGTTCAGTGACTCCATACCCCCTCTTGGATAACATACAAGCCTTTCTCTGGCATTTATATAATCCCTCACAAACTGACCAAAATCTACTTTTCCAGCCTTATTATGTATTACTCTCCTTCATGCACTCTTCTGTCCAGCCAGACTGGGCACCTTGCTATTACTCACACACAACAGTTCACTTCCCATATCCTTGCCTTTGCATGAGCTGTCATGCCAAGAATGCACTCCCTCCATATTTCTGCCTTTTAGAATCCTTATTGCCTTAGCTGCCCCACTTAGGTGCCAACTCTCTTGTTCCTTCAGGTTCAAGTGACTCCCCTACTGCAATGACCTTGTTTTGATTTTATGTGTTTTGTATTTAGGTAATATCTATGCATGATAAGCTGCTGGAAGGCAGGAACTGTTCCACTTTTGCCTTTGCTTACTCCATGCCTAGTACATAAGCACTTAACAAATGCTTGCTCATTGGTTGATTTGAAGAATTAGTGCATTGCTAATTTTGCTGAACTGCTTTTTTCCTCTCTGGAGGGAAGAAAGGATATATATATATGTATATATACATATATACATACATGAAAATAATACATTGAAATAATTAAAAATAAAAGATGTCAGTAAAAATTTTTAAAGAAAAATAATAAACTAATTGTATTACCCACCAGCCAAATGAAAAGTTTCATTATTGGATTCTTCTATTTGGCATATATCTATCTATCTATCTATCTATCTAATCATCTTGCATGTAGTACTTTAAGGTTTACAGAGCACTTTTTTGCATTATGTGACCTCTAAAAGAAGAAATAGCAATCAGTTAATTTAAGTTAATTTAATAATTAATATTAAGAATTATTTTAAATTTCAGAAGGAAGCAGCAATATTTTATAAGAGCGTAGGGGATAGACTTACAAGGGGAAAGTTTATAATATTATAGTACATCAAATGCTGTATCTTCAAATAGCTGAAGAATTGTTATGTACAAGAGGGATTAGATTTATTCTGGTTGACCCCTAGAAGGCATATATGGGAAAAATGGATGGAAATTGTAAATGTGCTATTTTAGGCTTGATATAAAGAAAACTTCCTAACAGCCAGAGGTAAGATGAAAGTAGAATGCTTTGACTCAGGAGATACTGGGTTCTCCATTAATGGAAGTTTTAAGCAAACCCATTGAGGAAAATGAGAGCCTTACAACAACATTGAGAGGTAGGTGCTGCCATTATCCCCTAGGATAAACTAGGTTTGGAGACATTAAATAATTTGTCCAAAGTCAAGCTGGTAGGTAAGCATCTGAGGAAGGTTTTGAACTCCATTCTTCCTAACTCCAAGTCCAACACTATCTACTATGCCACCCAACTGTCTCCTGTTGGTAGCCAAATGGTAAGATCAGGAAGATAGTGTAATATAATTGGATGGCATTTGCTTCAAAATAGGAGAGATTGTTTAGTTATAATGGTATCATGAATTTTAAAACTTTTTAAAATTTATGAAGTATTTTCCTCACTTTAGTGATGTTTAATAAGCAATATAAGTATTATTATTCCCATTTTACAAATGAGCTGACTGAAGATGAGATTTGCCCAAGGTCAAGGTAGTCAGGGCTTGACCTCAAGTTTTCTGACTCCAAGATTCTCTTCACTAGCTTCACAGTGACAATGACAGAAAACTGTTCTTAAAATGGCAGTAAAGATCAAGAGCGTAGGCCTGACTACTCTTCTTCCATTGAGCTGGGGGAAGTGTGCCAAGAAATAGTTCCCATGCTGGAGCGAGGGTGCATTGCCTTCAGTAGAAGACAGATTTCAGGTAATCAAGGAAACTTTCCTTAGAAGGAAAGTTCTGAAGATGTAGCTGAGTTGGATTATAATAGAATAGCATTAGTCTTCTTTCAAAGGTAAGGAGGGAGCCTAGGGAAAGGTAGGCCTGAGCTTTCTAGGATGTGCTTCGATTAAGTAGAACATACAAACCAGTTTCCATATGGCTTTGATTGAGACCAAGAATTTTTGAATGAAGGAAGGAATTGTTGATGTAAAATATGGCACAAGATTTTAGTTTGACAGGTTACCCAACATTTACAGATTTATAAAGATTTTGCTTCCAAGCATGATTGTTCTACCAGGCATCTATCCATCTATCTATCTATCTATCTGTCTGTCTGTCTGTCTGTCTATCTATCTATATCTATCTGTCTGTCTATCTGTCTATGTAATCACCTTGCATGTAGTACTTCAAAGTTTACGAAGCACTTTTTTGCATTATATTATTTGATCTCTAAAAGAGGGAACAGCTGTCAGTTAATTTAGATCCTATTCTTTTTTAGCTATCAAAAGCCAAATGGAGATATAGCCACATTTTTTAAAAGTCAAGCAGACATTTAGCATTTATTCAGCACCTACTATGTCCTAGGTTCTAGGAATAACAAGTCATGAGCAAACAGCAAAAATGAAATTATCCTTGTCCTCAAGGAGCTTACATTCCTTTGAAGAAAATGACATGTAAAAATATACTCATATACTTATAAGATATAATAGCTTAAAGCTGAAGTAAGAATTTTGGGACACCCTGAACAAGGTACTTTCCAAGGAATAGACACTGGCAGCTGGGGAGGGGGAGGAGGAAGTTAGGAAAGGCCTCATGTAAGATACAGCACTTAAGCTGAGCTTTTAAAGAAACTAATAGGTCTAAGAAACAGATACTTTAATAATAATAAATTGGCTTCTAGTAATGTCTCACTCATCTTCTTTATCATGGCCAGAGCAGATCAAGCACCAGCCTTGGGAATCAGTTGGATCTGAGTTCAAGACTGGTTATGTAACGAGGAGGAAGTTACTTAGCTTCTTAGTGTCTCAGGCAACTTTCTAAGAATACAAATTTCAGGTGAATTGACAATATGTATTAGTGGATTTCTATATCAGAAGCTCCTAAAAGCAGGTCAAAACCTAAGCTGGAAAGTCTTTGAAGAATCATCCTAGCTAAGCTCAGAAAGGTTCATATCCAGGTTGGTTTGCAGGATGACAGAGTTTTTGGCCTTGGCAATATTTGGAAACTGTATTCTAATTCATAAAAGGGTAGTGATTTACATCAATGGGGAAAATACCCACACTGACAAAGATCACAGCTCCTTGAAATAATGTATATACAAAAGGGTTTATATAAAAGTATGAAGCTTGATCATTGAGTATAAATATTTTTAAAGCTTTTATTTTTTCCAGCTAGAAGAAATACATTAAACAAAAAAAAATCTCCCTGCATGTTTTTCTTCTCCATTTGATTTTTCTCTAAATGATAACTCAATTTAATGAATAACACTATACAGAGTTAATCTACTTATTTGGCCTTGGCTTTTTTATAATGATTAAGTTTTAAGCTTTTCCTACACTGTCATCTTTTATTCTTGAAATATGTTTTCTTGTTTTTGTTGCAGTATGGAAGAGAAGAGAGCGATTGGACAATCTTGGTGTCTTGAATGAAAACACAGGCAACATCATCTATACGTTAGTGGGACAAGCCATTGTGTTTGAATTGTGATAGATTTGTTAGGCTGCCAGTTTAGAGCTGTGTGTAATGTATTTTGTATTATCATTGTGTTCCTGGGGGTGATTGTCTCCATGTGCCAGAGAATAGAAATAACAATCATGTTACTTTCTTCAGTAAGCTTGCTAGTAGAAGCTTGCCTTCTTGTAGTGAGTAGCGAAGGTGAAGCCATATAATGTAGAATTTTCCTCACAACTTCTAGTGCCTCCTTTAGTGGCCTTGTCCTTACCCATGATTTAGAATGGAATACGCTCTTCTTCCTTTCTCTCCTTGGCATTTCCCCCTTCTTCTCTTTTATTTACCAAATGAGACTTGACTGACTAAAAACTGGTTCAGGTGAATTTTGTCATTTATGTTTTGTTTCCTTCTTCATCATCTTTAGGATGTTCTTATCCTCTGTGGTTGTCATTTTTCTGTTTTTCTTTGAGATATTGGAAGGGGTGGATTTGCTCTCTGCACTTGGCTTTCTCAGTGAATTTCCCTCTGGCATGAGCATTTTGCTTTACGCTTCTCTTCCACACCACAGAAATGTTGCCACAGAGGATGATGACATGATACCCCTGCTCAATTCTGGATCTAAAGTATCATTAATAGACTTCTGTTAGTCCCTTATGCTTGTTTGCCTTCATTGCATATTCACAGGGGGTTTCCCCAAGGAGGCTTCAGTTTGCAAAGCTCCTCATCATTGCACCTGGAGGCTCAGGGGATTTTCATCAATATTCCTGTTGATAATCTGTACTATAATTCATTTTATTACTCACTCTCACTCTCCCTTTTTACTATACTTAACTCCCACATGCCAACACTTAGCTATAAAATACTTATCTTGTGGCTAAAAGACATTGAAAATTGATTTTTTTGAACTTCTAAATTTCTCAGTACAGCATTAGGTCCCAAAGGGACTTCCTTTGAAGTTCCTCAGACTTCTCAAGGAATGTACTCTCCCTTCTTTTTAAAGACTTCTTCAAATTTCCTAGTGGCCTATCCCCTTCTCCAATCAGTAAAACAATTACATAATTTCTGAAGAATTGAATTATCAATGACAACTGTGAAAGAGCGTTTTGGGTCTACATTCTCTTTAAAATAGTTTGTAAGCACAGAATAGCATTCAATTTCATAGAAATATAATATGCCTGTGTATGCTCTTACTGTCTTTACATAATTGAAATTGGTTAATTGGCATTTGTGTTTGCTTCTTACAATTAGTATACTTATCTTACATTGTTTTTATTTTCCATGGTCTGCTAAATCACCAGCCTGGAGAGATACCCAAAGACACAGAACAAGATAGATAAATTATTCTGATACTGGCTTGTGCCTTGAAATGAGAGATGAAGTTATAACAAATAGAAATGATTTTCTAGTGAGTGAAATAATAATGAATCATGTGATATTTGCTCATTTTTTACATTTCTGGGTATAAGAAGATGGAAAGATCTGCACCAATTTAATAGGTACTCTTTGCTAGAAAGCAGGGGCTATAGATAGATAGCTAGAGTAAGTGTGTGTGTGTGTGTGTGTGTGTGTGTGCGTGTGCATGTGCAAGTGTAATTCCGTAATGAAGAAGATAATGAAAATATTCTATATAGGGCTTTTATGATGAGTTGTTATCTTGAAAGATACTATCTAATTCAGGACTTGCTCCTGAGAAGAAGCCTCTCTTTCCCATAGTTAACTATGTCTCTTACTATTTAAAGGATTTGTTTTTTTTTCTTAGTGAATCTTACCTCACTTCAGAAGTGATAACCTAGAAAAGACCGGCATTGGATTTGTGAGCTTTTCAAAAAATATTTTGTAACTATATCAATATAATTGGTTTCCTTTAGAATCCTATGCATTTTATTTTATAGCTTAAAAAATATTATTCTGAAAAAAGGTCCACAGGCTTTATCAGATTGTTGAATGAGTCTATTACACAAAAAAAAACTTCTGGTCTATGGAAAAGGAGGGGTTGCTTTTGCTAGCCCTTCAATACACTGTCTTTTTACTTAGTTTTGTAATTTTCTATGTGTGGTTTCCATGATCACCATTTGGGGCCATCTCAGGCATTTTCTGTTATAGTCCTTCAGGCTATAACTCATATTTATATAGCGCTTTAAGCTCTACAAAGTACTTTCCTCACAAAAACATTATGGCTTAGATAGGACAAGTACTTTAATTTTCATTCTAGAGATAAGAGAAGTTACATGATTCTGCTCATGGTTGCCCACTAGTAAGTAACAGATGAAGGAACTGAACTCAGGTCACTCGAATGCAAGATCAGTGCCCTATTCATAAAATCTGGGAGCTGCTCAGCTTATGGGGGGAAATCAAAGAAGTTCATGTTAGGATGCATAATCATTCCTATCACTTTAATCAGAGCTAACTATGCTACTAACTTGTTAAATGAATTTTGAAAGAACATCTGCACATCTTTTTTATCTGTGCCCTATTTGTTTAATTGTAGTGGATTAATATAGCAAGAGTAGCACATTATGACTAGGCAATTATCCATTTTTCAACAGTTAGTTGTAGTAACACTAATTGATCATTTAAGACATAAGATAGTCTAACATTAGGAACATGTGAAGCTAATCTGCTCAAAAAGATCAACAAATTAATACTGTTGCTGATATTTGCATAATTGACTGCAATTATTTAATGTTTAATTGGGTTGATCAAATGAGATTCAGGAGCTCACATGAGCATGCATATAAACAGAACTGATGGTACTTAGAATGATAATCATTAATTGTTGCTTTGCATTTTCTTTTTTCCTCTACTTTATTAAGTTATCACTTTCAGACTAAATCCATCCCTAGCTTTCTATACATCAATTGAGATCAAGACTTTAAAAATGAAATATTATCAGACATCTACTAAGATGGAAATGTCTCTTAAATAGTATTTAAACTCTCATTTGGCGTCAGAAACTTTTTTTGTCAAATTCTTTTTTAAAGAGTAAAGTTGTGCCACATCAAAGAAGGAAAAATTAGACCAGCACATTCCTGACATGCTGTGCAGTATTGACCTCTCTGAATCCATAAATGAAAATGACCAATATCAACTTTCAAACTAGGTAGGAAACAAATGATGGAGTGAGTCACTATATAAATGACTTGAGAATTCTGGAGAGGAATCTTATTCAAACCTTAGGGTGTGTACAATATGGGGAGTACTCCTTGCATTGGGAGTCAGCAGACCTAGATTCTAACCTCCACTCTGCTACTAAGCAACTCTGTTATCTCCTGCAAATCAGTCCACCTTCCTGGGCATTAGTGTTCTCAGAAAAATTCAGACTAGACATACTCTGATGAGCCCTTCCACCTCTAACATCCAGAAATTCTGTCTCTATGAAGTACCCTGTTTTAAGGGCAATTAACTACTTTCCTTGATAGCAAAGGCTATTGTGTTTTCATCTTTTTACACCCCCCCCAAAGTATAGCACAGTGGTATGAACATGGTAGGTATTTTAAAATGTTTCTTGAGTTGAATTATAGAAGAGGAAATACATTATTCTTTCATACCAAGAAGAAAATAACCAGCGACAGATAATAACCTTGTGATGACAGGCAGTTCCAGTACTTTTTAAGAAAGCAAGAAAGGAACATCAGAACCCAGTATTAGAAAACTGTGCCAATTTGATGGCTTGCTTTAATTTCAGTACCTAAAAATAATTGTCCATTGGCCCGTGGAGGTAGGACAGCCTTGGGCACCTGAAATTATATCATTTTTGGATAGAGAGCCTATTATAAGAACTTTAATTTTAAATAGAGGACCCTGCCATGACAGTGTATATCCAGAAAACAAACTACTTGTGTTCTTTAACAGAGAGAAGTTTTTTGAGTTCTGTTTTCCAAAGTACTTGGTGTGTTTCATGCAATAGGTCATGTTGGCTTTCTTTGATTCAAAGTCTACTGTGTGAAAGTGAAGCAGGCCACTTTAGCAGCTCTTACAGAACCATAAGATGTTAAAGGACGAGTGGTCCTTTATACCATATACATGTCTATGAAATATAGTCAGTGGATTCTTTCACAAAATGCTGGTTTCTTGTTAAGTACTTAAGTACTAAATGAATTATAAATAATTATACTAGTAATTAGTCTTGGTGGACACTTTATCTAGATAGGTCAGTTAGGTAAAGATTTGCCACAAACAGATTTTTCTTTGTCTGTTTGCCTTTAAAAAGTCCCTTCAATTAGCAGCATGCCTCAGAATTGACAAGAATATTGAAGTTTTAACTTGTCTCCTTGATTGCAATCATAACAATACGTTTGATTAACAATCATTGAGTAATTTGAAAGGTGCATGAGATTGTATAATACTAGATATAGAACTGATTTCAGAACATGGTTATTGTCCTCAAGGAGCTTACAATCTGGTAATACAATCTAGTAGTACAAGACTGAAAGCATTTGATACATGCAAAGAAACAGGAGAAGAAGTTAGCAAAAAATGTATTGGGGAAAAAAGCTCACAAGATATTTTAATCTATCATTTTCAATGAAAATTGCTTATTTTCTATTTATTCTTTACTTCTTGCAGGAAATTCTCTATTGCTCAGCCACTGAGCATAGCATAAACTATATCATTTCTTATCTAATACAAAGCCTGGGCCATTCTGGGCCATATTGATGCAACGTATTTAATAAGAAACCTCAGATAATAGTAACCCCATTGGGGTTCTTAATCCTTAAGAGAGCTAAGGCTGAAATTCACATGCAAAATATTATCTGAAAATGAGATTCAGTAGAGACTATACATTATGGAATGAGATACTTTAACATGTTAGGTCATATATTGAGCTACTTAGAAAATGACAGGTGGGAGATTAATTTTAAACCAAGCCTGAGAAATGTGTTTCTGTCCTGAAGATGAGTTCTTCAAAGTACTATAAGTTTGTGTCCTTTGTGTTGTTGCCAAAAGAAAGTCTTTTTGAAAATCCTGGTTGATTAACAAGGAAGTTTTAGCTTCTTTTTCATCTTTCAATATATCTTAAAGTGAAGTATCCACTTCAATAAAATATTTATCAGATCCGTTCTTTAACTGAAAAAATGAAACATACCAAGGCTTAAGAAGTAGTCATGTTTACCTGGAATGATTTCCTGTGATTAGATATACTTACATATTTGCTTCTAAAAAGACGCAAAACTCAGTCTTTGAAAATGAAGCTGTATTACTCCCCACCCCTTCCTTTTTTGTTTGTTTGTTTTTGGCCAGTCAGATCAGTTTATTAGATCTCACTTTTTGGCTGTATGGTTTCTTGCACTACAATCTCCATTGTTAACAGGACTTAACAGTTGAATAGTTTACTACACATTTTATATCATCCCCAAACTCTTGTTTGCAAAATAATGTGCAGATTCTGATTCATAAAGTAAAATGCCGGGGGTGGATTAGAGTGTCATTTTGTTCATTCACAGATAATAAGACCTAATGAATTCCTTGTGTCCAAAGCCACAGTGGGTGAGTTCTTTCCCACAGTTTGTACAGAATAAAGATGTGAAAAAGAAATTCAGGGGCAGAACGAGAGTAAGAATGAAAGAGGAAGGGGATATGATTCAGGAAGCAACACAAATATTCCATTCTGCTTCTAGCCTGTCCAAAGAAAGACCATTTCCCTCTCCTTGCTGAATCCTTATAGTCTGCTACTCTTTTAAGCCTTGGCTTCTATGCTAGGGCTAGTTGTAGGTGCCAAGTAGAAATAGTGCCAATTATTATGTGTCTTCAAGAAAGTGGTTTTAAGTTTTTCTAGAATTAGAGTTGGCTCATAGACATATTTTATGACAGAGACTGTGGGCAATTTTCTCTTTTATTCCCCATGCCTAGTGCAATGCAAAGCATAGACAAGGCACTTAATAAGTGCTTTTTGGGTTGAACTAAATTATTGGGATATGTAATAGAAACTACTTTGGACAACTAAAGAGCTGGCCTGGAGTTAATCCAAGAGATTTAAGAATCCAAGGCCTTAAAAAAACTCTTGTACATACTATCAATTTTTGAGCAATCTTTTCCCTTTCAGGTTTTCTTATTATGAATTTCTTTGGGCAGAGGAAAATTATAAGGAACAAGAATCAAATTATTTATTGTAGATCTTATCTGTTCCTTAGATAGAAGGATTACTTTGCTTCAGCAATTAGATGAATATTGTAGCTTCATTTTTAACTGTGAAATTAAATATTAGTTGTATTTTCCTCAAGTTAGTTATCAAAAGATACATAAAAATAAACCTAAAGTTAAGATGAATGCAAGAATTGACTTCAAACAGTGCATCACTGGTAAATTTCCAAGATTATAGGAAATACTATTAGACCAGATTTTGGAAAGAAAGTCAGTTAGTCTCTGAGCATATATCAAGTTGTCTTTTTTATTGTATTGAAAGAATTGATTCAACTATAGATAGATACATCTCATTTATACTGTAGTCCTTACTCATAGTTTGAAATTATAAGTACTTATTTAATAATGGAAACTTGATAAAAGACAATTAGATTTGAAGAATAGATTAGAGTGAATGTATCCTATCCCAGAGTTTATAGAAATTTAGGAACAGTGAAAAGTTAGCTAAAAATATAGACGTCTTGAACCTTGTTTTCTTGCATCTGAATCTGATTATAGCTACCAAAGGAGTGATAAAACCTGGCCACTAGTGTCTTAAGTTTCCTGGTTTATGAGGTGACTAGTTCTATACCAGTTTGTGAAATCCTCTTTAAGTAAGAAAAATTGGTCATTCAACAGATATAAAGAAATATTCTGGAAGACTTATGTTTTCATAAATGTTTGAGCTGATGTTATGTTATAAGGATTCAGACACATTAAAAGCATCATAATCACAGCTATAAGGAAAATATAGTGGGTAAAGTAAAGGAAACTCTACCTCATTCTTCTTTAAAGGTTTTGTAGAAGCACAATTAAACTCTCCTAATGGCTTTGTTACACATGAACCATCTGGTGTGAACGAATGCTTTATATTTGTATGTCTAAAGAACCTGTAATAATTGTATTTTGCTGGCAATAGATACATTCTTTATTGTTTGCATTTTCCTCATCCAATCTGTAATTATGCAGTATTTCTCTCTTCAATAAAACAATTTAATGGACACCTGTTTGTGTGGTATGAGGAAATCGGCATTGTTGGATGCATGTAATAAACTTTAATTGCCATTTTTATGATGCTTCAAGGTTTTTGGTTAGAGGATGTAAAAACAGTGTCATTTTAGCATTTTAAAATAATGGCATTGAAAAGAAGGAAAAGAAACAAAGGTATAAGGAAGAAGAAATGTAACACATGCTTATGAATGTTAAATATATTAATTTTTTATAAAAAGCTAAAACTATCGAGGATATGGATTTATCTTCTGAAAAATATAGCTTCCTCCTTTAAATTACTGTACAATGTATCATGAATAGAATGGCTCTTCTGATGTACCTGAAAATTGCATCTACTACATCAATTAAATTGCATGCCCGCAGTAGTTTAAAAAAGCATTGGGACAAAAGATATTGTCTAAATGCTAGAAATATGTTCTAAAGATAAAGTATTAATAGGATTAGTAGTAACTAACTTTATATAGTGGTTACTATGTGCCAGGCACTGTAGTAAGCAGTTTTATAAGTTTTATCTCATTTGATCCTCACAACAACCCTGGGAGGTGACAATCTGCCTTGTTTAATCCTCTGATAACTATCATTATCCCCATTTGACAGGTGAGGAAACTGAGGCAAATAGAAGTTAAATGACTTACCCAAAGACCCATAGATAGGAAGTATCTGTGGCCAGATTTGAACTGAGGTCTTCTCAAGTCCTGTTTACTCCGGTTGCCTCATCTGTAAAATGAGCTAGAGAAGAAATGGCAAACTACTCCAATATCTTTGCCAAGAAGACCCCAAATGGGGTCATGAAGGGTCAGACAGGACTGAAAAATGACTCAACAACTTCCTAACTCCAGGAGCATTCATCTATCCATTGTACCACCTAGCTCTCCCTTAGTTTGTCCTAGAAATAAAGGATATCAGTAATCTAACTTTCTAGACAAATGAAGGACTGCATGAATTGCCTTAAAAAGTGAAATGAATAATTTGCAGGTTAGACATTTTGTATTCGTTTTCCTATAATTTGGCCCACATTACAAATACAGCAAAAATCTTAGTTTTATCAGAGTTACTACAAGCAAAGCCTAAGTGGCAGGATTCATCATGAAGCTTTTCCCTATATGCTGTCAACTCCTGAGGATACTGACCTCTTAGCAAGCTAAGAACTTATGTTAGAACTTAGAGGGCATGGGTGAAGGTTAGTAGTTTGGTTCAGCAATAGTGTCAAAGCACATCTCCTGGAAGAATGACAAAGATTGAGATGTCATTGCTGAGGGTGCTGGCTTACTGGAGCTTACAAGGTTTATAAGACAAGACAGATACATTGATAACAAAAGCAGTTTTCTTCAGGGGAGAAAATGCCTTTTCTACATTGTCCCACTAAAAAAAAACAGAGAAAAATATCAGACATTTACTTGCCTTTGTAACTCACCACCTCTTACACAAACCACGTAGATTTAATTTTCATGCACATTCTCTAAATTTGCTCATATATATCCAAATCAAAATATACTGTACATCACAATGGCCAAAATATATTTTCTCTGGAGTTCTCTTTACCCATATCCTTCATCTGCTTATAATGGTAATGACTTGTGTCATGCCATTCCTGTTATTTCAAAGTACATTAAATGAAAAAAGTAAAAGGGAATACATATTGTGTATATGTATTTGTGAGAAATACTACACATTCTTTGTAACAGCTCTATAGCTATGATCTTTTATACCTCAAATAATGGCAAATGGAAACTTTGTGGTCCTATTTACTTGTTGGAGTCTTTGCTAGTCAGTTATACTCACATGTTGGCTGAGAAAAATCAGTTTATAGGTAAAAAGTGTGTACAAATAGTTATTATACCAAAACTTTGAAATATATTTTATTGAAGGAAAAAATTCTTAGGAAAAACAAGTAGATATAAGGAAGGGGAAACTAATAGATTGTTTATCAGGTATTTATGCTGAAGTAAAATGAGGCAGAAATATGACGATTACCACAATCAATTCAATTATCTTTCCTAAGCAACAGGTTCCTCATTTCTAAAATGAGGGAATTGAACTTGATGACTTCTGATGCCCCTTCCAGATTGAAATGAATGATATGAATGAATATTATGAATAATTGGAGGCAATGAAAACAATTTCACCAAGGGATGTTTAAAAATTATAATTATAAGTAGAAATCCAATATCATCTTCAGATTCATAGTGCTGCAGAAGACAGTTTGCTTAAAGTGTTAGTTGCACAATTTTCAAGTTTTAGGTGACACTGAAAGAAAAAACATTCTTCATTCTGCTTTCTGTTATCTGTGGATTAAATTCATTACTCCAAGGTGCTAATGACCGATAATTCTTGGAAATGTCCATCTTTGATAAAAATTCCCCACTTTTCCATCTCTCCTCACTCCTTCTTAGTATGAAAACTATTCTCCATTTTCACCTCTATCTTCAGTTCCCCTAGCTCTTTCTGTTCTCTCATTTCATTGTTTCTATTCTACCTAATGTAGATCAGTGGTCTCCAAACCTTTTTCTGTACCAATATCAATAAAATAATTAAGCACACTATCAATGTATGCATATTTGCAAGTGACATACATATACTACTACACTAAATTACATATATTATCAAAATGCACAATAATATGTATTGACTATTATTTTACACACTATAATTTAGATAAAAATAGAAATATAAAACAGCATGAGATGAGTCAATTGGGATCCGCTGGAGTTCACTGAATGTGGTGGGGGATGACATAGTCAAACTTCTGTTTCAGTAAAGCCATGTTGGCAACTGTGTTGAGAATGGACTGGAGAGACGAGACAAAGGAGATCGGGAGCCTGATGAAATAGTATAGATGAGAGGTATTTAGAGGCTGAATGAGGGTGGTAGCTATATGAGTAGGGAAAAGAGAGTACGTGCAAGGGATGTGAAAGAAGAAATGGTAAGATTTGGCAACTAATTATGTGTAGATGTGAGAGTGAAATATCTAGGATGATATCAAGGTTTTGAACCTGTGTAATGGGAAGGAGAGTTCCTGTATAGACAAATGTGACTATGACTAATTGGGAATATTAATAAGTGGCATAGGTTTGGGAACAAAGATAATATAATGAGATCTGTCATGTAGACTACAATCTATCCTTGTGACTTTCTCCAGCCAATTACAAAGTATATTGTTGGAGAGAGGAGTGTGGTCTCTTACCGAGATTACTCTAGAGTACAGAGCCAGCCATGGGGTGACTTGAGGTTGCAGCATAGTATTGGGAACAGGGATACAGCTGCTAGTATGAGTGCCTTGGTCAAGGTTAAGTTACAGCAACACTGAGAGACACAAAAAGGGAAAAGTTGGCTGCTTACACAGCTGTGGAAGGGAATTGAATGGGGGACTGCGATTGAGTTGGAGACAATTTTCATGATTGATCATCACAGGGAGGGTGGTTTGTGACCCATTATCTTACCTTCTAGTTGGTTGATGAAGCATCCCTTATGGTAATGCTAGTTACACTATTCGTTAATTATGTTACAGTAGAGATTCTTGTCATTTATGGGTTGGAGTAAATTGATGCTGAGGCTCCTTCTAACTCAAAAATTCTGTGACTCATGCCTGGACCCCCATTTTGGAGACCATTATTTTATTTAATTAATTCAACCATTCACTGTCTATAACTCTTGGTTATTTTGTTCTTTGTCCTTCCACTCTGAGTCACTCTGACCATCTGCCTTGTTTAATCCTCTGACAAGCTGCTGAGCAATTCTGGAGGAAGTCATGTAGCCATATTTGGGCCTACTACCAATTCAAATTAGTTAATAATCTCCACTCTTCAACGATGATTCTTTTATTCTTCTGTGACTGTGTAATCATACTCCCCCAAACCCTGGTCTAAACTTTCTTCTCTTTAAAAAATGTCCTGTATTATTAAAGGACTTAATCATTATTAAAATTTTTATTATTTTGAGTCCTTTAAATCTACTTTATTCTTTGCCATAAAAAAGAAAAAAAATAATTAGTGGGCATCTCTATATTATCTCTGTTGTTTGTTATCAATCACCCCACTAACCCTATTCTAATCTCTCCCTTTATTCATCAATCTAAAAACAAAACAAAACAAAACAAAAAAATAAAAACAAGACCTTTGGACTGCTTTCCTTCACAGCCTCAACTCATTCTGTTTTTAATAATCTTGAGTCTATTTTCACATGATTATGACACCTAATAGTCATCTTTTGTTATGTGTTCTTTCTTCCATCTTCTGAATATGTCTTTTTAAAATATAAATTGGTTGGTGAGTTCTCTGTGCATCCACACTTTTTCTTAAATTGTTATTAAGGTAGGTCAAGAAATTATCAGTACCAATGTTTTGGTCAGAAAGAGTTCTCTAACAGATAGGTGTCTGGATAGTTTGAAGTACTCCATCATTACTATAATATTTCTCTCAATCAGACTTAAGATCTGTTGCCATTGGCAATGAAACATAAAAAGAATACAGGCTCAATACATGACCTTTCTAATGGCCCATAATATTAACTAAGTTATAGTAGTTATAGCACATATACTTACTTGGGTCAAAGTCCCTTATCACAGTGATAATCTTTTGATAGCTAGAAATATCCTGGATATAATCCTGGAAATACCTAGAACTCGGTTTCATGATCAAGAGGAAGACTTTTCAGTTTAAGCATTATTGGAATAGTATTTCTCTGGAAAACATTACTACCCAAAGGGTGGTAAGAATGTGTTCTGTAAAATGATGGAGGCTTAGGGGTAGCAATAAAAGTGGAATTGCTTCAAAGCCATACTCTCTGTATCCTTTACTTCTTTATGCCATGCTGGATTATTACGGTACAGATACTTTAGAAGTGTGTTATTTTAGTCTGGCCTTGCAAATATTTGTGCCATTTCTATATACGTAAGTTAGATGGCTGCACAGATCATTATAGAAGTGCTGATTATATTTTCAAGGACTAGGAGAATTGACTGTGAAAGAGATAGAGGATACTCTAATTCACTCATGCTATTTCTGGCATTGATATTAGGGAATGCCTTTTAAATCTTTACCATAACTAGTTTCTTTTGGCACCAAAATAATAACTTTATGTAATTTGTCTTCAAAATATGTAAGGGGTATAATCAGAAATTGGCTTTTTCAAGGAAAGGAAATAATGTAATGTAGTAGGAAGGCTGAATTTATGATCTCAAATATAATCATGTATATGTTTGAATGGTCCGAAATCGCAAGGTATGAGAGATTCTCTAAGGAGAAAACAACAAGAAATTTATTTAGGCCCCACCGTAGCAAAAACTTGAACCAGCCTCCCCATTCCAACATCTTGACAAAAAGACTCCAGGCCCAGAAAGTCCGTTTCACAAGGGCAACTAGGAGGCCAAAGAAAAGCAAGAGAGTATTTAGCCAAATCATGTTCACTGGCCTCACGTCCCGCTTCCGCAGCTTCTGGCTTCCACACCTTCCGCCGCTGCCACTGCCGCCGAAGTTGTCTCCCGGCTCACCCCTCCTCGCAGGCGAGCTTCCGGCGTTCTCAAGCCCCGCCTCAATGACCAGAGACCATTGGTTCCCGAGCTGGCCCCTCCTAAGTCACCAATCCACACCCACACAGGTTTCACACCTGACAAGGCCCTGGGCCTGGGACTTAGCCCTTAACAGCTGAAAGTACTTCCACTCAAAAGAAACAAAAGCCATGCTAATGAGACAATTTTGCTTAACAACACATGTACTTAGAAAAGTTCTGCCATAACCTTCATGAGGCCATTTCAAAAATTTTTTTCAATACTCCTACATTATATATGTGTGTGTGTGTGTGTGTGTGTGTGTGTATTGTGGAAAAAGCAAAAGAATTTTGGAGTTAGGGAGCCTCGGTCTAAATCCTTGCTATGCTATGGAACCTTGAGAAAATACTAGAGTCCCGTAGATCTCAAATTCTTCATCTATATAAAAAAGAGGTTCCTTAGTTCTAAACTATGATTAATTATTTGTGAGCCTTTAATATTGCAATCATTCATATGACCATTATTGTGACTTAAGTGTGTTTTCCAGGAGCACTGCAATAAGTGGCCTAAATCTCATTCCTTGTTGGTGGGTTGCTAATTGATCAATATATCCAACATATTAATCATTTCTATCAGCAATTTGGTCTTCTAATTTAGGGAATCCACTAAAATAGGGATGTTCAATTTAGTGTGGGAAATCGAAATCAAAATAAAATAACATGATACTTCTGTAGGCAGAGCCAAGATGGTGGAATAGAATAAGCAGTTGGTCTTTCCCAACAATTCCCCTCCAAATGTCTTTAAAATGATGCCTCAAATTGAATTCTGGAGTGGAAGAGCCCATACAATGTTGAGTTGATACATTTTCTAACACAAGGCAACCTAGAAGATCAGAAGGAGAAGTCTGTGGCATCAGAGTAGTGGCTGACCTGGAGCCCACATGGTGGAAATATCTTAGAGGCAGAGACTGCAACTTTGGGAGCAAGCCAGAGGTGGTAAGGGGATCTGGTGACTGGTCAGAAAGAGATTACAGCAGATTACTGTGCTAGCACTGGATGCAGGACAGTGAGGAAATTGAGGGAATTAAAGCAGCAAGTGGTGATGAGAATCAAGTGAATCACACTGATTCCATCTTATAATTCAATTCTGGAGCTAGCTCATTTCCCATTTCATTAAATTATGGGTCTAGTCCAATTTCTGTCTTGTGAGAAAATTTAATTCAATTGTGGGAATTGTGAGAGGACTTTGTTGCATTGTTTGAACTTAGCCATGTGTGACTGGGAAGCAATACCACCTATACATGTTGTTTAGAGACTCTTAACTCAGGACTTAGATTATGCTGTTCATAAACCTAACTAGACCTAAAGAGTGATGCAAGGAGTTTTCTCACAATTATACATCTCAAGTAACCCATATGTTTTATCTGAAACTTGGCCTCATGATGATCAATCAGTTTCCCTTGTTTCCATGTTCCTTTGATTGAGTATAGACACTTGGGGGGAGTGGAATACCTCTTTTTCTTATTTCAGGGAATTGCACCTGTTCTCTCTCCACCTCCCAATTTAGAAAGTTCTTAATCTTTCCTCCAGTTAGAAATCAGATTTGTATCCTGGTTAATTGTTTTCTTTTAATTAATTGGAATCATTTGATTAATTGTTTTTAATGTATAAAAGTCTATGTCCTGCTCCCCATCCCCTGTACTCAGGATCCAGTTCTAATGTGAGTAAGGCGGCTGGTCCTGATTTGTTGGGCATTGCTTAACAAAGCTTGGAAGCTTGAACTTTGTTTCTTCAGTGATTTCATTTTTCACCCACCACAAGAGGGAGCTGTTTGGCAGCTACATCGTGTATACCCACTTTTGTGTCACAGTTTCAGGGCCAAGAGGAGCAACTGCAATCACAAGGGAGCAGGGGGCCTTTCTGAGTAAGAAACAGAGGTCAGATTCAGTGATCACATTTCACTTTGAATCGTAACACCTTGGAAACACCTAAGACTTCCAAACTCTTAGAACTAACTCTGAAAATAGCAGTTCAAAAAATACAGAAACTTGGGACAATGCCTCCAGCTCACATCCTGAGAACAGAGCCCAACTTTAATATAAAGTTCAAAGTCTAGAAACAGGGTGGGAAAATGGGCAATTACAAAAAAAAAAAAAAAGAACCTGATCTCGGTGACAAAATTATCAAGACACAAAGATAGAAGACAATGATGTCAAAACAGCTACAAGCAAAGTCTCAACAACAAAAAAGTGAATTAGATACAAGTTCAACATATATTTATTGAAGCGCTAACAAATGATTTTAAAAATCAGAGTGGTAGAGGAAAAAATTGGGGTTGGGGGGGATGAGCAATATAAGAAAATAATGAAAAGACAATTAACAGGCTGGTAAAAGAGACACAAAGACATTGAAAAAAATGGACACCTCAAGTAACAGAATTGGACAAATGGAAAAAGAGGTACAAAAATTCACTGATGAAAATAACTCCTTAAAAAGCAGAGTTAGCGAAATTGAAAAAGAGATACAAAGGCTCACTGAAGAAAATAATTCCATAAAAATTAGAATTGGGCAGGTGAAAGCTAATGACTGCATGAAACATCAAGAAACAATAAAACAAAGTCAGAAGAATGAAAAAAGGAGAAAACAGAATATCTCATAGGAAAAACAACTGATATGAAAAATAGAGTGAGGAGAGGTAATTTAAGAATTATTGGACTACCTGAAAGTCATGATCAAAGAAAATTATCCTAGAACCAGAAGGTTAAAAATAGAAATTGGAATATGCACTGATTATCTTTTGAAAGAGATACCAAAATAAAAGCTCCCAGTAATATTTTAGCTGAATTCCAGAGCTCCTATGTCAAGGGAAGAATATTTCAAGCAGCCAAAATTAAACCACTCAATTATGATAAAGTTGGGATCACACAAGTTTTGGCAACTACCACATTAAAGGAGTAGAGGGCTTGAAAAACTATATCCCAGAAGGCAAAAGAGCTGGGATTACAACCTAGAATGATGCAGCTAGTAAAACAGTATAATAATTCAATGGAAAAATGAATAGAAAATCTGAATTTTAAATACAAGGCTCAAGAGAAGCATAAAAAGGTAAACGTGAAAGAAATCCTGAGGGACTCAATCAGGGAAAAGTATTTCCTGCATGGGAAGATGATACATGTAAATCCTCAGAACTTTGTCATCATTAGTGCAGTTAGAAGGACTCTACATAGGTAGAAGGCACAGGAGTGATTAAATTATTCTGGGATAATATTAAAAACAAGGGAGGGATGCACTGGGAGAAAATGGGGGAAATTATCTAACATAAAAGAGGAATACAAAGAAGATCTTTTATAGGGCAAGCAATGTGTGAACTTCACTCTCATCTAAATTGGTTTAAAGAGAGAAAAACACATATACAAATTCATTCAGATATAGTAATCTATTTTACCCAATAGGGAAATAAGAGGGGAAAGGAATAAGAAAAAGTGGGAGTAGTAAAAGGGAGGGCAGATTAAAACAGGCAATGGACAAAAATACAACATCCTTTTCAGGAGGAACAGGGTAAAAAGAAGGAAAAAGAAGGATAAATGGAAGAAAATAGAATGGAAGGAAAGGTACATTTAGTAATGAATTCACCCATAAAACAGAAGCAGATAACAGAATGTATTGAAAACCAGAATCCAACAGTATGTTGTTTACAAGAAACGTACTTGAATCAGAGAGATACACACAGAATTAAAATAAGGAGCTGGAGCAGAATCTATTATGCTTCAGCTGAAGTAAAAAAAAAAAGTAGGAGTAGCAATCATGATCTCAAAACAAAAGCAAAAATAGATATAATTAAAAGAGATAAGCAAGAAAATTACATCCTGCTAAAAGACGCCAAAGACAATGAAGTAATGTCAATATTAATTGAATATGCACCAAATGTCATAGTATCCACATTCTTAAAGGAAAAGTTAAATGATTTACATGAGGAAGTAGACAATAAAACTATACAAGCGAGGGATCTCAACTTTCTTTTCTCAGAGCTCGATAAATCTAATCATAAAATAAATAAGAAAGAAAGTAAGGTGAATTGAATTTTAGAAAGGTCAGACACAATAGGCATATGGAGAAAAGTGAATAGGAAAAGTAAGGCCTATTCCTTTTCCTCAGCTGTATACAATACTTTCACAAAAACTGACCATGCATTAGTATATAATACCTCTCAAAATTGCAGAAAAGTAGAAATATTGAATATACCCTTTTCAAATCATAATACAGTAAAAATTAAATTTAGTAAAGGGTCATGGAAGCAGATTAAAATTTATTTATTTATTCATTTTTATAGGTTAAAACTAATTGTAGACTAAATAATCGAACCCCCCCAAAAATGAGTGGGTCAAAGAACAAAATAAAGAAACAATCAGTAATTTAATTAAAGAGAATGATGAGACACCATTCCAAAATTTGTGGGATGCAGCCAAAGCAGTACTTAGGGGAACATGTATGTCTCTAAATGATTATTTACACAAAAAGGAGAAATAATAGATCAATAAATTTAACATGCAACTAAAGAAAACAAACAAAAAGGAACAAATTAAAAATTACCAATTAAACACCAAAATGGAAATCCTGAAAATCAAAGGAGAGATTAATAAAATTGAAAGTAAAAAAAAAATCGTGGAACTAACAAATAAAGCTAGGACCTGATTTTATGAAAAAAAAACCCAACAAAATAAACAAACCATTGATTAATTTGATTTAAAAAAAAGGAAGAAGGAAACTAAATTACCCATCTCAATAATGAAAAGGTTGAATTCACCACCAATGAACATGAAATTAAAGCCATTATTAGGAACTATTTTGTCCAATTATATGCCAGTAAAACTGATTATCTAAATTAAATGGACAAATATTTACAAAAATAAATTGCCTGGATTAACAGAGGAGGAAAGAGTATACTAAAAAAACTCTGCCTGAGAAAAAGAAATTAAACAATCCATAAATGAACTCCTTAAGAAAAAAATCCCTAGGGTGAGATGAATTTGTGACTGAATTCTACCAAACATTTAAGGAATGATTAATCCTAATATTATATAAGGTATTTGAAAAAATAAGTAGTCTTACCAAATTCTTTTTATGATGCAAATGTAATTTTGATACCTATACCAGGGAGAGCAAAAACAGAAAGAAAACTGGAGAACAATTTCCCTAAGGACTATTGATACAAAAATTTTAAATAAAATACTAGCAAGGAGCCATAGCAATATATCACAAAGATCACATACAGTAACCAGGTGGGATTTATTTATACCAGGAATGAAGGACTGGTTCAATATTAGGAAAACTATTAGCATAATGAACCATATCAATAACAAAACAACAAAAATATAATTACATTAGTAGATATAGAAAAAAAGATTTTGACAAAATATAATACCTGTTTCTATTAAAAACACTAAAAAGCATAGGAATAAATTTCTATATGATTGTGATAGAATACTATTGTTTGTATAAGAAATTTATATAAATTGATGTAAAGTGGAGTGAGCAGAAAGAGAACACTGTACACAGTAACAACAATATTCTAAGGATGATAAACTGTGAAAGACTTGTCAGCTTTCATCAAGACAATTCTAAAAGACCCATGATGAAAAATACTATCCACATGCAGAGAGACAGCTATAAAATCTGAGTATAAACTGAAGCATACTTTTTGTACTTTCTTTACATTTTTTTTATTATTGTTTCTTTTGTAACATGGCTAATAAGGAAATATGTTTTGCATGACTTCACATATATAATGGATATAATGTTGCTTACCTTCTCAAGGGGTGGTGGAAGAGAATTTGTTGCGCAAAAATTACTTCAAAACGAATGTTAAAAATAAATAAATCAAATTGGAAAAATGTTAATCTGTGAAAGTAAAACAAATTATAAGCCAAAAATGGTTGTCTTGAAATGGTTAATATAAAATCTCACAATTTATAATATTTTGTCATGGTAATTACATATCAAATTACCTCTGTAAATTGTAATGTAGCTACTTAACTATTATATCTTTAATCAATATTATCATGTAATCATTAGTTTGCTACTTTAGCAGCCAGCCGGTGATTCATTCTCTTCACTTATTAAGTTCCTTAGAAGTCTTTCCACAATTCTGAGATCTTTTATTCTTCTCCTAAGCTTCCAATTTCACATCTGAAATCAAGCATTACCTACCAAATAATCATCATTGCATAATCCAAGGAAAAATTAATTGTCAGCCAAGCATTTAAAAATAGTATTTTAGTATGTACCAAAAGAGTAGTTAGAACTTAAAATAAACTGAAACCATTAAGTCAGTAAGTTAAATCCTCTCCCATCCATGAAAAAATGGTCAGATCTATGAAAACATGTTATGTAAGTTCCAAAATGGTCAAGGAATTATTGATTCGGCATTCAGGATTTTTGGAAACAAACCTCAAAGCCCATAGTAATTCACATTTACTTCATGATACAGGCAATTCTTCCATATGACAATTAACTATAGGATTCAATTTTTATTACTCATTCCAAAAAATTTGAAATACTGCAACAACTTCAATTATTTGCATTTTACATTGCAGGTATCTACAACTATTGTCACCTATATCATTCCCAATAGTTGATTTTCCTTTATCTCTGGTTGTGATCACTTGTGGAAGCAACCATCCCTTGATTCAGGGTCCTTTGTTGCATACACTCAATCAACTTGATGGTGCTTTGACTTAAACATAATATAAAAACAGAAAAATTGAGGACATCATTCCTTGTACAAGGGAAAGAAAAAAAAACTATAGCTGACATTGATAGAATATTTTAAGTTTTGCAAAGATTTATGTACATTACCATACTCATCCTCATTTTTAGTTCATGGTTACTGGTGAAGCTGCCAGACTAACAACTATGTTGTCCTTTTTTCTAATTTACTTTTGTAATGTGGGCAAAAGTATCTTCTTCCATATGCACCTCCACCTTTGCTGCTATGGATATCACTATGACTAATTTCTAATTCTATTATTCACTATGGCTAGTTTCTAATTCCAATTTGTTGTTCAGGTGCCTTTGCAGGCTCAATCCATATTTCATCACTAGACCAACAGATCTATGAAATTCACTTAAAATCACACAAACTAGTTACTTCAGTTATTCTTTACTAAACATCATAAACTAATGCCGTAAGACATTAAGATTATATTGCCAAAAGATGACCAAATATAGGAAGGATCAAACTTGGAAAGGTTGTAGAAATACAGGTACCCTAATACATTGATGGGGGAACTGTGGATTGGTACAGCTGTTCTGGAAAGCAATATAAAATTATGCTGATGAAATAGCTAAAATGTCCACCCAGGGATTCTATTGCTAGAAATATACCTCATAAAGGTCACTGACCAGGATAAAGTCTCCATATACCATAATATTTATAACAGCACTTTTTATAGCATCAAAGAACAAGAAACATAGTAGATGGCCTTCAGTTGGGGAATAGCTAAAAAAACTGTGGCATGTTAATGTGATGGAATTTACTGTGCTGTAAGAAATGACAAACTTGATGAATACAAACACTGACAGACTTCTATGAACCGATGCAAAGTGAATTAAGCAAATCCAAGAAAACAATATTCACAATGTCTACATCAATATAAATAGAAAAAATAAAAACAAAACAGCTGACTCTGAATGTTACAAAGTTATAAAGAACATAATTGGATATTAAAAAGATATAATAGCTCTTCCTGCCCCCTTGCAGAGGTGGGGGGGCATGTCCACTGGTTTAAAAATTACATAAAACACCAGGTTTTTTTTTACTGTGCTGATTAGTTTTGCTAAAAAATTTTTCTCTTTGAAAATATTATTTTTCATAATTAGTGACTTTGGGGATAGGAGAGAGAAGGTCCAAAGGGAATGTAGATTACGTTAAAAACAAAAGCTATCAATACAAATCTATTTTTTCCTAAAATTACGTGGCCAGAACTTTAGAAAGCCTTTTTTTTTCCAACTTTCCCACTGGTAAACTCTCAAGGTTGAAACTGATATGCGAAAAACCACAGTTCATGCAACTTACATTTCTAGATGATGGTTCTGCTAGTTAGAATTACTTTTTTCTACTCTCAGAAATGGGCTTTTGCCACTGTTCTATTGTTTCCAGGAGTCACACATATTTAAGGGAGACCGAGTGCTCAAAACTACAAATGCCAATCAGGGGTGGAAAAAGTTAGGGGACTCATACACTGCTTGGGGGTAAGAGACAAACCTGGGGATTACAAGGCCAATGACCATCCTAGATTCTTGACTCAGGGTAGTTCCTGGAACTATGCAATACAGTTTTATGATAAAACAGAATAGCCAGAGGAGACAAAAAGCACAATAGTGTTGTTATTACTGTTATTATTCCTCATTAAGGAATTATTATTATTATTATGGAGCTATTATTTTTCCCTATTAAGGAATATCACAAAGGGACATTCAAATCTTGGGCCCACCGATTTACTAATTTTAAGACATAACTTCATAGCAATTTTAAACACATCCATAAATCTATCACCACATTTCAAGAAATATTACAAATCTAACATTCATAGCTCTTTCCCAATTTAAACATAGAAATACTACCTTAGAGTCCTGACAGAAACAAGAAAGTGGAGCAAGTCTAGCCAAGACGATTACTGTCCTGCCAGGTCTGTGGAAACTCAAAAACACATACATGTCCACATTTTTGCCTTCTGTACCCTTGTACTGTTTATGGAAATGAACAGATATGTGTCTATGTTCATCTTCCATTCATAACTATTAACAAGGCTTTTCTTGTGAATGTGTGCTTATTTTACATATATCCGAGAGTCTTGTGAACTTTGTGGGGGAGGGAAAGGACAGGGAGAGGAGAGAGAATGAAGGAGAAAGAGAGAGAAAGGGAGGGAGCGAAAGGGAGGGGGGAGAGGGAGAGGTATAGAGAAGAGAAGAAGAAGAATGAAAAAGAAGAGAGAAAGAGAAGATAGAAGAGAGAAGAGAGGAAGGAAGAGCAGATGGAGAAAGAGGGAGATGAGGATGGGGAGGGAGATGAGAGGAGAGAAGACAGGGAAAAGAGACATAGAATTACACAGCAAGAAAGAAGAGCTTTCTCTATCAGACTTTCAGTACTCATTGTAGTTTGGGAGCAGGTAGCTCTGGAATACATTGAACACGAATTATTCAGTCCCCAAGTCTCCAATTTAATAATTCCTTAATTTACCATTTTCTGGAAGCATTCAGAGAATCGCAATAGAGAAAAACATGAAACTCAACTTTTACGACCTCTGGGTAGGTGGAATGGTATTTAAAAAAATCAATAACTATCCAATATGTCACTGACGATGAGTTTGAATTTAAACATTGATGACGTAACCTCAAACTCAATTTCTATCCATTGTAATTTAAAGTCCACCACAATGTAGTGAATACGATTATTCCCATGAAGAATCCTAATTAATAGAATAAAAAGCAAATAGAAATTTTATATATGGAAACACTATGAAAGCATGATTATTGTCAAAACTCTCCTTTCCTTTGAAGTAATTCCAATATAAAACAAAAATTCAAAACAGGTAAGCAGAAAATATTTTTAAAAAATGGAAAACAGGACTGAAATGTCCCTTGGTTCCCTGTGTGGAAAGAAATTATTTTCAGGTACAAACACATCCTTATATACACATTTACCAATTCCATGTAGCCTTCAAACACCATCAATTTAATTCTGGAGCTGAAACATCACCTTTAGCGTCCAAGTATAAGAAGACGAGTAGCTAAAACTTTGTAACATGAAGTTTTATAAACTTTTAAGTGCCAAAACAGGATCTCTGACTAAAATTCAAATAGTAACTGTGAAGGCTTTTCTTTTCTTTCTTACACTGTCAAGATTCCCCACCCGCCACACATACTAACTCAGTCTGGAGCTTGATAATTTTTCCCAAAATGTTTTTTTTTCATTGACTTGTTAGTAAAAGGAATAGTAAGTTCTTAACTGAGTTCACTCCTAGTACTAGTCTTTACATATTCAAAGAGCAGGTTGACAAACACATCAGATACACACACACACACACACACACACACACACACACACACTCTCACACACACACATACAGAAAGACCTTCTCAACCATACATACTAAACCACAAAACTATTAATATACTCAACTGTCAGCGGGATAGTGGCAGACTCAGATATCAAGTCAGCAAAGGTGAAATAAAATGGGAGGGAAGCAGGTATCATTATCTCTTTTTTCCAGTTGCTCAGCTTACTCCTCCATGGGGCTATCTTGATTTTGTCTCCTTTATACCTGGAGGGCTTTGCCTCTATCACAGATGAGCCTTTTAAAAAAATTGATACCTTTTGTTTTACTCTACCATCTTGGGCTCCACATCCTGGATACTTTTTGTTTTGACATATCATTCACTTCCCAACCAATACCTTCCCTTCCATAATACCTTCTCATAACCCCCCACAAAGCAAAACTGTGTAGTAATTTGATTACAACTGTTAGCACATTGTCACTTTCTATTTATGCAATTTACTAATATTAGTCACTACATTTGATATTTTCTGTGGTCTTTTAATGTTTTCTTAATTTGTATTGTTGTAGAAATTACATATTCTTTGCTTTCTGCTTTCTATATTCTGCATCATTACATTGATATACTGTCATGTGTTTAGCTGTTCTCTACCTATCGTTATATAGTTTGTTTCCAACTTTTTAATATTAGGAATAGTGCCAGTATAAATATACACATGTATCCTTTACTTCTCACTGACCATGTTGAGGTAGAAATTGAACGGTAAAATTATAGGACTGATGGGCATGGATAATTTAGTGCCTTTTCTCACATAATTATAAATTATTTTCAAGAACAGTTGGGTCAATTGATTCATATATTCAATAGTGATGAATCACCACTGATGAGGCAATTGCTAGGCAATTTCTGCCTGTTTAGAGAAAGTGAACAGAGATTCTTGTGGTAAGGTTGCACATAGAAGCATCCAGGATTGTAGTGAGTTCCCTGAAGTGGCAGGGAGGTTGTTGCCGTCCCTTCTCATACTGCAATTTATTCCTCAGGGATGAGATCTTGCTGCGTTTTTTCACTTTCTTATACCACTCCAGGGAAGTGATGATCATTCTTCTCAAACCTTCCCCATTAGCAAATATAATTTCCTGGTGCCATGGAAAAACTTGCAAAAATTAGTTTGTTGCAAAGCCATTGCAAACTAGGAATGTAGTCTTTCAACTCAGTAAGGGGTCATCATCACCTTCCCTTTTACCCTCCTGTTTTCCCTTGTGACAGATTTCTCCTGCCTCACTCTAGCTCATAAGTTCACTTCCTGGACATGGTATTCATTTGTGTCAGCCTGCTGGACTAATTTCTCACTGCTCATGCTCAAATTATGAGGAACAACCAGCTATGTAATCACTGTGAGATCTGAACAAATAGGTTTCTTTCCACTATACCACTGGCATTTGTTATTTGACTGGGGAATATTCTCCAACTGAAAAGATTATAGTTATGTGTTGAAATCGCTTTAGAGGTTTGCTTAAAAAACTTTGTTTTATTCTGCTTAGTCTTTTTAAAATCAAGTTTAATTCAAAAAGGAATAATCACTTTTTTGAAGGAAATAACTTTATTAGAGAATGTACGAAGTTATAAGACATCCAAGATTTTTGGCATTTATTAAGCAAACTTAAGAATTATGCTGATAAAGAACACCATAAACTTCTCCCTGTTTAACTAGGATTTATCTGCTGGTGAAATCTTTAAGTGGAACACTTCATTTATCTTTAGTTTTAAACATTTGCTTTTATAAGATTTTGAGTTCCGAATTTTTTATCTCTCCCTCTACCATCCCCTCCAAGACAGCATGCAATCTGATATAGGCTATACATGCATGATCATATTAAACATATTTCCACATTAGTCAGGTTGTGAAAGAAGAATCAGAACAAAAGGGAAAAACCATGAGAAAGAAAAAAACAAAAAACTACAAAAAAGAGAAAGTAGTATGCTTTGATTTGCATTCAGACTCCATAGTTCTTTCTCTGGATGTGGATAGCACTTTCCATTATGAATCTTTTGGAATTATCTTAAATCATTGCATTACTCAAAAGAGCTAAGTCTAACAAAGCTGGTCATTACACAGTGTTGCTGTTATTGTGCACAGTGTTGTCCTGGTTCTGCTCACTTCACTCAGTTTCAGTTCATGCAAGTCTTTCTAGGTTTTTCTGAAATCCACCTGCTCACCATTTCTTATGGAACAATAGAAATCAATTACATTCATATACCACAACTTGTTCATCCATTCCCCAATTGATGGGCATCCCCTCAAATTCCAGTTGTTGGCCACCACAAAAAGAGCTGCTATAAATATTTTTGTATATGTAGGTCCTTTTCTCTCTTTTTTAAAAATCTCTTTGGATTACAGATCTAGCCATGGTATAGCTGGATTAAAGAGTGTGCATAGTTTTATTGCCTTCTGAGCATAGTTCCAAATTGTTTTCCAGAATGGTTGGATCAGTTCACAATTCCACCAACAATAAATTAGTTAAGTGGAATACTTTTGATAGGGAAGGAAAACTGCATGATTTATTCACATTGCATATTCATATTGCACTATATATCACTTTTTCAGTTTCTGCCAACCTGTCTGAAGTAATGCCGAAAAGCATGCTCTTCCTTGAACAGAACTAAAAATGAGATGGGGAAAGTTTGTGAAGAACAAGAGAGCCAAACACTACTCACAGAGAAAGATGTGGCATTCAAAATATTATTTTACCAAGGATGTTAATAATTTGCTGTAAAAGAAAGGTGGTAGTGTTTTGGACACCTGGAAAAGCCATGGAGCCAAACACAAATCTTGAGTGGGGTTTAAGACCAAGAAAGTTTAAGGATGAATTACAAGGGCTGTCCTTAAAACTCCCCTACGGAACCAAGACTAATCTAAACATTGATAACTATTGAAAATTAGTAAGGAAGGTACCCAGTTGAAATTGTTTCACTTATTTAACTTACCTTCTAAATTGCACATGCAATTTATACATAAAGACACCAATTTACATATGTAAATGTTAATTTATATATAAATATACTAAAATATTTATGCTTGTTTATTAATAGAACTATTTTATCAAAAAGTAAAACTCTGTGAGAATATATGCTGTATTCTCTTTGAATAATTTCCTTCTCATATTTTCTTGAAATTCTTTATACCTTTCAAGTTTTACCTCAAATTCTACCTTCTTCATTGATGCTTTTCTCTATCTACTCCATTTGGAAAAAAATCTTTCCTTTTTCAGACCTAGCATAAAATCTTGCTTTGTGCCTTGCTTATTTTACTGACCCTGAATATATAGGTATTATGACCCACTTGTATTATAGTATTTATTATATTACTATGAAACAAAAGTTTTTCAAACATCAAGCAATATTTAAGTGAGATTTATGTTCTTTCAGACATCCTTCAGCTCACACAATATGAACAGCCTCACTGGTAATGAAAGAAATCTTGTCATCTTACTCCAAGTAAGAATAAAAATACTGAATTTGACCAAAGCATAATAATCATTTCCCAATCTTTCAACTTTAATTCTGTATGAATCTGTATCTTTTTTGGCAGGACAATTGGGGTTAAGTGACTTGCCCAAGGTAACACAGCTAATACATGTGTCAAGTGTCTGAGGCTGGATTTGAACTCAGGTCCTCCTGACTCCAGGGCCAGTGCTCTACTTACTGTGCCACCTAGCTGCCCCCAATCTGCATCTTTTAAAAGTTTTTCATGTATTTTGTAAATTGCTGAATTTTAAACCATCTGGAAACCTAATTCTGTTTTACAATTAAATTTATCTCATGAATATACTTGATGTGGTTCAGTTGTTTCAGTCATATCCAAGTCTTTTTGATCCCATTTGGAGTTTTCTTGGTGAAGATACTGGAGTGGTTTGCCATTTCCTTCTCCAGCTCATTTTACAGATGAGGAAACTGAGGCAAATGGAGTTAAATGACTTGGTTCAGGGTCACACAGCTAGTGTTTAAGGCCAGATTTGAACTCAGGATGATGAGTCTTCCCGACTTCAGGCTTGGCGCTCTATTCATTGCACCACCTAGCTGTCCCGTGAACATATTAGCTTGTAGCAAAAATAAGCTACCACATTTGGGCTTTAACAACCTAGTCCCAATGTGCTTATAGGGGAGAAGAAATAACAGTAAAGAGAACAAAGATGTAAAATGAAATTCTGTCTGACCAAATATGTATAGAGGAGATCCATGTTGGAGCAAGACAACTGTGAAGTTCTTAGAAAGTTAAGATGAGGCAAAAATCTTAGACATTATTATTTTAAAATAACAAATGGAGCATCCATAGCTTCATTTGTGTGCTACTTTCTCATTTAGAAAAGATCCTTATGAGATTTATCTCTTCATTAACCAATCCTTGATGGAGGGATATTACAAATCAATTAATAAGCATTTACTAAGTGCCTAATGTATATTGGGCAGTGTAGGCTAGGCACTAGGGATATAAAAACAAAACAGTGAAACAATCCCTGCTCTGATAAATTTATATTGTATTGGAGGAGACACATATATCCAGAGAGAGAAAGAGAATATGTATATACATATGCACATATATCTATATACATATGTGTATCTATGTATATGTATGTGTACATATTGCTTATTTTAAAAATTTAGAATTACAAAAAGGAAAAGTATCTCCTCCCATTCTCTAAAAAATCTTCTGTGACTTTGCAAATTTAAATCGTGTATTCATTTTGAACTTATGATGTTGATATAAATCCAATTTCTGTCCAATTGCTTTCTAATTTTCTAGTAATTCTTGTCGAAAGGTAGTCTTTTCTCCAGTAAAATATGTATTTAGGTTTATAAAACACTGGGCTACTTTTTCAGTTGTTTTTTATTCATCCTTATCAATTCTATTCTAGTGTTTTCTTTTTCTGTTTTTTAAAAAGCCTATTTCAAGTAATTTTGAATATTGCTAATTTATAATATAGTTTGAGGACTAGTGATATCATTCCCCTTTATTCTCACATTTTCTCATTATTTCCATTGTGATTGCAGACTTGTTTCTTTGAAGGAATTTTAAATCTTTTTATTTTAGTAATTTGATTTGCATAGCGCTAAAACTGCAAGTAGCATTGTCATTTTATTATAGGCACACTGCCCAACCATGAACAGTAAGCAACCTTCTAATTAATCATTTCTCTCTTTATTTCAGTAGAATATTTTTTATTGTACCTTGTATGCCTTGACAAGTTAGCTACCATATATTTCATGAATTTTATATATATTTTGAATATTTCTCTTATCATTTCCCCCACTTTTATTAGTACAATATGGAAATGAAAAATTATTTTGTGCTTTTATGTTATATCCCCAAAGGCAGTAAGTATAATATATTTGAACGACAGGGCTGGTCTTGGAATTAGGAAGATTTTAAATCAATCCCTGCCTCTGATACCTACGGGCTGTGAGATGATGGCTGAATCACTTAACCCCTCAGGACCTCCAAGCAATTCTTTAAGATAAATTTATAAGTTGCAAAAAAAATTACTTAGTGAGAATTTCCTTACTGGGATTTCCTGATCCAATATAATTGGAAGTTCAGAGCCAAAAAAGAAAAAAAATCCTTCTAATCTACTAAAGCTATTAACTGTTGGTCAGCCAACAAGTATTTATTAAGTGCTTACTATATATCAGGCCCTGTGCTTAGTCTTGGAGATATAAATAAGGGAAGAAACAGTCCCTGTCCTCAGAGAGTTCACATTCTAATGAAAAAGAAACCATGTAAACAACCGTGTACATGCAACCTATACAAAGGGTAAGTTGGAGACAATCTCAGAGGGAGGGCACTGTCATTAAGAGAGCTGGGGGACAGGGCTAGAAAAGCCACCTGCAGAAGATAGAATTTTAGCTGGGACTCCCAAATCAATTGTGAAACTCACAACTCCTCTGTACCCCCAATCCCCTTAAGCCCTTCTCTCCCTTTGTTTGGAGAGAGTGGTGTTGTTTTTTATTCATCCTTATCAATTCTATTCTAGTGTTTTCTTTTTCTGTTTTTTTTTTAAACCTATTTCAAATAATTTTGAATATTACTAGTTAATACTGTTACTATATTACTAATATTAGTATATTACCAATAGCTCTCAGATCCTTTATTCAAAGAAGAGACCTAGGGCCTTATAATTTCCCACCTGGCTGTAAGACCTTCGGTACTGCTACCACTCCCCCAAACTTTTCAGCTTCTCTTTATGTGCTGTCTTCTTCCATTATGTTGCGGGTTCCTTGAACACAAGAACTGTTTTTTGTCTTTCTTTTTTATATCTGCCTAGCAGATGGTAGGTGCTTAATAAATTTCTTATTTATTGAATGAGTGACTGAATGAAGCCAGGAAAACAAAGAAGCAGAAAGGGGGAGGGAGAACATTGCAGGCATGGAGTATGGTCAGTGAAAATGAAAAGAGTAGGGAGAGGGAATGTCCTATGAAAGAACTAGCAAAAAGGCCAATGTCATTGGATTCTAGAATTTGTGGAGAGGATTAAAGTACAAGAAGGCTGAAAAAAGGGGGCAGGTTACGAAAGACTTTAAAAACAGAGGATTTTCCATTTGATCCTGGAGGTAACAGGGAACCACTGTGGTTCACTGAATAGGAGTTAACATGGTCAGATGTATGCTTTAGGACAGTCACTTTGACGGCTGTTGGAAAGATGGATCGGAGAGGGGAGAGACTTGAAGCAGGGGGAGCAACGAGAAAAATATTGAAATAGTCCAAGCATGAGGTGATGATGGCCTCCACCAGGGTGATGGCTGTGTCAGAGGTGAGAAGGGGGGGCGGAATATGAGAGATACTCAAAAGTTGGGATCAGCAGGCCTACTAACAGTTTAGTAATGAAGAGAGGCGTGAGAGAAGCTAAGGATATCCATCTCTGCATGTAGCTGAGGTGGTATAAAGGAGGTAATAGAAAATAAATATATTGGGGAGCAAGGAAGTGACAGTGTTTAAGGGTGTATCATTATGTATTTTGATGTATAAGGGCAGGAATCAGGTGAAACAGAAAGACTGTGAGCCAGGCACAGCACTCACTGAGAAAGGAAGAAAAACATCCTTGGGGTTAATAGATAACAGCTATCAGAATCTTGACCAGTTGATAAGGATGGACTAAATGAACCTGAAGGGAGAGAGATTCCTGAGTGATATTGGTAGAGGGAGAGTTTAGCAGGTATTTGTGAGAAATAAGATTAGATGGGTCAGATGAAGTCCTTAACAGAATAAAAGCCATATGAGCAAGCACTCATGATTAAAATATGTGTATGTATATATACACACATATATAATTTTATACCTCATTGTTTGCCACTTTAGTTCTCATATCTTCTGTCTCCCTGGAGGTATCAATGAGAGATGGGAAATTACGTATCTTGCTGGCCCTGCTGCTGCTTGATGAGGGGGGTGTCCTGTCAGCTTCTTCCTTTCTGTGTGATCTTTCCCCATCTTGAATGTGATTTCTCCTTTTAGTCTTGTCACAGTCCAAACCATGTGATATTTCCTTACCCAAGGAGATGAGCAAAATCTCCAAATTCCAGAAGTTTGTACACGTGCAGAAACCACCCAGAGGATGCATTATAATAATGAGGAGGTCACAGCTTTCTAAGGGCTTAAAGATTATCTTTTTTCCTTGTCTTTGCATTTATCATCATGTTTACCATGTTTATACTGTCTGAATTTTCTATATAAGATAGTTCCCTTCCAAATTTAATGAAAACATCTCACAGTGGGAGAAACCACTTCTAAGACTTCAATTCAAGGATTCTTCTTTTAATCAGTCAGCTAATTTTAGTCCTGACTATGCCTAAGGGAGAATTACTTAATTTTTTTTTATACATCTCTTTCCTTATCTTCTCATTGGAATGGCTAGGTGCTCTAAATAAGTTCTATAAAGCTTCAAGAGAGCTGCAGGGCAAATGCCAAGAACAGCAGCATTCTTGGTTTGGCAGAAGGCTAGCAGATAACTTCCAAATGAAAGAGTTATTGAGAAACTTTTTCTGAAGTTAAGCAGATCTTAGAAATGGTCCTCATTTGCAAGATGGGGATGGAGTTTCTGAACCTGAGGAATCTCTTCTAATGGTGAGTAGGTCTTTGTGTTGCTGAAATACATGTGACTTCTTACTGTGAATAATAATAGTAACAGCTTTAATATCTATAGATTATTAAGTTTTGTAAAGGGATTTATAGATGTTAGCCGAATCTGCCACAGAGCAGATACATACAGGCTCAATAGTAAAATGTTAAAAAAAAACCTAATGTCTGAACTCCTTGAATATTCTCCTTAATACTTTCTTTTTGTTTATATGTGATCTAATTCTCATATGATTTTATGATCATAGTGTTCTCTGTTAAAAATTAACATGCTTGAATAACAAGAGACTCTTAATCATTGCTTACCTGCTTGCTATTAATTTTTCCCCCAATTTATAAGATCTGGAACTTTCTATAGAGCCTCTGGGTGTATTTATAAAATTTAAAAACATAAACAAGATTACCAACTGAATCACAGTTGCTTTGGCAGTTCTTGGAATACTAAATTTGGCAAGCTCTTCCTTTCATTGTTGGATGTGTTCTCTTGTGAGGACACATATAACAGATGCCATGCTAGCCCTAAGTGGCTTCAGTGGATTATACAAGTTCACTTGCCAATGCTATGGGCCACCTTATTTCTGAAATTGGCATATGGAGGGAAAACTAGTTGACTGTGTTACTTCCTGGGCTTATCTACTACTGAAATCATGGTTTTTTAAATTCAGGGGTGGTCATTAAGTAGAATTTTCAATTGGACCACTTCTAACCCATCCCACAAGAGTTGAAATTATAATATTTTGATAGCCTTCAAAGAAGATGTCATTGAAATTCTTATTAAACCATTCTCAAAACTCTCAGGAAAAGTTTCTGGTAAAACCTAAATAACTTTTTAGAAGCAATTTCCATACAGATGTATACATATATATGCATTTTACTTTACAGAGTACTTTATACACATTACCTCATTTGATGCTTATAACAACCCTGTGAAGTAGAAAATACAGGTGATATTACCCAAATTTTAAAGATGAGAAAACTGACACTGAGATTAATTGCTTGCCCAAAGTCACAGAGCTAGTAGTGCAACCAAAACTTAAACCAATTTCTTCTCAATCCAAAGCCAAAGCTCTTTCCTCTACATCTCTCTGTCTCTGTCTCTCTCTTTTCCTGTCTTTCTCTGTTTCTGTCTCTCTGTCTCACTATCTGTCTCTGCCTGTCTGTCTCTGTCTGTCTGTCCATCTGTCTCTGTCTCTCTCTCCTTTGGTCACTTTCTACAAGACATTTTATCTCAACTCTGGGAATTTCCTCTGTCTATACCCTCCCTTGCTTGAAATGCTCTTCCTTTTCATCTCTGCCTACTGGCTTTCTCTAAGCCCAAAAAGAATTCTGTCTTCTATAGGAAGTCTTTTCCAAGCCCTCTTAATTCCAGTGCATTACCTTTCTCATTTAACTCTTATTTAGCCAGTGTACAGCTTGTTTGTACATATTTATTTGCTTTTTGTCTACCTCAATATATTTCAAGCTCTTTGAAGGCAAGGACTGTCTTTTGACTTTTGTATCTTCAGCTGTTAGCACAGTGCCTGACATGTAGGAGATGCTTAATTGACTGATTGACTTCACCGTTTTGCAGTCTGGTGAAGCCTGTGGACTCCATCCCAGAATATTTTTAAATGCATCAAAATACATAGGATTAAGAGGAAGCCAATTATATATGTGTGTGTGTATACATATACATATACATATATACACATGCATATATACACATACATATATACATATACACACATACATATACACACATGTATGTATATGTGTTTCTATATAGATACATATATTTATACATAAAAGTTCATGGTCCCCAGGTTAAGAACTACTGTAAGTCTCACATAATGGGTAGGACCTGAGAACTCTGAAAAGTTTGCCCCAGGTAATCTTTTCAAGTGAGATAAGCGAATTCTCCTTGTTCCAGTCTATTCTTTCTGAACCCCTTTTTTCACCATGACAATGTTCCTCTCATTATTCCCTTTTGCAAGCTTCTAATGCCAACATGCTTTCTATTATATCAAGATATACTACCACAGGGCTGTCCAACCTTAGGTTTTTATTGAAACAATAGACAATATATTTTGATTTGCCATTTTAGTGAGAGCTCTGCAATAGCTGGGCTTCCTTTACTAAAGCGTCTATGTAAATTTCTATGCTTGTAGGTGGGCCATAAGTGACCCATGAGGCGCATTTTAGACAGCCCTGTACTACCAGAAGAGAATCTTGTGTCATTTGCTCTACTGTTAGCAGTTTTTTTCAGTGTTACCTCTCTCAGGTATTACATTTGAACCCTATCCCTAACTGTAGGGGGAAAAAATTGAAGATGCCATTAAGTGCATAGCCTGATACCAACAGCATCCTACTGATCATTATGTTCAAATTTCTCGCGCTTACTTGTGATGTATTAAAAGTTGCTAAGAAGTCAGTTCATCTTACAGTAGTATATTTGTAAAGGACTCCAGGTCCTTTGACCTTGGTATAAAACAATATTAAGCTCAATACCGTCCACGGTCCACTTGGAAATGGCCTTCAGTTCTGGTGAGGATTAATAATAGTATCTAGCCCTTATACAGCACTTGCAGGTTTGCAGAGCACTCTAAAGGTGTCACCTCATTTGATCTTTACAGCAGCCCTGTAACATAGGTGCTATTATAATCTCCATTTAAAAGATGAAGAAATTGAGGCTGAAAGAAATAAAGTGACTTTTCTAGGGTCACACAGCCAAGTTAAGTATCCAAGGAAGAATTCAAACTCAGATCTTCCTGATTCCAAATCCAGCACTCTGTCTACTTGGTCACCTCATTGCCTCTAAGAATCAGAAATTAGCTTAACAGTTAATTTCCTAGGACTATTATTTTTCAGTTATTTCACTCATGTCTCTATTTGGGATGTCCCACTCTTCATGACCCCTTTGGGATTTTCTTGTCAAAGATACTGGAATGGTTTCCCATTTCCTTCTCCAGCTTATTTTATAGATGAAGAAACTAAGGCAAACAAGGTAAGTGACTTGCCTAGGGTCACACAGCTAGTGTCTGTGGCTGGATTTGAATTCAGGTCCTCTTGACTCTAGTCCCAGGTCTTTATCCCTGCCACTAAGCTGCCCTGGACTCATTATTCGTGCTGATTCACCTCAGAACCAGCAGTGAGGGTAGTCAAGTAGATCAATTAATATCTTGTTTTATGTTGTTTATCCCATTGTTGGTGTGTGTCTACTATTTGTGGAAATTTAGGTATATCATCATGCAAAAACACTGGGCAAGGATGGATTCAAGACATCTAGATTCTACCATAACTAGTTGTGTATAATTGCTTCACTTCTATTTGTCTCAGTTTTTTCATCTTTAAAATGAAAGTGTTAGAAAAGGTAATTTCTAAGGTCTTCTCTAGCTCTAACTTGCTGATTCCCAATGGAGCGGAAAGAATTGGAGGCCTGGGGGCCTTTTCCAGTGCCCATAAATCATACTCCTTCTCTCAGTCACCACTTACTCCACCCTTGTGTAAGGCTGGCCCTGGCAGTTATGATATATAGTCACATCTGTGTATCATTCATACATCAATAGTTATTTTCTGTTTTGATAGTTGATTACACAAAATTCAAACTATAATCTCTGTTACCTTCATCTCACTCTTTTTTAGTTTCCCCTGCCAAAGTAGAGCCTAGAGGAGTAAATGCATTTATCTATGGAAACCATTTAAAAAGAAATAAACTGGGCTGATATGAATCATCACCTCTCCTATATCTGGTAAAGGAATCTTTAATACTAGTCTTTTGAGTTATTAGGCAAGAGCTCAATCCAGCCAGGTTACTTTTGTTTATGAATGAACTATTCATTCTCTATTGAGCCATAGTTTGTGTAGTAAGCTCTTTATGAGTAAGGATGGTTTTATTCATTGAATTTGTGTCCTCACCACCTAGCACAATACCAAGAATATAGCAGGCATTCAATAAATGTTTGTGGATTGATTGATGTTCACACTTATCTTCACTATAGGTTGAATAAAGCAAAAGAGCCAATTGACTTCCTTTGTCATTTGCCTGCTGTTTTACTATTTAGTAGAACAGGTTAATGTGCAGTGTGGACTTGCATTTCCAAAATCGATAAGGCAAATAAACATTCTAAAAGGAAATATCTAAAACATAAACTCTGTTTTAGCCAGGCATGTTATATGTTTTCAGGTTGAAGATGCTCGCTATGGCCTAGCACTGCAGGAAGGGTAAGTGTGGAAAGTGATGATAATAGAATGTGTTGTAGGATGATTAAAAAAAAACCACCTAGCCATACAGGTGATTTAGTCTTTGGTTTTATTAAAAATGATCGAAAGCACAGGAAAATTATTTTTAGCGACATAGGAAACTTTTGGAAGCATTTATTGAATAATATAAACATGCATTGTGAAAAGAGAATGCCAGACAACAAAGTCTAAATCCAAGAAAAATGAGGAATAAACTAAATTAGGCCCAGTGAAAAAGAGAGATTGATTGTGCTTCCTTTGATATGTGGTTAGATCTGCCATTGATGTGAAATGCTTCCTACACTCCATCATTACTGGCACTATGTATTCTTTGGTGATAAAAGGAAGGAAAAAAAGGTACTTGCATGAAGCATTTTTAATTATCTGTTAATTGGATGAAATGGCAATTAAAGTGCCTAAAGGCCAAATGCATATTCATAGATTGTCTTCAAAGACTACAATTACCAAAGCACATGAAAGAGATTATGAGTTAATATTGGATTGTGAATTGGAGTGGGGGAGGAAGCCCACAACTTCAGTGATCCATCCCAAAATAGCTGCTGAAATTAATTTGTCTCTCTGGTTTTATGTGACCATGTGTAGTCCTATAACCTGCCTAAAAGCACTATATGTTTGTAAAGACAATCTATTCTACAGAGGGGGTAGTCCATTGATAATTTTCATGAAGTCTCCAATTGTTTAATACTTGAAAAAGAAGGGTAAGGGGGTAAAGAATAAATTTCCTATCCCATCCAAAGTTTTTTATTTTATTTAATATTTTTAGTTTTCAGCATTTATTTCCACAAGATTTTGAATTACAAATTTTCTCCCCATTTCTACCTTCCCCCCTACTCCAAGATGGCATATACTCTTATTGCTCCATTCCCCAGTCAACCCTCCCTTCTGTCACCCCACTCCCCCCATCCTCTTTTCCCTTACTTTCTTGTAGGGCAAGATAGATTTCTATGCCCCATCGCCTGTATCTTATTTCCCAGTGGCATGCAATAACAACTTTTTTTTTGAACATCTGCTTTTAAAACTTTTTGTTCCAAATTCTCTCCCATCTTAACTCCCCACCCACCCTCCCTAAGAAGGCAAGCAATTCAACATAAGCCACATGTGTATCATTATGCAAAACCCTTCCAACAATACTCATATTGTGAAAGACTATATTTTGCTGGTTTCTATCCTGTCCCCCTCTATTCAGTTTTCTCCCTTGACCCTGTCCCTTTTCTAAAGTGTTTTCTTTTGATTACCTCCTCCTCCATCTGCCCTCCCATCTATCTTCCCCCCTTTTTATCTCCTTCCTCCTTCTTTCCTGTGGGGTAAGATACCCAATTGAGTGTATATGTTATTCCCTCCTCAAGTCAAATCCAATGAGAGCAAGATTCACTCATCCCCCCTCATCTGCTCCCTCTTCCCTTCCAACAGAACTGCTTTTTCTTGCCACTTTCATGTGAGATAATTTACCCCATTCTATCTCTCCCTTTATCCCCCTCTCAATATACTCCTCTCTCATCCCTTAATTAATTTTTTTAGATATCATCCCTTCATACTCAACTCACCCTGTGCCCTCTGTCTATGTATATTCCCTTCAGCTAGCCTAATAGTGAGGTCTCATGAATTACACACATCAATCATCTTTCCATGTAGGAATGTAAACAAAAACCATTCAACTTTAGTAAGTCCCTTATGCTTTCTTGTTTACCTGTTCATGCTTCTCTTGGTTCTTGTGTTTGAAAGTCAAATTTTCTATTCAGCTCTGGTCTTTCCACTGAGAAAGCTTGAAAGTCCTCTATTTCATTGAAAATCCATATTTTGCCTTGGAGCATGATACTCAGTTTTGCTGGGTAGGTGATTCTTGGTTTTAATCCTAGCTCCATTGACCTCTGGAATATTATATTCCAAGCCCTTTGATCCCTTATTGTAGAAGCTGCTAGATACTGTGTTATCCTGATTGTGTTTCCACATTACTCAAATTGTTTCTGGCTTCTTGCAGTATTTTATCCTTGACCTGGGAGCTCTGGAATTTGGCAACAATATTCCTGGGAGTTTTCTTTTTGGGATCATTTTCAGGAGGCAATTGGTGGATTCTTTCAGTTTTTATTTTACCCTCTGCCTCTAGGATATTAGGGCAGTTCTCCTTGAAAATTTCTTGAAAGATGATATCTAGGCTCCAATAATTTTTAAATTATCTCTCATGGATCTATTTTCCAGGTCAGTGTTTTTTTCAATGAGATTTTTCACATTGTCTTCCATTTTTTCATTCCTTTGGTTCTGTTTTATAATTTCTTGATTTCTCATCAAGCCACTAGCTTCTACTTGCTCTAATCTAATTTTTAAGTTAGCATTTTCTTCGGTGGTCTTTTGGACCTCCTTTTCCATTTGGCTAATTCTGCCTTTCAAGGCATTCTTCTCCTTATTGGCTTTTTGGAGCTCTTTTGCCATCTGAGTTAGTCTATTTTTTAAGGTGTTCTTTTCTTCAGTATTTTTTGGGCCTCCTTTAGCAAGTCATTTACTTGTTTTTCATGGTTTTCTCACATCACTCTCATTTCTCTTCCCAATTTTTCCTCTACTTCTCTTACTTTCTTTTCCAAATCCTTTTTGAGCTCTTTGATGACCTAAGACCAATACATGTTTTTCTTGGAGGCTTTTGGTGTAGGCTCTTTGACTTTGTTGACTTCTTCTGGATGTATGTTTTGGTCTTCTTTGTCACCAAAAAAAGATTCCAAAGTCTGAGTCTGAATCTGAGGCTGTTTTCACTGCCTGTTCATGTTCCCAGCCAACTACTTGACCCCTGAGCTTTTTGCTGGAGTTTGACTGCTTGTAGAGTAGAGAATACTTTGTCCCAAGCTTGAGGGGTTGTGCTGCTGTTTTCAGAGCTACTTCTATACAGCAAGCTCTGCCACACTGCTGCATGGGTGTTCCTTCTCTCCCAAGAACTGCCAACCAGGATTGTGGCCCAGATCCAGGCAGGGCAAAGCAGGCTTTGCACTCCCACTCAATCTGCTGCTTAATTCCTCCCACCAGGTGGGCCTGGGGCTGGAAGCAACTTCAGCTGTAGCTCTGGAAGCAGCCTCAGAGGTGCCCCACCTCTGCCACCCCCAGGGTGGTGGCCAACCGTGAACTCCTTTCACATTGTTCCAGCAGTTTTTCCCACTAACCTGCTCTGTTGTCTTTGGTGTTTGTGGGTTGTGAAGTCTGGTAACTGCCACAGCTCAATGATTCAGGGCCCTACAGCCTGTTCTGCCTGGCTCCTAGTCTGGTTGGTCCTGGCACAGCCCACACTGGGCTCAGCTTCGCTCTGCTCCCAATTCCATGAGATAGACCCTTCCCAGTGACCATCCAGGCTGTCCTGGGCTGGAGCCCTACTTCCCTCTGCTATTTTGTAGGTTCTTCAGCTCTAGAACTTGTTCAGAGCCATTTTTATAAGTGTTTGGAGGGACCTGGGGGAGAGCTTAAGCAAGTCCTTGCTTTCCGGCCAGCATCTTGGCTCCGCCCCCCATCCAAAGTTTACATATTATTTTTCAGTGTCTGATATGACTTCTACTGGAAACAATAATTTCTGCTTATGGTAAGAGCTCAGTGTAATATTCCTTTTGTGAACTTCTGTGACAGAATGAAAATAGTTCTTTAATAGTAGTTAATAAAAAAATTTTCCTTTCAGGGCTGGTAAAAACAGTATGGAAAAGATTTTGTAACTTGTGCTTCAGTTTTCTCTCTGACTTGAAGAGCAGAGGTTGAAATTTTATTCTTAAAACAATTCTTTTTTAATTTGGTTTCCTGTTTGTACTATAATAAGCAAAAAACATCATTTGTCAAAGCCTCAGATGGTTGAATGCTATAAAAACTTTATGTTGAGTCTCTTCTATGTTTCTGGGGTATAGGGGCAGGGAAGAAAGGTGTTTATTACATGAAGAATTCACAAGTAGTAGAGATTATAGAAGAGAAATGAAGTAATGATAGTAATGTATCAACCAGTGCACCTGGATTTTCTTTACTGTTTCCCTGGCCAACTCAAGGCCATTAACCGAGATACAAATACCCAGGCATTAAGAATTTGGAATGTCTGAAGATTCAAGTGCCCAAAACAATTAGTGATAGGATAACAAAAATTATTTTCCTTTTGAAACTGTAGTTTCAAATGGCATAAAGCTTTTCTACCACTATCACTCACCTTCTGTTTTCAAAGTAGTTTGGTGATTAAATTCCCACAGACTGTGCTTTTACCTGCAGGGACATACAACTCACTACAGAATATTAGAAGACAATCTTATATTCCTCTCGATTTAGAGTGATGGCTCTAATAGGCTTTATCCATGACCAACAGAGCTATTGTAATGCTTCCATAATCTAGGAGGTAAGCCACAACAAGTCCCAAGATACCAAACAGTATAAACTCAAAACATACAACTGAAGACAGTTTTGTCAAGATGACTTGCCAGTCATAGCAAACATTCTTTTTCAACACCCCAAAAAGTAACTCTACACATGGACATCATTGGATGATCAATATAGGAATCATATTGATTACATACTTTGCAGTGAAGGGTGGAGAAGCTCTAGACAGCTAAGCTGAGACCTGGAGCTGACTGTGGCTCAGATCATGAGCTTCTTATTGCAAAATTCAGGCTTAAATTGAAGAAAGTAGGGGAAACAATCAGAGTATATAGGTGTGATGTAAATAGCATCCCTTATGAATATGTAGTAGAAGTGATTAATAGATTTAAGGTATTAGATCTGGTAGATAGAGTGACTGAAGATCTACGGACAAAAGTTCACAATATTGTATAGAAGGCGGAAACAAAAAACATTCCAAAGAAAAAGAAGATCAAGAAATCAAAATGGCTCTCCGATGAGACTTTATAAATAGCTAAAGAAAGAAGGAAAGCTAAAAGTAAAGGAGAAAGAGAAGGATATGTCCAAGTGAATGGAGAATTCCAGAGAATAGCAAGGAGAGATAAAAAGTTTTCTTAACTGAATAATGCAAAGAAATAGAATAAAATAATTGAAGAGGAAAGATAAGAGATCTCTTCAAGAAAATTAGAGACATCAAAGGAACATTTCATGTAAAAATTGCCATGATAAAAGATAAAAGTGTTAGGGACATAACAGAAGTAAAAAGATTAAGAAGAGGTGGCAAGAATATACACAAGAACTGTACAAGAAAGATCTTTAAATCACCAATAAACACACTGGTGTGGTTTCTGATCCAGAGCCAGACATCTTGGAGAATGAAGTCAATTGTGCCTTAGGAAGCATAACAAAGTGTAAAGCTAGTGAAAGTGATGGAATTCAGATGAGCTATTTAAAATCCTAAGAGATGATGCTGTAAAATGTTGTACTCAATACAGCAACAAATTTGGAAAACTCACCAGTGGTCACTGGATTGAAAAATAACAGTTTATATCCCAAGCCTAAAGAAAGGCAATGCCAAGGAATGTTCAAATAACTGAACAATTGTGCTCATTTTACATTCCAGCAAGGTAATGCGTATGATTCTGAAAGCTAGACTTTAGCAATATGTGAACTGAGAATTATCAGAAAAGCAGGATGATTTTTGAAGAGGCAGAGGAACTAGAGACCAAATTGCCAACATTCACTGGATTATGGAGAAACCAAGAGAGTTCCAGAAAAACATCTACTTTTGTTTCATTGACTACATTAAAGCCTTAGACAAACAAATGTGGCAAGTCCTCAAAGAGATGGGAGTACCAGATCATCTTACTTGTCTCCTGAGGAATCTGTATTCAGACCAAGAAGCAAAAGTTAGAACCAAATATGGAAGAACTGATTGGTTTAAGATTGGGAAAGGAATACAACAAGCTGTATGTTGTCACCTTATTTATTTAACTTGTATACAGAATACGTTATGTGAAGTGCCAGGCTGGATGAATTAAAAGACAGAATCAAGGTTGCTGGGAGAAATATCAGCAATCTCAGATATGCAGCTGATACCACGCTAATGGCAGAAAATGAAGAGGAATTAAGAAGCCTTCTGATGAAGGTGAAAGAGGAGAGTATAAAAGCTGGCTTGAAGCTTGACACACACAAAAAAATAACATCTTGGCAACTTGTCCCGTCAGTTCCTGGCAAACAGAGGGAGAAGAAGTGGAATCAGTGTCAGAGTTTATATTCTTAGGCTCAAAGATCACTGCAGACAGCAACTGCAGCCATGAAATTAAAAGACACTTGCTCCTTGGAAGGAAAGCTGTGGCAAATCTCAACAGCATACTAAAAACAGAGATATCATCTTGCTGACAAAGGCCTGTAAAGTCAAAGCTATGGTTTTTCCAGTAGCAAAGTATGTCTGTGAGAGTTGGATTCTAAGGAAAGCTGAGTACTACAGAACAGATGATTTTGAATTGTGGTGTTGGAGAAGATTTTTGAGAGTCTTTTGGACAGCAAGGAGATCAAATTAGTCAATATTGAAAGAAATTAATTCAGGCTCTTCGCTGGAAGGTCAAATACTGAAGCTGAAGTTTAAATAATTTGACTACATGATGAGAAGACAAGACTCATTCAAAAAGATCAGTCTGATGCTGGGAAAAATTGAAGGCAAAAGGAGAAGGGGATGTCAGAGGATGACATGGATAGGTAGTGTTGTGGAAACAATGAACATGATCTTTTACGGACTTCAAGAGATGGTGGAAAATAACGGGGGATGGTGTGCTGTGGTCCACGGGGTCATGCAGAGTCAGAAATAGCTGAACAACTAAAGAACAAAAAAGAACCAATATTGTCAACTATATAGGCCAAATACAGAAATATGATTTTCTTAAATAAGGATTATTCAGTCAGTTATATAATGGAAGTCTTTGCCCAATATGAAACTTTATAGGCAAGAAAAAAATGACCAAGGACTCTACTGTGGATTCAGACTTCTTTGAATGCAAATTGCACAGATCAGTTTCTGGGGAAAAAAAGATGAATGCATGATTTTTGCTCACTACAGTGATTTCCCTGTTTGTCTCACATATCCTACCTTTGAGTTAAAATATTCTGGTGAGGAATGTTTTACCCACATAAACTGCTGCATCTTTGAGAGCTTTCTTGTTCATATTGTCCAAACCTCTGGTCCTCACAAATAGTGAGGGTCTCCACTTGAAAACTTTGATTTATGAAAGGTTTTTCTTGGGCATCTAACTGACTGGAGATATTTATATTACTGGGAGCTTTTATCTAAAGCAATGCTGTTTCTAGCCTGGGCTTAAAGATTCATATTAACTTAAGCAGTTTTCCTCTAGAGAGCTTCTGTCGACCTGGCTCGTCTCTCCTTGATAGTTTCTGACAGAAATGGTGCCAACAAGAACATGCTTGTGGTATTCCTGGAACTGCTGTGCAAAACTAATTTATTCAAGGTATTTTGAGGTCAAATACTGAGAATGATCTTCTGTTGGGGATTTTTTGCTGAATATACCATGATACACACACTCACACACACACACACACATACACACACAGACAAACATATATGTGCTTATATATTTTCTAACCTTGAGTTTCCCAAGGATAATTTGTGAGTTAGATGTAAGCAGTGAGCTTCTACAAAAGATGTTTTGTTTGTAAGGGTTTTGATCAACTGACTTATCAATTTTCTGAATGGTTCTTTCCCCAGGTAAACAGTACTGAATGTCTCCTTTGTAATTTTTACTTAGGTGGAAAAGGAGAGATGATTAGTTTTGTCAAGTATTCAGTTACAGTGGCAGAATTTTTCAAATTCTGCTCAATATTCTTCCTTATTAAAAACCTTTATGGACTTCTAACAAAATTGCTGTTTGGGGGGTAAAGGACTTCTAGAACGCTATACATTTCTGAGTGTTCATAGCAATGAATGTTGATTATTGAGAATAATTCTACACTTCACATACTAGTTGACTTACATTGATACTTCAATCACCCTGTGATTTAACTGATGCGGGGTCTCCTTACAGTGCTGCAGAGTGTAATCCAACCTTTCCATCCTGTGCAAGGCTTGTTGCTGTTTTATGGGCACCCTCTTTTAGCTCTATTGACATTGTGTGGATCTCAGTGGAGCACATGTGCTATTATATTGTATGAAACACATTACCTACCCTTTACTCTCACTACACGTTTGGCCATCTCCACTTTTCATAATATGTCTCTGAATAAATCCTTTATGCTGAATGATGAAGTGTTTTTTGAAAATAGATATTTTGCTGGTAAGATACTTCTGGTGAGATGTAACTTCCTGCAATAGCATTGAATAAAGCCATTAAATTGTTTTATAAATTAAACAAAACAGGGAAATTATAGAAAAGTAGCTCTAATCCTTTGAATTGGAATTCTTTCAATAGTGGTTTTATTCATATATTCAACATTTGGAATCACAGAATTTCAGAGATAGAAAGAACCTCAGACATAATCTCATGCTCCCTGAACTAGAATAAAAATCTGGCCTACAAATTTACCCAACATGTTCATCTTTCATTTGAAGACACATTGTCACCTGAGGCAGCCTGTTTTCTTTTTGGATAGCTCTAATTACTGGGAGATTGTTCTTAGAAGAAGTCTCAACTGATCTTTCTATAATGTCTTTTCATTATTAGCATTCATTTCTAGGATAATTTGAAAGATCATTAAGTTAGTTCACTGCATCATCATGAAAATTCTGTCTCACGTAGGCTAAATGAATGAATTTCACACATGATAACACTATTGGATTTGAAATAAGGATCTCTCATCCAGCACTAGTTATTTGATTCCTAGTAAGTCATTTAATTTTTCTGGGTCTTAGTTTTCTTGTTTGTAAAATGAAAGGCTGAATTAGACTCATCTGATCCTTGTCTTTCTCTCCCAACTGTAAAATTCTATAAACAACTCATGGTCAACTTGAGAATTCCTAGACTATTCTAGGATACACTATACTTTAGAGTACATGGAGTATGTTAATGATAATGATGGTTTTCATCATGCTAGTGATAATTCCTATCTTGGAATATATTACTTGGCTTAGATTTCACTAATTGAAATATTTTTCTAGGAAAAATTTTCTTAATTTTGGTTCCATGAACTTAAAAAATATATTTGATAACTGTATTTCAATATAACTTCTTTCTTTTGTAATTCTATGTATTTTGTTTGATGCATTTAAAAACATTATTCTGAGAAAGGGTCCAGGGGCTTCACCAGGTTGCTAAAGGGCTCCGTGACATAAAAAAGTTAATAACACCAGTCACAGGAACAGATTTACTATCCCTTTGGCCATAAATATTATACTTTATTTTTATAGAGACTGACATTTATTTCCATTGAATTCCATAGCAAGAAGACTTAACAATTCTAAGTAAAGTTCTGTTCTTTTTTCTTTATTTGTTTCAGACTGCATTTCCACTGGTGACATGCCCTCCATGGAATGCTTTCTTTCCACTCTTCAGCATCCTAACTGTCTTGGTTTCTTTCAAGTCTCAAATAAAGTCCTACCTTCTGCAAGAAGCCTTTCGGTCAATCAGTTAATAAACATTTATCGAGTGCCTATCATGTGCCAGGCACTGTGCTAAATCTTTCTCAATCATCCTTAGTATTAATGTCTTCTATCTATGTTTATCTCCAACTTATCATATATCTACATATCGATATATCTACACGTATCTCTTTCATACATCATTATTTGTACGTTGTCTTCTTCCCCCTGCCTCCACATTAGATTGGGAGATCCTTGAGGGCATGAGCCACTTTTGCTCCCCTCCATTTCTTTTATCTCCAGCTTTCAGCATAATGCTTGCTACATAATAGGTGCTCATTAAGTGCTTGTTGAATTGCCTTTACTTATAGTGAATGTATTTGCAAAAAGAAGTAGAGCTATTAATCTATTGAATTTTTATCTTTATGTTATCACAACATTTCAAATCCTTTTGTTTCTTCTTCCCATATGGGACTATACTAAAAATCATCTCAGACAGGCTTGAATATCTGCAAGACAGGATAGGAATATACACATATATATATGTATATATGTACATGTACATATATATATGTATAGGCCTATACATTTATCTATGTATACACATACACATATATTTATGTGTGTACATATATACATTATGTCTTAAAAATTTTAGTGCAGTGATAAGCTATAAGATTTTTAGATATTCTGTATATGTTTGTGTGTGTTTATGTATTTGTTTAGATATTCTTTTTCCCCAATAATAAGTATTTATTTTCAGTCCTGCTTGACTCCCCACTATTAAAAAAAGGAAAAAAGAAAATCTGCTAACAAATATATATGCATATATGCAATATACATACATATGTATATCATATATATAGCCAGTAAAATATTTCCACATAGGACATATAAAAAAATCTGTTTCATTATTCATCTTGAGTCTATCATCCCTCTCTCAAGAGGTGAATAACATATATCATCATCAGTCCTCTGGAATCTTGGTTGGCATTGATCGGAGGCAAAATATAGCTTTGATACCATATTTAATTGTCTGATAATCCTTATCTCACAAAAAGCAAGAAAAAACAAAAAGTATCCCATTTCTTAGAATAAGCGAAGGTGAAATATTTATCTCCTCATTTCTCTAATTCAAATGAGTAGCTCCTTTATGTCCTAGGACAAAAATTACTAACAAGAAAACTTGTAGAAACTATTGTAAAAATGGAGAACATGTGGGTAAGTCGAAGAAATCATGCCACCCCCGCTCAAAGTATATAAGTGATAAATGCTAGGTCCTGATGTGTTTGTCAGTGGAGAATATGCAATCATTCCCGTCAGGGGCATGAATTGGGTGTGATGAATATGACCTAGACATCACTCATAAGAGAAATGGCATTGTACAGGAAATCTGTAAAATTTGCTTGAGAAATTTGGTCACATTATATAGGGCTCATATAAACCAACTAAGCTAGTTGGAATCTGAGATTTGAGTAGCCAAGAGCTTAGTGGTAGAAGCTGCTGCCTAGGCCTTGAGGAGTCTAGGAGGTGGAAGAGAACACCTTGGTCTCTCCCCCTGATCCCACACATATGCCTCTAGGCTAGAGGAGCCCTTATGAATTGGATAATTCACAAAGGATATGTTCACATTGTAGACTATTTGAGCAAAATGGCATCTCTATCTTGGATAGTGTTTTATGGTTACTAAGAGTTTTAATGGATTACTTCATTTGACCTTCACTATAACTTGGTAAGATATAAATTACAAATATTTTAATTCCCATTTTATGGATAAGGAAACCGAGGACCAGAGAGATAATGTGTCTTTCCCAAGGCCACACCCATACTAAGTGGTAGAGTCAGGTATTGAACTCAGATCTTCTAACTCTAAGTCCAATTCTCTTTCTACTACATAGAAACATAGAGAAGTAAGATTTTAATCCTTTCTCTGACATTTACTAGCTGTATGAATTTTGGTAAGTCATTTAACCTCATTATTATCTGTAAAATAAAGATGGTTGGATCAGATGATTTCTAATCTCACTTCTGACTCTAAAACAAAAATAAAAACAAACACAACCCTTAAGGAGGCAGAAATGGTAGAATAAATGAACAGATTCAAAGAAACAAAAAGCAATGTTTGAACATGGAAAGATGATGTGTATGATTCATGAGACCTCAATATTTGGGTAGCTGAAGGGAATATGCATGTGTGTATATGTATGTGTATATGTGTATGTATATATGTTTATATGTGTGTATGTATATATACATATATATGTGTATGTATATATATATATGCATATATACAGAGAGAGAGAGAGAGTCGGCATAGGATGAGCTGAAGATGAATAAGGGATGAGAGAGGAACATACTGAGAGAGGGAGATAGGAAGAGATAGAATGGGGTATATTATCTCGCATAAAAGTGGCAAGAAAAAGCAGTTCTGTAGGAAGAGAAGAGAAGGCAGGTGAGGGGGAATGAGTGAATCTTGCCCTCATCATATTTGACCTGAAGAGGGAATACCATACATACTCAGTTGTGTATCTTACCACACAAGAAAGAAGGAGGAAGAAGATAAAAAAGGGGGGGATGATGGAAGGCAGGGCAGATGGGGATGAAGATAATCAAAAACAAACACTTTCAAAAAGGGACAGGGTCAAGGGAGAAAATTCGATAAAGGTGGATAGGTTAGGAAGAAGCAAAACATAGTTAGT
>CM053623.1:148726721-148838079 GCA_028646595.1 Phalanger gymnotis
GGAGGGCAGACTGGGGAACAGGGCAACCAGAGTGTACACCATCTTGGAATGGGGGGGTGAGGAAATGGGGAGAAAATTTGTAATTCAAACGCCTGTGAAAATCAATGCTGAAAACCAAACATATTAAAAATAAATTCAAAAAAAAGCAATGATTGATATCCTCAGTACTTTGAAAACCATAGCATGGAAGTAACTAAGATGGTCTCCCATAAAATATCAATTAACATGATTGATTAATTCTTGAAGTCTATGTTAGTGGAGTGGAAACTTCTCAGGTTCTATTATACTGGAAAGAGTTTGAGTATAGTCCCAGGAACAGACTGAGTCTGCTTCCTAAAGATCAGGCTACTTATAAAAGGGGAGGATTGTTATTAGTCGACTGGCTACCTAATGATGGATTCTGCAGCTATGGTAACTCACGAAACAAGTTCTATCCAGTCCTCTTCTACTTTTGTAGTGATGGTAGTAGAATGGTAGAAAAGGAAACAGAAGTTGTTTTTAATCACACAGCTTTAAAACTATCTATAAACTTTAACTTAGCTATTATTGCTGCTTTAAATGTGAGATCATTGTCCAAAGACCACTGAGTGGACATACTGCTGAGTTGAAAGTTGATATTCTCACTATATAAACAAAAGCAGAAGATGGAAGGACTTTTCAGCTAAACAGAAGGATGGTTAACAGGTTCTCCTTGAAAAAGCAGATAAATGAGTTGGTTTTGGCATACATTAAAAAAAAAAACCAGTAAGAAATATCATTTTATTGGACATTTGGTCTTCTCTACAGCCAGGTCCCAATAAGTACAAATAACGAATTCCCTGAATAGTCACATTATTCAAATTCACATTGCACATTTCCATTGGAACCTGCTATCATTTTTACATAATTATAATTTTAAAAGTGTGAATTTAAATACATGGGATCACTTCATGGGATTCATTATTCTCACCAATTAAGACTAGCTATATTTGCAAAAAAGACTACCATGAAAATTGGAGCCTTACCCATCAACATCTGCTAAGGAAGATGAAGGGTTGGAGAAATTCAGTTCAAATTAAATGAGATAACATATGTAATTCTTTAAAACCCTAAAATCCTATGTAAATACTATTTATTACTGTTATTTAAAGGGAAAAGATTAAAGGATGACCAAATTCTCAAAACTTATTAATTTCAAAAAGGCAACTGAGAAAGCATCAACAACTAGCAATCCGTTTTACTACCCTCCCATTTATATAAAATATTTAAAAGAATAGAATAAACATATTTAGGTTATCCTTAATGAAAGTGTTAGTATGAATAAGAAGGCTTTTGCAAATGATATTCCGGAGCAGACCACATATTTATTGTCTGAAATATTGAGATAACATATGAACCTACTGTGTTTATTGTTTGTTGACTATAAAAAATTTTCTTCTTTACATGTCTTTAAAATATATCTTTAAAGGCTCTTCTTCAACAAGGTGACTCCCAGGCATATGGCAATATTATGGAAGACTTCTTGGTAGATAAAACAATGGAAATAACCTTGTTTATTATCCTCTGGTGAGTAGAATAAGATGAGACATAAAACTATGGGATCCATGCTAGGTAAAAATGTTTGCCATTGTCAAGGTGATATAATACACAGTCTAAATTGAAGGGGGATTTCCTTTGGGTTGCAAGATTCCATAGATCTCCTGTTTATAGATACCATTATGCTGGTTACATTAAGCCCCAGAACATTGTAGAATTTCCTGGACGAGAACAATAACCACTCAGATGAGTTCGGCCTAACCATCCATACAGGACAAACCAAATACGGTAGTAATGCCTGGTGTCCATTTTATGCCATGCTGTTAGACAACTCATAGAGGATTGATCCCTGAATATTTAACACAAAGTTCATTAGCCCTTCCCAAAGTGACTAAGGATAGTTTGTGCGTGTGCACATGTGTTCATGTGTGTGTGTGTGTTAGGCTGATGCTACAAATGAACAAGTTGAGCCCATGGTTTAATCAAAGAAGAAAGGCACATTATCTTGCCTATGCTATAACATTCTTTGACCTCATTTAAAAATATTCTGGGGATACTGCTAATAAGACTATAGATTTAGACCTGGAGGGGACCTAAGAAATCATATAGTTGAACTCCCTCATTGTAGAGATGAGGAAACTGAGGTACGGAGACATTACGACTCATTCAAGGTTGGCCATGAAGTAAGTTACAGAAACAGGATTTAAACTACTTTGACTCTGGATGCAATTCTCCTACCATTGTACTTCAATACCTCCCTATGTTGTCTATCATATGCAACACTACATGCACTGGAGAATTAACATTGAATTGCTCATTGGATTAGGCACATGATGGATGCAAATAGGCTGTAGCCCATAACCAGTAAGAAACTTTGGATATGAACTAGAGTGAAGCATATCACCAAAGCAATGTATGATCAAAAGATAGCCTGGTTATGTGGTAAGAGCAAAAGACAACTATGGGACAGCACATGTGCTCCATGCAATCTTCTTAATGTGAGCAAGAAAACGAGGAAAGTATCTAGCATTTTGGTTGGACTTCATGTGCTGAATTCATGTGAAGACATCAAGAAGAGGCCCTCAGAATGGGCAGGCATTGATAGATTGAAATCTGCATCAATGGAGGGAATGTACATATTGATGTGATTACAGATTCATTTAAGTGTTAGAGTGAGCTCCTTGTGTGCAAGGACTGTCCATTTACTTTTATCATGTACCAGTTCACAAGTCTCCTCCATAGAAAAGAGAAGGCACAGGAGCTTCTCAACCCCACTTCTAAATTGAACCTAACAAACTAGATGCCATATTTTCCATTAGCATAGAGGCTCTGATTTCTAATGTGGATAAAAAAAGATAAGCATTTTTATGAAGTACACACTGTAACTTCTAAGTTAATTGTAAACATTGCAGTCTTCCCATCATCCCCTATTACTTTGATTTTTGTATCTTGTCCTTATTTTGGCTTTCCAGAATAATGCAGTTCTCAATACTTGAGCAGCTGGAACATACATTACCCAGTAGAATGTAGTTCCTAACTTTTACTCCTTTTACTTAACATTTTAAACCCATCTTGTCTCCAGTGATCAGAGAAACTCATTTTGATTTTGCTTGCCAGTATTGCTCCAGGTTATTTTTCACATTTCAATTTTGGTAGGTTTTCTTTTTTAGTTCTACAAAATTACTCTCTTATCCTCAGAGAAGCCATCCAAGATTTTGTTCCTACCTTAAGTCTGTTTCCAAGATCCAATTTATCTCCATGCCCAATGTTCCCAGAAAGGGAGTGTAGTAGAAAGGCTACTGAGTCTGGAATCAAAGCCCTGGAGTTTGTGCCCTTATATTTGTGACCTTTGTGAAATTCAGTAGGTTATGTTCCCTCTCTGGGCCTTGGTTTCCTGGGTAAAATGCAAGGTGGCCAAATAGCAATCCCAAGAGATGAACCTTTCCTACATTGGTGGTGCTACCTATGGGGTTTGAGAATTCCTGGATTGCTAATTTGGTGCATCTCACTAAGTCACTGCTTCACAGGAGAGAAGATGGGCACCATTAGGAAGATGCTGCATTTGGAAGAACTGAGAAAGCACAAACCATCTTTGTCCTGGAAGGCCAGGAGATCTAGAACTTGTGATTTGTCAAGGAAGCAGGTTTGAGGTGAAAGTGAAATATCTTTTCTCTCTTCCACAAGACAAAGTAGGCTTTACCTTCCAGGAAAGTGTACTAGATGCAATAAGGTATTGTTTTATGTTTTAAATATTCTTTAAGTACACATATTTGAAACATTTTGTTTGTGTGATGCCAATCAGTGATTAAAGATCTTTCCTAGCTATTCAATAGGCCTCAGGCCTGGCCAACAAAGTGAGGCTTGATTAGAGGCAGGTCTACATCTTTGTGATGCCAATCAGTGATTAAAAACCTTTCCCACCCACTCAATACATCTCAAGTGGGGCCAATTAAGGGAAGCTTAATTAGAGGTTTGTTTGTAGGCAGGCCTACTCCCTTTACTTACTAGGCACTTAGCCTCGGGCCCACACCCTTTTGCTGATTGGGTGTGAAGCCCTCAGGCCCTAAAAAAAAATACATACACCCAGAAGATAGCCCTTGAAAGCTAAGAATTCAGAAATCAGAAGTTAGAAGTGAGAATTCAGAATCCAGCCTAAGGAGAAGTAAGAACTCTGAGAAGACAGAGCTGCAGAAACAGGGAAGAGCAGAGAGTAGAAACCAGGGAGATTCAGAGATCAGAGAACTCAAGGGGGCAGAGAACACAGGCAAGCAGACAGGATTGGTGAGTGTTTATGGAGAGGCCCCAACAGGAGGGAAGGTTATACAATGACTTGGTTCCTTGCTATAATACTATGTTATAATTTCCTTGTTGCTACATTGAGGTAGGCTTACTGGTTTTGGAATATAATTACTGCTATATCGAATTGGAGTTACTGGTCTTGGGATTTGATCCTCTACTGTCTAAATAAATGTTATACTTCCTTGCCTTCTACCTAGAGAGTTTTTCATACTTTGTGATTCAGCACCATACAGGCATGTTCATGATCATCCTCGAGGTCATGAATCTTGCCTTACTGACACAGTGTGTGTGTGTGTGTGTGTGTGTGTGTGTGTGTGTGTGTGTGTTGTAGTAGGAAGGCCGAATTTATAATCTCAAATATAATCATGTATATGTTTGAATGGTTCGAAATCGCAAGGTATGAGAAATTCTCTAAGTAGAAAGCAACAGAACATTTATTTAGGCCCCAGAGCAACAAATTAGCGAAGCAGCCTCCCCATTCCAACATCTTGACCAAAAAACCCCAGGCCCAACAGGCCCGCCTCACAAGAGTAACCAGGAGGCCACAGAGAAACAAGATAGTATTTAGCCAAATCATATTTACTGGCCTCAAGTCCTTGCTCGAACTCCTGGGTTCACACAGGTCTCCTGCTTCGGCTTTTTTCAGCTTCAGCTGTAGTTGGTCTCTTAGCTTGCCTCTCCTTGCAGCCAAGCCTCTGGCGTTCTCAAGTCCTGCCTCAACAACCAGAGACGAGAGACCATTGGTTCCGGAGTTGGCCCCTCTTACGTCATGAATCTACACCCACACAGGTTTCACACCTGATAGGGCTTTGGGCCTGGGGCTTAGCACTTAACAGCTGAACGTTCTCTCACTCAAAGTAAACAAAGTAAACAAAAGCCAAACTCCTCAAGGGCTAAGGAGCCCATTTTGCCTTAAGGACGTGTGTGTGTTTATGTGATGAAGAAAAGAAATAGCTGTTTTATCTACTTCATATACTGAGTATCTCTTCTAGAAGGGACCCTGTTAATTGCTTTTAGGAAAGACCCTAAAAATGAACCATGTCTAAGCATTGTTGCAGAGATTTTCCCCATAACTCCCTGAAACTCTGGGGTAGAGACATACCTAGGCGGAAAGGAGGAAGGGGAAAAGCCTTAATTTCCCTCTTTGGGATCAGGCTCCCCCAGGTCTGAACCTAATTTGTGTGAGCCCAAAGCTAGAGCCCTTTTGAGAGAAGAAGCACATTAGGGGTCATAAATAAGGGATGACTTCATTGAAGTTGAAAGGAGGAGAAAAGAATAGTATAAGTAGGGAGAGAATGAGAGAGTGAATGGAATTAATCTCATTTTTGGGGGCGGGGAGAGGATATGTGGCATTTTGGAAAAGGCAGTAGAAAAGAAATTAGGAAATTTGGGAGTTTCATTCTCAGCTTTGCTACTGTTATTTGTGACCCAGAGTAAGTCACCACTTTTGAAGCTAAATTTCATCTAGTCTGACTCCCCTCATTTTACAAATGAGGCCTAGAGGCATTATATAAGGTAACAAAAGTAATACAGCTAGTTAGTGGCAGATCCAGGACTAAAACCCAGGTCTTCAGACTCCTAATCTGATGTTATTCCCACTACCATGCTTCTTCTACTTCCTTGGTTCTCAGTTTTCTCATCTATAAAATGAGAGGTAAACTAGATAATTTCTTCCCTTAATATTCTATGCTTATATAAAACAGAATATCAGCTGAAATTTAATTGAAATCATCACAGAACCTAAGAATTGCAAGAATCTGAAGCCATCTAGTTCGATTTTGGGACTAGATACCGGGCTAATGTTTTCAGTGATATAGGTGGCACCCTGGCGAAGAGACTCCCTCTACTAATTCATGGCACCACCTTCTCTGCAAGGTGATGTTCCAGAGTTTCCTAGGGAATCAGAGGTTGATAACTTGTTTGGAGATGGAGTGCCTGTATGCATGAGCTAGAATTTAAACACAAGCTTTCTTGGCTCTTAGGCCATATTGTACATTTTAGATGGAACTACCTTCTGAGAAGTTTTCTTCTACCTATTTTTTCTCGTTATGTCCTCTGGTGCCAAAAAATAACAACCAAACCAAAACCAAATGTCATCTCTCTCTTACATATGACAACCCCTGACAGCAACTTTCATGTACCCCTTGAGTCTTTGCCAGGCTTCCTCAATTGACTCAATTGGTCTTCACATGGCAAGGTCCTCAGGTCCTTTCACCATCCTGGTTGTCCTGCTAAGGACCTTCTCCACTTCGTCAATGTCCTCCCTCTAATATGACACCCAGACATGAGCTCCAGCCTTCTGATAGTAGCATAGTACAAGAGAGCTATGATCTTAGTAATTCTTGGTGCTCTGTCTTTCCTAGTGCAGCCTGAGATTGCATTAGCTTTTCTGCCTGTGGACTCATATTGATATTACAGACAACTAAAACCTCCAAATGTTTTTTTTTTCCAGATCAGCTACTGTTTAGCCACACCTCCCCTATTTTGTAGTTATGAAGTTGATTTTTGAACTCAGTATTAATGCTTAAGATATCCCTTTTAAATGTTAAGTTATTAGCTGTCAACATCTCTGGATACCTATTCTGTCATCTATTCTCTAAGCTATCTCTCCCAGGTTCTGCAATGCACAAATTCGTTAAGCAGGTCACTGATGCCTTCATCAAAGGGACTTGCTATATGGGGCAAAGGATGGATTTTGAGGAAACTCAAAGTCTCTTTCTGGGTTGGCATCAACTGAAGAAAGATTACTTTGGAGATCTGGCCATTCACCTGCTTCTGAATTTGTCATACAGATTCTAAATGTAGCACCATCAATGTCAGTGTCCATCACTCCATTTTTCTCACAAGACTAGTAGGAGGGATTTTGTCAGATGCTTTGCTGATATGTAGATTATTTATATTTATAGGGTTTCCCTGATCTACCACTTGTGTATTAGTCAAAAAAGGAAATGAGCTTAGTCTGACATAACCTGTACTTTATGAAACGCCACTATTTTTTGTGACTGCTGATGTCTTTTCTATAAGCATACAGTGATCTCTTTAATTTTACATTTAAACATGTAAAATATAAAAATATATTTAAGAAATTTTGTCAGGAATCAAAGTCAAGTTCACTGGCCTGCAGTTTGTAGATCCCATTCTCTCTCTCTTTTAAACCAGGACAGTGTTTTCTCTTCTTTAGTCTATAGCACCTCTACCATTCTTGAAAGTCAAATATCATTGAGAGTGGTTCAGAAAACACACCTGCCTATTCTTTCAACATCTTGGGATGTAGGGGAAATCAAAAGACTGCACAGAGAAGATTAGATCTCTTTACAGCTTTTGATAGAGTTTTGATCCTCATTTATTGGCTTAAGTTTCTTATCTCTAATGTGGGGAGAGTGAATGACCCTTGTGTTTACATTTGTGTGTACTATGGGGAACTAGTATGTATCCAATGTGATGCATTCATATTTTTGAAATTACATTTTGCTTGGGAAGCTAAAGAGAAGAAATACATATAAAGTCATTAAGAAGATTCATGCTTCAGACATGATCTTGTGAATAATAAATCATGTCAAGACAATTTACTTTTCTTCTCTGTTAAAATGAAAAGACACGTAGACAAAGATAACATCAAATACCTGAAAAACAAACATCTTTTGTTCCTCATGAAATTCTCAGTGGCAAATTGAGGTCCCACATAGAAGGTGTTATGACAAGAATATTATGACAAAGAAAGAATATATTAGCAACATTTATCTCTTATGGGAGAGGCAGGGTAAATATTAGCCTCATTTTACAGATGAGAAAACTGAGACGCCAAGATATTAAGAGACTGTTTAAAGTCACAGGGCTAGAAAGTGTCAGAAGATGAATCTGCAGCCTTTTCTTCTGATTTCAAGTTTAATGCACTTTCTGTTGTATCACATTATATCCATACCACATGTGTACACAAGAGGAAGAAAAAGGAATGAAAAGGCAAGTAAAACAATATTTTATTGGAGAGAAATAAATAAAGATGTAGGAAGATATGTGATAATTTACTGGTTAGAAGAAGGCAGGGCATAGATTGGATTGAGGTCTTATTTTTATTTACTTTGGGCTATTAATAGGTATTCACTTAATTCCGAGATTTACTCTGCATACTGTCATGCAAAATGAGACAGTAAGTTCTTGTACCAAAGATTAATCCAAACCACAAATTCTTTTATAATCAATAATGAAAGATTAATGTTAGTTTTAAAAGTAACATTCATTGCCAAAATTCATGTATGTGTGAATAGGCCTTCTACATCAAACTTAACAAACCTATTCAACTTAGTCTTAGTAAGCCATCATTTTGAAGTATACATGTAACCTGTGAATCACCTGTAACTGATATAAATAATGTATTTCTGAACAGAACTGTTGTAGTGTCATCTAAATAGCTCTAGAATAGGCATAGTCAAGGGACTGAAATCAGGATAACTTGATTAGGGAAAATGCCATTTGGTGCAAAACTTTTAAAATAAACTTACTAGGTATCGATCGTCATTCAATTCTGAGAAAATTGGCAAAAACGTAATAGCAAATGTAATAGTGCAGTACCACTAATAGCTCAGAGGTCAGCCTACTGAAGGTATGCTACAGTTTTTCTCCTTTTAAAATGTTAAACAATTAGGGAATTAATATACATTGTCCAGTGCCCACAAATAAGAATTACACCTAGAATCCTTCTTTACAATAACTGGTTGTCAAGAAAGATGATTCCCCTTTGATCGTTTTCATAATTCAGCATTTTAAGATATCCTGAAATAGGGATTTACTCTTTTTAATTAAATATATAGGTTTGAAATGGCTCACATGGTATTGTGGCTTATTTTCTTTAAAGTATTTGGTGCACAAGACTCAATGCATGCTACCTATTTTTGAATTCTTTATGGAGTTTTAAAAAAAAGGACACACTGAAATTTTTTATCAGTACATTTTGCACATTGAATCATAATGATATCCAAAACCTTTGAAATATTGAGATAGCCCAGTTTAATGGTCCACATCCTTATCTATGATAATGACCATATTGTAGAAGTGCTTGGTACAACTCCACAATTCTCTGCAAATCTCACTTTTCTAACTACCTAATTAATTAGAAAATTTGTTTTCCACCAGATATTTTGTCTGGGTTCTGAATGTAATCTCACATCGACATAGTGTGCTTATTGCTATATATGTATATACACTTTCATTCCATTTCAGAGGTAAACTGGATTCCATTTAATGCCAAGTCCATTTTTCATTTCAATGTATCTGCATAAGGGTCAAATAGGGATTGGATCATTCAAAGATTTTTAGGGAAAAGAACTCTATTAATTGAATTCTGTCCTTTAGACTTATGGGGATGGCTGCCTTTTGTTAGTAGTTTTGTGATCTGGAGAGAACCCAGTTTCTACCAATTACACACAGTAATAGAATCATCCTCTTTTAAATATTTCAAGTGGCCTAAGGCACTCAGCATTACATTTTCTCACAACGAATTTCTTCTTTTCAGAAAGTGATAAAATAACGCAGCATCAAATAAGCTAAGAAAATTAGCATGTGTCTATATATCCTCTAAAATAAGTCAGGATGGTGTTCATAAAAATGAGGCATTGAACCATGATGAAATTTAACAAACTATCTCTATTCTTTCTATTGCCTTTTTGTCCATTTGTGGCAGGTAAATTGAAACTCTTTGGAGGTAGTCAGATGACAGTGTTGTAGTAGATGTTCATTCTTCATTTTTGAAGAGGGCCAATGATGCCACAGAACGATGTCTTGACTTGCTTGCGAATTGGATTAGAGTGAGGCAGGGTTGCACAAGTCATCAGCCTCACTCTTACAGAGTTGTCAAGAGTCCAGTGGCAAAACAAAAGTCAAGATGATTGGAGATAGCCCAGAATGCAGTGGATGACCTTGGTTTCTTCCATGCCTGACCAAACTCGAAGTGCTCCATAGTGCCTGCTTCAGTTGCATTCATGGCTTTTGGAACAAACTACTCTCTTGGATGTAGTAGATGAGTGAAATAGGAGGCATAGAAGAGAAAGTGTGAAAGGATAACATTTAGAAGTATCAAAAGGACTAGTAAACTTTTTGACAGCCTTAAAAATTGTTGATCCTCTCTATGAGACTGGTCTGAGGTTATATGTGTATGTGGTGAATGATTTACAGTGTGACTTGGCCGACATATATGCTTAGGCAGCCAATACTGATCACTACTACCATATCAAACATAGGCAATCTGTACTGATGGTTCACACTGGAATTAAAGGATTAGTCACATTGCCAACAGTTCATTTCACAACTACAGACATGACCCACGCCATCTCCCATTCGGGCATTTTACAAGTTTTTAAAAGACGAGATTAGTGTGGCAGTTGTAATATTTGAATTAAGAGTGGAAAATGAGCAATGGCTGTCATAGCAACCACTTATACTTACATCTTTAGGAGGGCAGGTAAACATTCATTTGGTCTATGGCCAAATAAGATTTTTCCATTTCAGCTTGAAAAAGAACCAATAGATAAATAGTTCCTGTATTACTTTAACTCCCCTAATAAAGAGGATCACAAAATAACAAACCTAGTGATTTCTCAATGGTTTCCATTCATTCTCAAACAGCAACACAAACCTCATGCTATGCAACAGCGAAGGAAATACAGATTTTTTTCCCTATATTTCAAGAAGGTCACAAATCACTTGAAGATACTGAGGATCTCCACTTTTATGACACCCAAAGCTATCTGTACCTAAAGGACACAATTCTAAACTGGCACATGCCTTCTTAGGACAAACCTGAAACATATTCTCCCTAAGTGCTACCTTTAACTGTCTATCTCCTTCATGAAGTAAAAACAAAAACAAAAGAAAACATAACAACAAAAAACCCTTCAGGTAGCAAGGTGCCACAATGGATAGAGTGCTGTATCTGGAATCAAACATCTATGTTAAAATCCAGCCTCAGATGTATATTCTGAACTTGGATCAGTCACTTTAACCTCAGTTTTCCTCAGTTTCCTCAATGGTAAAATAGGGATAATAAGAGCAACTACCTCCCATGCTTTCTCTGAGGATCAAATGAGATGATATTTCTAAATGCTTTGCAAACCCTAATGTGCTATGTAAATGCTAGCTATCATTACTGTTGTTGCTAGTTGGTTAGCTTTTCTCTCATGCTCACAGTAGCTATGACAATGCAGCAATTATTGTTTCTATAACTAGAAAAACAGCTCAAAGCACATATCAACATTATCATTTCAATATGACAGTGAGGTACAATGGAAAGACTAATGAATTTGCAGTCAAAAGACCTGAATTTGTATCCTATTTTTGAATTCGTAAGTTATGTGACTGAGCAAGCCATAAGAAGTCTATGAATCTCAGTTACCAATAAGTGATATTACTTCAACTGAGTCCTCTCTCTTCCTCTGCCACTTTTCCATACCACCCTCCTCCCTCTCTGTTCCTGTCTGTTTGAAGTGCAGATGGGCCTAGGGTAAAGAGACCTTCCCTATGACTGAATCAATAGCTTTGCCATCTCCCTCACACATCCTTAAGTTCTACAGTAGAAGATGTGTACCTGTCTACCTCCCAAGTCTCTTTCCAGTTAATTGTCTCCTAGATGTTGCACTGAAAGGAGTGGAGAAGAGATTACATTTTATATTTTGCATGGTAAATTTAATTTATTATTTATTATTTTACAATGTTCTCATTTGTAAAGTGAAAGAGATGATCTCCAAGGCCCCCTCTAGCTTTAAGATTTCGTATGCTTCGTCACTTCCATGACTACGCCCCTTTAAATGTCAATAACCAGTGCCCAGGAACCAGTACCTGCTTCACTTTGGTCTTCTTCCTTTCCTGTTTTTTTGCCTTCAAATGCCCATTTCTTCTTTTAGATGTAAAAATACCGACTCATAATGACTGTCTTAACTTTCAACTGTCAAAGTCAAGATTTACATGTGAGCAAATCGCCACTTAACCCCCGACTGTCAGATTTTAAGTTGCATTTACCAGGATGTATTTATTCTTTTGGTATTCTTCCTCTTCACAGTTGGTTTTGGACCTATTTAAGGGATGGGTACAGGTTATCACTCAATTTGGCAATGCCCCCACTGAATTTGGTGACATCATCAGTCAATAGCTACTTCTCACTGTTGGGTGTCCATAATATCCCAAGGAAGTAGTACACAAACTAGTTCACAAACTAGGTGTCATTCTTGACTCCTCATTATATCTTACTTCCCATTTTGAATCTGTTGCCAAAGTCTGTTGATTTCACCTTTTCCTTTGTTACTACCACTACTACTTCCTTTGATAATAATTAGCCTAAGGTAGGTCTTCTTTCCCTCATGCCTAGACTACTATAATAGCCTGATGGTTGATCGGTTCTGCCACAAGTCTCTCCGAACTCCAGTCCATCATCTACTTAGCCATCAAAGGAATTTTCCTAACACACAAGTGCAACTATGTAACCCCTCTACTCAGTAAACTCCAGTGGCTCCTTATTACTTCCAGGATTAAATATAAAACTTTTGGTTTGGCATTAAAAAATCTTCATAATCTAGCCCCTCTTACTTTCCCAGTCTTCTTATAGCTTACCCCATAACATATATTCTTCAATCCTGGCTGTTCCATGAACAAGCCCAAGTATTTTTACTGGCTGTCCCTCATGCCTGGAATGCTCTTCCTCCTCATGTCTACTTCCTGTCTTCCTTCAAGTCTTAGCTAAAATCCTACCTTCTACGGGAAGCTTTTCCAGATCTCTCTGAATTCTAGTGCCTTCCCTCTTTTGATAATTTCCTATTCATCCTGTATATAGCTTGTTTGTACATAGTTTACATCTCATCGACCCTATTAGATTGTGAATTCTTTGAAGACAGAGACTATTTGCCTTTCTTTGTATTCACTTAGCACAGTGTTTGCCCTATAGTTGTAAGTGCTTAATAAATGTCCCTTGACTAACTGGTACGACTCTGCACAGGCAAGCCTGCTTTCAGTCCAACATTTTGCTCCCCTAGCTTCTCTTTCCATTACAGACATGAATGTTACAGATGTATCAAGAGATTCTTATGTCTGAGTTGATGCTGTAAGTGCAAAACCCGAAGGCTGGGTGCCTATCATTAGAGGTGGCTCACTTTCTGTTTTCCATTTTCTAACTGTGGAATTTGGAGCAGAAGTCCTGAAGCAGAAAATATGTTAATGATCAATCAGTTAGCCACATTTATTCTGCATCCAATGTAATCACAGAACACTTTACCACAGGCCATGGGGGAATTCGAAAGCATCAAGCAACAGCCCCTTCCCTTAAAGAGACATTTAAAACCTAGTTGTGGAAAGATAGAATAAACACACCTGAGAAACTCTCAAAAACAATCATCTCACTGTATCAACAAATTAACAAAGAACACTCCAAGTTGCAGGGGTGACACATTAGAATGTAGATTTTCTCTTTTAGTGCAAGTAGGCAAACAAAAAAGTAATGCCTCTATCACAATGGACACTTTGAAAGTGGCAGGACAGAATTTGAAAGATTTAAGTGGATTTGACAGACTTGAATATTCCCTATCCGGGACTCCCACAAAAAAAAAAAAATCCTCAGTCCCTAGTGCCCTCTTCCCTTATTTACCATGCAGTTGTTTTGTTCTTGAACAATAGGTGGTGCTAAGCACCCATGTTTCCAGGGCTGTCAGAAAGACATCCTGATTTTAAATAATTGGAACCATATGACAGCAGTTGAAAGAGTTATTCATGAAAGTCTACAAATCATGTAGCTGCAGAGTCAGAAAAACCTACATCAGTTGAATTAGAGAGATGGTTTCTTTCCCACTTTATTTCTATGGCTGCCAGAAGCAGGACATTAAAGGGTTCAGGTTGGTTGCTGTAATTCAGTTAAGAGGTAAGTGTCTATTAAAAATCTGCCAAAGGAGGAAGAAGATTTGTCTCTTGGCTAGATTGCAATAGCTGTATTCTTGGAAAATACCAGAATTCTAGCCTCCCCCAAACCCACTTAAAGCCACCAAACACATACTGAAATCACACAGTATGCAGAATTGAATGAGCCTTTAGAAACTGAAGGAAATCTGTAGAAGTTAGTAAAATCTTTCAAAAATTCCTTGCACAAATGTTGCACAAGCACTTTCTAATATCCAACTAACATTTAGCAAAATATCGGATCATTGGTCCTCAGAGAGCAGGTCCACATCTGTTTGATTTAGCTTTCCAGCCCTGAAGGCATATGGATTTTTGATATTTGACGATACTGATGATTTCAGATGCTGTGCAGTGATCATACAGCAGCTGATTCCATTTCTAGTTCTTTATTCAAGTCTAATCAGCTCAATTTAGTATAAAGATAGTTGATCTTTCTCAATCCGCTGCTTAACGGAATACAGTATAATATTGCAGTGTGATCTCTTAAGAGCTGCAGGGATTTATTAAGAGGAGAGGATGCGGTGTCCTAAGGTCTCAGGGAAAAACATTTGAGGAAACATTCAGGAGTGTTTGAAAATCTCAACCTTAATCTCCATTGGGATTGTTGATCTTTCCTTCTATAATCAGGAAATTCAATGTATTCATTTTCTAAAACATACATACGAGTAGCTCATTCTGTATGATAAACATTCTTCAACTTAGACAAGAGAGAAAGCAGGTGATGTTTGATAAGAGCACATTTACTCTCATAAAGCAACTAGAAACTGGTGAATATAGAACATTCTGAGACTTAGAGAATATCAGCACTGGAAACATTGATAACAGAAGAAATGTCAAGGGGACAACTTAGAATGTCAAGGAGACGTGTCACTTTCTTTCAAGTAAATAACTTCTTAACCTCCTTTGAGCACAATTACAAACCTTCCTGGAAATGACAACCCTCCTTCTCAATCACTCAAAAGCTGCTCCTTAAAGACTTTCCTGCACATCGTCTCCTAAGTATGAAAAAATTGCAAAGAAATGTGCAGAATGGCAGTCCTGGGTAGGAGTTTGTTTGTATTTAAATTTCGCATCATGGAGTCACATATTAATTAAATGTAGGGAAGTCTAATTGAGAAAGCATGGGTTTGCAAAAAGCAGCACCAAGTATTGTTAACCATTGTAAATGAGGAAAGAAGAGGGGAGGGGAAGAGAAGAGAGATATGAATACTTGATTCTCTCAAATGACCACTAAAAAGACTGATCTGATCCAATCAAGCAAGCATTAAATACTAGCTATGTACAAGAAGAAGCAGTGCAGTGTGGAGACAGAGAGCTGACCTTCAGGTCCTGAAGATCTGAGTTCAAGTGCTGCCTCTAATACCTACCAGTTGTGTGATCTTGGCTAGTAGGTCACCACCTCTAGAGGGTCTCCAGGGGTGGGGAACCTGTGGCATTGAGGTCAATTGTGGCCCTCTAGGTCCTTGGGTGCGACCTTTTGACTGAATCCAAGTTTTACAGAACAAATACTTTTATTAAGGGGATTTGTTCTGTGAAGTTTGGATTTAGTCAAAGGGCCACACTTGAGGACCTACAGGGCCACATGTGGCCTAGAGGCTGCAGCTTCCCCACTCCTGGCTCTACGCAGATTTCAAAGACTATACATTTCTGAGAAGGTACCCATCTGCATTGGTAGATAAAATCTCAGCTAGGAGATCGTAGTTCTAGTCCTTCAGCTGTTTGCATTTTGTCTCCCCATTAAACTGTGAGCTTCTTGAGAGCAGGGACTGTTTCTTGCCTTCCTTTGTGTCTTCAGTTCTTAGCATAATTCCTGGCACATAGAAGGAACTTAATAAATGCTCACTGACTTGAAGGCCCTACATACAAGACATTACGCTATTTGCCAGAGGTACAAAGGCAAAAATGTAAAAAAATAAAATAAATAAATAAAGACTGAAGTTCATTCATCAACAATCCAGAAATAATGAAAGTAGAAAGATTTTAAAATACTGGAAAATTACTGAAATGCAGCAATAGGCTAGGTTAAACAATTGCCCCCTAACCACTTTTAATGTTTGTTTAACAGTCGAGTCCTGCATGATTTACCTGCTAACAATAAACAGTACTGGTGAGCGTATGTCATTTGAAATGACCATAGTTCCAATATCTCCTTTTTGCCAGAAGGTGTTGCTATAACATAACTCTGTTTGAGGACAAAGTGGTGTGGAATAAAATGTGGTAAAACTGGATAAAAAAATGTAAACCATACAAAGTATATAGAATTTAGACACAAGGATTTCTATTATATGGGGAAAAGAGGGCCTTTACTGTAGTGTGTGTCCACACTATAAATAGTTCAGCAAAATGTAAACATGAAATATTTCCACAGTGATCTTTGCAGTCTTATAAACAGTAGCTCTACTTTTCTTCTCATTAAGTCTCATTTTTAATAAAGGGATTTCTGTGGGGTGAAATTTTAGGGGAAAATAGCAATGTTCTGTAACTTTTTTAACAGAGTATGCAGTACATGGATAAAAAATGGTGACATTTAAAACCTGTACATTATTTTTTAACAGCAAAGTTTCATATGGTATTGAAAGAAACCCAGTGTATGCATTAAGGAAGACAAACCTAAGAAAGATTAAAGAATCCAAAAAATAAAGATGCTTCCAATATTGGTAAACAAAATTTTAAATGAATAATCTATTTAAAAAAACCTCAAACACTATTTACAAAGTCCTTGAAAAGTATGTTAACAAGAATGGTTTTTAAATTTGAGATCAAGTGCACTTACAGGCTAAACTTGAAACACATAATTTTACATGTAGTTCAGACCACGATAATATATATGTACATATGCATATTTCTGTATATACACACATAGTTTGCCTATGAGGACTACACTGCAAGAAAGGCAAAGAAATCAGAAATTTTGAATATTTGACTATTCTGCTATTAGCCGTGGTCATTTTGAGCAGAGATAGCAATGATAATGATAATAAATAATCTTTATGTAGTGTATTAAGGTTTGCAGAGTGCTTTATAGTATCTCATTTTACCTTTGTAAAAACCTTACGAGGTAGGTGCTATTTTAAATCTCATTTTACAGATGAGGAAACTGAGACAGATGGAAGTAAAGTGACTTGTCCAGGGTCACACAGCCAAGTGTGTCTGAGGCTAGATTTCAATTCTGGTCTTCTTGATACCAGCCTCAGTGTTCTATCCATTGTGCCACCAAGTGGCCACAAATAAGTCCTAACAGGGAAAATCCACACAAGAAATAGATAATCCCATCATAAGACAGTCAACTTTTTCTGATCAAGAAAGTATAAGTATAGGGACAGCTAAATGGCACAGTGAGTAGAGCACTGGCCCTGGAGTCAGGAGTACCTGAGTTCAAATCCAGCCTCAGACACTTGACACACTTACTAGCTGTGTGACCTTGGGCAAGTCACTTAACCCCAATTGCTCTGCCTTCCCCCCACCAAAAAAAAAAAAAGCTTAAGTACGTCCATTCAAGAAGCAATAGATTCAAGGAGGCAGAAAGACCTGAATTCAAATGTTACCATGGCTTAACTTTTCTGAGCCTCAGTTTCATCATCTGTAAACAAAAGGGCAGGGGGAAGGGTAATTATAGCAGCTATGTCCCTGGGTTGTTAGGATAAAATAAGGTGGTATTTGTAAAGTGCTTTGCAAACCCTGAAGAGCTATATAAATGGTTGCTTCCTTCCCTCCTCTTCCTCCTCTTTTTTTGGTCTGGACCTATGATTACATTGGTAAAGCGAGCTTCCATTGAGATAACTCCCTCTACTAGTGCAGGATTGCCAACTGTTCTTCAACTTATTATTGCCTATAGCAACTCCATTTACTTTTCTGTCGGGCTCAGAATCCTACCCCTTACTCTTGTATATCTTTGAGAAGTTGCTTAATCTCCATGGGCCTCAGTATCTTTATCTGCAAAGATAAGATGATCCTTGAAGTAGATTTTTTTTTTAATTGCTATTTCTTGCAGAAGTGAAGAAAATGAAAAAAAAACAGCCTATGCAATCATGTGTGTGTCCATGTGACATGTGCACATTGGATAAAAAAGTTCAACCTTCAACCAAGTCTCATCATTCAGGTCCCTTCATATTCCTGCACCATCCCTACCCTTCTATTCTTAGCTCAAACAATGCCCCTTTACACATTCAAAGCTCCAAGGAAACCACTATTTCCTGAAATCAGAAGTGTGTTGTCCTGAGGGGTACTATGGACATGAGGCTACACTTGGAGTCACCAGACTTGAGTTTGGATCCTGGCTTTCACTCTCTGATTATTTACTAGCTAATTCACCTTGGTTAATGTCAGCTAGTTAACAAGCATTTATTAGGCACTCACTATGTACTATGCAAAGCACTGGGGGTACAAAGAAAGGCAAAAACAGTCCCCATCCTAAAAGAACTCACAATCTAATGAAGAAGACAACATATAAATAACTAGGTACGTGCAAGCACATACAGAGGAGACAGAAAGAGATAAGAGGAGAAAGGCATTAAGCAGTGGAGAGTTGGGAACTTCCTGTAGAAGGTGGGACTTGAACTCCAACTTGGAGGAAGCCAGAAATTTTGAGAGGCAGAGGTGAAAGGACAGAACATTGCAGAGATGGGGGACAGCTAGTGAGGGGTATGGAAATGGGGGCTGGAGTGTAGTGTTTAAAGACTTGTAAGAACAGTAGCTTCGCTGGATCATAGAATCTGTAGAGGGGAGTAAAGAATAAGAAGACCGCAAAGGTAGGGAGGGGCCAGGTTATGAAGAGCTAGAAATGCCGAACACAAGAGTTGGTTTTTTTGATTATGGAGATAATAAGGAGCCACTGCAATTCACTGAGCAGGGTGGTGACATGATTAGATATACGTGTTAGAAGAAAAATAATTTTGACAGCTGAATGGATTATCACTTCACTTCTTTGGGAATCAGGTTTCTCATCTGTAATATGAGGGGACTGAAATGAATGGGAAGGTCTTTTCCAGCTTTGGATCTGTGATTTTAAGATCATGTTACTCTGCATTCCTTCGCTCAAGCTATTTCCTACATTCGGGATGATTCTCTCTCCTTTTCCTACTGGTTCCTTAAATCCTGATTTACATGTCACCAGCTCCATGAAGTCTCCTCTGATCATCCGTCCTTAGATCTTGCCTAGCATTTTGTTCAGTAATCCTCAAAGTTATTGATCACCTACTATTGGGCATTGTGTGTGTTGATGGAGATACCAACTATAGAAGAAGGCATGCTATACGAGGCTACAAATTACCTTTTATTTAAACGTAGTATCTCTCACAGACTAGTACACTCTGTGGAGCAGGCACTTAATCAATATTTGTTACATTTCTTTATGCTGTATTAAATTGATATATTAAGGCGCAGCAATATTAAAACTATATCTGCACAGCATAAAGGGAAGATATATACTTAGATTGTAATCGAGACAGAAGACCTTTTTCTTTTTTGGTCTGGACCTATGATTTCATTGGATCTCACTGGGAGCTCCTTCTACTAATGCAGTATCACCAATTATTCATGCCTGGGGCATAGAGAGGTTGTGATTTGCTTAGGGCCATACAGATATAGACTTGAACTCAGGACTTCCTGACTCTAGACTGGTTCTCTATCAAATACACTATGCAAGCTCTTTCAGAAAACCCTCTGGGCAAATAAACTTCCTAAATGATCCAGTTTCACTTTTAAAAATTGACCTGATAAATTGGATCATAGTTATTTCATTCCATGCTGTGTAGACTTAGCTCAAATGTATAGTTTCTCCAAAACATTCCCAATGTTGAAAAATGTTAACATCTATTATCTAATTCAATGATTTCAACAAATAGTTATTGAAAGTTTAATACTATGCATTAGGCATTCTGTTAGGTACTGGGAGTTGAAAGATTTGAAAAAAAATATGAGTTAAGTCATGGTTCTTGCGTTCTAGGGGCTTACACCTGGTATAATCCACAGGCCTTGGAGTTAGAAAATATTTACTAGGAAGCCAGTGAGCACCCCAGGAACAGAAAGCAGGTTTCATAACTTACAGACCTTGGGGATCTCTTGAGAGTGCTTTCTTCAAGGGAGCAAAGGATACATGAGGATTGTGAGGGGTCAGGGGAAAAAAAGGTGAGAGAAATAAGGCTGGAATTGAAGATCACAAAAAACAGAAATAATGAGGGGTAAGAAATTTTTGAAAGGAGCCAGGCAGCACATAAGAATCTGAGAAAGGGTAAAGAAACAAGTGAAATGGGACATGAGGACACAGTAAACTAGACATTTTGGCATATGTTAAAAGGAAAAGAATATATACATGTATATGTATATATATATATGCACACACATATATATAATATTATAATGGTTTCAATAGAATACACTCAAATTATATGTGATTTCTTCATAACAAGTAGACTTTTTTATTAGCAAATAACAAACAGAAAAAAAATGAATTTTTAAAAAATGTTGAAATGTTGCCACATTGTCTAGTCACTTCTACTCCTCAACAATAAATGACTTTAACTTAACCTAAGCATTTTGGCACAATTCCCTAACAATTTTGCTATTCTTTGATTTCTTTCCTTAGAGAAAATTCTTATTTGATGTGCTAAACATCATAAATATATAAACTGTGTGTATTAATCATTGTGACCAACATGAGAGAGTTGGAACAAATAACATCTTTTAACAAACATTGAATAAATATTAGGAAAAAAAGACCCCAGAACTCTGTTAACTCTGTTCTTCATTGTAACAAACATAAGTGTTTTTCTTTTCTAACACTTTTTTCAATGGCTTTTGGTTTTGATGCTTGTTTAGAGCAAGGAAGTGCAATTGGGCAAGAAAGAAAGTATCATGAGAGCATAGAAGTCCACAATTCCTCCAGTGGACTGACTAATGAACACATTTTACTTCGAACATTATATAAATCAATACCCTGTCACAAGAGATACAGTGGCACATCTCAGCTCTCTTATAAATGGATAAATGTAAAAGTGAGAGCACAAGCTTTCACAAGGGTAGTCAACAGCAATATCAGAGACAAAGAAAAGTTTTTGGAATGAAAATAAAATAACATTGCCCATGTTTGGAGGACAAAAATGGGTCTGAACACTGTGAAATGTCTGTTTCTGACCCTGCTGAACCAATTTTGAGACATTTTTGAACCTCCCTGGTCCTCACCAAAAATCAATGAAATTTTAAATTCTTTTTGGCATTTTGCATAAAATCTGTTCTCTAGAACAGGAGAATTAGATATTCCAGTCACTAGACTTGAGGCTTATCACAGAGTCCAACAAAAGCTTTCCCCAATGATGATCTTTTTTAGATATTAAGCACAGTCATAATGGCTTATGCAACAATGTCACCATATTCTCTGAAATAATCTAGGAGGTAGGTAGAACAAGCATCACTGTCATGGAATCATAGGATGTCACCAACTGGGAGAAATCTTAGAGATTATTTAGTCCTACCCTCTTGCTTTATGGAAGAAGAAACTGAGGCCCTGATTGTTAATGCTTTGCCTTAGCCATAAAACAGAGCCAGAATTGAAATCTGATATTTCGGACTCCATGTACACTGCTTTCTCCACTATTCTATAGGTTTTACAATTGAGGGAAATGAGGTTCAGAGAAGTTAAATACACCAAAGAATATCAGATGTGGGAGTTGAACTCAGGTCTTATGACTTAAGGCTCAAGGCTCAAGGCTCTTGGACATGTTCAGAATTAACCACTGCCTATTAGTAGATGAAAATGCAATAATATCAGAACTCTCTTGGAAGAATGTAAATAACTTCCCCCCGCCCCTTCTATATTCCTTTACTCTATATGTCATTAATTGACATGGACTTGTGGCTATTGACTTGTAAAAGAAAGAAAAAAAGTCTGTTTTTCTAAGTATTGTATATTAATCTCTTTCTTTTTTTTCTTTGTAGAAATGCTATCTTTCCCTACTTCTGAAACACTAAGAAGAAGATAATATAATACAAAGTAATGTGGCCTTCAAAAGAGCCCATGTTCCAACCTTGTTAGTGCTTCCCCTGTGAAAATTAGAATAACTTTTCAGTGTTAAAAACTTGACTTGTTCTAACATTTCTTTTGGTAGTTGATTTTCCCTTTGCCTTTGCTTCCATATCTGTCAAGTAAAGGAGGGAGACTATATGGCCTCTAAGTTTCTTTCTAGCTCTAAATCAATGACTTCTGAATTCTATTGCTAAGACATAAGCTCTCAGAGAAGAAAAACTAACTTTTTTCTTTGTATACCCAGAACACAGAACTTTCCTGGCACATAGGGTATTAACTCTTTTCTTTCAGATACTCAAAATAGCTCAATAATCCCACTGATTTGAAAGTTCCCTCGAGTAGGTGCTTAATAAGTGATTATGGATTGGTTGATAATATAGCTCTGACCATAATGCCAACAAAGCATAGAAATGAACAAAAATAGGTCACTTCCATATCTTTCTCCTTTATTTTTCTTGTATTGAAACTTTAAAATATGGTACTGGGTGGTACTTCTCTTTGGTGCCTCTTAAATTCACCCATAAGACTTCGAGGTAGACCAAATGGAGTTGAACAGAGAAAGCAAGTTTGCTTTGCAAGGCATCTGGCCAATGTAAACGGCAGTTTGACAATTACTCCAGTGGATTGACTAATGAGCATATTTCATTCTGAATACTGTACAAATCTACACCTTGTCACAAAGGAGTCCACTGGCACATCTCGGCACTCTTATAAATGGGCAAATGTAAAGTTGAGAGCAGAAGCTCCCATAAAGGTAGCTACAACCAACAGACCAATTCAAATCTCTGGACGTTTTTCATTTGATCGACAGCAAAATCTGAGACAAAGAAAAGTTTTTGGCATGGAAATAAAATAACAGTGCCTTTGTTTGTAGGACTTCACCCATATAAATACCACATCCTCAAAGGAATACCAAGCCACACTCTGCCACCTTCTCCCTTTCACCACCCCTTTCCTCTACACCCCTCCCCAATAATATTCAGGGAAAAGCAAAACCAAGAACAATTGTGCATTTCTTCCAATCCAGGCAAAGTCACAAGTAGAAAAGGGTCCACTTGCCTTCCAATCATATGATAGATCATCTGACTGTGATTCTATGGCAATTGCTTTTCTCTGTTCCATTTCCCAGCATTTAGGCTTACCATAATTTGAACAGGGTTAGGATAATGAAGGCAGTGAGGTATAATGGAAAAGGCTGAGAATAAGGAGACCTCAGTTCCAGTTCCTGCTTTGCTAAAAGCAAAGCTGAAACTTTATTTTGAACTTTATTTTATTTTTGATAACCTCAGTTTTTGCATCTGCTAAACATTGATCTCCTCTAGACCGCTTCTGATGAGCATGAAGTTTGATTGTTAAATAACAGTATTTAGGATCCAAATTTTTATTGAGAGATTTAAAAAAAATTACTGAATAGTGGGGTAATAAAAATGCAAATCAAAAGTGAGCCAATTTTGAATAAACTCACAAATTTGACAAGTTTTGTTAGGAAATGGCCTGTTCTATGTGGTTTGTTTGCTGAATTCAGCATTAAGGTAGAGCTAGCTGTGAGTCTACATTGGTTTCACCACTGGTTCTCCCAGAAGTCAGTTCAGTGCTTCAAAGGATGCAGAGATGAATCCAGTGCTGACCAAATAAGGAATAAAGATGAGAATGTTGTTTCTACAAAATAATATTCTATGAACTGTGACTTCCTCATTGCTTTTGATGAAACATTCTGTTTATTTGTTTCCCTGCTAAAACAAAGGACTGAGAATGGGGCTAAAGTCCAGGACAAATAAAATAGTTTTTCTCTGAGACTTGAACTGTGTAAAAGATACATGTTTCTTCATGTTAAAGACTACATTTTTTTTCTTTTCACAAACCTCCAGAAACCCTTAAATCATAGATTTGTGTGTTTAATGGAAGGATAATGAAAAGTACAATTTTGCTAACATATAGGATATGAATTTTCTAGGAATGCTTTGTTGCATAGCAATCAAAATGACATCAATTAAAAAAAATGAAAGTTATACCATGACTTTTTTTTCATTTTTTTACCTTTCTTGTATTTCACCTTCTAACAAAAGCAATAAGTTTTGTCAGATAGCATTTCCAGAGAACAAGTGATCTATTGAATAAGAGGGCAAATAAACCTATTAGACGTAGTAAGTCTTTTACATCTTTAGGAAGAATCTTAATTGGTATTACTTCTCACTAAACATCTTAATATTTGCTAAATGACCATTGTTTTTAGTACTAGCAACCCATGAAGGCAAGGGGGCAATGTACTGGTGCTTATACACAATTTCGGTAGGCTATGGGAAACCAAATGGTATAATTGCTCAAAAGGAGATTAATGAATATAATTTGAAGATGATGAATACTGTACAGCCATAATTTAAGAGGTTATTGAATCAGCTTTTCAGTTTTTTTGTGACTGTGTAGCCTTATTACTTACAAACCCTTATTATTGAGAATTGTAAATGTGTTTGCCTTCATAACTGACTGACATAGCTAAATGTGCAAACAACAATAATGTTTCAACTTTAGTCTACAGAGATTTCAGAAGCTGGAATCTACTTTCAGATAGTCAATTTTTTATAAGGGATAGCTAGCAGGCACAGTGCCTAGGAATGCCAGACCTGGAGTCAGGAAGACCAGAGTTCAATCCAGCCTCAGACATTTACTAACTGTGTGACCCTTGGCAAGTCACTGATTTTTTTTGCCTCGGTTTTCTCATCTGTAAAACGAACTGGAGAAGGAAATGGCAAATCACTGTAGTATCTTTGCCAAGAAACCCCACCCCCAAAGGGGTCATGCAGTGTATAACATGCCTGACATGACTAAACAACAACCGTGGGAAAATGGAACAAATATTTTTGAGCATCTACTATGTGCCAGGCACTATGCCAAGCACTTCACTTTTCTCATTGGATAATTCATGCTAATGGAGGTGGTGATATATGAAACAAAGCCACTGCCCTCCACTAGTGATTTGTAAAGCATTATCCTAGTCCTGAAACTTACTGGATTACAGAAACAGCAGCCCAAGAACGAGTTCCTTGGGCAAGGTAAATGCATTGGCTATCCAGTGACCCAAGATGGAGAAAAGGCAACATCAGAATGGGAAGTCCTAGTTCTTTCCTTGATGCCTTCACCAACTATTCTAGTCCAGTATGACCTTGCTTGTCCATGAACTGAGACAGAACTAAATTATATATTGTTTTATTCTCTGATATGTTATTATGAACAAATCTTCATTAAAGGATCCAGCCCTTAGCCGGTACCTTGAACAAAGTTTTTGTATTCTGTTGTTTCTGTCATGTCTGATTCTTTGTGACCCCATTTGGGGTTTTCTTGGCAAAGATACTGGAGTGGTTTGTCATTTCCTCCTCCAGCTCATTTTAGAGATGAGGAAACTGAGGCAAACAGGGTTAAGGGGCTTGGCCAGGGTCACATAGCTATTAAGAATCTAAGGCTAGATTTTAACTCGGGTTTTCTTGACTCTAGGCCTAGTGCTCTATCCACTGTACCGCATAGCACATGCCCTTTGAGAGGCAGTATGAATAGTGGAAGGCACTGGCTTTGGAGTCAAGATGATCTAAGTTCTATTTTCTTCTCAGTCATTTATTGGCTGAGTGACCCTGGGTAAGTCATTTAACCACTCTGATCCTTGGCCTCTTCATTTGTGATGCATTTATCTCATCATTTTGATGATTTTGAAAGGCTATGTGAAAGCTGATTTTTATTAAAGCTGCAGCTATGCCAAATACAGACCATTTCAAATTATTCAGCAGCTCTTTATTAAGTTTGAGGATTATTCTGGACACTGCTTCTTCTTTTTCTCCCTGTCTCTCTGCCTGCCCTTTTCAATGCCTATTAATACTTCTAACGGAGGTTGAACAGAAAAGGGGAAATTCAGCTCAGCATATCTTGATTTCTTTTTTAAAAGATTACTTACAAAGATATGGAGGAGGATTTAATGTAATTGATAAAATTATTTTGGAGAGTTAGATGGATATTTAAATTACCAAGACCTTTTTATCCTTATTTTCTTCTATAGGAGTATATGCTTGATTGTACAGTTGATTTGTGGTTGGATTTTGGTTCATGAGAGGAACAATTTTTTTTCTTATCATATAGAATTAGTTAATAACAAAGATTAAAGGGCCAATACTTAAAGAATAGAATTGACATAATTAACCTTAATATTGATAGAGCTAACAGCCCTAAATCAATAGTGCATCTTCCCATTTATGAGCTAATTCACTTAAATCTATGGCTAATATATTTTTAGAGGAACTATTAAATGTCTGTTTATGTGAGGATTAAGGAATGTAGATTGTGGACAAAGGAAAGGGTTGATGCATTATTTTTTTTTTGTAAATAGTACTTTTTTCCCCAATTACATGTAAAGATAGTTTTCAACATACACTTTTATAAGATTCTGAGTTCCAAATTTTTCTCCCTTCCATCCTTTACTCCCCTCTCCCCAAGTCAGCAAGCAATCTGATAGAGATTATTTACGTGCAATTATGGAAACATTTCCACTTTAGTAAAGTTGTGAATGAAGAAAGAGAACAAAAGAGAAAAGCCACAAAAAAAAATAAAAAACAAAAAAAGTGAAAATAATATGCTTCGATCTGCATTCAGACTCCATAGTTCTTTCTCTGGATATGGACAGCATTTTCCATCATGAATCTCTTGGAATTGTCTAGTATCATTGTATTGCCGAGAAGAGGTAAGTCAATCATAGCTGATTATCTCACAGTGCCACTGTTACTGTGTGCAATGTTCTCCTGGTTCTGTTCACTTCACTCAGTATCAATTCATGTAAGTCTTTCCAGGTTTTTCTGAAATGGTTGGATGCATTTTTAATTAAGTATAAGAGAGCCTCCAGAAGGTTGTTAAGTCCCTAATGATATGTAGCAGATTGACAAAATGTTTTTTTTTTTTTTAGGAGCACTGTAGTAATCTCTTTTTTAAAGCTGCTTAGAATGATAGTAATTTCTGGGCCTTGTCTGATGCACATACCAATAAGCAAAGAGACTTGTTACTTTTTACAGACCTTGGTACGGCCAAGGGTTTTCCTTTTTTCTCTCTGGCTCCTATGAACTAGGCAAGCTCTAGAGGTGATCTATGTCCAGGGTATGGATGTAATGGAATATAGTAGAACTGAAATCACTCCTAACCTCTTTTAGAGATTATTCTGGAACCAGGACTGTCAAAAAGAATATGTTTGGGGTCTTCAGTGAAATTCTGACATGCTTGTGGCTAGGGGAGCCCTGGGTAGAACCTAGCTTGTTTTAAGTGTGATTAATTTGGGCCAATCAGAAGCCTAGGAAGATATCCTGGAGTGTGACATAGTAGGCTAAGAATTTCCCACTACTTTCTAGGGCTAGTTAATGGAAACAACATTCCTGAAGGCTACAGCTTCTCCAACGTGAATTTCAGGAGGCCTTTGTTGGTGTCGATTGTTATTGCCCCATATACAGAGGTGAATAAAAGGGAGACTTCTCTTACTAGCCTAGCTCTGGAGAGTAATTGTTCTAGGGTTAGGTCAGCCTTGCGACAAAAACTGTAAAACTCTCAACAAAATATGGTAGCAACACTGGCACACCAAGGAGTCATTTGAACCGCCTGCATTCAACTGGGTATCCACAAAGCATGAAAAATAATACAGAATTAGATGTGTTCCTATAAACCAGGAGGTTTTTTTTTAAATATTGGAACAAATAGTGTCCCAAATTGGTGCCATAATTAAGGTATGCAGAGCTTGGCTCCAAAGATCCCTTATGTCTGTTTTAAGGGAAGCTGTTAGTGAGTAGATAATTGTATATAGTAGCTGCAGAGCCATTAGACGAGCTTAATCTATATAGAAAGCTTTGGATATTAGGCACTTTTGGGACACTGCTTCTACTGTGATGTTTCATCTGCAGATATTATCCCAAATGGGTACTTTTCCTTTTCTATTTTTTTTAAACTGTAGAGTTTGCATTTGGGCACAGTTGTGTAAAAAGATGAATAGGCACCCCAAGATACTTTGATATCAATGAAATATATTGGATGAAGTGAGAAAAACAATTAAGGTTTGAAAGATAAAGGTCCCTGAGTCTGTAGAGTGCATATGGGTATTGAGATGAATTTCAAGGGAAATTCCAGCTTTCAGCAGCAGCCTAAATTCAACATGTGCCTGGGAGGTGTGTGGTTTCCTAAGGTTTAGAGAAAAAAAAAAACTATCAAGGTCATACTGGGCAGTGAGTTTCTAGCCTCAGCAGCCTCTGTGCTAAAATCAGCAACATCTAGAGTCATAATAAGCAATAAAGTTTAAGCAACTAGGAGGAGGAAAACCAAAGAAATCTGGCAGTGACAGAGTTAAAGAAACAGAGCAATGCTTATGCCCAACCAGTTTAAGTAATTAAGGATTATTTTTCTTAGTGTCTACTCGTGTTCATGATGTTTTTTCTTTCCCCTTTTTAACTTTTACAATCTAATCTCTTGCATAACGGGCACAAAAAAGCCTTGGTTAGTCACCTCCCTGCTTGTTGCAATATTTATAAAGCCCTTTCTTTTTAATACATTGTGAGAAGGGCTTAGTAAAACAAAGGACATTATAATTTATTGTTTTAAGATTATTGATTCAATAAATTAACAATAATTTCCATGAAGGGTAGGGGCCCCAGTACATAAAAGTTTATTTATCCCCACTTTAACTAGCATTGATTAGAGTATTCAAATTTTCCCAGTGCTATATAATCATTCTTTATAGGTAAAATGCCCTCTGCCATGCAGCAGACAGTAAAATAAACATCCAGCGAGATGTGACAATGGGTCTTTTAAAAGCCAGAAACATTAGAATTTTTTTTCAGGAAGAAAGGAATAGTTTGGATAGCACTTTTAATCCAAACTGCTGGCCCTGTCCTCTGATATATTGCAAGGACACTGTTTTAAGGGGGTATTGTAATTTGGTAGGAAACACATAAGGCACAAAAGTGAAATTTCTAGGCCGTACCTCCAAGAAAGGGTCTTTGTTTTTTGTTTTGCTTCATTTAGGCTGAAAGTATCAGTCTACATGGCCTTTAAGAACTAGTTGGAGATTTTTTTTTTCCTGGGCACTTCCCTTCTCCCCCTCCCCCAAGCCCCCTTGTCTTTGTTCTTTGAGTGGTGACTAAACCCGTTCAAGGTAACTTGCTGAAGGCATTCATTGTCAAACTGGTAATAACTTGAACAAACAGGCCCTGCTTTTTACTCCACGGCCATGGAGCAGATTAGTTTGAAGTAACTGCATGAAGAGAAGGGAACAATTGGCAGTCTAGCTCATTAGGCCCTGTAGACCTGCACGTGGCTATGCTACTCCTCAGGATCAATTCATTTTTATATAGTACAACTATGATAGGGTCATCTTTCTTTTTCACAGATTCACTCATCCTTCTTTGTGTTCTTTGACATTATATATTTTGAGCCATAATGTTACTTTTTTTCTCCCATGGTGGTATTTTTTTTTGGTTTTGTTTTCTGTTTAACAGGAAAACCCTATGCTGAAATGTGATTTGGAAGTGGGGGTTTGCAAGAATTAAAAAATAAAATGAAAAACAAAACAAAAAAACCAAAACCAAAAACCAGATCAGTAACTCGGCAGACTTTAAACGATTGTTTGTGCTCAATTGTTTCTCAGAATGCAACTCAGGAATTTGAAATTGTCGGATTAACTGCTGTATTTACTGGTCTGTTTGATTAGGTGAGCATAGTTTTATATTCCCTCTTGGAGACCTAAATAGCAACTATTTCCTACCAAAACAGCATTGAAAACAAAGGCCCCATTCACAAGGCAGTGGGCAATGCTCTATGGCCCTTTGTATCTCAGAACAACATAGTTACTAAGTTCCTCTAAGAGAAAAAGGTGCAACTATTTTTTTCAATGTACATGTAATAGGCAGAGAAGAAATCTTATTTTCTACCAAACAAATATATTCCGTAATAAATGAATAAGGATCTTTGTACTGATGGCCTCCTTTCAACACTATGGCTCAAAGATCATTGTGGTCAGTTCAGGAAAACATCTGACAACAAATTAATATAGGCAGGAATAATCTGGCTTCATCATTTTAACTGCTCATAAATATTTCCAGGATTTATTAAAGTGGCAGAATTCAGCCTGTGTAGACAGCCAACCTGGACAATTCAAGCCCCTATGTATATCTGTCAATAATATACTTCGTGTCTCAAAGTAAATCTCTTCTCACTTGTGACATGTACTTTATGGGCTTGAATTTCCCAGGTTAGTTGTCTATGCGGCTTCAATTTACCAGAGTTGGCAGCCTGACCTAAAAGCAAACTTGATTGTGTGAATGTTCACTCAGGCAGAGCTATGATATAATCACATTACTACAGGATTTTCAAAAATTGAAATACTTGATTTTTCCCCCTTTGTAGTATTTGAGAGAAGGTAATCTTGTGACTAAGTAAAGGAAATGGTGGGTCTCTCACTATGGCTCTCTAAAAGGCATTTGTGTGTGTGTGTGTGTGTGTGTGTGTGTGTGTGTGTGTGTGTGTGTATTTGGGCATTTCAAACAATGTCAAATATGTTTTAAAATTCAGTGAAAACTTTGCCTTTTTTCCCTTGATCTCAATTGAATGAACAAGCCACCATTCTGGCAATATTGCTCTTGGATAAATCAATCAAAGGAAGGGAATATCTGGATGCACCAAGTGTTGAAATATCTACATATGCTGGAAGAGCACATTTTCTTGACCTATCTGGTAGGTAATTCAAGAGTGGATTATTTACCTTCTTGACTTCAAAGTGAACACTTTGGCTAACCTATCAGCTTGGCATTGCAGCTCCACACATTTCCCAAGGTTCCAGTTTAAGTCCCAGAGTTGGATCATTAATTCAAGGTAGAGGGGCTAAATTTTCTGGTGAGACTGCCTGAATTTTCACCTCAGTCAGGTGGCACACCACCTCTCTCTCACCAAGGATTAAGTAAAATGAATGGCACAATATTCTCAACATGTTAGCCACAAATGGATCACTGCAATCTGGGACCTTTCTGAGGGTGGGGTTAGCTGGAAAAGAGTTGGGGCAAAATTTCCAGGAATTCCACAGACTCCTTTAACAAAGTGAATGAAGGCAATGTGAAAAGGAGGAATGAGTCAATCTTTTTGCTCGATATTTGTATTATAGTTTGTACTAAAAATAGCCTTGTCAAACAAATGTCTTTTTGTCCTATTACCTGAATAGACTAAGTTGTTCAATGTGGTAATTTGTTGTATAGAAATAATTTTTTGTTTTTAGTCCATAAAAGTGGGGTTTTTTATTCCTTTAAAATATTCTTTTAGGATGAAGGAACCATATATTTGCCAACTAGCAGAAATTGATCCCATCTCTTAGGGTCTGTGTTTCTTGCCATGTGGGCTTCTCTATTTCATAGTAGACTCTAAAACCTTCTACATCTTATTAAAAAAAGAAACTCTGGTATAAGAGAAACCTCATCCTTTAGAATTCTTCCCTTAGGATTGATAATCTTGTTTGGCCCAATTATTTAGAGAGTACCTTTAAACAATAAAAGTATTTACACACTTTTACTAGAAGAGAGATTTCAGGAAATTACCATGGTTTTTATAAAGGACTCCAGATGTAAAGGCAATCATAGTAGAGAAGAGATTTTTCTCAATTCAGAAATTGTGCATATGCAAAAAGATGGCCACTAAAGCTGATGTTATATTTGTGTTTATAAGTGGTTCGTGGATCACCCCTAGATGATTGGCAGGAGGGCACATAAAACATTTTCACAATTGTGCTAATGACCTCTTCATCTCAATAGAATCAATAACTTGGTGAACCAGAGAGGTGGCTATAATTGGACTATTTATATTATGAAATAATTTACCTCATATCATAATTAAGTGAACATATATGATTTCAGCATTAGTTTCTCTTGAGATATACATACATATCTATATCTGTACATGCATTCATTTAATATAGACTTGGTTCTATATGCAGAGTATGCTGTGATTTCATTTGCAATGCCACTCAGGGTGGAAAAAATGCAACACTTATTTAAGCAAACAGGCTTCTTTTCACAGTGGACAGAGAATACTGTTAAACAGAGGAAGCACAATATCCCTTTTCATAGCAAGAGATCAAATGTCTGCAGAAGAGTTTAATTTATACCTCTCCGTGTGCCAGCGCTGAATCTGAGACATTGCAGCATTTCAGTACTCTCAATCAGGTCATAGTTTCCAGCATGAATGACTTCATCCCTTTTAAAATAGAACAAATAGAATAAATGGAATTCCACATCATGCAAGGGGTAAGGATTATAGGAAATTAAAGGGCATATTGAAAATGGTGCTCAGCACACTAAATAATTGTGACATCGAGCTGAGAAAATAAACTTTATACTGCAAACTCTTCTCAATAGTTAGCCAGTAGACATCTGCTCCAGCTTTCTAGGATAGTAGAAGAGGAAGATGGTATTGGCATATATATAGATATATATATATATATAAAACACTCATATACATATATACACATACATATACATATTCATATGTGGATGTATTTGTAAAGGCATTCTCATAAGACAATTAACAATGTATATACATATATAATATATATGATAATTATGTATATGTATGTGTGTGTATGCAAGTGAGAACACTATTGTCTCTATATACTTATGTTTAACTGCTATGGAGGGTATAATCATAAATAAATGCAAATACCCTCATATACATGTATTTATATATACATTTATTTTTGTTCAGAACTGTGATTTCATCATTACAGAGAACCTCCAGGCAAGAAACTCTTACAATGATGCTTGGCAACTATTCTACAACTCAGAGCATTGGGAAGTAGCTTAGGGCACTGACAAGTTAAGTTACTCATTTAGGATCACAGACTCAGTATCTGCTAGAAATTAGGTTTGAAACCAGGTATTCTTGAATCCAAGGATATTTACCTATACAAGACACTATGCAGCCTCTTAAACATACATGGCTAATATTTTGTAAAAAGAGAGTGGGTTTACTGATTGCTTATACAATACCTGTACATGTGTATTGCATAGCTATATATAAATATACAATCTTCATTATATAATAATGTGATTTATGTCATATACATGCACACATATATATGTCATGCCACATCAGAAATATGACTTGGATTCAATGCAGTAACGAAATAAGAGCTGTGATTTGAGTCTTATGTGATCTGATTTATTGCTTTTTAGACCTTTTTATAAAAAAATTATTGCTAGATATTATTACATATAACTGTAACCTTAACTAATAGAGAGACTGAGGCTAGTGGGACTTTTGAGTTTGGAGATTCTGAGCCGGATTGGGTGGTACTGATAAGGTATTCAAAGTGAATTAGCATTAATATGGTGAGCCACGGAAGTGGGAAGCCACCAGGTTGCCTAAGGAGGGCTAAATTGGCCCAGGTCAGAAAGAGACCAAGCAAAAGCTCTCAATTAGTAATTAATGACTTTAGGTCCATGAATAGTTCCTGCATTTCCATCCTGGGCAAGATAATGAAATCTAGTCTTAAAATAACTGCAACGAACAACAACAACAAATTGTTTTTGACAACTTTAAATAAAAACACTTAAATATCCCCTTATTTTCCTTCCCTTCTTCCTCCTCATCCCAGAGAGCTATCTCATAGAATAAATACATTTTTAAAATAAAAAGAAAAATATCTGAAAATGTATACAATGTTATACAGTTTGTAGATGCTCCAACGTATAAATGAGTAGGAGGAGGTGGCTTCTGATAGCTCTTCTGTGGCCTCAAGCTTATGCTTTGTAGTTCAACTATATTCCTTTTCCACGGTTTTGTGGTTGCTAATCTTTCCATTTCCATGATTTCTATGGTTCATATTGTTGTCCTTTTTGTCTTTGTTGATCAACAGGGCATTGAATTCCAATAACCATGTAAATGGACAGATTTGAATTTGGAGTTGGGGGTAGTTGGCAAAGTTGGAGAGAATCCTATTCAACTTCTGCTAGTCAGAATTTGTATTAAAGAAATATGACAGGATTTTTATAAATACTTCAAAATAATAAAACTTTTAAAAACTAACTACTGCTGTGATTTATCACTCACTTTGCTGGACCTGCTGTTTCATTAATTTAAGTACTCCTTCTATTGGTGCATGTCACAACCTGCCAATGCCTTCTCATCATGTGAAATTTTTGACTATGTCCTCTCCTAAATCTACCTAACATAATGAGAACCTTCATTCCAATTTTTTTATATGATTACATGGATAACAATGGAGCATATAAGCTGTTTATCCGTTATAAATGGGGGGATAAAATTATCCAACCTACAATAAGGGAAACTGAGGCAGAGTCCTGAGAAAATGGCACTTTATTAAAGGGTTCATGGTCCCCTCTGATGAGATGGATCTCAGACCTTCCTCCTCACAATCTGAGATGCCTCCTCCTTCTAGGGGTCTATTTTTGTAGGGCCTGATATGTAAATGTTCAAGAATATCTATATGAGATACAGAATAATTCAACTGGCTGACATGTGACATATTGGCTAAAATGAGCAAAATAATATGTCAGCAAGGCCATGAGGTGGACAAAGCAAGGAATATTTCTACTGACTAGGTGGTCATAAGATGGTCACAAGATGGGCACCTGCTTATGTTGGACAAAAGAGAATGGTCCAGAGGTGCAAAAATAATTTTGGGGATTTTCCATGTAATTGAGTGACCTCTGCCATATTAGGCTTGGTCACCAAGAAAAGGCAGAACAAGGGTAAAGGGCCTCCAGCAAGCTTCTCATGATTATGCAAGTGATCTCATCATCTGCACCTCACAGCTTTGGGGCCAAATATACAGAGCTTATAATTATATCAAATTGAGTGATGCTGATTGGAATAGAGTGGAGGGTCTTCAACGAATCAACTTCCTCATAATTTATTCTCACTATATGAGTGGCCTACTTCCTTTTTGGGGGTGATAAACTTCAAAAATTTCCTTTGCTGTGCTCCTTCTACAAGATCTTTCTTCATTTGTATACTACAGCCTAAGAGAACTAAATTTGGAGTAGAAGGTCCTAATCTCAAATTTTGACTCTGTCACTTACAGATTTATGTGCAAGTCACACTGGGCTTCAAATTTGCTTATCTGAAAAATGACAAGGTTGGACTAGATAATCTCAAGATTCTATCCTATAATCGTATGTCCAGTGGATGAGTGCTATCCCTTGAAATGATATTTTTTTATTATCCTTGGATGAGTGATAAAATAAACTCTGACAGCTCTTTAATTTGCCTCTCCAAGGAGAACCATCATTCTATTTAGTTGTGACTGCCTTCTGTCTTCTTGTTTTGTTTATAGTAATAATGTCAAAATTGAGAAGATTCAGCTCCTCTAGTAACATTTTCAATTATTTATTGGTCATTGGACAAGAATTTCACATTTAGGGTGTTGTTGGTCAGTCACTTTTCAGTTGTGTCCTACTCTTTGTAACCCCATTTGGGGTTTTCTCAGCAAAGACACCATAGTGGTTTATCATTTTCTTTTCCAACTCATTTTATGGATAAGGAAACTGAGGCAAATAGCATTAAGTGACTTGCCCAAGGTCACAGAGCTTGCAAGTACCTGGGGCTGGATTTGAATTCATGAAGATGAGTCTTCCTGACTCTAAGACTGGTGCTCTATCCACTATGCCACCTAGTTGACCACATTTAGAGTACCAACAGCTAAATTTGTTTATAGATATTCTAAAATCCATGTTATTCTTAGCCTCCTCTGTGCCTTTTTCTACTACTTTGCCAACATCACATAAGAAGAAGGAAAACATGCAAGACTGAGGGCCATTTTGTATTTTCCTGCTTTATCATGGCCAAGTAATTCATCACCAAGATGCCAGCTAGCTACTTGTGATTAACCTTTATTTAGGAAGACTGGGCCTTGGAAACCAGATATAGTCTCTTAGGAACAAACCTAATAGTGTATTTTAATTAGCTTGTCCAAAAGTTTATTTAGAAAATGTAAAAATATTATGGTAGGAGCAAAAAGGAAGGGAAGACCTGTTATTCATAATTTAGATTCTGACTTACTTTCATTTTATTGCTGCAATTTTCTACACAAAATAAAGCAATGTTTTTTCAACCAAACGAATACACAGCAAACTCTACTAAAACTGGTATATTACATATAAGCTTTCTGCTGATGAGGGATGAAAATACAATATTTCCATTCTGGTTTGTTCTCTTTGCAATCATGTTTGTGGCATTTGATGGCTGTGTAAGTGAGATTTGCATTCCTTTTTAAAAGAGTCCAATGTACAGCACCTCCTTTTGGGAAGATTACTATTTAAAAAAAAAGCATGGGGCTCTATGAGAAAGAGAGAGCATAAATCCATTGCAGGTGAGATAGCAGAACTTAATCACATAATGTATATTATAATATATCCCTAGAAATTCATGTTTGCTTTGAATCTGCCTCCCAGTTAGGCCACTAGGAGATAGAAATGACTTACATTGGATTCTAGCCCATAGAGCTGAGTGCATGTACTATTTCTCCTCGCAAGTAATCAAAAACAAAAGGAGAGATAGCAGTAATTCAAAGGACTCTGCCAATATGATATCATACAGGTGGGAGTCTGTAAGCTTGCCACCCCATAAGATTTCAGCCTAGTTTCAAAGAATGTTCTAATAATGATTTGCATTGTTAGGCCTTCTTTTAAAATCCTAATCTGGCTCACAGGAACAAACTAAATTCCCATTTATAAATTCTAGTGCAACCTTTGTCTACATCAAAGATGGACTGAACAAAAGAGAATATTTCCCTTTGTGATGCAATACTCAACTATTCTGGGCATACTTGTAGGTCATTATATACCTCAAAGAATAACTAACTGGAACCAAATACTTCTGGTAATCACGAGCAATTAATGCCTGACAAAGCAAGGCTAATAGGTTCAGTGACTTTTGCTAGAGTCCTCCTGTAAATGCAATGCCAGATCAATAGTAATACTTGCTCTTCTGTAGCACCTTCCCAGAATATTGGAGAAATAAGGATTACACAAACAGGTCCAGTTTGGATCTTTGAAAAACTGACTTGACCTGGCCAAAGTCAATATAGCTGGTCAATATTCAAGCTGGAAGGAGGAAATCCAGAGTGTCTAGCTAGCTGTTTCTGGCGTTATTTTTAGAATCTGTAACCTTGAGTTTAGTAGAAAGTATGATGAGGTGATGGTCTTAAGGACAGAAAACAAAACACAGTGTAGAGTATGAAACAAACAATGCAATCCTTATTCTTTGTAAATGTTGCTTAGAATATGGGAGATGAGACTAAGAACTGTGTGTATCTTTCATGGCAGGGGCAGCTAAGTAGTATGGTGGCTAGGACCTTGTGCTTGGATTAGGAAGACTTCGGTTCAATACAGCCTCTGATAGTTATTGGCTGTGTGACTCTAGGCAAGTCATTTAACCTCTGTGACAGCTTTTCCAACCATAAAGTGTGGATAATAATAGCATCTTTTCGCTTCCCACAGTTCTGTGGGTTAAATGTGATTACAAAGTGTTTAGCACAGTGCCTGACATTTATTAGGTACTTAATAAATGCTTGTTTCCTTCCTTTCTCTGAGCAAGGGAATGTTTACTAGAAAAAGGCAATTTTACATAGTGACAAAACAATTATCATCTCTTGAATTTTTTTATTATAAATGTTGACTTTTTAAAGTAAAGAAATGTGAGAAGAGGAGATATTGGCACATTTTCATCACAAAATGATTAAATATACTTATGTGATTACAGTGGACAATGTCTGACACATGATAAGAACTTAATAAAAACTTATTGATTTGACTTGCCAGGGACCTGGTGTGATTTCACTGGCATATGTAATTCTCTAGTGAGGAAGCTCCCTTTATCAATTCAGGTCAGCACCTTCTTTGCCACTTAAGAGTTACCTAGAGTGCTAAGAGAGTGACCAGCTCAGTACCATCAGTCAGTATATGTGAGAGGCAGGAATAGAATCCAGATCTTTCTAGATCAAAGGCCAGCTCTATCCTCTATATCACACTGTCTCATATAATCATTCTCACATTAAAAAAAGCACAGGAACACTTAACACTGGCCCAAGGTCTACAAAAAATTGAAACATAACTAAATAAAATACATCAATGGAAACAAAAGAATTCAAATAAAAATTGAATGATTACTCTGAGGCATATTTTCAATTAACACATTTATTGACTATGTTCAGTGTACACTATCACTGGTTAGAATGGGTATAGCTTGTGACTTTTTCTGTGAGAATTTTTAATATGTTCCAGTTTTAGAGGCAAAGGAATAATTGTATGATTTACAGATGTACTATTTCCCTTAACCCTCCCCCACCCCAATATTTTTTATTAATGCCTTCTGTTCTCACCGCCAAAGTCCTTGGCACTGTCAAATGGTTCAACATTAGACACTGATATCATTTTATTAATGGAAATGACATTAAAAAAGATTCATTACCATCTGCTTTGCTGCTACACCCTAAAGACCATAGGGCCTTTCTATCCAATTTACTGCTGAAATCTCCTACATATGTTCTTTCCCTATTAGAATGTGAGCTCCTTGAGAACAGGGACTGGCTTATTTTTCTATTTGCATCCTCAGCTCTTAAAGCACTAATATAATTTTTACATATTACATTTTACATTTTTACATAATTTTACATACATATTTTTACATACATACATAATAACATTACATATTATACATACTATATCAAACAGTATGTATAATATTTTAAATGCATAGTCCCCCATCCATTTGCTATGAAGATGGAGGCATAGCAGGGGTATGATGGAAAATATTTAACAAACATCTCTCTAAAAAGCATGACATATTTTAAATTTCATTTGAATTATAAACATTTTCTGTATCAATTTAAAAAAAAGTACGCATGACACACATTTACATTTGACTTGTATTAACATTTTCTCTATGACTTTCTTAAGACTAAAAAAATCAACAAAGCTATAAATCAAGTTTTGATTTATAGTGTTTGACAATTTCTGAAGTATACATATTCACAATGGAAATTTAACAATTGGCTCTTAGTGAACCTGGGAGCTGGCTCTGGTATTCCCTGGCACTATGTTATATTATCTGTTTTCTAGGACCAAGATTTATCATTAGAATTGCTGGCAATACTACTTCCTTTCAGTAAGCAGTCATTTTGTTTATTATAGTAGTCATGATGTATTTTGAACTCCAGTTCTTCTTACTTCCCCTCTGCAGGAATTTCTATCTTCCAGTGTTTCTCTGAATTCTTCAAATTTGCACCCTGATATTCTGCTTCTTTAGTATAATACAGCTGCTTCAATCATTCACCAATCAATGAGCACCTGGTTGGTTTCTATTGTTTTCTCTTACACTAAAGACTACTTTGATATATGTATGGACTTGGGAGCTGTCTTTGACCTCCTTGAGGGCTAGATCACTGGGTAAAAAAGTCTATTAATTTCTATTTAAAACATGACAAATACAAAAGTTGAGTTAGAGACAGAATTTATTTGAAAGTTTTATGATTTCATTATAGGTTCAAACCAAAAATGAGTTCCACTGGTGTAGGTGTTCCCTCCACTAATACAGATCACAACTATTCTAAGTCTATGTGTTAGCTAGGTGAGAGGGTGGGTAGAGTGCTAGACTTGGAGACAAGAAGCCCTGAGTTCAAAATAGGCAATCTTCACTTTCCTCATCTGTACAATGAGGCAATAATTGTACCTATCTACCTCCTAGGGTTTTTATAAGGATTGAATGACTTAATATTTGCAAAGTACTTTGCAAAACTAAAAATGCTTTATAAATTCTAGTTGTCATTACTAGCTAGCTTTTCTTAATAGACTGTCTTTATGTGCTGTTGTGTAAAAAAAAAAGGATGGGGGGGGATCATCTTTGGTGGCAAACCTTCTGGTGATTCACCTCTCATAATTTACTGGGGCAACAGTACTCAACAGAAGCTAATGAGGGCCTTATCCAGGACTGTTACAACATGAGTGTGGAAAGTAAAGGATAGATTTGATATACATTGTAGAAATCAACTAGATAGAGGCTGGTGATAGGATGTGGGGAGAGAGGAGTCAAAGGTGGTTACAAGGTTTTGAATTAGGTGGCTATTGGTCAAAAGGTAATGCTATTAACCAAAATTAGGAAGTCAAGAGGAGAGCAAGGGAAACATAATAATTTGTGTTTTAGATTTATTGAGTCTGAGATACTAAAGGGATCTCCATGGGCAATTGGAAAAGAAGGACTCTAATTGGGGTCTCTTACTGTTGTTGTGTTTGTCCTTCGTTTTTGAAGAGGACCATGACATCAGGGAAATGATGACATGACTTGCAGTTGACTTTGATTTGAGTGAGGAGGGCTGAGCAAGGTCACCAGCCTCACTTATTCCTCCAGAGCCATCTGGATCCAGTGGCCTGATATTCACCAGGATGATGGGAGATGGCCCAGGATGCATTAGGAGACCCTGGCCCTTTCAGGTTCTCACTTTGAGTGTGGTCGATCTCTTACTGTAGTAATTAGAAAAAGACGTCTCTAAGCTCAAAGAATTTTTAAAAATGATGAAAACATTTGATCAAGGCCTTCATTGGGCTGCGAAATTCAAGTGAATAATTATGTAGCATCCCAGGGGTGGGATTCAACCTAACTAGGGTTGAAGAAAGAAAACCATGCATAGGACTTATATGTCTGAAGGAGGTTTATTAAATATGTGCATGAGTGCATGTATTCTACAGCAAGTTATATTTAATTCATTTGCATTTTTCAGAGGGAGGAAAAATAGCATTGGAAGTTACAAAATTCAAATAGTTAAAACCATATCCTTATACAATGGAAAAGGAATATAGATCTGCAGATACTGGCTTATACTTGCTTTAGAGAACTGATTGTTAAATTTTCAGTGTGAGCATTTACACCTCAGGAATCAGCAAACATGAATCAAGGCTCGATTTGTTGTTTATTTATCATTCTAGACTTAAGAAACTTGAAAGTCATAGAGAAAATGTTAATACAGGACAAATGTAAAAAAGTATGTTGTGTATTTTTATTTTTTGGAGAGCCTGTTGGTAAACATTTAGCAATTCAACCTCAATCTATGAGAACCAGCTCATCTCAAAGTGAGAATGATGGCCTACATTGTAATGGGTAGATCTCCTGTGGGAGATTTGGAGGAGAACGTGAAAGGGAATTGCAAAATAGAGGAAGACAAGTATGGTTTAAGAGGCTATGGTGGTGACATGGTGGAAAGGGTCTTCCCATCACAACGTAGGCTTTCTTTTGAATCTGTTAACATTCTATAGGTACTAGTGTAGCAACAAGCATGTTCTCTTGTTAGCCCTCATTCTTACTTTGGGAAGGGCCCCCTCCCTTTTCCAGTCACACATTTCCTAGAGCAGAGGTGTTAAATACACAGTCTGCTGGCCACATTTAACCCACAGGAACTGGATTAAAATATAATTGGGAAATATTTAACAAAATAAATAAAAATACTGTACAACATGGAAAACATGACATTTTCAAACTAAGTCAACATGAACCTACAAAGATCCTTCCATGTGGATTAATTGCCCATGTTTCTATCTGAGTTTGACTAGATGGTATCTAGGTGATATCTTTTCTACCACTGTAATTTACATGTAATTTATCACTGGTAGTATGCTAGAGACAACTTTTTTTTGATTACACCCAGCTTGAGAATAGTACAGAACGTGATAAAAGATATGAACCTAAAAATCCACGCAGCAAAAAAAAAAAAGAAACAATTAGGTGAATAATGCTTACTAGATAGCAATCGACAAACATTTATTAATTACCTACTATATGCCAAGCACTGGAATAAAAAGATAGAAATGAAATAGTTTCTGCCCTCAATGATCTTACATATATCAAAGGAGACACCTATATATGCACAATCACACAATATACATACATACATAAAAACATACCTACATACAGGATATTCCAAAAATCTTAGTGTAGTTTTAAGCTATTAAAGTTTATTACTGAACTATGATTTTTGGGACGCCCTGTATGTATGTGTATATATGCAAGTACATGTATGTATACATATACACACATACATATATACTAAATATATATGTGAAATCTCTTGTACTTATTTCATATATTATCTATACATATGTGTTATTTTTATATATTTAGGCATTATATATACATACACACATACACTTACACAATACATATACACACACACATACATACAAGATGTCCCCAAAATCTTAGTTCAGTTTTAAGCTCTCAAAGTTTATGACTACACTTAGACTTTTGAGATTCCTTGTGTGTGCATGTGTGTATGTATATGCATATATGTATATATGTACACACATACATTTATTTATGCTATTTTAGATGTTTAGGTATTTTATATACGTAAATACATAAATATGTAAGAAATAAATGTGAGAGTTAATTAACTTGCCAAGTGTCACATAACTAGTGCGTATGAGAGGCAAGACTTGAACCCAGATCTTTATGACTCTGAGGCCAGGTCTCTAACACTATGCCATATTTGTACCTGACACTGAATCAACTGAATCAAGCTCTTAAACCCTGTAAACTGTCCTCGGAATGATCCACATCAATGTGAAAGAAAGGGATCTGATGACCCGTGCTAGAAAACAAAGATTTTAAAAATACATATTGTCCAGATTGCAGTATTCAGCTGAATTGACAGATTGTCAAGATATTCTGACTCTTTCTATCTTAGGGATGGTTAATGAATTGGGCCCAAAATTATGCACAATAAGGAAATTGGCCTGAATCATATTTTGGAAGTTGTGAGGCAATTTTAACAAACTCAATCTGTTATCTACCACATATCATCATCATCATCATCATCATCATCGTTGTCGTCATCATCATCATCCTCGTCATCGTCATCGTCATCATCATCATCGTCATCATCATCGTCGTCATCATCATCGTCGTCATCATCATTGTCATCATCATCATCGTCGTCATCATCATTGTCATCATCATCATCATTGTCATCGTCGTCATCATCATTGTCATATCATCATCATCGTCGTCGTCGTCGTCATCATCAATCATCACTATTATTATCATTATCTTCGACACTCATTGTTATCATCATCATCAATAAGCACCATCACCATCACCATCAGCATCAATCATCAATATCATCATTAATCATCACTATCATTATCTTCACCACTCATTATTATCATCATCACCATGGAATAATGTATAGATTACTGGACTTGGAGTGAGGAGGATCTGGGTTCAAGTGCTGCCTCAGACACATTATAGATTTGGCTTTGAGAAAATCACTTAATCTCTCCATGCCTCAGTTTCTTCATGTGTAAAACGAGTGGCTTAATTCAATGGCCTCTAAGTTCCTTCCTACCTTTAAATGTATGATTCTATGATATTATTTTAGCAGCCCTGGAACAGGATAGGATAATTGCAGGAAGTACCATTCTGCTTCTGCTCACAACATGTCAAATCCTCTCTCCCTCATTCTCTCCCAATCGAATCAGTCTACCCTTAGTTTAAGAGTTAACGGTAAAATGATCAGTGAGTCATTTTCATAGATGTAGAGCTGGAGAGAACCCCAGTAGTCACCTAGTACTGACTCCTGATTTTTCCTGATCACAGGCTCAAGTTCTGGAAAAATAAAGTGATTTGCTTAAGGTCACAGGCGGTAGTGGGCAGCATACAGACTAGAGTCCAGCTCTTCTGACTACAGGCCCAGATCAGTTTCCCACCACACTGCTCATTCTGTTTATATATCCTATAGCATCAAATAAACACATGGGTTTCATTTACTTAAGATTTCGTCCCAAACTCAGTAAATGGAATAATTTTTTTCTTATAGTTCTAGGTTTTGTATAGTTTAGGACAAATTTCTCTTATGTAATGAGGAATGAAGACAGATATCATTTCATCCATGAGTTTTAGCCATGACAAAAATACTATACATGCTCATGAACCCAAGTATGAAAGCAGATTTCCTGGGATTTCACCAAATTTGAGGCCGTATTATTCACCTGAGTTCTTCCAGGTTAGGCTTCAATCATGAAAATTGACAACATGTAATCTTGTGCTTGTCTACAAGATTTGTGACATGTTGCATTATTTGTAGTAGATGTGGGCACATTGTAAGTATAAAGGCTAATGAAGCTAGTTTTTGAAAAGTTGAAGGAGAGAGGATGTGGAAGGAGGTATCTGGAACTTTAAAAAATTGTTAAAAATTTTTGTTCACAAGTAATTGAGAAAAAAAATAAAGTAAAATGTAAAAAGAAGTTGAGGGAGAAGAATCACACACACACGCATACACACACACACACACACCAGGGCTTTCTGACATTCATAATTTCTGGGGCAAAGAAAAATAAACAGAATTTTTTTTAAAAAAAAGAGTCAATCTGTTTCAGATATTTAGGTATCTTTTAATTTTTTTGGCAGGGGAAGGCAGGGCAATTGGGGTTAAGTGACTTGCCCAAGGTCATACAGCTAATAAGTGTCAAATGTCATAGGCCAAATTTGAACTCAGATCCTCCTGATTCCAGGGCTGGTGCCCTACTCACTGTGCCACCTAGCTTCCCCTAGGTATCTTTTAAATATACAATTCTTACACCCTGGCCTAAGATCCTATCTACTTTGCTCCTCAGACTTAACTGCCTTGTCTTATGAACCACATATTTTCACATCCTCTGGCAGATCCTTTTCCCTCTTCCTGTCTTCTTCCTTACCAAAAACTCTTAAGCCCCAGCGCACTTTTTACACACTAAAGTTACAATTTACCATTTTACAGTCAAGAGTATTTCAGCTGCTACCAAAATAAAAAATAGCCCAATGGAAACTGCAAAGCTCTTCAGATTCCTATGTCAGTCTAGGAGGTCCTTCTCAATCCTTGCTCAGTATCTGTTATCAGATCATGTCACGATCCCCTTGGAGAATGAAGGACAAAAACAATAGGGTGCAGTGGCCATCTGTAAAATCATATCTGGCCAATCCTTGGCAGTTTATCTGGTGTTTCATTTATAATGCTCCATCTAATGTCAGCAAGTTGCAAACCCTCATTTTCAAGTGGGTTTTGGTCCTCTTTGAACAAGCACCAAGGGATCTCATTGCCCACTTGACAATTTCACAGGCCATTCTGCCTTCTCCCAAGGAGGGGATAAAGAAGGATATAACATATTACCTTGTACAACAGATATAGGGTTGTGCAGTGAGAAAAGCAGACCCTGGTATGACAGTCAGAACACCTGGGGGTTCAAGTTGCAACTCCATTCTGCCACTTAATAGCTGTGTGACTACAGGTATGTGACAACATCTATGGAACTCAGATTCTTCTTTGTAAAACGTAGGATGCTTGTATTAGCAACCTCAGAGGGTTGTTCTGAGGTAAGCAGCATGCAACTATGAATCATTATTATTGCAAGATTAATATAATTGCTTTCAGAACACCTCCAAAATTCAGAAAGGACCCCCTGACTTATTACAAGGAGGCATTTCTTGCAAGGTTGTATATGATTTCCTAATAGCCACTAGGAATATTTTTGTAGGGGAGGGGTTGAGAGGAGAGTAGTTGCTTTTATTTGTTTCCATAGGGTCTGCTCAATTTGAGGGGAAAAGAAAAGAATAGATGAAAACAGAAAAATGGAGGAAAAAGACAAAAATTATTAAATTTTTGCATAAGAAAAGTCTATTTTAAAAATTTTATTCTGAAAGCATTTCCATAACACAGTACAATAGAAAAAAGATGATCATACATGAAATTGCAAATCTATTATGTACAACTTTCTATCCCTTTAAAATATATTATAAAGTTATCATGTAAATTTCTTTTTAAAAATTATTTGTTTTGGCTAAAGATTTGGTCTAGTTCGTTATGTGAAATATCTCATTTCTTTTCCACTGTATTTCTTTTAAGATTTTGATGTCTTTTTTAAACCTGGCCTCAGACAATTACTAGCTGTATGACCCTGGGCAAGTTGCTTAAACCTGTTTGCCTCAATTTCTTCATCTGCAAAATGAAATGAAGAAGCAAATGGCAAATCACTCCAGTATCTTTGCCAGGAAAACCCCAATGGGGGTCCCACAGAATCTGAAACAACTGAAAAATGATCCAGCAACAAAAGTGGACCCCAAAGAACATAAAGAAAAAAAGGAAATGACCTATATATACAAAAATATTTCTAAGCAGAATTTTTATTGTGCAAAGAAATAGAAGCTAAGGCATTATCCGATAACTGGAGAATGAATAAATTACGGTACATGAATGAAACAGAATAATATTTTGCCTAAAGAGAGGGTGGAAAATCACAAATATAGAGGGAACTGAGTGAAATTTGTTAACAATAAAAGCCATTCTCCAAATGATAAATGACTAAAGGATATGAAAGGCAGTTTTGAGAAGAAGAAATCAAAGCCATCAATAGTCACATGAAAAAATGCTCTAACTTTCTATTAATTAGAGAAATTCACATTAAAACAATTCTGAGGTATCACTTCATACATATCAAATGGGCTAATATGACAAAAAATGAAAATGACAAATGCTGGAGGGGGTGTGGAAAAATACTTACCTTAATGCATTATTTGAGGCAGCTAGATAGCTTAATGGATAAAGTGGTGGGCCTGTACTGAGGAGGACCTGAGTTGAAATTCAGCCTTAGACATTTACTAGCTGTGTGACCCTGCACAAGTCACTTAACTTCTGTTTGCCTTAATCCACTGGAGAAGGAAACGGCAAACCACTGCAGTACTTTTGCCAAGAAAACTCCGTGAACCATAGTGGCATGCTACGGTCCATGGGCTTACAAAGAATCGGACATGACAGAACAACTGAACAAATGCATTGTTGGCGAAGTTGTGAACTGGTCAAACCATTCTGGGGAGCAATTTGGAATTATGCTCAAATTGTTATAAAAATGTGGCAAACCCTTTGACCCAGCAATACCACTACTACATCTGAACCCCAAAGAAAGCAAGGGAAAGTGATCCATACACATAAAACTTTTATAACAACTCTTTTTGTGGTGACAAAGAATGGAAACTAAGCAGATGCCCATCCTTTGGAGAATGGCTGAACGAGTTGGGTATATGATTGTGATGGAATATTATTGTGCTATAAGAAATAATGAAGGGGATGATTTCAGAAAAACCTGGGAAACTTATACGAGCTGATACAGTGAAGGGAGCAGAACTAGGAGGTCATTGTATACAGAGTAATAGCAATATTGTAATGCTAATCAACTGTGAAAGACTTAGCTACATTGATCAAGAAAATCCCAAAGGACTCATGATGAAAAATGCTATCCACCTCCAGAAAGAGAACCAATGAACTCTAAGTGCAAATGGAAATAAAGTTTTTCTTTCTTTTTTTTACTATCTTTCTTGGTAGCTAATGTGCAAATAAGTTTTCATGACTTCATATGTATAATGAGTGACTATTTTATTTCTTGCCCTCTCAATAGGTTGAGGAGGGGTGAAGAAGAAAGAATTGGCAACTGAAAATAAAAATTAAAAAAAATTTAAGAGTTGAGAGAAGGAACAGATTTGGAGAAAGTTGGGGGAACTGGTATGAACTGATACAAAGTAGAGTGAAAAGAATAAGGAGAGTATCTTTATATAGTTATTATAATAACATAAAAGAAAACAACTATGAGACTTGAGAACTATGATCAACACGAAGACCAAGCATGACTCTAAAAGACGTATGGTGAATACTATTTTCCACTTCTCAGAGGAGAGGTGATAGGCTACAAGCACCAAATTAAACACATACTTTCAGACATAGTCAATGGATGAATTTGTTTTACTGGACTATACTTATTTATTTTAATGGGGGTTGGAAGAAGAGAGAAGGGAATTTATATAGTACCAATTATGTGCCAGGAACTGTGCTAAGCATTTCATAAATATTACCTCATTTGATCCTCACAACAACCCGAGTGAGGTAGGTACTGTTATTTTCTCCATTCTATGGTTGAGGAAACTGAGGCAAACAGAGATTAAGTGATTTTCCCAGGGTCACACAGCTACCAGTTGTCTGAGGCCTTGCACTAGAATGTATCTTCTTGATTCCAAACTCGGTGCTCTCTCCACTGTGCTACTGATCTGGGGGGGGGGCATGCTTTTTTTTCTAGTGAGGATTGGGGAGAGTAATAATGATCCTAAAAAAATAAGGAAAAAAAAGGATGTCAGTGAAACATTTAAAAATACACCAAAGAGAAAAGAAGGAAGTTCAGAAGGGAATGTCTTCATTTCTATCCAGGCTGCATTCCTGACTCTCCTCCTGATTTTCTCTTCAATATCAAAATAACCTTTCTACCTAAAAAACTCACTCCAGGCCTGGATTTCACACATTGGAAATCCCTCCATCCTTGAGACCCCTTCCTCTGAATGGCTGGTTCCTCCCAGGGCCTCCATTTTGAGGAGGACATCCAGACCACCCATGTCTTCATTTGTCTCCAGGATGTGAGTCTTCTTCTTGATTTCCTTGACAAGCCTCTGGCCTGGTGCCTTCATCCCCTAAATCTTTTTTAGCTTCCTATTATGGGTTCTCTTCCCCATTAGAAGGTAAGCCACCTGAGGGCAGAGACCATTTTTCTTTCTGCTTGTACTTGTATATCCAACGCTTTGTACAGTGCCAGGCACTTAGTCAGCACTTAATAAATGTTTGTTGACTCAACACAGAGAAGCAAATTAGTATAGGACCTACTTCGTTAAATTTGAAATATTAAAAAAAACTGTATATATCAAAAATTAACAATTTGACTTGTAGTTCTCCTTTTCTTTGTGTAGGGAAATATTTGTGTTTGCCAATGTTCATCAAATTCATAATCATAAAAAAGAAAACTTAAATAAATAAAAATGAACTTTAGAAAAGTTTTTTAAAAAGCAAACAAAAGTATGTGTGCCTGTGTGGGATTGAGGGATTAGAAGGAAAAAAAACCAACCACTTCTTTGTAAGGTATAAAGATGGAAAGGACTTTAGAGATAATCTAATCCAACTTTCTCTTGTTACAGATAGAGAAAGCCATTCCAGAGAGTTTAATCAATCCATCAATACATATGCCAGGCCTTCTGCTACACTCTAGGGATTCAAATGTAGTATCTGCTCTGGGACACCTTGACATCTTGGCATTCACAGGTTGGATCTCGAGGGATTGACTGCTAATAGGTTCCAGGGAGGGCCCCGTGTGACTGCACTTATGAAACTATGGTACAGAAACTCATGCTGGAGAGCTGAACCTTTCATTGTCAGCCAGTAGGTTCAATTTTTCTTCTTGCGGTGTCCTGGGTAGGTCATGCAACTAAACTCCTTGGGTATATACCTTTCCACAGTACTATTCTTAGCTGTCTGTACTAGTTTTCTCTTGGTCTCTTTGTCTTGCTCCTTAAAGTTGCTTTTTCTGTGTAACTCTCTTGTCTGTTTCTCTTTCTATATCATGACAACATCTGAAAGATGTGGTGTCTCCTACTTGGTGAGTAGCTCTGCTGCAAGATTCTATGGCCAGTTGAGGGACAGAAAAGGGAGAGAAATCCTGTCTCTATTATTGTCTGGCAGAAGCACAGGGGTCACGCTCTACAAAACTGCCCTCTACCCTCAAATGACACCAAGATCAGTAGGCTTCATTTTGGAAATAAAATAAGACTCTCCAGAGCATGGTCAGTCTTTTTTTAAAGCTAATTTATTATTTATTTTTAACATCCATTTTTAAAAATTGGATTCTAAATTTTCTCCCACCCACCTAATACCTCCCCACCAATTGAGAAGGCAAGAAATGTGATATCATTATTCAAGTGAAATCATTTAAGACATCTTTCCATATTAGTTATGTTGCAAAAAAAAAAACCAACACAGGAAAAGAAAGGTGAAAAATTAAGCTTCAGTCTGAACTGAAGACTCCATTAGTTCTCTCTCTGTAGGTAGATAATATCTTTCTTCATGGATCCTTTGGAATTGTTTTAGATTATTGTATCGATCAGAATGGCTAAAATCATTATACATTATTGCTGTTACTGTGTACAATATACTCCTGGTTCTGCTCACTTCACATTGCATAAGTTCATCTTCCCAGGCTTTTCTGAACCCATCCTCCTTGTTATTTCTTACAGCAAAATAGAATTCCATCATGATCCTATGTACAACAATCTGCTAGCAGTTGCTATAGGGGTGTAAGACCCACCAACAACCAGCACACAGAAATCTGCCAACATAGGTTCTTTGATCTGCATTACTAAAGAAAGCCACGTTAAGGGGTTAACAATCTTGCTTTAATCCAACATACAAATACCATTCACTTAGTTCAGGGGGAAAAGATCAGCCCCCTGAACTTCAAGGCAAATACAAACAGAAATTACTAACATCAACAGACAGATCTTGTCTGATTCAAATCACAATACATTGTTACTAGGGAAGAACCAATATCTGGGTTGCAAAGCTGGAGGGGGCAGTTACAGCTTGCCAGAGTCTCAACACTCTTTCCATGAGTGTGCCCCAAAAGTCAAACACAAAGCTCCCCTCAATTATCTCCCTCAAAAATCAAAAAATCAAAAAAAATCAAAAATCAAAACTCCCCTCAAAAATCTCCCCTGTTCAGAGCCCTGAGGGCTCTGACCTCACTCAGGCTGGGTGTGTGAAAGTTCCCCATCCCCAGTATCACATCATATATAAGTCAATGACTTCTGATTGTCTTAATGCTGAGAAATAGCTGAGAAACATTCCAAGACAAAGATAGCAAAAGGTTTCCCACCAATTCAAACAAAGCTGAGACTTGATAGTTTTAGCATCCCAAAAGGGAAGAACTGGGAAAAGTCTGATTGCCACAACTTTGCCATTCCCCAATGGATGGGCAGCCCCTCAGTTTCTAAGTCTTTGTCACCACAAAAAGAGCTGCTATAAAATGTTTTATTTTTTCTTTTCTTCTTTTTGATCTCTTTGAGGTTCAGACCTAGCAGGGGTATATTGCTGAGTCAAAGGCTAAGTACTTTATAACTCTTTGGGCACAATTCTACACTGTACTCCAGAAAGGTTGGACCAGTTCACAAATCCACCAAGAGTATATCAGTGTCTCAATTTTTTCTATATCACTGCCATCATTTGTCCTATTCCTTTTCTGTTATATTAGTCAATCTAATAGATGTCAGGTGGTACCTGAGTTGTTTTAGTTTTCTTTCCCCTAGTCAATAGTGATTTAGAACATTTTATCATATGACTATAAATAGCTTTTATTTCTTCTAAAAACTGCCTATTCCTATCCTTTGACCATTTACCAATTGAGGAATGACTTGTATTTTTATAAATTTCACTCAGTTTGCTGTATTTTTGAGAAATGAAACCTTTATCAGAGAAAATTGCTGGAAAAATTTTCCCCAGTTTACTGCTTTTCTTCTAATCTTGGTTTTACTGGTTTTGTTTGTACAAAACTCTTTTAATTTAATGCAGTCAAAATTATCCATTTTGCTTCTTGTGATCCTCTCTATTTCTTTTGGGTCCTAAATTCTTTCTTCATACATAGATCTGACAGGTATAATTTTCCATGCTCCTCTAATTTATATATATTTTCACACTTGATGACAAAATCATGTACCTATTTTAACCTTATTTTGATATACAGTGTGAGATGTTGGTCTATACCTAGTTTCTGCCAAATTACTTTCCAGTATTCCCAGCAATTTTTGTCAAATAGTGAGTTCTTGTCCCCAAAGCTTGGATCCTTGTGTTCATAAACACTAGATTACCATGGTCATTTACTAATGTGTTTTGTGTACTTAATCTATTCCAATGATCTACCACTCTATTTCTTAGCCAGTACGAGATTGTTTTCATTATTACCCTTTTGTAATATAGTTTGAAATCAGATACTGCTAACTTGCCTTTCTCCACATTTTTTCCAGGAATAGGGGACAGCCATTGTAAAAGCAGAGAGGGGAGTATTGTCCATAAAGAGAGAAAAGGGCAGCATTGTATGTGAGCGACAGGAAGTAGCCCGATATGACTTGACTGTAAAGTACATGGAGTGATGTACAGAAATTATGCATAGGAAGCAATGTGTAGGAATATTGGAAAGATGAAAAGAGTCCAGTTTGTGAAAAGATTTAAATGCTGATCAAAGGAATTTCTCTTTATTCCTAAAAGGAACATGGAGACGCTAGTTTACTGACTATGGGGAGTGACAGGTGGTCAGAACTACACTTTAGGAAAATCACTTTGGTAGCTGAGTGGAGTATAGATTGGAGTAAAGAGGGACTTGAGGTAAGAAGGCCAATTAGAAGCCTATTTCAATAGCCCAGCTGAGAGGTGATGAGGACTATGCTAGGGTGAGTTAAAGTTAAATGACTTGGCCAAGGTCACAAAGGTAGAGTATGGCTCTGAGCTATAATTTGAATGCAGGTCCTCTGACTTCAAATCTACTATCTATACACTAACCACTCATCCTAGTTTAAGCAACCTAAGGCCCATACTTTTACTAAACATTAAGAATCAATGACCCATAGGGGATAAGATGAAGCCTAAGGGAAAGACAAATACAGTAAGGAAGAAATAAAAGAATGATAGAAGCCTGAAAGGGTTCCTTCCTCTAGTCTGTTGTGGAGATAGGCCTCCTTTAGGTGAAACTGTTATGTAACGAGAGTTCTGTAATTGATTGTAAAATTTCCCCATTAAAATGATCTTGAGGTTGTCTGAAGATTACAAGGGATGTTTTGCACCCCTTTAATATGATCATCATATTTTAAAAAGGAAACTAGCACCAAATTTATTAAGTTATGTAAATGAACAAAACACAAGGTGTTCCAAAAATATTAGTGCAGCTTTCGGCTACTTAATCGATTAAAGATTAAAACTGCACTAAGACTTTTGGGACATCATGGGCAGCCATGGAAAATTCAGGTTTTAGAAAGATAGATTCTTGAGATTCATGAAATAGGGAGTGAGTTAATAAAAAAAAGTTATTTCTTACCAAAATAACTTTTGTGGAATAAAAATATTGAGTCTTGCTGCTTGATCAAATAGCCATACATAGCAGACCACCTTACAGTGAATAGATACGTTGGGCAGAATTGTATGTGTTGATTTTTGTTCTCTTTCTATTTATCATGCACTGAAAGTGCTCCATGGAAACACATGAGAACAACAGCAAATTACTACTTTTGCCCAGTGAGTTCCATAGAGCTGAGGGAAGCCAATGGAACCATTGTTCCACCAAAGCTTGCCAAGCCCTTCAAGCACACACCATCACATTAGAGGGACATAGGCCTGCCATGGGCAACCTTTTTGAAGTACTGCACCCCTTCCTTGCCCTAGCCCCTCCTTCTCTGGAGGTGTTAATACAAACATCTCTCTATCCAAAATAGTTTCATTATTTATAAGAGGTTGCTTTTTTTGCCAGCAAAACCCCAGACTTTGGTGGCTTTTCAGCAGCTGAACAACTGGATATGTGTCTCCAAAGATATCATAAAAATTTAGGTAAACGGAGATTGAACGCACATAGTCTACCTTATGAAAGTAATCTCTTATGAGTGTCGGATTGTTGCTGGCCAAGAGAAACAGAGACACCCCCTTTGGAATGAGGTGCTGACAGTGACAGGTATTACTGGGTTGATCACAATGGAAGCATTTGTATATTTACTGAAACTTGCTCAGACCTTCATCTTTCTTACATATTTGAGGAAAAAAAAAACAAATTTATCATTAAAAGAAAATAGTGTCAAATGAGCATGTACCCTTGCACATTTAACACAGACTCTGACATTAAAACGGTATTAGTGAGGATTTTTTCTGCTTCTTAATTTCCCTTCCTTCTCTATTTTCTGTGTTTTCCTCCTCTTGAACTTCCTCTCATTCCCCAAACTAAACTGACCTCAGAGCATTAGCAAAATCTGAAATGCAATGCCTGAAGCTCATCTTTTGAGCCTGTAATAAAGAGTTTGTTGTTTTAAATTATTTTCCATCATAGTCATGCTGTCTCCAAAGGTCAGTACTTCATCCTGTGTGGTTGTGTGTGTGTGTGTGTGTGTGTGTGTGTGTGTGTGTGTGTGTGCGTGCACATATTTAAAATAAAGTGGTCACTGAAATAATAGCGTCTGTTCTTACTTTCCACTAAAGTTTCTCTTTAAGGTAAAAATTCCCCACTTAATTTCATTCTTTTGCCTCATTTTAGCATCACTTTTGTATGCAAAGGACTGCTGACTCCCTCAAGTTTTATGGTACTGATTACTATGGAAACATTTATCTATAAATGCAAAATTCTTTAAAGCTTAGCCTTTTCTCTTTATAGAGAAAGGTCTGTTTATGTCGCTTCTAAGATTCCGGTTTTAATGTATACATGCTGAGCTGTTCTAAAGCCATTTTATGATAACCTCAGTGTTAGGGCTTTGAAACATGGAATTTCTGCTTTACAAAACCTAATATTTTTGATAAAATATTAATAATCAAATGAAAATATTTAAAGAAGCTTTCTTAAGCCAAAACCCCCAGTTCATTTGCAGTATTCTTTTCTCCGCTTTTAATGAAGTGAATGTGTGCCTTTCGTGTTCTTAATTCTTTTCCTTTCTCTTCATTCCCTGCATATGTATATGAGTTCTTGTGTGTGTGTAGTGATGACTAGGATAGGAAAGCAGAGCCAAAATGGAAAAGTCAGCCATTCATTAACCTTTTCCTTTCTGGTGTTTGTAGATTTTCTTCTTCAAAGTCTGTACTGTATTAAAGAGATGTGATTTTTTAGATTGGTTCCTTTCCTGCCTTTCCTCTTCAATGATTCTTTCCTACCCCTACTCCCCTCCCCCACCTTTTAAAAAAATAAAACGTGTCATTTAAAAAAATAACTAGAAGTTTATGGAAGAAAAATTAGCCTAAAATGAAAGAAGGAAGATTGCCAGTTGGCGTGCTGGAACTTTTGATGCTTTCCCGCTTCTCAAGATGGGTCGGGAAACGCATTTAGATTAAGTAATAGAAATAGGAGGGCCTCTGGATCTTTCTCTGCCCAAAATATCTTCATCTGTACAAGGTAACATTTTTTCATGTAATTTTCCCCAAGAATTGTAATAAAACAAATATGTGTTGTTCCCAAAATGAGCCACATGTAAATCTGCTTCAACAAAAACCACTTAAATATCAGTGAATTACTTACTACTTTTCATAGGTCACTGAATTTAAACTTTATCTGAATAGGGATTCTCTCTATAATATTCCTAAGAAGGAGTCTAGACCACATATCCAGGTAGATATCTTCAGAACTTTACCACCTGCATGGACCAGGTACTTCAAAATCAACGTCTCAAACCAAACATTTCTCCCTCCACAAAAAAAGCAAAAAAAAAAAAAACAACTTGGCTTATCCTTCTGACTTTCACATTTCCATCTGTGATACCACTATTCATTATAATCATCAAGAAACATTTTAAAGCACTTAGTATGTGCCAGGCACTGTGCTAAGCATTGGGAATACAAAAAATAAAAAATGTGTGTATGTATGTATAAACATACATACACAGGTACTTTTTTTGTATCCCCAGTGATTAGTTATAAATAGATATGTTAAAGGTATTTCTATATATCTATATGTACATATAAATAAATATATATGCTTTTTATATAGATATCTATCATCTATACTTACATGTACACATACATAGACACAAACATACACACACACACACATATACTCATGACCTCAAGGGGTCTATTGGAGGAGAGAACATGCAAACAGCTATGTATATACAAGCTATTGACAGGAAAAATAAGAGTAAATTCAGAGAGAAGACATCCTAGCATTGGAGTGTGTGTGTGTGTGTGTGTGTGTGTGTGTGTGTGTGTGTGTGTGTGTGTGATGGGATGGCAGGGGGATGGGAGTGTGAAGAGGATCAGTGAAGGGCTCTTGATCCAAAGTGGGATTTGAGTTGGGGCTTAAGGAAACCAGGGTAACTAGGAGGTAGAGATGTGGAGGGACAGCATTCCTGGTATGGAGCCAGCTAGTGAAAAGGCATGGAGTAGAGAAATGGAGTGTTATCTTCAAGGAATACCGAGAAGGCCAGTGGAATAGATTACAGAGAGGGATGTAAAGTATAACAGACTAGAGATACAGGAAGAGGCCATGTTGTGAAAGGGTTTAGAAGACAAACAGAGGATTCTGGAGGTAATGAGGAACCATTGATGTTGATTGGTAGTGGAGGTGGGGGAGTGACATAGTCAGATCTGTGCTTTAGAGACATCACTTTGGTAGCTGAATAGAGTGGGAAGAGAATTTAGGCAGGGAGACTCAACTAGTAGCCTATTTAAATATCCCAGATGTGAGGTGATGAGGTCCTACATAAGGACACTATAGCAGTGTGAGTGGAGTGAAATGAGTGTTTATGAGAAATGTAAGGATGAAAAGGTCTGGTGAGAGACTAGATACCTAGGGTGAGTGAGGGGGAAGAATTAAGGATGAATGGAACTGGAGTGCCCTTAACACTGCCCTTGAAAGTGAGAGGACACTTATTTTTTCATGTGTGAAACTAGGTGATTATCTGTGACTCTTGTCTGTTTCTTACCACACATATTCAACCACATACTATGTCCTGTCATCATCTCCAACTCCACAACATCTCAGTATCTGTCTCTTGCTCTTTATCGGCTCTGCCATCTCCTAGTAGATGGTCTTATTGTTATCCATCTAAACTTTTGCAATAGTTTTGTAAAAGATCTCCCATCTTCCCATCTCTTCTTGCTCTAATCCATCCTTCACACTACTGTCAGAATAATCTTTATATATATATATATATGTGTATATATATATACATATATATATGTGTGTGTGTGTGTATATATATATATGTGTGTATATATATATATATATATATTATAATGCCCCTCTGCTCAAAACTATTTAGTAGATCCTATTTCCCTTTAGAGAAAGCTCAATTTTTTTTAATCTAGTGTTACAAAACCTTCACAGTGTAGCACCACACTTTATTTCAAGATTTCTCCTATTCTTACACATTTGACTTCTGAATATGCCACGTGCCTTCCCACCCCTACACTTTTGCTCAAGGCTGTTCCCTGTGCCTGGGAATATCTTCTTACTTAACCTTTATCTTCTCCATAAAGTCTTTCTTTATTCTCCTAGTTATAACGACCCTTTCTCCTCAGACCTCTTATATAGCAATTTATTTTGTAATTCTTTTGAATCGTTTATAAAGTCATGTCATGTTAACAATGTATGTATACAAGTATACCTTGAAGATATTACGGGTTCAGTTCCAGATCACTGAAATAAAGTGAGTATCACAGTAAAGTGAGTCATATGAATTTTTTTGTTTCCTACTACATACAAAAGTTATGTTTAGACTATGTCATAGTCTATTAAGTGTGCAATAGCATTATGCTTAAAAATGTACATACCTTGATTCAGAAATACTTTATTCCTAAAAAAAATGCAAACCATCAGTTGAGCCTTCAGAGAATTATAATCTTTTTTTGCTAGTGGAGGGTCTTGCCTCGATGTTGATGGCTACTTACTGATCAGGATGGTAGTTGCTGAAGGTTGGGGTGGCTTTGGCAATTTCCTAAAATAAGACAACAATGAAGTTTGCCTTGTTGATTGACTCTTCCTTTCACTTGAATGCTCAGAAGCCATTGTAGGGTTGTCAGTTGGCCTAATTTCAATATTATTGTGTCTCAGGGAATAGAGAGGCCCAAGGAGAGAAAGAGAGAGACAGGAATGGCTGGTTGGTGGATTGGTCAGAACCTGCACAACACTTATCAATTATATTCTGTGTATTATATGGGCAAGGTTCTTGGTGCCCCAAAACAATGACAATAATAACATTAGAGATCACTGATCACAGATTTCTATAATAGCTATAATAATAATGAAAAGGTTCGAAATGTGAGAATTACAAAACTAAGACACAGACATGATGTGAGCACATGCTGTTGGAAAAATGGCCACAACAGACTTGCTTGATGTAGGGTTGCCACAAATCTTCAATTTTTAAAAAAACACAGTGTCTGCAAAGCACAATAAAGTGAAATGCAACAAAATGAGGCATGTCTGTAACTCATTTTCTGTGTATGTCTTATTGATTTGCTAGACTGTGATCTCCACGAGGGCAAGAACTGTGTCTCATTTGTACATAAATTCTCAGTGCCTAACACAGTGCTTTGCACTAAGTAAATGCTTAATAAATGTTTGTTGAATAGAGGAATAAAAGTTCATCTAGCTTCCACAATATTGCTTCTGGAGGTGTAGAAGATAGCCTCCAGAAGAAGTCCATTCTGCTTTTGACCAGGTCTAATTGTTAAGAAGGCTTTCCTTATAGCTAATTGAAATCTGCCTCTATAACTTCCACCTGTTGTTGCTAGTTGAGCTTTCTGAGGTTCAAAAAAGAAAAAAAGTTTATTCTCTCTTCTACCTAACAGCATTTCAAATATTTGAAGATGGCTGCTGTGTGCTCTTTATTTTTGTCTCCAAACATTTCCTTTAACGAATCCTTTATGCTTATGATGAAACATCTTAGTCACCTTCCTCTAGTCCCACCATAGGCTATCCTTCCTAAAATGTGGCAGCCATAACTGAACACAATTCTCCAGGCATGATTTTACAAAGTCAAAGTTCAGTTAAAGTATCACCTCCATATTTCTCAAAACTCTTCTTATTAACGTAGCCTAAGAACACATTAGCTTTTTTTCTTTCTGCTGTCACATACTCAGCTCATATTGAGCTTGCAGTATGTTAAAATTCCCAGATTATTTTTTTCAAATCAACTATTGCTTAATCATCTAACCCTCAATCTATTATCCTATTATTATTTTTAAAAATTTAAGTAACAGGGTTTTATACTTATACAAGTTATATTTATTCTTATTAGATTTGACCCAAGATCATCCACAAAATTTTGGCCATATTTGAAAAGGAAGTCCATTTCATTCTTTTGAGCTAATCATAATTGTTCAAGAGAGTTTGGACAAAGCAATTATATATGAGGAACCAAGTGGATGAAAACAATATTTTATCTAGACAATGGCATTAGAATTGATCTGTTAAGGCAGCTAGGTGGGATATAGATAGAGTACAGGATGTGGAGTCAGGAAGACCAGATATTGGGTCATACCTCAGATATTTAGCTCTTTGGCCTGAGAGAGCTACTTGCTTTTAGTTCCCTCATCTGTAAAATGGGAAATATGGCACTGAATTGACATGAGAATCATACATACACACATACATACATACATACATACTGTAGTAGGAAGGCTGAATTTATAATCTCAAATATAATCATGTATATGTTTGAATGGTTTGAAATCGCAAGGTATGAGAGGTTCTCTAAGGAGAAAACAACAAGAAATTTATTTAGGCCCCACTGCAGCTGAACCGTGAACCAGCCTCCCCATTCCCACATCTTGACAAAAAGACTCCAGGCCCAGAAAGCCCACCTCACAAGAGTAACCAGGAGGCCACAGAGAAACAAGATAGTATTTAGCCAAATCATTTTTACTGGCCTCACGTTCCTGCTCGCACTCCTGGGTCTACACACGGGTAAGCCCTGCTTCCGCAGCTTCCGGCTTCCGCAGCAGCTTCTGCTTCCGCTGAAACTGTCTGTTGGCTCACCTTTCCTCGCAGCTGAGCCTCTGGCGTTCTCAAGCCCCACCTCAACGACCAGAGACCATTGGTTCCCCAGTTGGCCCCTCTTAAGTCATTAATCTACACCCACACAGGTTTCACACCTGATAGGGCTTTGGGCCTGGGGCTTAGCACTTAACAGCTGAAAGTACTTTCACTCAAAAGAAACAAAAGCCATGCTAAGGAGACAATTTTGCTTAACAACACACATACATATTTACACACACGTTTTTCAAACCCTAAAGTGCTATATCACTGCTAGTTATTATTATCAGTGTATATATTTTAGACAAATATTTCAGAAAGACAATGAACTGGATCCCGAATCATCAGGATCTGGAGCTGGGGTTGACAAATGCCAGGCTCATATAGGCTTTTAGCTTATGGGCCATGCAAAAAAAGCTCATAAAGGATTTAGGCCTTGGGCCATGCTTTGTGGTACCTCTGATCTGGGGAGTGGGCCAAATTGCTTTGGAGTATTTTCACAATGTTTTTATTGAACCTAAGTTCTTTCCTGAAATAAAAGGCCATCTTTTTAGTACTAATATGCTAGGGATGATATATTGCTGCATAGCTCATACTCCCTAAAGCATCATAGTTTCAGATCACCAAAAGGAAAACAGAAAAATGCATTGTAAACATAAAAAGAGTTTGACATCATACAATGATGAAAACAGAAATGGTGTAAAATGTATCATCAGAGATACAGGAGCAAAAACAAAACATTACCTTTGGACATATCACCTCTGCAGTCTACAGATGCCCACGTGATTTAAGAAAACTAAAGAAAAGCCACTAGCATGTTGGGTGGATGCTCTGTGGAGAATTTATGGGAATATATGGACAAGAGTTACAGAGTCCGTGTGGTCTGAGGGAGCACCAATATCAATGAAATCCAGCCAAGGATTTGTTCCTAGTTGACTTTTGTTCAAACTTGTCAAGGTCATTTTGGATTTGGATTTTGTTGTTAGCTATGAGAACACACAGATTTGTGTCTTCTATTAATTTGGTAATCTAATGTTAATGGGTTAGGAAGATCTTCCCTGTCCATTAATAGGCCTATGTGACCTGCTTTGAGGTCTGGCCCTGCTCACAGCTGCAATACATTCTGAATCACACACAGCCTATTGGGGGAGGAACTTGCCTAAGAAGAATTTGCTTAAAGTGGAAGCTTGCATAGGGGAGGCTTGCTTGTAGGAAGGCTTTCACACCTTTTGCTAATTTCTAATTAGGCACTGAGTCACGAGGGTTGTGATGCTTTCTGGCTCTGAGAAGTGTATATATGCTCTGAGTTGGTATTTTGCTTTGGGGGCTTGCTTATGAGAAGGACCTTGTAATTTCCTCGTTAAGACTCTGAGTAACTGTATGTTCAGAGCTCCCTGACTACTCAGATGTAAAGGCTCTCTCAGTGATGATGTATGTAAAGTGTATAGCAATGTTGCATTAATTCAGGCAGTCAGAGCCCTGTCTGTTGGTCTTTATGTTAATTTCTCTGCTTGCATTTTCTCCACTTGTATTTTCTCTGACGTTCAGGGTGCTGACCTTTCCCCTGAACTGACGAATGTAATTAAAAATGGGATTGTTAACCCCTTTTTGAGCACTCTTTCCTTTAAAAGAAGAATAAAGAACCTGTGCTAGCAGCCATCCTGGGTGTGCCAGTGTGGTTGCTGCTGCAGGTAAGAATTCCCTCTATGCATTTAAGATAGTTAAGCTGTTGAATAGGGCAAACCCAAGGACAAATCCACAGGACACTGAACTAGAGACTTCCCTTCAAGTTGACATTTACCCATTAATTGCAACTCTTCAGCTCTAGTTATTAAACAGTTCAAAGTCAATACAATTCCAATTATTTCAATCCATTTTCCTTCAGTAACCAGTTTCTCCCCATTGGTTAAGATCATATACAGAATAGAAGCTTTGCTTATCACTGTCTCCATCTTATGAGACATAGAGAGGGAGAGTTCTAGTGAATATACAGCTAAAGTATCCAATAAATAGACCATTAGTGCTAGAAAGGATCTTAGAGGTAATTTCATCTAAAATCCCTCATTTGGAGTTTGGTAAATAAGTAATTATTTAGTACCTACTATGTGTCAAGCATTATGCTAAACAGTGAAAATACGAAGAGAGGCAAAAGATAGTTGCTGCCTTCAAGGAGCTCATGGCCTAATGGGGAGGACAACAAACAAACAAATATGTACAGACAAGCTGCACACAGGATCAATAGGAAATAATTAAATGAGGGAAGATGCTATAATTCAGAGGGATTGGGAAAGGCTTCCTGTAGAAGGAATTATTTTAATTGGAACTTGAAAAAGGATGAGGAAGCCAGAAAGTAGAGATGAGGAAGGAGAACATTCCAGGTATGAGGGACAGCCAGAAAAAATGCCTGGAGCCAAGATGAAATGTTTTGCTCATGGAACAGTAAGGAAGGAAGTATTACCAGATAGAAAAATCACATGGTGATATTAGTGTGAGAAGACTGTAAAGGTGTGTGTGGGGGTTCTAAATTGTGAATGCCAAAGGATTTTGTAGTTGATCCTAGAGATGAAAGAGATCGAATAGAGTTTATTGAATAAGGGAGTGACACAGTAGGATCTGTGCTTTAGAAAAAAGCACTTTGGCAACTGGAGTAGGGAAAGGATTATAGCAGATAAATCCACCATCAGGCTATTAGTCCAGACATGAGGTAATGAGGAAACTGATGCCCAAAGATGTTAAATGACTTGCCCAAAGCATATAAGATTTTTCTGTGCCAGGTTTGTGATCTGTATCTCAAATTCATCATCCATTTTCTCCTTTTGGTTCATTAGTCTGTTGTATGCACAATACCAAATAACACCTCTGTTTCTCTCTCATTGGATCTTATGAGTCCCCACTCTCTCATCACGGATTCACTGATTTTCTCCCATGATTGTTATCTTCTTAATACACAAAGCTATGACATCACTATGCCCTTTATTCAATCTGTTCTTTCAGAATACTATATTTTCTTTCATAGAAATATACCAGTCATTAGTCACAGAACATCAAACCTCAATGATACTTCAAATAATTACCTAATCATGGTATTGACTGATAAGGACTGAAAGTATTGCTGCTTCCCAGGGAAATTTATATCTTTAATTCCTCCTGGGATACATGGATGATAATCTGGTTTAGAGGTCACCAATTTGTATAACTAGCCATGGGCAAAGGTAGATGGAGGCATAAAGAGAGGAATAGTGTGTGTGGCAATACACCTCTCCTCAATCGTTTCCCTATTCAAATGTCCTTCTTGTCACTCTGGAGATTGAGGCAGGGGAAGGAGAAAAGGCTAAAAGGATAATGTTTTCACTAAGGATGATGTCTCTGCTGCTTTACTCAACTTGGCTATCCTATTAACTTCTCAGAATATGAATGCAGAGCATTCTTGCCACCTTTTATATTCCCTCAAAGAAGTTACACTTTTTTTTACCCCTGCTTTTGAGGGAGTGAATAAATTAAGAATTCATGTTTCACCTCTGAAATGTTGTTACTCTTGGCCTGGTAGACCTTGGTGGGGCTCTCTAGAGCCAAGAATTTGACTAGAACCAAAATTTAAAACCACAAATCAGAACAAAATGCATTAACTTGCTGAATCCAAATTTTATCTATATCTGGATCACAATGACAAAAAAGAAAAAAAATTAAACTGGGAAAAAGTTCAGGAAATAAAAATTTTCTTTAACCTGAAGTTGATCCATGCCATTATTTCCTTCATTTTGAGTGTCTTCCAGAGAGCATTTTAAGGGTAAAAAGTAAATTGAAAGTACCTTGTTTTCTTGTGCTATATCTCAGCTAATGGAGAATGGTGATCTTTAGCTTTCTGAATTAGGTTATTTCATATCTTTCAAGAGTTATAGCTCTTGCTGTCATCCTGAGAATTTTGATTTCCCAATCTCCTCAATATTTAAATATTTCTCACCCCTCATAGAAACTAGAAAACTAGTGGTAGGATAACATTAAAAAAATGAAAATGTTGGTGAAATTCTTTTAATGTCCTTCTACCTTTCCTTCCTGATTGTATTGGGTTCAGTTCTGGTGAGAGCAAGAGAGTTTGGGAAAACTTTAATTTTAGACAGAGGTACTTTGGTAAAGATAAAAATAAAAACCTAATGGAAAACTGCAGTGCAGTCGTATGCAAAAACACTTAGCTGATCCTGAAAAGGCAATTTGAAAAAGTGTTGGCTTCCAGGCATTGAAGTAAGCCATATCTTCCCCTTTGCAGTCATCCAACAAGAATTTCTCTGATAGAGAACAAGTCCTACTTGATGCCTCACTGCCTTGTGTCAAACTTAGAGAGTCAAACTCTGTGTCAAAGCTGATGATTTCCCCATCAGTAAAGATCTGTTTGTAAGAAGCTCTACTTCTAAGTCCTCAATTTTTAATGCTCCCAAAGAAATTTTTGTCTGACTTGCTTTGCATTTTGAAATACCTAACCTAGTTTTCTACCTTTTAAAAGAAACCAAATGTTCTTTGTACTACTTTTCACTAATTAATTTGATTATGATGACAGTAACTAAATAATATATGTTCTTACTTTTGATTCATTTCCCTCTCAACATGGATTTTATTAATAGGCTTGTTATTAGTGATGTTAAATATTAACTTGATAAAAACCCAAAATTCCAATTGAGATGAAAGAAAAAAACTAATATGCACAGACCTTTGACTAAAACGTGCACACAAACTCAACTAGAAGTTGTATTTTATATTCATTATTAGTATTTTGAGGTAGCATGGTATGTAGTCCAACAGGGAGAAAAATTTTATAACTTTTGATGTTGTGAGTTCATTGTGCTAGCTGCTTGAGGGAGAACATCTATCAAGATGGTAGTACCTGGGCTGATAATTCATTTATTCATTGAATATCTAAATACCAACTATATGCAAAATATTATGGTGGATACTGGATATAATGTGCTAAACTCTGGGAGTATGAATATAAAGACAATTGTGACACTGACATTGCCCTTATATAACTGATGATTTAGGAAGGGAAGTAAGAGATATGCAAATTGAACATGAGAATGTGTTGGGAGACTTACAGAGAACTGTCGAAATTCAGGTAGAGAAGTTTAGAGAATGTCGTCACCTGACTGGAAGGGAGAGGTGGATGGAAAGAACAGTGTTGGTGTTGCATTGAGCTTAGTTCTTACACTTAGGGTACTGTGGGTTCCCAGTAGTATAAGAGTACCTAAGGTGGGGAGGTACTCCCAGTATTCCATAGAAAGGCTTGGAATTTTCTGTTTTCTCATGGTGTAGGGGAATAGGACTGAAATTTCTTTTATATACCTCTGCCAGTATTGAAATGAAATTTGGAATTTTCCAAATCTTCCTCCTAGCTATGGAGAAAGTGTTATTTGGACACACAATGACTTGGATCTGTTCAAAATGATTGCCACCAAAAGAAAAAGCTTTTACAATGGAGGGGAAGAGGGGCAGGTGAGAAGGAATGAGTGAACCTTACTCTCACCAGATTTGGCTTAAGGAGGGAATAACATACGTACACAATTGGGTATAAAAATCTATCTTACCCTACAGGAAAATAGGGGGAAGAGGATAATAAAAAAGAGATAATAAAAGGAGGAGGGGATGATAGAAGGGAGGGCAAATGGGAGGAGGGGGTAATCAGAAGCAAACACTTTTGAGGAAGGACAGGGTGAAAGGAGAGGATAGAATAAATGGCTGTAGGATAGGATGGAAGGAAATATAGTTAGTCTTTCACAACACGACTGTTATGGAAGTGTTTTGCATGACTACACATGTATAACCTATATCAAATTGCTTGCTTTCTCGGTGGGGGTGGGTGGGGAGGGAGGAAGGGAGAGAATAGGGGACTCAAAATTTTAAAAACAAATGTTAAAAAAATGTTTTTACATGCAACTGGGAAATAAGATATACAAGCAACGGTATAGAAATCTATCTTGCCCTACAAGAGAATAGAGGTGAAGGGGATAATAGAAGGGGGTGTGTGTGATAAAAGGAAGGGCAGGTTGGGGGAAGGAGTAATTAGAATGCCTGTATCTTGAGGTGGGAGGAGGGGAGAGATGGGGAGAAAATTTGGAACTCAAAATCTTGTGGAAGCGAATGTTGAAAACTAAAAATAATTAAGTAATAGAAAAAAATGATTGTCTTCCTCTTGTCATTAACTTGGTCTTTGACTATTGTTTTAGAGATTTAAATCTGCCAATTTTTGTAAAATGTATGGACCTCTACAGAGTCATCTAATGATGTAAATGAATCATTGCACACAATCAATTCAGTTACTGTGAATTGATCATTATTGAGTGTGCTAATGGCTGAAATGAATGTCTTAGCTATCCCAAGGTCTGATTTCCCCAGTATACACACACGTGGACTAAATTCTATATTTGACTCTACTGAATATTTTCAGGGTGACTTCGTATAAGTCACTTAATACCATCTGTTTCTCAGTTATCTCAGATGTATGATGAGAACTGGGTAGAAAATGACTTTATTTCTCAAATGAGTAGATGTTGCCAAGTCATACATGTTTGGTCATCTCTTTAGCAATGGCACCTCTGATTTTTGTAGAACATGTCATGTGTTATTCATATACTTCAAGCATATAGTAAGGAAAGAATAGACACACAGGGGAAAAATGGATTACACTAGATTCAAAAAGACTTCTAATGCTGGGTTTAAAAAATTGTTAACAGGAAAGTATAGCAAATACATTTTCAAAAATAAAACCCAATTTCATCCATGCACAAATCTCTCATTTTTACTTACAAATACCCATGAAAATAATATGGTGTTAAAGTTTATTTGTGGAATATGAACTACAAAGTAAAGAACAGTTGCTCTACCCCGGTCCTGTTTCTCCCCTTTGATTTTGTCCCTGAGATCTCTAGATCTTTTTTTTTGTGTGTGTGTAAGTATATGCGTAGCGTATTAAAGTAATAGCTCACACTTTCAGAATAACTCGTGATTTAAAAAAAAATATTTTTCCTTACAACAATCTTGCGAAGTAACTAATGCAATTATTAGTATCCCCATTTCTTTGCTGAGGAAACTGAGGCTCATAGAAGTTAAAAATGGATACAATAGTGGAACAAGGCACATTTTACAAGTGTCAGGATGCGTACTTGAGCCCAGGTCTTCTGACTTTAATGAAAGTCAACCCTTATTTCACTTTATCAAATGGTATCTAGCATATGACTTTTAATTAATTTATCTAGTAAATATTTATTTAGCACCTAACATGTGTAGGCATAGTATAGGTATAACTATGCTTATAAGCACTATTAGGCACACAGAGAGGGGTGCAGCAAACAATATAACAACATACGATATAATATGAGAGACAGAGCATGTAGACATATAATTTCTGTCACAAAGCAGAATGACTAAGTACCATATAAGTGCTTCAAACAGCTTTTCTTTAAAAATTAAGCAATATGGAAAATGGATATGGCAGACAAGTATGGTGGCCCCATATGCTGTGTGGCTGGCTATACATAGTAGGTGCTTAAGGAGCATTTATTGAACTGATTTGAATTGAATTCCTAGTATGTAGAGTCCAAAGTGCTTGAGATGCTGTGAAACGAATGAGTGAACAAATAAGTGAACAAATATGTTCATAGAGGATCCTCTAGTATGTCTTTCCATGGGATATGAAAAGGCCTTTACCCACACTGCTTCCTTCATCTATAGTTCTTACATCTCTGTAAGGGACAGAAATCTATGTCTTGTGATTTCAGCTCTGATAGCTATTTTTAGTAGGGTCCTTCTGGTGGGGTCCTTCCCATTGCCCCTGAACATGATAACTGGATCTTGTCTTTCATTCTCCACTTCAAATGTATCTAGGATTTCATTCATTTGCAAATTCCCTCCAAGAATGCAGACCACTTTCTGTATATGCCTGCTCATTTGGAGTGACTCTTCCCAAAAGTTCATCACAGGGAGTCTATCCAATGTTCTGTGGGCCTCTCTCTCATTCTACTGAGATTTCAAGGTCTCCAGTAGAGCACTCTGGTTGTCTACCACATCATCACCATGTGACCAGTCCATCTTATGTTCCTATAATTCACCAACGGCAACTTTTTTCTTTCCTGTTCTTTTTTGAAGTTCTTCATTGGCTTATATTGGAGTCTATTCAAGCCAAAACATGTGCCTCCCCACATCCCGCTGTTCGACATTCATTTTTAGTCCTTTGTGGACTGTTATATTCCATGCCTTACTGCCATATGACATCAATATAATGTTTGTATTAAAAGATGAGAGAACGAATGAATTAAAAATTATTTATTGTTACTACATTGAAAGCAATGTATTAAGCTCTAGAAATATGAATAAAAAGGCAAGACAGTCCCTGTTCTCAAAGAGCTTATATTCAAATACAAATTTATTGAGTAGCTACTATGTGCCAGGCATTGCACTAAGTATTTTACCAATATAACCTCATCTGGTTCTCATAACAACCCTGGGAGATAAGAGCTGTTGTGATTCCTTCTTATAGATGAGGAAACAGAGGCAAACAAAAGTTAAGTAATTTACCTGAAGCCATACAGTTATTAAGTGTCTGAGGCTGTATTTGCTCTCAGGTCTTCTTGACACCAGGCCCAGCACTCTAATGTGCCACCTTTAAATATACATTTAGAAGGCTTCAGCTACAAGTTGGATGGAAAAACTCGAGGTTTCTTAGGGTATGGTGAAAAATAGATAATAATGTATTTCATTAGGATTCTGTCCATTGAAACAACCATATCAATTGCTGATGGTGAACAATGCCATGGACTTTAGTGGTGAGAGGTTTCTTTCTAATAGCTGTGGCTGCTGAGGAAATGAAAGATGTGATTGATGTAGAAATGGTTGCCAAGTTGTATCTCCACAATGAGTGATTTCCTGAATAATGGCCGTGGGAGGCCAGGACAAGGAAGAAAGGTTAATGATCTGGGAGGGGGGTTGGGCAGGTGGTGGCGGGGTCCTGCTAATCCTAGTGGTCTTGAGCTAAGGATTGTGGGATGTTTTCATCCAGGACTGAAGGGAGGCGATTGTCTAATTGGTGATGGCAAGTTGACTGAACTGGCACGCGATACCTTGTCTCTCAGGGTGCCTTCAGCTAAGCTACCTTGCAAGACTCACAGGTGGCAGGTGATCAACAGTTAGCCAAGATGACTGGCCCAGTCCCCACAGGGATTGCCTCCCACCAAAGGCTGGTTTCAAGGATGGGGCTAGAAGCAGTACCGGTAGTCTTTTATGGGAAGTCTGTGGTTAGTAAAGGAAGTTGGCAATTTCCTGAAGGCAATTTGGCTTGCTCTTGTCTTCCTGTTTTGGGCCCAGTATGTTATCTGTTTCTACTCTGTGTTCCAGATACACATACTGAAGAATGAGCTTTATGGGTTCTTCTTCCAAATGTTTTCTATGAGCTGGGTAAGGGATATTCCACATATACTTAGTATTTCCTATTTGGATGGTTGGGCTAAACTTTTTTGAATAATTTAGATATCTTACAGAAATATTATAGATGTTTTAGAGCTTGATGCAATAAACACAATATTACCTGCAAACAGGAGTATCTGAAGGACCTCAAAATCCATATCCAAATCAATTCAATATGCACTTGTTAAGAATTTACTATGTGCCAGGCACTGTGTTGAGTGCTGAGGATACAAAGAAAGGCAAAAACTGTTCCTGTCCTCAAGGAGCTCATATTTTAATGGGGAAGACAATCTGCAAGTAATTTGAACATAAAAGATATGTATATATATACATATATATATGTATAATAGATGGAAGGTAATTTCAGAAGGAAGGCACTAGTAGTGGTGGGAACTTTGAAAGACCTCTTGCAGAAGGCAGGAATTGAGTTGAGCACCTACTATATGCCAGACACTGTGCTAATCGCTTTATAAATATTGTCTCCTTTGGTCCTCACAACAACCCTATGAGGTAAAATACTATTATTTTGCCCATATCACAGTTGAGGAAACTGAGGCAGACAGAGCTTATGTGACTTGCCCAGGGCCACATAGCTATTAAATATCTGAGGCCATATTTGAATTTGGGTCCTCCTGACTGCAGGGGGATTGTGAATAGCTGACAATTTTGGAAAATTCTGGGTTGTATGAAATGATGTAGACTGAAGTGATCAGAAGCAGGACAACAATTTATACAACATTAACATTATAAAGAAAAGCCACTTTGAAAGAACTCTGATCAATTAAGAACTCTCATCAGTTCAAAGTCCAACCCTATCACTCAAGGTTGTATGGACGATGTGTGATACTGACTTCCTGGGAGAGTTGTGATGGACCTATGGTGTAGAGACACACAGTTTTGGTTATGGCCACTGTATGCATTCATTTTCCATGACTACAAATTTGTTACAAAGACTTTTTTTCTGTTTTTCTTTCAGTTTTGAAATTGGAAGTATGGGAATCTGCAATTGTGATGGCTATGTAGATATGTGGCCCAGGGCACAGAATACTGGAGACCTAAGTTCAAATTCCACCTTAGGAGCTTCCCAGCTTTGTGATCCTCAACAAGCCCCTTAACCTCTCACCCTGGCTTTCCTTTTTATGTAAAATAGATATAATAATAGCACCTTCCTCCCAGGGTTATTATAAAGATCAAATGAGATAATATAAACACTTTGAAATCCTTAAAGTTTTATATAAATCTTATTACTATTGTTGTTACTATGACAAAAAGACCATTGAAACATTTTAAAAATAAACAGAAAAAAGGAAATTCAGAAGAAAGTCTCAGTTAAATAAGATATTTAAAAAAAAATAAGATGCTTTTAAATGTAATATGTAGAATTTTTCATGTACTTCAAAAGCAAGTGCTAGGAAATGGAGATTCAGGGTTTTATATAGAGTCCTCTTTTTGTTCTATTTTCTCTCCTTCTTTCTTCTTCTTCTTCTTTCTTCTTCTTCTTTCTTCTCCTTTTCTGTCTCTGTTTCTCAATTGTGCTCTCTCTCTCTCTCTCTCTCTCTCTCTCTCTCTCTCTCTCTCTCTTTCTCTCTCTCTCTTTCCCTCTCCTATGTTTAAGTTCATTTTAAAAAAGAAAAAAAAACTAGGGGAGGGAAAGAACCCAGGGTTGCCAAGTGTCACAATGAGACATCAGGGTAGGACTTTGTTGATATACTAAACAATATCATTGGAAAATGCCCTAGAACAGTCTGCCACATAACTGCTACATATTCTAGATAAAGATACTTTCCAGGGTCTCTATCTGTAAAGACTGGTAACCTATCTTTGTGTTTCAGATATGTTACAATCGATATATCAGTGAATAAGTATTTAAGAAGAAATTAAGAAGAGCCTACTCTGGAAGGTGCTGGGGAATACAAACAAAAAAATGAAAGTCTCTCCCCTCAAAGAGGGTAGAATGTTAACATTCTACCAGAGGAGACGTTTGCATATACATACACACACATATACACACACACGTGTATATATATATATATATACACACACATATATATGTGTGTGTGTATCTGTATATGTGTGTATATATACATACATGTATATATATATATATATTAAATATAAGATAATTTGGAGTGAAGGGAATCAGTAGCAAATTGGAGGTTCAGAAAAGACCTCATGTGTAAGGTGGCATTTGAACCGAGTTTTGAAGGAAAGTCCATCTATTGGACGCAGAACCGAGGAAAGAGTACATTTAAGATGTGGAGAATAGTCTGTACAAAAACATAGAGACAGAAGATGCAACATCGTATATGAGAAACACAAGAAAGTTAGTTTGTTGTGAACATTAATAGGATACTGCTTATAGAGGACTTTGAATAGCTCAGAAAAAGATGCTACATGAATGCAAAGTTAAAAATAATCATACCTTTCTTCAGGAAGTTAATGATTAAATGCAAAAATATAATATAATTATCTCATAACACATATATTAATGAATCAAAATATTCATATAATATTAAGTATGATGTTTTAACATAGAGAGGTTAAATTCATAATACTATTCAAAATTTAACTTTTGCTATTCCAGATTTTTATACTTTATATTTGTGAACTAAGCAGTGAAATAATGGAAGGTTTTATTTTGTTATTCTTTAAAAATAAGCATGCACACAATACTGCCACATAAACGAGGGCATGAAAGCATTTGGACTTAATATTCCTTGCATTAAAACTTCCTTTGTAAGCTTTGAAGTTACCACCTCTTTAAAATGAGTAGGTTGGGAAGGACAAGTTTATACTTCTTCTGTTATTATATTGCTGGATACATTTACATTAACCTCCCTCTTGGAGGATTTTGCTGAATGCATTAATGTGAAATGATTATAATTTTAATCACTTAAATAATTCTGTTGGTAGCTTTTGAACAGGGGCCTGGGGCAACTGAGGGAATGGACCATTTACCCTACATAGGCAAACATCCTGTCCACCAAAATGTTGTGCAAGGGGTGGGAGCTCATTGGATTAAGCAAACGTTAGGGGTAGCAACATTTGTGTACCATGTTTCATTTAGTAGGTGCTGAAACATTATTCAAACATTATGCCACCACTATAAGCATCCATTGGACAGATCAAGAAAATGTTTGGAGTTTATTAACTTTCCAAGTGTAAAATGGAACTTGGATAGAAATGCAACTTCTTTTTACAGTCCTTTGTCAAGAACTTGTTCCTTTCCTAATTCACTAAATTCATAAATTCAGTAATTTGGCATCAAGAAAAAATAGATAACGACCAAATTAAATGGACATTTAGACACCTAGCAGTTAACTAAACAGAAGCAGAGTCTGTGTAAATAAAACAAAACATCAAGCATCACAAATGCTTGCTTTCACCTAATGTGAATTCTCTCCCTAGTGATCTATAATATTCACTAAGTTCTATTTCGATGCCTCATTGTGATATCCAGAATGAACCTAGTTCCTTAAAAGCTATACCAGTGTCACTTAAGGCAGGCTCTAACAAGCTAAAATTTTTGCTTTCTAAGGATCAGACAGAGGTTGGAGAGGTTAATCACTGGTAGACAGGCCATTGGATAATGAATTATTTGGGAATAATTATTTGGGATGAGACAGAAAACAAAGAAAAATACAAAACTTGTCCTAAATCCTGTGTGCCCCTTTCCTCCTTCTGCTTCCTTGGTGACAGAGTAAGGGATGGTGGGAAAACAGGCAAAGGAAACTAAGAATCGGTTTTCAGCCTGCCTATAAATATACCTTAGCTACTAGCACTCTAAATATAAGATTCTTATCCAATGACAAAAGATAGACATATTACAGGACTAACCAAACCAAACTGTGACATTTTTGTTATAAATAAAACCAGGAGATAAGGGGAAATTATAGGCAAAAATGGGAGAATTGCTAAAGGTTGTTTTTGTTTTTTTGGAAAGGCAAATAAAGGAAATGTTTGAGATGGTTTCACTGGACATTTAATGGCAACCAGAAACATCAGTTTATATGATGGTTGGTCATCTTATCTTTTAGGATTTTGGATAAGCATTTGCAAAAAAGATCACCAGGAAAGTTGGTGCAGCTTATGCATTGACATTAATGCACCTATTATAGAGGATAAGGAGTAGAGCATTTCTAAGAACTAGATAAGACTTCGAGTTTAAATCAACATATACTTTAATAGCCAATGACTTCAACATAGTTGGCACTATTGAAGAGAGTATCCACTTCTATCAGATCAAAAATCCATCAAAGTACAGAATTATTGAAGTAGTATTGTGTCTTTGAGCTCTTTTTAAAAAACAGAATGAAAGAAGGGGAAAATGTGCTTTTGAAGAAGTATTTTTAAAACTTATTTTATTTTTTTATCAAAGGTAAAGACTGTGGTGACCCGTGATTATGCTTCTTTTGACTTGAGTTTAACAAATGACAGATCACCTGATGAGAAATTTGTAAAAGGAAAAAAAGCCCCTCTCTTCTCCCCACTTCCTCTTTCTTTTCCCCTCCCCCAATGTCTTCAACATACCGTTCATGGACTTTAGTTTTATGAGAGACACAGATGAAACTTTTTTGTTTCTGGGGCTTTTGAGACAGGTTGGTACTTCCCATATGGAGAGCTCAAGGGTAAATAAGGACATATGGTATACTTTTCTTCTTGTCTAAAGAAAACAGCACCATAAAGAGAAAAGGGAGAAGAAGTGGTATGGGCACTGGTGCAAGCTGTGAAATGAGGCCTTGAGTCTCGGTTTCTTCATCTGTAAAATGAGGGGGCTGGTTTAGGTGATTTCTAAGGTTCCTTCCAGCTCTAAGATTTTATGAGTCTAATTTCATGTTACTGAACCAAAGGATGGCTAAATTCAAATACCTTCCTGAGCCCAGTGAGGCCTGGGGAGATGAACATTTTGCATACATGACTGCTATATCATGAGGAGTAAATTTGTTGAGAAGAAAGAGAATTATTATGCTGTTGAGGGTTGGAAAGGACTGCTGTGGGACTGGGAAATTTTAAAGGGATCTTATAAGTTCAGAATTTTTAAAGGGAAGAATCTAATCCCACTCCTCCCTTGCCTTACTTCTTCTCTTGTGAATGCCCTTTAGCTAGGGTTCTTAAACTTATGTGAGTCTTAGACCCCTTTGGCAATCTGATGAAGACTATGGATCCATTCCCTAAATAGCACTTTCAAATGCTAAATTAAATATGTGGGATTACAAAAGGAACCAATTCTTTTGCAATATAGTTATCAAAATATTTTTTAAAAAGCCAAGTTAATAGAATTCAGGCTAGAGAATCCCTGAACAGATTAGTATATACATTCTTTGATTACTTTTTAATTTTTACTTTTTTCTGATTGTTGTGGTGTTCTACAGAGACAGTCATATATACTTATTTGGATTTTCTTAACATGAACACCTGTACTTTTTCATAAACTGTGAGGGAACTGTGGCCAAGACATTTGTTCAAGATCACATACTGGGGGTAGCTAGGTGGCGCAGTGGATAGAACACTGGCCCTGGAGTCAGGAGGACTTGAGTTCAATTCCAATCTGAGACATTCAACACTAGCTGTGCAATCCTGGGAAAATCATTTAACCTCGATTGTCTTGCAAAAAAAAATTACATAACTGGTTAGTAGGAATATGGAGAATAAAATCTGGATTGTCTGATTGCCCTACGTTAAAAGTACAATGAACCTTCTCATTACACTATTCTTGGATCCTCTTAGTGATTCTGGCAACATTTCTCAAATCTCCCAGGTCTGAGTAAACGAGTACTTTGACATCTCCAAAATTAAAAAAAGAAGACTCTGTACTAAAGAAAACAAAAGATAAAGCCCAAACCTTCCCAGAAATATGAAGCACAATCTCTTCACAGTAGACTTTTTTCAGTTAAGCATTTTAAGCATTTAATTTTGAAGTACTGATATTCAGCACTCTACTAGGTAGTCACCCGAAAGTGAGTATGTTCATTCTCATGCTTTTATTGCTAGTGAATAGTTCTACAATAATGTGAGGGAAATTGACTAGTTTGTATAATCAACAGGACATTGGATTTAATATGCAAAAATCTAAGTAATAGATTGCAGGAAAAAAAAATCATGCTTTGCAAAATGAACATGTTTCTCTGATCTCTTAAGGTTTCTTCGTGTGTGTACAAGAGTGTATGTATGAGTGTGCTGGCTGTATAGTCTTTATTCTTATCTTTGTTTTTTCATTCATGTACTGTACAGTAAGTCCTTGATAGACAAAACAATCCTATTTATATATGTATGTGGTGTGTATGTAAAGCACATTTTTCTGTGATGGTCTTGGAAAAATGACTGTTATTAGGCTAAGCAGGCTCTGGTACCCACAATAATTTGAACTGCCTTTGAAAATTAGTTCACATATTACATTCAGACTTCCTGGAAAGACTTCCTTCTAGATCACAGAACAGTAGCCACTGTTTGTTCCTGAGATGTCATAAGTTTATTCACATATAGGACACTGAGAAAGGAATTTGGAAATAAAGTAAATTCCTCATAGGCACAAATAGTCACTAACTTAAAAAAGGAGTACTTTTTTTTGGTAAAACAAAGCATTTCACACATTAATGCCAAAAGTCATTGGATATTAGAGCTGGAAGGGACCGTAGAGGTCACCTAATCAATCTTCTCGTTTTACAGATAAAGAAGCTAAGGACCAGAGGTTGAAATGACTTGCTCAAGGCCACATGGGTATTAATTAGCTCATCAGGATTCAACCCAAGGTTGTTTAATTTTAAGACCAGTGTTCTTTCCTCTACATACTGCCTTAACTCTCCAGATATTTCTTTTAAAGTAGGAAGCTTTATGAGTTCCATGAAATTTTAGTTTGTTTTATTCTGTCAAAAAAATCAGGTTAAAGAATATATTTGTAGGCATTTTTTGTGACTAGCTAGATTTTGGTTAAAAGTAGTACCTGATCTAGGTTAGCACATGTAAACCTTCTTCCCAAAATTTAGAGCAGTTCCAAATCCTTTCTCAACTGGTGATCATAGACAATTCGGTGAATGTCATTCAAATATAATAACAAGTAGACCACCACAGATGTTATTTCCTTCTGTTTCCCACACCACTAGCCAATTGGGGGTGCAGTTTCTTCCTCCTTGGTCTTCAGTGTTTCTGCTCCAATGCCCTTAAAACTATTTCCTCTACTCTTGTTCTAATAGTGTGTGTGTGTGTGTGTGTGTGTGTGTGTGTATGCCCTATGTATGTATGGGTGTGTGCACATGCGTGTGTATGTGTAGTTCAATCTACATACATATCTCAGAGAAAAATTTCATTTTTGTTTTTTTTAATGTCTGCCTTATTATATGTTAAGGGGAAGGAGAGCCTAACCTTTTGAAGCTCTGAAAAATATTATTATAAAGCACTCATTATCTTAATTCCTAGCAAGCCCTAATCAAGGTGTAGACTTCTACTGTAAAAGCCCAACTTCCGAATTCAGTGAAGGAAGAGATTTACAAAATACTTTTAAAAGTTTCAATATCAGTGATCTACCCAAGACGTATTGCCATTCTAAGGGCATCAGAGTAACCTGGAATATGGAGAGGGGAAGTTGAGGGCCTTGGAACACAAACTGATAGATCTATGCACTCAAGCTGCCAGTAGCCCCATGCCATTCCTGTGCCTTATCATCTATAGACCATGTCTTTCCTTATGTTCCTGGGCTCAGCTACCATTCCCAAAGGTGGTGGTTAGCAGTCTGACCAACTTGTTATGTCTGCATATTCTCACCTCTTGTATCTCAGACTGGAAAAAGACATCCTCCACTATTTCCTGGTGTGAATGTCTGTGTGTGTGCATGTGTGTGTGCGTGTGTGTGCATGCATGCATGCATGCGTGTGTGTGTGTGTGTGTGTGTGTGTGTGTGTGTGTGTGTGTGTGTAAGGCCTCATTAGGCACCCCTTTACAGGCAGTCTAAACTCCCTGGAGAATGGACCACTTAACAATAGCCAACCACAGGATGACTTACAGGAATACCAGTCAAGACACAATGAAAGTGATGGGGCAGTATGTTATAGATATGAGACTCTAAGCTTCCTCATTCTCAAAGGAGACCTTCTACACTCTAGCATCATGTGTTTGCTTTTCATTGCTGGATTCTTGGTCTTTTCCTATGTTCTCCCTTGTTCTAAGCATCAGCATTTTTAGTTATGGTGTTAGTTAAAACCGAGGAATTTGATGAGATTAGAACAAAAGTAAAACCCTTAAACCTGTTCTTCCTGGTAATCATTTTTCTTACTACCAAAGCATAAGAAAGAAAAAAAAGCCAACTGCCACAATAACAATCTCAACAACAATTTTAATAAGTTATAAAAAACCTATAGTCCAACAGAACCTATCTTCTTGGTACTGATGCAGAAAATTTGTGATCTAGCACCAAGGAACCACTGTGGCCTTACTGGAGTTGGAGCTCTGTGCCCTTCTCTAGTCTATAACTAGCTATATAGTTTGGATGAGGTTTAGTCTTGGAGAACATTACTGAGTGATTCTTAGTGCTCCTCCCCGCTCTCCTCCACTTTTCAGCTCATTAAGTCCCCCAACCTGCATCCTGAGACTGTTTTAATTAAAGAAAATTAAATCATAGCTCAAGATTATAAATATTCCCCCAAAAGGGAGAAGTATAGAACTATCCCCGATAGACAGAATGAATCCCGTTGAAGAATCTAGTTTGTTTGTTCCAATATGCAAAAAAAAAATTATAGAGGAACTACACGACACTCACAAGTGCACCTGAAGAGAATGAATTTAATAGGTTTCAGTAATGACTTGTATAACTAGTTACAACTTGTTGGGAGACAAATATTAAAACCTCAACAGAACATCAAGGAGCTTGTAAAACTGCTAAGTAGGCAGAAGACATCATAGATATGGAGTCAGGAAGATTGAAGTTCATATCTTAACTCATCCATTTACTGGCTATGTGATCCTGGAGAAGTCACCTAACACATCAAATTCCTCATCTTTAGAATGGGAATAATAATAACACTTGTCTCCCAGCAGTGATGTGAAAGAAAAAATGAAATAATATTTTCAAAACTATTTGCAAATTTTAAAATGCTATATAAATATTGGCTATTATTTTATATTCTGTCACGGCTGGGCACCATTTAAACAACTCCTTCACCACTATCTCACATGAAGAAGTAGTGCTTCTCCCTTGCCAAAGCAAACCTCACTGCATGCCCAAGTGATCCTATAACCCCCAGCAGATTGCTTCCCCCATCATCCCAACACTGTCACTAAACTTTAATTTCTTCTTCTTTATTGGCTTCTTCCTTACTACCTTCAGACATACCCATGTCTTCCTCATCCTCAAAAAAACTTCCCTTGATTGGTCCATCCCTACTATCTATTATTTTATATCTTTCTTCCTTTTCATAGCTAAACTCACTGAGGTGATCTCAAGTCAGTGCCTCTATTTCCTTTCCTCTCCCTCTCTTCTTAATTGCAGACTAGCTTCCAACCTCATCATTCAACTGAAACTAGTCTCTCCAAAGTTAACAATGATCTCACATTCTGTCTGGGGTCCTCTTTTCTTGTCCCACTATACTATTCCCTTAGTCGTCTCATCAGTCCCCATGGATTCAATTGTCATCTCTATGCTGATAATTATCTGATCTACTTATCCAGCACTAACCTCTCTGCTGACATAGAGTCTTAGATTTCCAACTTCCTGTTAGACATCTCAAACTGGATGTCCCCTAGACATCTAAAACTCAATATATCTAAAGCTTATCTCCTTATCTCCTCTTCCCACCTCCAAGTCCTTCCTAACTTTCCTTTTACTGTTGAGGGAACCATTATCCTCCCAGTTACTTAGGCTTGTAACCTAGGTGTTATCCTTGACTACTTACACTCTCTTTCAACTTCCCCCACCCCCATCCTATTTGTTGCCAGATCTCACCAATTATACCTTCATAACATCTTTCATTTACACCCTGCACCCTCTTTCTTCTGAGACTGTCATTATTCTGACACAGGCCATCAGCACCTCACACCTGTACTATCGCAATAGCTTTCTTATTGGTCTTCCTGACTCAAATATTTCCCCATTCCAGACCACTCTTCTATCAAAGTGACTTCCCTGTTTCATAGGTCTGACCATACCAACTCCCTATTCAATAAATTACAAAGGCATTCTGTTACCTCCAGAATCAAAATCCACTGTTTGAATTTTAAAGACCTTCATTACCTGGCCCTTTCCTACCTGTCTAGGCTTTCTATACCATATTCCACTCCATGTATTCTATGATCCAGTGACATTGGCTTTCTCGATTTCCTCGTATAAGACACTCCATTTTCAAACTGCGGGTATTTTTTGCTTTTTAAAAAATAATTTTTAACATAAAATAATTTGAGTTCCAAATTCTCTCCCTAACTCCAGCCCTTCCCCCATCTGTTGAGAAAGCAAGCAATTTATCAACTACACAGGTGAAATCATGCAAAACATATTTGTATATTAGTCATGTCACAAAAAAATAAGAAAACTAAAGAAAGTGAGAAAATATACTTCAATTTGCACTCAGAGTTCATCAGTTCTCTCATTGGAGGTGGACTACATTTCTCATCATGAGCTTTATGAAACTGTCTTTCATCATTATATTGATCAGAGTAGCTAAGTCTTTCATAGTTGATCATCAATACAATATTGCTTTTACTGTGTACAATGATATCCTGGTTCTGTTTGCTTCACCAGTTCATGTCTTCCCAGGTTTTTTGAAACCATTCCCTTCATAATTTCTTATAGTACAATAATATTCCATCATAACCACACATTATAACTTGTTTAACCATTCCCCAATTGGTGAGTATTCCTTCAATTTCCAATTCTTTGTCATCACAAAAAGTCGCTATGAATATTTTTGCACATATAGGTCTTTTTTCCTTTTTCTTTGATCTCTTTGGAGTATAGACCTAGTAATGCTCTTCCTGGGTCAAAGAGTATGCACAGTGTTATACCTTTTGGGCATAGTTCAAAATTGCTCTCCAGAATGGTTGGACCACTTCACAACTCCACCAACAGTTCATTACTGTACCTATTTTCCCCCATCCCCTTCAACATTTGTCATTTCTAATAGGTATGAGGCAGTACCTCAGAGCTATTTTAATTTGCATTTCTTTAATCAATAGTGATATAGAGAATTTTTATATGACTGTAGATAACTTTGATTTCTTCTTCTGAAAACTGCCTGTTCATATCCTTTAACCATTTATCAATTGGGGAAAGGCTCTTATTTTTATAAATTCAGTCCAGTTATCTGTACATCTAAGAAAGGAGTCCTTTATCAGAGAAACTTGCTGTAAATTTTTTTGATATTACTTATTGTACTTTTAGCAAAACATAATTTTCCTGATTATCTCTTTCAATTAGTTCTATTTTTGATTTTGCTTTGTCTGAGACCACGATTACTACTTCTGGCTTTATTTCAGATGAAGCATGATAAATTCTGCTCCAGATTCTTATTTCAATTCTGTGTGTATGCCTGTTTCAAGTGTGTCTCTTCTGAATAATGTATTGCTTGATTCTGGTTTTTCATCCATTCTGCTATCTGCTTCTGTTTTATGGGTGAGTTCACTCCATTCATATTCACAGTTATGACTACTGTGTATTTCTTTCCATCATATTTTCTTCTGTTTATCCTTCTCTCTCCTTTTATCCTGTCCTTTCTTAAAAGTCTGTTTTACTTCTCACTACTGCCTCCCCTAATCTGCCCTCCCTTTTATGACTCTCCCTCTGTTTCTCTTATCCCCTTTCCCTCCTACTCTCTGTTGAGTAAGATAGGTTTCTACACCCAATTGAATATGCACATACATTCTTCCTTCTTTGAATCAATTCAGATGAAAGTGAGGTTCAAGTGTTGCCTGCCGTTCTCTCATTTTCCCCTCCTCTGTAAAAACTTTTTTTGCATGCTTCTTTCATGTGAGATAATTTTCCCCATTCTTCCTTCCCTCTTGTCCTAGTGCATCTCTCTTTTTACCCCTTCATTTTTTTGAAGTAATCTTCACCTAATTAACTCACACCTGTGTTATCTGTGTAGACTCCTTCTGACTATTCTAATAACAATAAAATCTTAAGAGTTGCATGTATTATCTTCTCATGTAAGAATGTAAACAATTTAACATTTATTGAGTCTTTTTTATGATTTCTCTTTCATATTTACCTTTTTGTGTTTCTCTTCAGTTTTGTGTTTCAATATCAAAATTTCTATTAGGATCTGATCTTTTCATCAGGAATACTTGAAAGTCCTCTACATCATTAAATATCAATTTTTCCTTCTAAATGATTATACTGAATTTTTCTAGACAGATTCTTTTTGGTTGTAATCCTAGCTCCTTTGTCTTCTAGAATATCACATTTCAAGCCCTCAGCTCTTTTAATAAAAAAGCTGCTAAATCTTGTGTGATTTTGACTTTGTATACATGATATTTTAATTGTTTCTTTCTACTTGTTTGCAATACTTTCTCCTTGGCCAGGAAACTCTGGAATTTGAATATAATATTATTGGGAGTTTTCGTTTTGGGATCTCTTTTAGGAAGTCATTAGTGGGATTCTTTCAACTTTAAGATACTAGGGCAGTTTTCCTTTATAATTTTCTGAAATATGATGTCTAGGCTATTTTTTAGTCATGGCTTTCAGGGAGTCCAATAATTCTTAAATTATCTCCTCTCAATTTAGTTTCCAGTTCTGTTGTTTTTCCTATGAAATATTTCACATTTTTTCCTATTTTTTCATCTTTTGATTTTGTTTGATTGTTTCTTGGTGTCTTATGAAGTCATTAGCCTTTACTGGCCTAATTCTAATTTTTAAAGAATTATGTTCTTCAGTGAGCTTTTGTACCTCCTTTTCCCTTTGGCATTTCTGCTTTTTAAGGAGTTCTTTTCTTCAATGTATTTTTGGTCCTCTTTTTACCAATTATCTATTCTATTTTTAAGATGTTATTTTCTTCAATGTATTTTTGGTCCTCTTTTTACCAATTATCCATTCTATTTTTAAGGTGTTATTTTCTTCAGTGTTTTTGTGCCTCTTTTATCAAGCTGTTAACACTCTTTTCATAATTTTATTGCATCATTCTCAATTCTTTCTCCATTTTTCTTTACTACTTTTACCTATTTTTTTTTAACTCTTCTAGGAATTCTTGTTAGGTTTGTGTCCAATTAGCATTTTTCTTTGAGGCTTTGATTTTAGCCATTTTCATGTGTCCTGAGTTTGTGTCTTGGTCTTTATTGCTAGTTTAGTAGCTTTTTAATAATCAAGTTCATTTGTTGTTGTGGTTTGCTCATTTTCCCAGTCTATTTCTTGACTTTGAACTTTCTGTTAAAGTTGGACTCTACTCACCTGGTGGTAAGGAGGCAGTATCCAAAGCTGTATGCTTTTTCATGCTGCTGTTTTCAGAGATATTTCTGGAGGTCTACTAGCTTTCAGTGCTTCTAAGGTGTGATCTGAGGAGAGGTACGGTCACTGCTCTCTTGGTCTGTGCTCTGGTCTTTATCCAGAAAGGGCCTCTGTTCCCTTGCAGCCACAAAAGTTAGTGGTTCTCTTGACCCTAGAACTCTGACCAGGACCCCTGATCTTCTGCAATTGCAAGTACCAATGCTAATCTCTGCCTTGGAACTGTGACCTCAGCCCTTGCTCCCTTGCGACTCTGACTACAATTAGTCCTCTCTGCCCTGGAACTGTGACCCAAAATTGCATAGGGGCAACACAATTGTCAAAGAGAGCCATATCTCACACCCAGTGTCAGCTCAGGGACCTCTACAGCCTCTTTCTGACCTATGATCAGACTCCCTTACCAGCTCTGGGCTGAGAGCTCCTGAAATTATTGTTGCAGCCTCCTCCAAACACTGGGCATTTTTACTATCTGTTCCCTATGTCTTTAATGCTCTACCTCCTCTGTACATCTAGCTTCTGTGAATTCCTTTAGGTCCTAGCTAAAATCTCAGTTTCTGCTAAAGTCTTTCCTGATCCCCTTTAGTGCTTAGTGCCTTCCCTCTAAAACAAAACAAAATAAATAAACAAAAAACAAGCCATGACCTATGCTCTCGAGAAACATAGATTCTAAAAGAGGAAACATGTAAATACATTATATATGGAGTATATGAAGGTAAGCTGAAAGAGGAGTCATTACCAGCTGGGAGGGATGGAAAAGTCTTCATACAGAGTTTGAGATTTGAAGTAAGTCTTAACGAATCCAGGAAACACATAGACAAGTGAAAGTCCGTAACATTCCAGGCTTGGGTGATGATAGCCAGTGAAAAGACTGTCCAGTGTAGCTTAATCATGTGTAGAGGGTAGTAAGGTGTAAGAAGGCTGGAAAGATTGGAAGGGACTAGATTAGGAAGAGTAAACAAAGGAAGACAAAGAGAGGAATTTGTATTTGATTTTGGAGGTAATAAGGAGCCACTGAAGCTCATTGAGTTGGGAAGGGATGGAGGGTTTTTACGTGAAATGGTCAGATCCATACCAGAGCCTTCAGGAACGAAGACCAGTTTTAAGGCTATTGAAATAGTCCAGGCAAGAGGTGTCACCACCTGACAGGCTGTGTGAGCATAAAGGGAACGCGTTTAAAATATATTGTAGAGAAAAAAGTTACAGAATTTAGTGAGTGATTGCATATGTGGGGTCAGTGAGAGGGAGGAGTTGAGGCTGTCACTGAAGCTGTAAGCCTAGGTTACTTGGTGATAATAGTGCCCTCTACAGGAACAGGGAAGTTTTAAGGGGATGGGGAGAGAAGTAGGGAGAGTTTGGGGAAGCGGAATGATGGGATCCGTTTTAGACATGTTGAGTTTAAGATTCCTATGGGACAATGGCCAAGCATTCAAATTCCACTGCAGCGAGCACAACTCTGATGGACTGGCACATAACTCAAATGCCAAAAACACGTTTACTTACAAGACTATTTTATGGAGAAACACATGAGGCAAGTGTTCATGCAGTGGTCAGGAATGGTACAAAGACATTCTCAAGGTCTCTTTGAAGAATTTATCAATCGTGCAACATGGGAGATCCTCGCACAGGAATGCCCAGTGTGGCATGTCCACATTAAAGAAGGTGTTGTACTCTATTAGCAAAGTAGAATTGTAGTAGCACAAAGTTAACAGGAGCTATGCAAATCCAGAGACATCTCCATCCCAAATGTTCTAATGAACTACTTGCGCCTGACCTGTGGTAGAGCCTTCTGAACTTGTATGGGACTGATAAGCCACGGCCAAACACACTGTACTCAACATCATGATGTCATTGGTCCTCTTTAAAAAAATGGACAGAACAACAGGAGATTTGTGTAGCTCTAAGACTATAGATAAATATTGGAGTAATTTTCAGAGCGACCATATTTAGATTATGGGAGCTGATGACATCACCAAGTGAGATAGCACAGAATGAAAAGAGAAGGAGGCCTAAAACAGAGCGCTGAGGGATACCCAAAGTTGGTGGGCTCGATATGTATAAAGAACTATCAAAGAAGACTGAGAAGTGATAAGACAAATAGGAGCAGGAGAAACGTGTCACAAAAACCTAAAGAGGAATCAGATCTTAAAAATCATAAAAACAACTCGCAATTATGTAACACTTTAAGGCTTATAAATCACTTTACTCATACACTCCTGTGAGGTTAAAAATGCAATAGAAATTATAGCTGTGATTTCATTAGTATAAAGTATTCCCGGGTGAAAAAGAAAATACAAACATTATTATTACCATTTTGTGGGTGAATAAATGAAGGATCAAAGAGATTGTGACTTGATTATGGTCATGGCTTTTGTTGAAGACAGGATTCAAATGCCAGCCTCCTAATTCTAAGTCTAGTGTACTTTTGATTTTATCATATACCCCCTTTCAAATAATAGCAAAATATATGTACACAAAGTCCTTGTTAATTGTTTTGTACTCTCCTTATCCTGTGTGGATCAGGAATGGCCTTGGCCCTGATACTTCTTAGTGGTGTGGTCTTATCTATGTCGCTTCACTAGGCGGCGATTGATTTTTCCTGCCTGTAAATTAGAGGATTGTACTTGATAAGCTGTAAACTTCCCTCTAGCTCTAACTTTTCATGTATCTCCCTGCTCTGACACTCAGGAATGCATCCATATATCCAATGCTGTGTTATGGTATCATGAGAGAATGTACTGTCTCCTGATGGAGAGGAATATTTTACAAGGCTAAACAATTGCTTTGAAAAGCCTAAAATCTCTAAAATCTCATGTATGCATTCCTGGCCAGAATTAAATAGGCTTTTTTTCTCTGAAGTAGATAAACTTAGTTTTATGTGTTTTGTCTGTGTGATATGTGTGGGAGTGAGAGTTTGTCATTCCAATGGAAGCTCTAGTCTGTTTTTAGCTAGTCTGTGTATGAAAGTAGCCATGGAAACATACATGTACTCAAGGCCTAAACATTTCAGGAGAGACTTAAGAAAAGCAGGTAGTTGGCTAAAGAAGAATTTAATATTTGCTGTCTCTCCCTTTTTTCCTTTGGTTTTGGTATTATGGAAATGTATGTTTATGGAAAGTCTGTAAGGCAATATGGAAAACTGAGCATCTTTCCAGTTAGTTAGTTATGTGCATCCATTGTGGATAATTTAGGCTAAAAATACCACTTTCTTTAATAGTAGGGCTTTACGGCCCAACTTATCTAAGCAATTGCTTCACAGTTCTACTTTATTTTACCTGTTTATTTACAACTTTAGTATTTTAGCTGTAGAACCATTCTTGCGGTCTCTTAGTCTAGGGACATTTATTTATAAAGAGATACCTACTGATTTCATGTTATGTTAAGTCATTTTTCAGTCTGGTACAACTCTCTATGACCCCATTTTGGGTTTTCTTGGCAGAGATACTGGAGTGGTTTGCCATTTCCTTCTCTAGCTGATTTTACAGATGAGGAACTGAAACAAACAAGATTGAGGACAGTTAGGTGGTGCAGCGGATAGAGCACTGGACTTAGAACTAGGAAGACTCATCTTCATGAGTTCAAATCCAGCCTCAGACACTCACTAGCTATGTGACTGTGGGCAACTCATTTAACCCTGTTTGCCTCTATTTCCTCATCTGTAAAATGAGCTGGAGAAGGAAACGTCAAACCATTCCAGTAGCTTTGCCAAGAAAACCCCAAATGGGGTCATGAAGAGTCAGATTGATTTCATAAAGCTATATAAAAGTATACATATACACATTTATATAAAGTTACATAAAATGTGTATATATATACATATATACATACATATATATATGTATGTATGTATGTATGTATATATATATATACATACATATATATATATACATATCTATGACCCAGGAAGGAAGTACCTAAGGGACTCTGGCTCTAGGATCAAAAGAACTCATATTCAATCATGAAGGGGCACAGTATGTGGCTCATAGTAGGTACTTAATAAATGTTTATTGATTAAGTGTGGTTCATGTTAAAGAGATTTTCAGGGATTTTTCTCAAAAAGGTATTCAATGTATAAAGTAGCAGATATTAAGTATAGGGTAGGTATTTATTTCCTCTACCATAAAAGAGATGCTTAAAACACAAAATACTCTTAAGCACATATTAGTACATATTCAAAACAAACTAAAACCCATGATCTCCATGATATACTATTGGGAGTTATGAAAGACTTCTAGGGGATTTCTGAGACTACTAAAGAGATCTCACTTTCAGTTCAATATGCATTACCTAAGCAGCAATTCATTTTCCAAATCTTCTGGCCAGCAGTCATCTCCCACTTTGAGGAGGATGTAGTTGCAGGAAGTACTTCCTGCTGATCAACTAGTACCTGATTCATGGAATTCAAGATCTCTTGAATTTTTGATGTAGCTTCTGAGGCTAGAAAAGACCATCTACCTGTATGGATTAATTTTTAATGATGTGCTCAGGGAAAGAAATACAAAGTAAAAGCAGCCAGGAAGCTGAGATCCCTTCTTAAAATCAGATAGGCAAGCACATGTTTTTTTTCACCATATCATGGAGCTACCATGGCTACTACTAGAGAAGGGGAGAGAAGTTTCCTTTCCTTTCAGTGGTTCATAGGTTCTCTCTCTCTTTCTCCTTTCCCTCTCTCTCCCCCCCCCCTCAAGAGTTGGGATAGACTAGGAGGGAAATAGGGTATGGGGTCATGGCAAATTTTAATGATAAGTGGAAATAATTCTCATACTTAAGGAGTAGTCACAATACCTGGTTCCCTGTGCAATGGCCAGTTGTGACTGTAGTTCTATTACTATTGAGTCAGTATGAAGGGCTCGGCCCCATTCAATAATAAATACAGTGTTCTCCACATCCTCTTCCCCACTTCTGAACTGAGTTGGTTGTCCTCAGACCTCACATGGCCTTTGTTTTAGAATGCTTTAATGAAGTACGATGATGTATTGCAGCTGTCTATGTGCTTCTGGCTATCTTGTTCCTCAATTAGACAGTCACATCCTTGGACTAACTTGCTTTTTTTGAACTTTACAATAATAGTTGCTTAATAAGTCTTTATTTCATTGAATTTGCTTTTGGGGGCAGAGAAGGATTCTGAATTAGACAAGAAAGGGAGTTGAGGTTATTGAGAGAGCCACCAAGTTCAAATCCAAGCCAAACAAAAGGACATCCCACAGACTCTCCTGTGCCACCAAAAAAAATGCTTAAACATTCAAGGGAACCTAATTCTGCCAAATGACTGACATTCGCTTTGGGACCACCACTCTATGGACCCTCACTGCTCCATGTGAGCTGTAACTAGAGCATAACTAATGTCTATATTTTTTGTTAAAACATTGTGGTTTTTCACATCACTGAATAAGCATGAAAATGTCTTTCTAAATATTTGAATCACTTCATTTATAGTAAAAAACACTTTCTTAAAATGAACATTATAAACCCAACCTATTTGACTACACATCTGGAATTGAATATAAAAGAGGCAGAAATGCTATAGTTATCAGACTAATTTGTATTACTATTCTTGTTAGGTAGTCTTTGAAGAAACCACAAAAATATCATTCTGAGGTGCTGAAATTTTGGTGGGGGGGGTGTGGGTGGTGCTGTCTTCTGGTTGGAAGAATTGTTCCAAGAAAAATTACCTTCGAAACCTTAAAGAGAATACATTGTAAAAACTAAAAGGCAGAAATTGTAAAATGTCTTCCTAATAGGAAAAGCATTATTTTTCTGCCTTCAGTCAAACTGACATTTTTCTTAATTTATTTTCTATATTCTTTAGTTTAAGAGGCAGAATTAAGAACCTGGGTAGAAGTTACAGGCAGGCACATTTTAGTTCATGATGATGAGATTTGAGGTAGTGGCTGTGGAGTGTGGGAAGACTTAGGTCAAGTCCTGCCTGACCACACGCCCATGGGCAAGTCACTTAATCTGAGTCACCCGGATAGTTTCTTAAGTCTGTAATTTACAGACCAGATTGGTAGAAGTAGACTCTGCATCAGAATTTCTCTATAATGATAAAATCACAGGTCTAGATTGATTTTTTGCAAGAGCTTATAGGTGACAATGAACAGTGAAAAGAGTGTAGAATTGATAGTAAGAGTCCTAAGACAGAGGTTCCAGTCTCAGCTCTGATGATAACAAGTTATGTGAACTTCAACATGTCACCTAAACACATTGGGTCTAGTTTATTCATTGGTAAAATTAGGGCAGTATGCTAGATAATTAAACTCTATAGGTCTGTGTTATCATTGTCTAGATACTGATTTTTTCATATTGATTGGAGACAGTGCTGAACTCTCTCCTAAGTCAAGAGAGGTGTGGGTTAGAATCCTAGGACTGTTATCTCTTAGCTGAGCAAGTCAATCTCTTTAAGACATGGCTTCCAATTACAAGAGTAAAACAAAGCTAATGATACACTATCTACTCCCTGGGTTGTTGTAAGGAAAGCCCTATATAAATGGGAGTGATTATTACTATTACTAATTTTTTTCCATTAAGACAAACATGTATTGAATGCTTACTGCCTTCAAACTATGCCATTAAAAAAACCCAGAAAAACTTTATTTGCTATACGCCAGTAGGACTAAAAAGTTTTCCTTTTTCTCTGCTACTTTCTTATTTGATCTCAGTTAAGGAGTCATAGTCAAATTATTAAAGTCTTCATTGTATCAAAGTAAAGCAAAGTTTTTTTTTAATTGAGAAGTGTCTACAGTGATATCTTCTGAATTAATCAATTCTTATACTTCAAGAAGAAATGTTCTTTGAGGAGAAAACATCCTCAAAAAATAAACTCATGATGTTATATATACTCCTTAACAAAACAGCACCCTCCCATTTTAAAAATCTTGCTTGTAGATTAATAAGTCTATTTCCCCCCAAATTTTATTCCTTGCCATTGTTTCTAGTCCCAACAGGGATGTGATCTGTCACCCAGATGTACGACTTTGGAATCATCAATTCTTGACTAACGATCCAATCAGTTGTTGATTCTACCTGTCTAATATTCCTTCATCTGTTCCTATTATGCTTCTATCATCTGATACATTGACTATTCCCATAGTAGATCACAGAGCTGAGAGTCAAACTCAGGTCATATGACTCCAGTAACAAAGCTTTTTCTGTTACCTTTCCCTTTCTCATGTTCTATTTTTTTTTTTTTGCACTAGACTGTGGGCGTTTTGAAAACAGGAACTTTTGCTTACCTTATATCCCTAGAGCTCAGCATGATACCTGGTATGTGGAAGGTCCTCAATAAATGTTTATTGCCCGATTGGCTATTTTATATCATACCTTTTTGCTTCTTTGACTTGTCCCTTCTTCCTCGAGTGTGAAGTCCATGAAGGAGAAGACCTTGACTTAGTTATCTTTGTATCTCTCTCCACTCCCTTCCCCCTTCAGGCTAGCATACTTCTTTCCACAAATTCAATACATGTCTGTTGAATTAAATTGAATATATTACCAGGGAAAGAGAAGTATTTTCTATTTCTATGAAAATTAATCTTGACCTCAAATCCAATGTTTTTTGTTTTTGTTTTTTTAGTACTGGTCTACTTTGTTTTAAGCTGTAGGCTGATGCAAATTTGCATGACTGGTAAAAGCTCAGATTACTATAGAAGACAGGATATCAGGATGCAAGGGATGTTAATTTTCTTTGTTGTTAAGACTGTTTGGTTAGCGATCATCTTATTTTGGACACACATGAATTGGCAACCTGTCAAAGACTAGAGAAACCAAACCACAGAAAGCAAGGGAAAAAAATACCCCTTCATCTTTTACTGGCAGTTCATCTTTTTTCCCTCCTTCTTAAAAAAAGTGAAAAAAGGTAACCTTTCACTTAAAGGGCAAGCAAAATGCCTCAGTATATTCTCTCTCTCTCTCTCTCTCTCTCTCTCTCTGTCTGTCTCTGTCTCTCTCTTTCTCTGTCTCTCTCTCTCTGTCTCTCACTCTCTAAAATATATATATGTATATATGTATGTAGTTTTTTCTTCATTTCTGTCAGCTCATCATGTGTATTTTTTAGAAGTATCTCTAGTTCTAACTTTATAAAACATTTTATTAGTGTTTTTGCCTCACCAAAAAGTTGGTGTCAAAAAACGTTCCTACTGATTTTCTGGTGGTGAAGCTTCCTCTGGAAAGTCTTGGAGATGGAGAGTCGTAAAATACTCTCTATACCCACAAGGTGGCATGGGCTTCTTGCTCAATTTGTTTCTTTGGTGTTGCTTCTGTGGTTTTCTGGCTTTAGCATTTTAAAATCTAATTTTTAATTCAAGCTCTGAATTTCACTTTCCAATTTTTTCTTTCTTTTTTTCAAATTAGCTTTGCATAGATAGGTGTGGAGATCCAGTGAATGAACAATGATATTTAAGTAAAACTTTTCTGTGTCTCATGTGGTTGTCAACCCCCCTTTAGATGTCACAATGAAATACCTTGGTGAAGAAATTAATTTAATGTTTCTCAGCATTATAGGCATCAGTATAGTTGTGAATATTTGATATCACCCTATATACATGTTAAAAAATAGCTACCTTCTTCATCCAACATATAATTGTTTCATGGTATCAGAAAAGAGATGTAATGTTATGGTGTAATGTAATATGATGTCTGTAATGTTATAGTGGATAGAGAATTGAATTTGGATTAAGAATTGGGTTCAAATCTTACCTTTGACTTTTAATGTGTGATCAAAGGTAAACCAATCAATTTTTCAGTGCTTCAGTTTACTATTCTGAGACTGAAATGAACTAATAATAATAACAATAAAAACTGGCATTCACATAGTGTTTCAAAGTTTATAAAGTGCTTTAAAAATATCTCATTTTTTCCTCACAACAACCTTGGGAGGTAAGTGCTATTATTATACTCATTTTACAGATAAGGAAACTTAGGCAGACAGAAGCAAAATGACTTGCTCTGGGTCACACAGCTATTAAGTATCTGAGGCTGGATTTGAACAGAATTCTTTCTGAAGCTAGGAACAACACTGTATTGATGGAACCACATCACACATGTTCTCCTTTGGGCATAGTTCCAAATTGCTCTCCAGAATAGCTGGATCAGTTCACAACTCCACCAACAGTGCTTTAGTATCCCAGTTTTCCCACATCCCTTCCAACAACCATTTTTCTTTTTTATCATATAAGCTATTCTGATGGGGGTGAGGTGGTACTGTAGAGTTGTTTTAATTTGCATTTCTCTATTCAATAATGATTTAGATCATTTTTTCACATTACTAAAGATAGCTTTGATTTTTTTACCTGAAAACTACTTCTTCATATCCTTTGAACAATTGCAGAATGATCTGTATTTTTATAAATTTGACTCAGTTCTCTACATGTTTGAGAAATGAGGCCTTTATCAGAGATACTTGTTTCAAACTGCCCCCCCGCCCCAGTTTTCCTCTTTTCTTATAATTTTGGTTGCATTGATTTTGTTTATGCAAAACTTTTTAATTTTATATAATCAAAATTATCTCTTTTATACTTTGTAACTCTCTCTAAAGCTTCTTTGGTCCTAAATTCTTCCCTTAGTCATAAATCTGATAGATAAACTATTCCATACTTTCTCAATTTGCTTATGGTATCACCCTTTAGGTGTAAATCATGTATCCATTTTGACCTTATCTTGGTATACAGTGTGAGGTGTTGGTCTATATACTCATTAGTCTTGGGATTTTATCCTCTGGAGTCTAAATAAATGTTGTACTTCCTCTGCCTTCTACCAAGAAAGTTTTTCACTCTTTGTGATTCAGAACCATACAGACACGTTCATGGTCATACTCAAGGTCATGACTCTTGCCTTACTGATACACATACTATTGACTCTTTTTTCATGATTCTCTTGTATTACTCTCATTTCTTTTCCCAATTTTTCTTCTATATCTCTAATTTACTTTTTTTTAAGCTGCTCCAGGAATTCTTCTTGGGATTGAGACCAAATTACATTTTTCTTTGAGGCATCACATGTAGCCATTTTGACACTATTGTCCTCTTTTAAGTTTATGCCTTGATCCTTCCTATCACCATAGTATCTTTCTATAGTTAAGAACTTTTTTGCTCATTTTTTCTGCCTTTTTTGTGACTTGGTGTTTTTATGTGAGAGTCGGACTCTAGTCCTGCACTGTCCCAAGCTTTTTGCCCTGGGGCTCTGGGTCTTACTGCTAGCTTTCATTGGGCTTCAGGGATTAGCAGCTTGCTTTCTCTGGAGGGTAGGCTTCCCTTCTGTCTTGTACTGGGGGGTAGAGCCTTCTTTTTGACCTCCCCTGCATTTGAGGTTTAGCTGCTGGCCTTGAGGAGCTGCAAAGACTGCTCACTTGCTTAGGGGGCTGCTAGCTTGCAGGAGAGTAGGTTAAAAGCTCACTTCTAGCTTTTAACAGATAAGTAAGGAATTAATAAGCACTTAATGGATGCTCGTTGATTACTGCAGAGAAGTCAGCTTCATTTTTCTCTTCTTTAAAATAGAGATATTATTGCAACACAAGTATTCAAATACCTACTCTACAAGAGCTAAAATAATTACCCTATAATAATTATGACACCTGATTTATCTACCCTACAGGTATCAAATTAATTATTTCCCATGTGTTAATAGAAGGCTCAGAATTTAAGAATATCTCAAAAATTTAAGTTACATCAGTTAACACAGTGCAACTGCATAAACTAGAGACAACAGGATGATAATATTCATTTCAATGTAAACATATATTATCTCCTTGTAATCATTTGCATTTAAAGTACATTTGCACAGATAGGGGAAATTATTGTCCATAGTAGTAAAATTATTAAAAAGTATTTTTTAAAAACTCTTCAATCAACTGATGTGATTGGTGTTCCTGGTAAGATAGCGTCATTTAAATTATTTTTTTTTTCTGTGTTTGCTATGTCCAGTACCTCCTAACTCTATTCTTGAAAAACATATTCATGATATACAGGCATGAGACCTCTGTATAATTTGCAAAACCGTTAGTCTCTTTTGTTCCTTGATCCCGAGCAATAGTTTCCAACACGTTTGCTTTTCTCCCTCATGCCCACTTTTGCTTATCAATCCCAAAGAATTAGCATTTATGGTGACTTAATTTGGAGCACTTTGCTGAGTTCTATTGAATTTCTCTACCTGCTTCTTCTCTGCAACAGATGTTGCCACATAAGCTGCAATTATCTTCAGGGTCATCTTTTTTGCCTATGTTCATCTTGAGTACCACAAGGCCAGACGACCATGAATACTATGAATAATGTTTCTTGATGCCATTGGACATACAAAACAACTGAATTTTTCAAGCCACTTTTTTGCTTTCCTGAGGAGAAGCTTGATGCCTTCTTAACTGTAAGTTCTTGATATCTTACAGTTCCAGTGATTCCAGTAGCATGCTAATTCTTTGATAATTAGACAAGGAGCTGACATTTAAAGAGGCTACTGTTAAATCACTGTTTATGAATGATCTAAAAACTAGAACTTAGAACTTAAAAACTAAAAACTTAGAACTTTTGTCTCTTTTTTTTTTTTCAAGAGAAAAGACAAAGTTTATTAGGGATCCACCATAATGGGTTGTCTTAAGAAATCCCACCCTTTGTGATGCCTATTTTCAACAACGGGCCAGATTCAATCTGCTGAGCTAGATGGAGTCTGAGCACCTTCATGGAGGCAAGATGAACCTTATATACAGACCTGGATGAAGTCAGACTCCAGGGACTAGGATGAGGTCAGATTCCAGGAACCAAGAGAATGGGATTAAGGGTGGGAAGTAGCTGAAGTTATGGATATTGATAGTATCAAGCAAGTAGCTGGACAATAAAGGGCAAGGCTAGGCAGAGATTTAGGCCTAATGATAATGTAAGGTTATAGCCTCAGGCCAAGGCCAGATCAAGTAGGAAGATTCAAGGAGAGTTCAAGGGGTTTCCCAGAGACTGTACCCTCATCATTCCCCCCTCAAACAAATAGGACCCAAATTCTTTTGGGATAAAGGGCAAAGGTCTCAGCTTCTGAAATTGCTTCCTGCTGGCAAGGGGCATAGAGAGGGGTACATAGTCTGAGCAGTCATCTGGATTTGATGGCTTGGAGCCTGGAGGAAATAAACCTGGCAAGGAAGTTAAGCAAACAAGCACCAAATAGGCAGTATAGGAGTATAGAAAAAAGGACAATTTCCCTGGTGTAAAAGACAATTTCCTGGAGGGAGTTAAAGATGACTATTTCATACCTAGCTCTCCTAACCACTTGTTCTGTGTACCACACTACTTCAGGGTCCAGAAGTGTGTAGCACAGCCAAATTAGGTTGGGGGTATCTAAGAGCAAGGCTTCATATTTGGTGAGGTGGCCCTCTGCTTCTAGTATGCTCTGAACTCAATGGGGATTCAGAACCTGTAAAGGCTGGTCAACTAGAGGTTTAGAAGCTTCTTCAATTAGAGTGGCTGTAGCAGCCACCGTGTCTAATTGTTTTGAAAAACAGGCAACTGGCTTGGGGTCAGGCCCTAAGGACTGGGTTTGGATTCCCAAAGCCTGTCTTCTCCTTTCATCAATATACCGAGTGAAAGGTTTTTCTAGATTAGGTAGAGCTAATGCTGGAGTGGTGGTCAGTTTAGTTTTCAAAGTCCTAAAAGCTTTTTCTGGGTAGGGGTCCCACTCCAGAGGGAGAGATTTAGGGCCTTGAGTGGCAACTAATGGTTGCAGTCCCTCCCAAGCCTTGTGCTTAATTGGATATTGAAAGTGATGGAGGGGAACTATGGCAGAGTGGAAGAAGTAGCTTGCCCAGGAATTCCCTGATCCCAAACAATTGGCTCAATCCTCTCCCACACCTCTGAGGAAACATGGGGAGGTCTGGTAAATAGTTATGAGGTTTAACTAGAGAAAATTGGCTTCCCAATTTCACCATCAGGTCCCTTCCCAACAAGAGGGCAGGGCCAGAGGAGAGTGTAAGGAAGGAGTTTTCAAACAACAGATCCTTGATGCCCATGACCTGATGGGTTGAGGGGCGTGTAGGGCCAGAGCAATTAGTTAAAACAAGAGAACATAGCCTTGATAAAGTGGGTAACCTTACTTTCAGCCTTGATTTTGCCCAGGGCTCCGTGAGAGGGGTGGAGAAAGTGGGAGCACTGCCAAGCCCCAGACTTTCCCCTCCTTCTGAGTCTTGAGAAGACTGGAGGACAGGGTACTGGGAGGAGGTTCTACCACAATCCTTCCTCCAATGTCCCTCCTCCTTACATGCTGGGCATGGTCCTGGAGGCATGGATCCTGGAAGCTTCCTCCAGCGGGGCTCCCTAGAGGGGCACTCCTTGGACCAGTGACCCTCCTTGTGGCATCAAAAGCAGGTTTCCCCACTGCCCAAGTTGCAGGGCTTCCTCCAAGGGGGCGCCCTGGAGGGATGCTCCTTGGGTCTTTTCCTGGACCTGGCAGCAGCCAAGAATTGAGCGTGATCTCTGTCTCTAGCTCTTTCCCTGTGTTTTCTTTCCTCTGCTGCAACCAGGTCTCTATTGTTGAAAACTCCGAAGGCTGTCTCCAGTAATTGTGCCTGAGATGTTTGGAGTCCCATTGCCAATTTCTGCAGTTTCCTCCTAATATCTGGGGCAGATTGATTAATGAAATACATGGTAAGTATTGCTGCCCCTTCAATAGAATCAGGATCCAAATTTGTATACTTCTTAATAGCTTCTACTAGCCAGGCTTGGAAAAGAGTAGGATTTTCCTTTTTTCTCTGAGTAATCTCCCTAATTTTTGAAAATTTATTTGCTTTCGAATCTAGTTCTTAGGCCTTCTAACAGGCAAATTATCATATGGTCTCTCTTTCCCCTACTTTCAATCTTTTGGTAATCCCAAAGGCACAGCGACTGTACCTGGGGATGTTTCCTGGAGTTGTCGCTAACCAAATGGTCCCCAAATTTTGAGGCTTGTTGCCTGATTCTCCTCTTCTCCTCAGTGGTACAACAGGCGGAGAAAAGGATATGCAAATCACACCAAGAAAGTTCAAATTGTAGGGACAGAGCCCTCAAACCCTCAGTAAATTTAGTGGCATCTTCTGAGTATCTCCTCAGTTTTTCTTTGATTCGAATGAGATCTGAAATGCAGAATGAAACATGCACTCTCCTTTTCCCCATAGGGGAGGCTGGCACTTCCCTCAGGGGAAAAAGCCTTGAAGGCGCTGTGGGGCCTGGAGCTTGGGGAGAGAGATCTGGCTGATCTGTATTAGACTGCAAGGCTGGGGGATCCCGCTGGCAAGGGAGATCAGCCGGTACTTGAGGAAAGGTAGGGGTCAGAGGGGGAGATACCCCGGAGACCTGAGTGGGCGCCACCTCAGAGAGAGGGGTTAGGGGAGGAGATATTGCCTTGGGGGAAGGGCTCGAGGCTGGAACCTGAGTGGGGGTTGCCTCGGGGGTAGGGCCCATGGTGGTAGATACTGCAGGACCTGAAATAGGGGCAGGCCATGAGGCCAGAACCTGAGTAGAGGTTCCTTCAGGGAAGGGGCCACAGAGGGAGGCACCTCAACCAGACCTTTGGCTGGGACCTGAGCAGGGGTCACCAAGGCAGGAGGGGCCATGGGAGGAAATGCAGGGTAGGAGACTTGGACTGTGAAAGAGGCAGGAAAAGAGAGGGGTTGCACTACAGGAAACCAAGGGAAAGAGGGGATGCCCACAGAAGGGGGAGCACAGGAAACAAGGGTACTCCAGGGAGGCTGGGGAGCAGGAAGTGGGGCTGGTGCTGAACCCCTGGGGGCCATAAGGAAGGGGTTATCCAAAATGTCTTGTTGACCCCCATTGAGAACAGGGTTCTGAGAGAGCTCGACAAAGGCCATTATGTAGGAAATTTCTCTCCATTTTCCTTCTTGCCGGCAGTATAGTTCTAGCTGCAAGTGAGTATTATATTGTAAAGTTCCCCCAATGGGCCACAATTCATGGCCTTCTAGGTGATACTGAGGCCAAACAGTGTTGCAAAAATACACCAGCTTTTTCTTTTTAAGTTGTTTAGAGAAACTAAATTTTTTCCAATTTTGTAAAAGATAACCAAAGGTGAATTTTGGGGGATTGAAGAGGATTGACCCATTATGGTCTTGGGGGAGCTGGAAGTCCCTTCCTCTGCAAGGAGGATCTGGGAGTAAGCCTCAAAAAGGAATAAAATAAGACAGAAAAAAATAAACACAAAAAGGTACCTGAGGTATTCCCATTCCCTAGCATTAAGAGAATTGAGAAAACTGAGGGCACACTTCTGGATAGGGCATCCGGCCTTGACCTCTATGCTTCAGAAGGTATGCCCAGGTCCATGGCCTCAAACATAAACCGCTGGACTGAGCACCTGAGAGTGTCAGGCTGAGTCTGAGACAGCGAGCAGCTATCTGACCTACTGGGGACCTGGGAAGTCAGGCCCTAAAAGCACCTCCGAAATGCTTGGAGATTGAGAAGGGGGTTGGGAGAGGGAGAGGCTTACCTTCCAGTCTTGGCTGGAGAAGAACTTGAGATGAGCAGTATTCCTGGTCTCAGGGAACCAAAAAATTAAGAGATTTAAGAAAAATGAATGATGGTAGGGAACCATAGGTTTCTAGGGGTGCTTGAGACCCCAAAATACTTAAACTCCGGGTCCTGCTAAAAGAATTTGATTCAAGCCTTCTCAGCCAAAGGAAAAGACAAAGTTTATTAGGTATTCACCATAATGGGTTGTCTTAAGAAATCCCACTCTTTGTGACACCTGTTTTCACGAGCGGGCCAGATTCAATCTACTGAGTTACAATGAATCTGATCCTGTCTCTCTTTCTTGTCCTTTGCTGCATTGACTATTAGAAATTGAATGGAGTGTTTTTTAAATTTCTACTTTATTTCATAGACTGTTATGGCCAAATAAGTTAGTATTTAGAGGCCAGACAACTTAAGATGGGTCTTTCCATGCTAAACCGGGATGATCCTTGTATAGTAGAATGAGTTTGTAATTGAAAATGTTCTCTCAGCATAGCATTTGAAAACCCAGTGTCACCTCTACATCATGAGGCAGAATTAAGTAAGACTTTCACGAAGATTTTAGATGATACAAATTCAGCAAATGAAAATATCTTGTTGACAATCTACGTGTAGCAAAATTTTGACCACTAATTAGTAAGTGACTCTAACATAGCCACCACCTAGTTCAGACCTTTACTGCCTTTCACCTGTGTACTCAGGTACACATAGAGCAAGGACTAAGTGTGCTGGTGTATCTATGGGCATAACTAGCTCATTGTTCATGCGTTTCTTTGCCTGTATTATTGCCATACTCTCCTAATTGATATGTCTTCCTCTAGTCTTTAACCTTTTCAATTCATTCTATTCATGGCTGCAACATTGATAGTCTTAAAATATAGACTGGACCATTTCATTTCCTTTGTCAAAAAAGTGCAAACTTCACTTTTCAGTATTGAAAGGCTTTCACAATCTGGTTCTAACCTACCTTTTTAGAGTGCTCTTACATAACTCACCCTCATTCATTTTATATTTCAGTCACACTGGCCTAGTTTCCTGCACATAACATTACCTCTCCAGTCTCCATGTCTTTGCAAAGGCTGTCTCCCGTGCCTGGAATGCTCTCCCTCCTCACTCTCACCCTGCAGAATCTGTTGCTTCCTTCCAAAGTGCAGCTTTGAAGTGCTGACTTTTTCGGGATGTCCTTAATGAGATCTCCACTTGTTAGTGAGCACCCTGCCCCAATTACTTGTTTTTCTCTACGTATTTTGATTATATTTATCTGTGTACGTGCTATTTCCCTCTGATGGAATGTAGGCTCCGTTTTTTTTTTTTTTTAGGTAAGTAATCATTTTAATGCATCAGGCACACTGACACAGAAATTGGAACAAACCAGCTGAGCCTCATTGCAGAAAGCTGCATCCGTCCCGTGGACACCAGCCGCTCTGCCAGCTCACCCCAGACTCCCAGCTCGCGGCCCGTCATCTGTGCATCAGTCCATCCGTCCACCCATCCGCACCTTAGCTCTCATTCTCGGCCCCGAACATTCTTTCCTGCAGCATCTTCTCCAGCTTCGCAGCATCGGTGGCAAACTTGCAGATGCCGTGGGACAGCTTCTTCACTGCCATCTGGTCCTGGTTGTGGTGCCAGCGGAAAGCCTTCTCATCCAGGTGAACCTTCTCTAGGCTGCTGGCCTGGGCTTCCTGGACGCTGAGCACAGGGGTGAGCTTTGTGTTCTCTTTGAGCGGCTCCCCCAGGAGCTTGGGAGAGATGGTGAGATAGTCGCAGCCTGTCAGGGCCTTGATCTTGCCCATGTTGCGGAAGGACGCACCCATCACAATCGTCTTGTAGCCAAACTTCTTGTAGTAGTTGTAGATTTTGGTGACATTTTTCACGCCTGGGTCCTCCTGGGGCTCATAGGACTTCTTGTCTGTGTTTGCCACATGCCAGTCCAAGATGCGCCCAGCAAACGGGGAGATGAGGGTCAAGCCGGCGTTGGCACAGGCCACGGTCTGAGCAAAGGAGAACAGCAGGGTCACGTTGCGGTGGACACCGTGCTGCTCCTCCAGGATCTTTCCAGCCTGAATTCCTTCCCAGGTGGAGGTGAGCTTGATGAGAATGCACTCTTTGCTGATGCCAGCTTCTTTGTAGAGGTCGATGAGGCGCAGGGCCCTTTAGACCATTTCTTCCTTGTCAAAGGACAACCTGGCATCAACTTCTGTGGAGACCTGGCCTGGAATCTTCTTCAGAATCTCAGCCCCAAATAACGCAAACAGCTTGTCACTGGCATTCTGGATCTGTTGGACCTGGGACTCCCTGAGTTTTTTTCCATATGCGATGGCATCTTCTACTAGGTCCCAGTAGGCTGGCATCTGGGCCAGGGCCAGGATCAGAGAGGGATTGATGGTGGCATCCTGAGGCTTATGTTCATCAATGGTGCGGAAGTCGCCTGTGTCCGCCCCCCGGATGGTGAAGCGCCGCAGCTGCCTGAGCGCCGACTCCACGTGGGGTCAGTTCACTGAATGTAGGCTCCTTTAAGTAGTTTCTCTTTTTCTTTGGACTCCAACACCTAGGATATTGCTTAGCACACAGTAGGAACTTAATAAAGGCTTGTTGAATGGAATGGAATATAGCACCTTCCATTCATAATCTGATTTAATCCTCATAGCAACCTTGTGATATAGATAGTGCTAGTATTTCTAGTTTTGTTTTATAGATGAGGAAACTAAGTCTCATAAAGGTAAAATGATTTATCTCAAGTTAAATAGCTAATAAGTGATAGAGTCAAGTTTTCAGCCCTGATGCTGTGAGTTCAAATCCACCCTCTCCACTGTGCCACATGGACCCCTTTCTAGGACCTCTTTCTACTCCAAAATTTCCCACCCCCCAGTCACAGTCATTCCTATTATGATTTGCAATCACTTGCTTTACCTTGTGGTTAATTCATTAAAGACAGACAGTAAAGTGACAATCACTGCATTTCCTCTATGTTTAAAGGCACCAGTTCTTTTTTCCGATGTATGTTCTAACATTCAGTATTAAGTCTCAGAAGGTACTGAATTTGTATGAGAACTGGGCAGCATACTTCCCTTATAAATAGGATTAAATCTGAGGAAGGAGGTCACACAGTATGGTGAGAGAGCGCTGGCCCTGCAGCCAAGGGACGTGGCTTTAAATGAGCTCTGACTACCTGTGTCACATTGGGCAAGTCCCTAATCTCAGTTTCCTGGTTGGATTTAGATAGTCTTCCAAGGTTTCTTTCAGCAATAAATTTATGATGCTATGAATACACAGGGCCATATTTCATACTATTTTCTAAACCTTAATAATTAAGTAGAGGTGGTGTAAAATGACTAGAAAATGTTCATATGTATTATATTTAACTTTTAAAAATCTTTGAATTAATATACCTGCTTGCCTTTGCAAGTTAAATATAAATGCTAATAAAATAAGTATTTTCTTAGAAGATATTGGTATAGGGTTCAGACAGGTTATTTGTCTAGGGAGTATATGCATTGTGTTCCTACCTATGTGCTTCTTTGCATACATATATAATCTGGAGAACATGTAAATAGCTCTACATTTTGATTGACACACGGTCCAGGCAAACAATAAGGCTATGAGGACTCATTATTTCTTCCTGTATTCATCATCACAATGTTTCACTACAACATTGTTTTGCCTGTGCCAAGGAAGCATTCCTGGTCTCTGCAGAGACTGTAGTCTCATTCATAACCAACCAATGGGGAAAGGCTTTTGAGTTTTTGTGCCAGACCACGATGGAGGCAGAGATTGTTAGTTACCGTGGTTTGGCTTTTAAGAGTTCCACTCCATCAGGTTGCTGCTGCTGAAGCAGTGGGGCAGATGAAGAAGAGTTATAAATGAAATAAAGATTGAAAATGTGATGTGTTCAAGTTCATACTACTTGTCGGTGGTGGAGGCAGAATTAGAGCTCACGTTCCCTGTTCCTAGAGCAGGGCTTTTTCCATTATACCAATAGCGACATTCCAAAAACAATCCTAGTCTCTTGAATTAGTGTAGATTTCAAAGGTCCTTAATTAACACCAGAGAGATTAAATACTAGCAAAATCTGGCTCACTATTGAGGAGACATAGTTTCTGCCTTCAAGCAGTTTATAACCTGAATGGAGACGAGAGATTTACTATAAAAAATAATCGTGGAAGCAATTTCCCTCCCACATCCCTGTTCCATACAGACACTCAGCTCTTTTCCTGATTCTTAATCATAGGATCACAGACACTGTAAGGCAGTTAGTGCAGGAGATAGAGCACTGGACCTATTCTCAGAAAGACATGAATTCATATCCCATCTCAGACATTTGAATTGGTTGTGTAACCTTGGAAAATCAATCAATGAACAAATATTTATTAGGCATGTACTATGTGCTAGGCATTGTGCTAGGAACTGGGGAGACAAAAAGAGGGAAAAGACAGTCCCTGACATCATGGAGCTTATAATCTAATGAGAGGAGACAACATGAAAACAAATATTTACAAAGCAAGCCATACGCAGGATAAATATGATATAATTAATAGAGGGAAGGCACTAGAATTAAGAGGGGTTGGGGAAGGCTTACAATAAAAGATGGGATTTTAGTCGGAAATTAAAGGAATCCAGGGAGGTCAGTAGGCAGAACAGAGGAGGGAGAGCATTCTGGTCAAGGGGGATAGCCAGAGAGAATGCCTGGAGCTATGGTGTCTTGTTCATGGAACAACCAAGAGGCTAGTTTCATTGGGCAGAAGAGTATGTCTTGAGGGGTAAGGTGTAAGAAGACGGGAAAAGTAGAAGGAAGCTAGGTTATGAAGGTCTTTGAATGATGGAGCATTCTGTATTTGATACTGCATGCAACTTGGAGCCACTGGAGTTTTTGAGTAGTGGTCTGACATGATCTGACCAGTGCTTTAGGAAAATAACTAGCGGCTGAATGGAGGATGGATTAGAGTAGAGAGAAAGTTGAGGCGGGCAGACCCACCAGCAGGCTATTGCAACAATCCAGGTGTGAGGTGGTCACTCCAGAGTGGTTCGAGTGTCACTGGAGAGAAGGAGGCACACTCAAGAGATGTTGCAAAGCAGAGATTGATAGGCCTAAGGCAACAGATTAGATATGGAGGAGTGAGAGGTAGTGAGAAGCCTAGGATGATCTCTGGGTTGTGAGCCTGACAGACTAGGAGGATAGTGTTGCCCTCTACAATGATTCAGAAGGTATGAAAGGGAAGGATTTAGGGGGAATGTTAAGTCTATTGGATATCTAGTTCAAGATGTTGGAAAAGCAGTTGGGAGATGCAAGATTAGAGGTGAGCAGAGAATTTGGGACAGCATAGGCAGATGTGAGAATCATTAGTATAGAGATGATAATTAAATCTATGGGAGCTGATGAAATCACCAAGTGATGTAGTATAGAGAGAGAGGAGGAGTGGGCCCAATATAGAACTCTGAGAAACATTTAGATTTAGAGGATGTGATACAGCAAAAATTAATCTCTGTTTGCCTCTGTGAAATGGGGTTAATAATAATACATACCACCCAGGTTTGTTGTGAGGATAAAATGAGAAAACATTTGTAAAGCATTCTATAAACCTTAAAGTGCTACATAAGGCTAGCTATTCTTATTCTTATTTTTATTATATCTAGAGCTGGAAGAAACATCAGGTGGTATCTAGTCCAACCTCCTCAATTTTCAGTTAAGGAAATTGAGTCTCAGGGAGATTAACTGACTTGCTCATGGTCACAAAGCCTTAAGTGTCAGAGGCAGGGTTTGAACCCAGGTCTTCTCAGATCTAATTCCAGAGTATCTACTATGGCAAACTGCCTCTCTTGTTCTTAACATAAAAAGTAAAAGGATATAAGGAAAATAATGTCATTTCAAAAAATTTTTTACAGATAATGCTAATTGTCCAAATAGCATAGAAAATCTGATGCTGGGGATACTATCTCAAATACTTATTACTCAAATGGATCTGTAATCTCAGCAATGTGTGTATTCTATCCAAAGATACATATCTCAACCCATGATACCTCCCTATCCTGTTTGACTCTTTTCTACCCATAAAATTGCTTTAAGTAGCCCCCTAAATATGACAAGGGCCTTTCCAGAAATATATTAGACATGAATAATAACAGTGGAGTAGGTTTTAGTAATTCACAGGATGAAGTAATTATTTTAGCAAGCGTGTATTTGGTAAACTAAGATAAGGGCTAAGAACAATGCCTTATATTTAATTAAAAAAGAGAAAAGATAGTAAAATGAAACCTGAAATTTTAACACAAGGAAAACAACCTCATAGATGTCACTGATTGGTGAAATGAGATATACAACTGAAAACATAGCAGTGGAAACATTTAATTTGTTAAATAAAAAGGATCTTACAAAGTCGTGGAATGAGCCAATAGTGTATATGGCTGCAACAGGAGTTAAGAACACTTTAGTTTGCATTAATACACATGTTATACTTCAATAAGAAAAGTTCCAATTTGCTCTCACCAGACCATAATTTCTTTAGGCTACACTGAGAGGGACATTGACAAACTGGTCAGCAAAATCATACAGCAAGGTCTGTCCTAGGTATGCTGCAATATGGGTTGACTATCCATCCACAGAGAATCAATTATTATTTGTATTAAAAAGGTCACTTAATTTCCTCAAATAATTTCAGTTCTCATGACTATTATAGGGTAGCATGTACCTCTAGCTAGAATAACATCACCATTTTTTTTTATAAAAAAAAGTAGAAATAAGAAAGAAATAGCATCTTGTCATCTCTGATAAGCCACCAGTGACCACTTATTTGTTCTGAAACATGGCCATTCTAACTGTACATTCCTCTTCCTTTGCTCTGAAACATGGTCATAGTGTTGAATCAAAAGGAGAAGTGTAATTCTTTGAGTCATTGATACCACTTCCTGAATTTTCTTCCTTCGAATCTTCACACCCTGGGTCTGCTCTAACCACACCCTGATGGGTTATGATCTCAACTGAATTCATTAGCGAAAGAAATGAGAGATCATGCTTATGTAATGATCCCCATGGGAACTAGTACCCTCATTTTTGGATGCAGATAGAAGAAGACTTGATAAATGACAAATAGGTCAGAATTCCCCCTTGTCCAACCAACCTGGCCCTCTAAGCAAATTCTTGAAAGGAGTTTTGCTCATTTGGCTGTGTTGAAAGAGGGTGGTGTAAGTTGTGCTAGAAATGTGAAAATGATTTCAGAGCATTACATACAAGGCTAGAATAAGGGTTAAATATAGCATTGGAGCCTCTCTTCTGCCTAGGAAAATAAAGGGGGAAAGAGATTATTGATGAGATGGTAAGGATAACATTTTAGCTTATTTTCTCCACTAGAATCCCTAGCCAGTACATTCTTTTCTCCCTTATGTTTTCTCTTCCTTGCATCTCTTTTTCTTGCTCCCACTGGACGTTTTCTCATATTCAGAACTCAGTGTGATGGTCTCTCTTCATTTTTATATAGATACTTGCTTTGTAGCAGCAGTAGAACTCAGTGGGAGATTTCTATGAACTTCACATTTTTCTGGACAACTAATCACAAAGGTCAGGGAGGTTGAAATTTTTGAATCTCATGTTTTGACCACTCCTGGCTTCCTTGAGGGAATTTTAAAATTTCCTTTCCACAGAATTTTTATTTTTACTCTCATTGGTCACAGTCTTTTGATGCTAATTATAGCTTTGACTGGTCTTACAACCTTCACAAGATTTGCACATGACAAGCTCTGATTTGCTTGTTAGTCAGAAAAGATAATCTTGAAAATGCAGTCTACATAAATGTAAGAAAAGAAAAAGTTTTAGAGTCAATACCAAAGTTGATTCATTCTTATCAAGATCTTTCACTTATGCATTTGCATGCAATGTTTTTAGTTTTTATTTTTTATTTTTAACATGCATTTCATCTCATGTATCTTTATTCTAGCTTCCGGTGATACCAGAGACATGATAGGTATTCAATAAATAGTCATTGTCTAATGTATGATGTGTTCCTGTGTGTATATAATAACAGAGGAGGCTCCCATGCCCTATGCATGGACAGTACCTCAGGTTATTTCTTCTGGGCCACATATGTTCTGTGAAGAACTTGGCATTTTGGGATGAAGCAGCAAGCCCTAAATGGTCCCTCAGGACCCTTCCTCATGTATGGCTTGGGAAGGGGCTCCATCAAAACTTCATCAGAGAGGACTTGCCACTGAGCCAGAACAATCCACTCATTCATTAAGTCTTCAAAGGAATGACTATATCTCTTTGGGGCTTACTCTTTCTGTATCTAGAATATATGGTTTGCACCTCTCTTTGGAACTTTCTCTGATAATAATGCTCCCTTAACCCAGCAGAAATGGCAACTGTTGCTGACCTATGACTACTATTATATGGGTTTATCCAGGTGAGCCCAAGTCACCTTGACCTAATCAAAGTTCTGGCTACTTTTTCTGTTTTATGTTTCTTTGGTAATCAATTAGCAATTCTAAAATGGATGATTCCAGCTTTGGAGGCAACCTTGTGAGTTCAAGATGTCAGGAGTCCCGGAGACTCTCAGTCAGTATGGGTTAAATTATGGTAGGTGCTCCCTATTGCTATTTCTTGGAGAAGATAACTACCAATAGGAAGAGCCTATTTCCTAGGTTGGCTTGCCAGAAAAAAAATGGACCTTAAGGAAGACAGGTATCTGAATTTAGGTAAAATACTTATTTAGCAATTGCACAAAGTGTTTTGTCTTGTTGTTTCAAATACCTACCTGTGTTTACAAATGGAAGACTTGGACAATTAAGTGTCCTGGCCTCCCTAATTGAGATAATAGTGCTAATAATAAATCTGTACCTCCTGTGACCTTATCACAATCTTGGGTGGGTCCTGAAAGGGATTTGATCAAATCTAGTAGCATCAGATGATAACAGTAACAGCTAAATATGGGCCAATTTATATGTTGTTGTGAAGATTTTACCATCCCAGGTTTAGAGCTAGAAAAAACCTTAGAGATGATCTAGTCCAACTCCAGCATTTTAAAGCTGAAGAAATTGAGACTCAGGCACAAATGAGATAGTGTATGCAAAGATGCTTTGGCAAATTGTTTCATATTATATCACCTCGAAAACATCAAGAAACATATAAAATAAATTTAAAAAGTAACAATTACAAAAAAGAAAAAAATGCCCAATAAGGTAGCTCTAATAGAGACAAAATAAAATCCCAACAACAGAAGAAAATGTTACTGGCTTACCCACTCCTAAGTGAAGCCTGCACTCTGGGAGCTCATTTCTCCCTGCTCCAGGCTCTGGGCTCCAAGTTCCATATGGGTATGATAGCATCTGTCATTGTCTCTTGGAGTCTCCCTTTGGCAGTGATTCAGCCAGAATCTCCCATTACTCAGCTGGTAGAATTTTGTGAATTTGCCTAGCCCCAATTGTCTGGACAGAAAAGGGCAGATGGTCTCGGATAAAGGAGGGGCCCATACATGCTGGATCTGCTCCAAAACTATCTGGAACAGGAGGAGAGAGGCTTCCAGCAGGAAGGCTAAGTGAGAAACTGGGTATCAACTCAGCACCCCAAAATAGTTAGAATTAGAAATAGGAACCAAATAAGTCAAAATAACCATAATACCACCAGCAACAACTGAAATCAAAGTGGTAGGGGGTAATGATACCTGAAAGCCAATGAATAAAAATAGAACAAGGAGACTAAAAAAATACTCTTAATATATTGAAGAAAAATCTGTGGGTTAAGAGGATTGTGGGATAAAATTCTAGGAGAAAAAATAATTTGGCAAATCAAAATTAAAACTCAAGACAAGAGAATTGAAAGGCCACAATAATCCTGAGAATAAAAGGAAGAGCTAAAGTAAGGGATAAGAAACTCAATGAAAACTCTTAATTTGAAAAAAACCCACAACTCTTGAAAAGATAATGAACAATTGATAATTGAAGCTAGAAAAATTTCATTTAGAAGGAGAAGATTCCTCATCAGAAAGGATAGAGTAAATGAAACTCAAAAATGTAATGATGCAACAAGAAATGTTAGAGCAAAGTCAAAAGACAGCAAAATGAGAACATATAACATCCTCCCAAAACAAAACAAAATAAAACATCTTGGCAAACAAGTCTCTGGTAGATCATATAAGAATTATCAACCTCCTAGCAGAACACAAAATAAAAAAAACCTATATCATACATTTTGCCAAAAAAAAAAAAAAGGAAACTTCATGGAAGTATTATGTCCAGATGGCAAAATACATATTAATAGAATACTCAGGCCATTACTAGAGAGTAATGTCAAGTTTAACTCATGTGGATATATGATTATGAAGCTTCAGAGTCCCCAAGTCAAAGAGAAAATATTATAAACAACCAAGAAAAGACAAATTACATACCGAGGAACTTCAGGTAGAATCACATAGAAATGTGCGACCACATTTAGAAAGGACAGGTGAGACTGAATTTCATTTAAAAAAGCAAAGGAAAAGAAAATACACTAAGAATAAAATCCCACAAAGCTGAGCATTATTCCATAGAAAAAGAGATGAACTTTTAAAAGAATTAGTGACTTTCGAGCATTCAGATAAGAAAAAACTCAAATGGGCAATATCTTTGAAATAATCAGACAAAAAGAAATTTAAGCAAGGCAGGCAAGTCTGATTAGATCAATGGAGGCAAATGATGATTCTGTACTTACATCTGAAAGGGGAAACAAAATCTCTTGTTCCTTCTGAGTACTACAAATTAAGTGATTAATAAGCGGACAGACATGAGTTTTGTCTCCTATGATGAATTATCATTTTCTCCCATGCACTATTTGTGACTCTCCCCAAAGACTCTGACCTGGACTCTCATCTTTTCTATTTCTTCTTTCTCTCCCTTTGTGATCTTGCAAACTCCTATAATACCCATTTATTATACGTGCAGATGATCCAAACATTTATATATCTAGCCCCAATCTCTCTCCTGAATCCTAATCTCACTTCACTACTTGCCAGCTGAATTTCATCTGGATGTCCCATAAGAACCTTAAGGTTAATATAAAAACTAAACGCATATTACATAAATTTCCTTCTATCAGTGGCAGGCTGTAGTAGGAAGGCCGAATTTATGATCTCAAATATAATCACGTATATGTTTGAATGGTCCGAAATCGCAAGGTATGAGAGATTCTCTAAGGAGAAAACAACAAGAAATTTATTTAGGCCCCACCGCAGCAAAAACTTGAACCAGCCTCCCCATTCCAACATCTTGACAAAAAAGACTCCAGGCCCAGAAAGCCCATCTCACAAGAGCAACCAGGAGGCCACAGAAAAACAAGATAGTATTTAGCCAAATCATTTTCACTGGCCTCACGTTCCTGCTCGCACTCGGGTAAGCCCTGCTTCCGCAGCTTCCTGCCTCCACAGCTTCTGGCTTCCGCAGCTTTCTGCTTCTGCACCTTCCGGCTTCCACACCTTCCGCCGCCGCTGAAGTTGTCTCCTGGCTCACCCCTCCTCGCAGCCGAGCTTCTGGCGTTCTCAAGCCCCGCCTCAATGACCAGAGACCATTGGTTACCGAGCTGGCCCCTGCTAAGTCACCAATCCACACCCACACAGGTTTCACACCTCACAGGGCCCTGGGCCTGGGGCTTAGCACTTAACAGCTGAAAGTACTTCCACTCAAAAGAAACAAAAGCTAGGCTAATGAGACAATTTTGCTTAACAACACACAGGAACCACTGTCTTTCCATTCACAGAGATCCAACTGATACTATGAATGTTTCTGATCTGGTTCTCTCCTGATATTTCTATAATGTGACCTTTAATATTCAGGCTATGCATCCATTTTGGATTTATTATTATATGCTGTAAGATATTGGTCTAAACCTACACCTGCCAAACTACTTTCCAGTTTTCTGGGTTTGTTTCTCTTCAACAGAGGGTTAGTGAGTTATATTGTTTCTGCATCTTCCTTAACTGGTCTATTCCAATGATCAGCTCCACTATTCTTGTAACCAGTAGAAAATAGTTTTGATAATTACTGCTTTATAATATAATTTGAAGCATGGAAGTGCTATTTCCCTTTTATTCCTACTCTCATAATTTCCCCCATTACTTCTTTTACAGACCTTTTTTCTTCCAAATGCATCCTCAGAGCATCGTTGGACATTTGTCTCTTATGGGGCCTTGTGCCCCAACAGCTGAGTACTCTCTCTTAGCAGCAAACTGAATTTACTTTAAAAGTTGATTTGAGAACACTTTTCATACTATAAGCCCTGGGTACATTTTTTTTAGTGTTGGGCTTAAGTGTTAGAATGCTAGTTGTGGCTCTGTTAAGAGTGTTACTAGTACAGTAAATTATGGAAATGTTAGAAACATAATTTGCTTATATAATACAAAGAATTTGAAAAAATTATTTCATGAGATTCTTACTAAAAAGATGCACTAATGTGGGTACATAGTTGGTGTGATTTGGAACTGATTGAATGGCTGGTCCCAAAGACTTGATGACAACTTGAAAAGAAGTTTCTAGTAGAGTGTCCCAGGTATCTGTGATTGACCCTTTCTATTGACTTTGGGAAAAAATTTAGATGGCATTTTTTTTTATCAATCTGTAGATGTTGTAAAGGTGGATGAATTTTTTAAAAATTTTTTATTATTTAATATATTTAGTTTTCAGTGTTGATTTTCACAGGAGTTTGAATTACAAATTTTCTCCCCATTTCTACCCTCCCCCCACTCCAAGATGGCATATATTCTGGTTGTCCTGTTCCCCAGTCAGCTCTCCCTTCTGTCACCCCATTCCCCTCCCATCTCCTTTTCCCTTTCTTTCTTATGGGGCAAGATAAATTTCTATGCCCCATTGCCTGTGTATCTTATTTTCTAGTTGCATAAAAAAAAATTTGTTTTTGAACATCCGTTTTTTAAAACTTTGAGTTCCAAATTCTCTCCCCTCTTCCCTTCCCACCCATCCTCCCTCCCTAAGAAGTCAAGCAATTCAACATGGGCCACATGTGTATCATTATATATAACCCTTCCACAATACTCATGTTGTGAAAGACTAACTATATTTTGCTTCTTCCTAAGCTATCCCCCTTTATTGAATTTTCTCCCTTGACCCTGTCCCTTTTCGAAAGTGTTTGTTTTTGATTACCTCCACCCCCATCTGCCCTCCCTTCTATCATCCCCCCTTTTTTATCTTCTTCCTCTTTCTTCCTGTGGGG
>CM053623.1:148838579-148871833 GCA_028646595.1 Phalanger gymnotis
ACTTAACCCTTGAGTTTTTCAACGGGGTGTGACTAAAGAGTTCTATGTTCCACACTTGGGTGGATGCGCTGCCTCACCAGCACTCCTCCTTCCCCAAGAAGCCCCTACCCAGACTGGGCTTAAATCTTCAGCAGGCTCTGTACTCCTGCTCTGATCAGCCACTTAATTCCTCCCACCAGGTGGGCCTGGGGCCAGAAGCAACTGCAGCTGAATTTCTAAAGCTGCCCCGCCTCCATTGCCCCAGGAGTCGATAGCCGTTCTCCGTCTCTTCCCGCAGCTTTTCCCACTAACCTTCTGTGTTGTCTTTGCTGTTTGTGGGTTGTGAGGTATGGTACATGCCACAGCTCAGTAATTCAGCATGCTAGGGCACTCTCCGCTCCACTCCTGGTCTCATCAGTCTGTGGTCTGCGCTGCGCCCGCTGGCCTCTGCTTAGCTCAGCTCCGCTCCCCTCAGCTGGGAGCTGGGAGTTCTGTGCGGTACAGACCTTACCCTGAGACCATCCAGGCCGTCCTGGGCTGGAGCCCTGCTTCCCTCTGCCACTTTGTGGGTTCTGCAGTTCTAGAATTGGTTCAGAGCCATTTTTTTATAGGTTTTTGGAGGGACTTGGTGGGGAGCTCATGCCAGTTACTGCTTTCCAGTCGCCATCTTGGCTCCGCCCCTCTGGGCACTATATTTTTAAAGAGGACATTGCCAAACTGGAGAACCCTCAAAAGAAGATAACCAGAATGATTAAGAGTCTTGAGATCATGCCATATGAGAACTGGTTGAAAGAACTGAGGTTGTTCAGCCTGAAGAAAACAAAAGACTTAGGGAAGATATGATAGTTAATTGAAGGATTGACACACAAAAAGAAATTAGAAAAAAAGAAATTAGATTTGTTCTGCTTGGCCCCAAAGGGTGGAGGTAGGAGTAATGAATTGAACTTCTAAAGAGGCAGCTTTAACTTTAATGTTAGGAAAATCTTCCTGACAATGAGTGCTATCCACTAGTGCTGTGGGCAGCCTGGGAGAGAATGGGGTCCCACTCAATAATGGTCTCTAATCAAAGCCTGTATGATCTGTTGTCAGGTAGAAGAAGTTTTTATTTTGGTAATACATGCAGTAGATGACTTTTGAATTCTTACAACTCTGAGATTCTGGGATTCTTTGAGTATTAGAAATAACCAGCCAGCAAAACACTTAATTGGATTGAGTAGTATCTTAACATCTGATTTTTAATATATACAATCTCTTACGGAGACTTCTGGGCCACACCAGTTTTTCAGTTCTCTATTCTTTGACACTGGCAGTGTGTTGGCACTGTGTTTTGATTGTTTTGACAGGAACGTTTTATAGGCAAAGAGTTCTACCTAAAGCCCATTGTTCAGCTTTGTTGCAATTGATTTGTTACTGGAGTAAACTCAAGGTTATTATAATAATTACGAGAGACATTCAAATAATGAAAATGTTTTCAAGCAGAAAGTAGTGTCCAAATGTGATCCTCATTTTCCTCTGCTTTTGAATGACTTCCCTCAAATCATTCTCATTCTGAGGAACTTACTGGTACACCAGATTAACAGGCTGAAGTTTCTTTATGTTTTTTTTATCCGTTTGAGTTTTTTCTCTATTGAATCTTTCCAGGTCACAATTAAGCACAGACCTTATAATGCAATACAAATGAAATGAGAAAACACTATCCCTCAAGTCAAAGGCAGGATTTGAAGAGTGCAGGTGTTCAGAAGATTGCACCCCATGCAATGTTTGACTATGAGATTCATTATGGCTTATAGGAAGATAGCAGCACTTGGAGAGCTAAAATGCTGTAAATGCTGTATGGCTTGCTGCCAAGCCATACAGATGTGGAGATAATGTTTAAATTCATGTAATAAAGACATATTCAAGACCACCTGATCCACCTTTGTCACCCTTGTCTCTAGATAGACAGAGCTAGGGGCTTACACACCTGCCAAGAAGTGTGAACATCCCTCTAGGTCTTTGTAAAATGCATCTGTGTGCAACTTTTGATAGCTTTTACAAGGCATACAATTACTGTTCAGAGTAAGTTCCCTTCAGCGGCTTTCAAGCCAGGTGAAGTAAGTGTAAATATTTCTCAGCAGGCTGGAATTCCAAATGCTACTTGGGGCTTGGGCTTTGGATCCTTTTCATATTGTCTATGCATGTATTTCAGGCAAGTTCAAGCTGAGAAGTTTAGGGGTCAAAGGAAATAGAGTCTGGAAAAATCATAGAAGGCTTGTGATAAATATTTACTATTGTGATAAGATTCTGAGTGGTGATTTCCAGTTGCTTTTATAAAAAGATGATAAATTATGTTGGACTTGCAGGTCTGGACAAAATATGGAAACCTGCATTGCTCCAGGTATGTCTTCAGTATGGGATAATCTTCAATTGATAGGAAATGTACAAAATCATCATTGAGAACATTTTTAGAGCTGGCATTGTATGTTGAGTAGGCAACTCATTAAAACATTTTTGAACTGGAAGAAAATGGTGATGGAAGTGGTTGCAGCAGCCTTTGGGATAAAAAGGATGAAAGACTTGCTTTCTCTTCCCAGTAACATCTCAGCCCCAAGGCCGAGACCATCAGACTTCAATAGCATTACCAAGGACAGTTCCCCTGTGATTGGCAGTCAGTACAAAGGCTGTAATGATTCTAATAGCAGCTTGTGAGCATGGGAGGGTGAAAAGCTCTGTGGCTAATCAAATTTTTCACACTCAGTGTGAAAATACCACAAGTATCCTTCATGTCTGCAAAATGTTGGCGGGGGTGGGAGGGTGGAAGAAACATTGAATGCTGTTTAGTGCCTGGAATCCTTTCTTCAGTTGCATGGAACCATCTTTTTCTATTTTAGTTTCCTGGGTTTTAAAACTCCCCTTATTAGATGTTTTCACCACAGGAGACACTCTCTATCAGCACAGGAAGATGTTGGACTGCTGCAAACTCCAAAGGGATTAGCATTCTTTTTTTATATTATCTTCTCTCTTGGCTTCAGAGACACCATATAGTTCTGATTCTCCTAAATCCCTAGTTGCTCCTTTCTGTCTTCTACTAGCTATCAGAGCCATAACTGAGATAGAGTTCTTTTTGCTTTTGCACCAGAATACCAACAAGGGAGGAGGACTATCCCTTCTATCCAGTCTCTCTAGTTCAGTCCCTGGCCACCACCACCAGGTTACTACTGTTATGGTCCTCCTCTCTTGCATTCCCCTTTGTCTACCAACATGTTACTCCATCTTTCCCTGGAAATTCTAGGGTTAGGAAATACAGGATGTGCTGTGGCTGTGGGATGGGAGGGCAGAAAAGACTCCCTGGAAATGAGCTGCCTCATCTCATATTGTGACCATGTCTTGTCCACTGAAACACCCATTTTCCCCCACAAATAAATTTGCTCAGGGTGTATAGATTAGTAGGTTTGCCTTAATTGGCTCTCTTTTATTCAACTTTTTAAAGTAGACAGTTTCCCAAAATTTTGTCCTTAGAATTCTTCTCTTCTTCCCTTTCATTATGTCCCCTGGAATCTCATTCACTCTTGTGGCGTTGAGTATCACCACAGTACAGAAGACTCAAATCTTTATTCGTAGCCTTGATCTAGCATCTCCAGTTGCCAGGAGGACATCACCACCTGGAGGTTTCATCAACACTTCAAATGCAATGTGTCCAACACTAAGCTCATTATCTTTTCTGACAAACCTGCTCTTCCTTCTGACTCCTGGTTGTGAAATCAGGAAACTTGCGTTTTCAATTCTGGCTCTTCTTTTGGTTAAACCTCTTCTATTGGAAAAGTCACATAATCTTTCTGTATCTTCTCAATATCCTCATCTGTGAAGTAGACAAGACTAAATAATCTTTAAGGGCTCTCCTAGTTCCAGATCTGTCCCTTTCCTTCATAGACTTCACAAATTCTCTGTATGAATAAGACTTTGCTTGAAAGCAGTCATTGTCCCATATCTGGTGCTCACTGTGTCATTTTAAACATGGCACAGAAAAGTCTGACAAGTGGAACAGCTTCTCTGGGTTCTGGAAAATTGTCCTCATATGCGTACATTCCCATTTCCTCTTCAAAAAAAAATCAAGAGCTTTGTTAAGAGGTTCCTAACAGCATAACTATCAATTGACAACTCATTGCATTTTGTAATGGGAACACAATAATGCATTCACATCCTTCCATTTCCACTTCAGCCAGAACAGGAGGTCTAGAAAAGGGAATAATAATGGGCCATGTGACTGATTTACAGAGGAATCTTTTCTGTTATTACTAGAGTAAGTTCTTGAAATAAAATTGGCCTAAGAAAGAGAGGCAGTATCCCAATGACTCACATTTCAGAATATAACTTAAGAATGAAGAGGGTGTGACTGTCTCTCCTCCTAAGGGAAGTGGTAGAGCAGTCTATGATAAACTCTAGAAAGACAGAAGGTTAAGTACCTGTAATTTTAAGTAGACCAGAATCAGTGGACAAGATAAAGGGAGGATGCACAGAGGACTCTCTTTCTCTCTCTCTCTCTCTCTCTCTCTCTCTCTCTCTCTCTCTCTCTCTCTCTCCTCTTTCTCGCTCTGTCTCTCTGTGTCTCTCTCTGTCTCTGTCTCTCCTTTTCTTCTCTCTAGTGCTACTTCATTCTCTTCCTCCCTTTTCCTCTTTCTCCTTTTCTCTCTCTCTCTTCCACTTCTCTACCCTCTCTACTCTCTTTCTTCCCCATCTGTTTCCATTCTCCTCCTTATTTCTCTCTTCTCCTTCCCTTTTCTTCCCCTATCTCTCTTTCCCCATTTCCCCTTCTCCCTTAGCCTTTGTCTCTTCTTCCTCTCTTTTTTCTTCTTATTTTCTTTTGGTTTCATATTCTATCTCTGTCACTCAGTGTCTGTTGAACAGCTGGCAAATTATTTAACCACTCTACATGCAAGTTTAATCCTCTCTAAAAAGAGGAGGCTGATCTAGATAACCTTTAAGGTCTCTTCTAATTTTAAAACAAAGTTGATCAAACTCTTCCTCTCCTCCTTTTTTTTCCTCCCTATCTCCTCCTCTCCCTTTCTCCATCCCTCTCTGCCTCTATACACCTCCCCCCATTACTGCTGGCTGAGAAATGATTTCCTTCCTGAAGCAGAGCTCTTAATAAACTGCTGGAAAATGAAGTTATGTTCATAACTGCATCCCCTGCCAGTAAAAACAAGCCCTTTCTCAAACATACTTTTGGCAAACTGTCCTGATAATTGTTACACTTTTATACAAGTATAGGCAAGTATGTATACTTAGGCAAAATTGTAAATTTGAGGAAACTTTTAGTAATCCTTCCCCTATCCATCTGCCCACCCTCGACTTACATCTGAGGTATCTGTCCAATCATCCCATTACTCTGGGACTTCTTGCCTAGGGCCAAAACCACATGACTATTTGCCCTTGCTATTGCTACAATTAGAGTTTCTCCTTCCTCAAAACTTTATCCTTTCTCCTCCACTGAAAGCTACTGATTCCCAGTCTTATCCTTTCTGACCAATCTCTATGCCTTATATGTTGACAACTAGATTATTTGTGATGTGAGAAAAGGATAAAGGAAGTCACCAGAGACTTTCCTTTTCTTCTAGGTAACATGTGCAACATATCTAGCCTCTTGGAAACTACATCTACTTTGTCTAACTTGAAAGGAGGGAATTTTAGGTCATTCAGGAAAGGAAAGTCAGTGCCTTGGCAAGCTGATAGGGATGAGCTTTGCTTACCATAACCTCTTAAATCTTACTGTACAGTGTTAACTTACATTTTTTTAATGTAAGCTGGATAACTCTCGATAATTTGAAACCTGGATGGTCTAGTTCTCCCAGAGTTAGGTTTTCAAATTCCATAAGGGGCTTGGGGAGTACTAGTAGCCATATTCTCCCCTTTTGGGGGCTCAGTGAATGGTACCCCAGTTTCATTTAAGCACTTTTCATTAAATTAGCTTTTACAAAGAGATATTAATTAGAAAATATAACAAGGACAAGTGTACACATTATTTCTCCCAACATCTTACAAGCATAATTCCTCCAACACGATCTATGGAAATGGTGTGGTAATACTTACAATTTAGCTCAAGTCTTACATTGCATTTGTCTCAATAAATTTGTGTTCAAAGCCAGAATTATTGCTGGCTTCTTCTGGGCCGACAGCAATATCCAGTTTTGATGCCTGACTTCCTGGATCCCCATGGCTTGCGGTCTCAGCCTAGATTAGAGACTCCTCTTCCTACACCTAGATAAGAAAAGAACAAATTAAAAAGCCAAAGACTTCGTCCTGTTTCTCCATCTACATGGGCCAGGAGGGGTCCTCAGGTTCCCCTCCTCCCTACTGTATGGAGTAAATAAAAGTATCACCTTCAACTTCAAACCTGAATGTAGCAAAAGCCACAAGTGTTGCTGAGTTAGGTTGTTTTAAGACAACAGCACTTTCAGTTACATAGCTCATAGAAAAAGGATGCTCCCAACTACGTGGTAGGCCAAAGCAGAAAACCCATGCAAGATCCAGTTCTCCAGGGTGCTGAAAGTGGTCCCTCAGGGTCTTCCATCTGAATTATGCTATGTTATATGGTCTGCTCATGTTACATTAAGATCAAAGAAATAGAATTGAAGGGCATTGTAAAAGCCATAGAGTCCAGCTCCTTCATTTTGCACACAGGAGGTGAATTGATGCCTCTAAGTTCACAATTAGTAGCAAAACTAAGTTTCAAACCCAGGTCCTCTGATTCAAAATCCAGGGCTTTTTGTACAATATTTTACAGCTTGTTAAGTGCTCTCGCATACATTATCTTATTTTTTCTTCAGAGCAACTTTGCAAACTAGACAGAGTATATAATCATAGGTCATAAAGGTCACACAATTTAAGTGCTTTGACTGAAATTAGATATAACAAACTACACACTCTTCACTTTACAGATGAGAAAACTGAGATTCCTTTCCTTCCAAATAGATTTCCTTTCTTGGAGAGAAATGTGTCCTATATATCCTATATACCCAGACATAATATTTCTCCTGAACTATAGTCCCACATCAACAACTGATTGCTTAAAATTTCTATCTGGATTTCCTGTAGTATTTTTCAAGCTTATTATGTCTCAAATGGAACTAGATCTTATCCCCACCCCCATCCTAGCACTTAATCTCTACCATGCCATTCCTTCTTTATATTTCCCTATTTCTGACAAGGGCACCACTGTCCTTCCAGTTACCTGGATTCTATACCTAAGAATTATTTTTGATTCTTTCCTCTCTTTCATCTCCTTCCCTGTCCCATAATCAATTGGTTAATGTTTCATTGATTTTATCTCTATACTATCTCTCACATCTTTTCCCCTTTCTCTACTAATATGGCACGACTCAGTTCAGGTCCTCATCATTTATTACTTGGAATATTGTACTTGTTTCCTTGGTTCTCATTTCTCTTCTCTCTAATCTATCTTACACTGAACTGTCAGAATAATTTTGCTAAAGAAATCATGTTGTTTTTCTTTTCCTTCCTGAGAGCACTTCAGAAGAGACACATGCTATAAGTCTTTAGACGGAGAGAAGCTTCTGGTCTCCACCTGAAGGCTACATGTAGCCCATGTATATAGGCTTTTGTTCTTGGCATATTGTACTTTCTCTTTCCTGTTTCTGGTGAAGGACACTGGGGATAGCTATGAGCTTGTGAGATTCAAAATTATCAGTGGAGTGAGCTGCCCTGAAATCCAGGAGCTGGAGTCTGTGCTGGAAAGCAGATAGAGGGAAGTGAAGGCCTGAGTGACCTATTTGACCAAGCCCAGAAGTAGCAGCTATGTAGTACAAAGGATAGAGTGCTGGACCTGAAGTCAAGAAGACTTCTTTAGGCCTCAGTCTTCTCACCTGTAAAATGGAGATAATAATAACACCTACCTCCAAGGGTCGTTGTAAGAATAATGACACCTATCTTCAAGGGTGCTGTAAAGGGCCTTGCAAACCTTAAATTATGATATATAAATGGTAGCTATTATTCTTCACTATTAAACATTTGACTATGACATGACCTATCTATCTATCTGTCTATCTATCTATCTATCTATCTATCTATCTATCTATCTATCTATCTCTCTATCTAATTTTGTCTGCTTAAATTTCCCCCAATAATATCTTCTTTGTCCAGAAGTGGTCCCAGAAAGAAAATTTCAATCAATGCTTCAATAATCTTTAAAGGGACAAAATTGTCAGTAAGGCTAGTAAAGAATTTATCAAATATTCTGTTTTTAGAAGAATGAGGTTTTCCAACAGATATTGCCCTAGTTGAAGTCTCCTATCACTACCATATCTTATCTCTCTACACGTTTTCATAATCAGTAACAGAAACATAACATCCATATCCTCCATTTGACCAAGCAGTCTATCATACAGTGATGCCATAATATCATTCCACTTTATATTTCTTTTTGTCCTTATGCTTCGTCTTTCTTTCCTTAGCCTTCTTTCATGCCTCCACCATCTGGCTCGTGAAGTTAAACTTAGAGGTAGGCTTTCTTGATACATCTGATTTGTTCTTTTCAAACCAATTATGCCCTTCCATTGCCATTTTCTAGTTACCAGTTCTAGTCAACTTAAACTTAGACATTGATGTTTTGCTTGGATGCCTTTGTAGACTTCCAGAGAGAAAAGAATTGCAATTTGCTGAAATGTATACTCTGAGGTAGTTCTCATTAGCCATGAGGATCCAAGAGATTAAGCACACTGCTATAGTCACAGCTCAAGAGAAATCTGTCAATTCAGTCCTTTCCCCCACCATTTTGCCACAGCTATAAATGTTATCAAGCAGCCTCCATGGTTTTTTTTACATTTACACATTTTTAAAAAGTGTAATAGTCTATGAAATAGTCTGTGAATGGCTTTATTCCTAAGATATTTGAATTTCACACACACAGTGTTGTCAGATTCACTTCAAATACCAAATGGACAGATGTTTTAAATGTTTCCAAGAGAAAGCAATATCATTTATGCAGATGTTACATAAGAGGAATTTATTCATATTGCTAACTAACTACAAAATGACTAATGACATATTAACTAACTAACCAACCCCTTCAGGTGTTACATTAATATCTTTCAGACTAGGGCAAAGCTAGGCCAGGAAGAAGTGGTTAAAAAAATGAAGAGTGAGTAACCATAAGGAAAGTCCTGGAAACTTCTTGTTTTATCCATATCCCAATTATCCAGAACACACACACACACACACACACACACACACACACACACACACATAGATTTTATATCTATATATAAATAGATATACAAGCAGTGTTTTACTTTGTTCCTTAGAAAACTCAATGATTTGTCAATGAGGTTATTGTGTATACAGATGGAAATGACAATATCTACGAACCCTAGCAGGTGATACTTCATGCATTGTTATAGTCAAAATATTCTTCATGGGATGGCCAACCTTTTGATGATGACTATTTTAAACTTAACTAGGCTGATCCTCAGATAATAGACATTGAGTGTCACCAGGTCCAACCCTACTCAAAGCCATTCTAGTTCAGTAAGACAAAGCACAGCTCAAACTCTGCTATGACAGCCTTTTAAAACCCAGACACCTTCATGATACAAATAAGCATTAAAGTAATGATTTGCCGGAGAATACAGCGAGGTTCAAATCAAGGAACCTGGTGTCAGGAAGATCTGAATGTAAATCCAGCCTTTGAACATTTACTAGCCATGCAATTCTGGGCAAGTCAGTTTTATAATCTGTAAAATGGGGGTAGTAATAGCATGTACTTTCCGGGGCTGTTGTGAGCATCAAATGAGATATTTGGTAATAATTTGTTATAAATTAATAATATTTGTAATAAAAATATAAATGCTAGCTATAATCATTATTACTTATTATTACTCATATCACTAGTATAGTAATTATAGTACTAATATGGTATTGCTAATAGAGTACATTACTAATACCAGAAATATCATTATTACTATTATTATTACTAATATAGTAATTACAATACTAATAAACTAATGTGGTATTGCATAGTAATATAGCAGACTACTAATGGTACTATTGTCAATATTACCATTATATTACTAATATAGTAATTATGATACTAATTAATATACTATTACATAGTAATATAGCAGACTACTAATGGTGATATTGTTAATATTACCATTATATTACTAACATAGTATTTCCAATGCTAGTATAGTATTACTAATAAAGCAATATAGTAGAATACTAGTAATATTATTACTACTATTACTATATATGTAAACAAACATGGCAATAAAATAATAGTAGCTCACAGCTATGTAGCCCTTTCCAATTTACAAAATGTTTTTCACCCATCGGCCATATAAAGAAAGAGTGTAAATAATGTCATTCCCATTCTATAGGCAAGAAAACTATACTCAGAGAGATGAAATGATTTACCTGCTATCAAGCACGTACCTATAAGTATCTAACTCAATATCTATTGCAATTTATAATACACCACTAATTATTTAACTCACTGTCAGTCAGGTTTCAGTTCAATTAGATGAAACTAGTCTCAACTTTTAGAAAGGAAATTCCAAGTAGTGTTGCAGCTTCTGTTTGTTATAATGGATAAAGAGAATAGCATTGGCCTGGGAGTGAGAAACCCTGGATTTCTAATAGCAACCTCTTGCTCCCAGGCCAATGCTATTTCAGTGATGTCACATTGCCTCTTATAGCCCAGGTTGAATCTGAATTCACAATCCCTGGTTTAGGAAACCAATCTCTTTATCCATTACAACAAACAGAAGCTGCAACACTACTTAGAATTTCCTTTCTAAGAGTTGAGCCTAGTTTCATCTTAGAGGTTATGAAGCTGCCACAATAAATCCCAAATCATAGAATTCATAATCACAGTTTTGTGTAGTAGGAAGTGTGCTGGATTTGAAGTCAGAAGACATGGGGGTCAATCCCACTGCTGTCACCCTATGACTTACTAACTTTATGACATTGGTCAAATCACTTCCCTTCTCTGAGTCTCAGTTTCTTCATCTGTAAAATAAGGTGGTAGACTAGTTAATTTCTGAGGTCCCTTCATGCTCTAAATCTATGATCCTATGTATTATCTCTCTAACTCTCTCATTCACAGAGCTGCAATTAGGAAGTTTTGTGTATGAGACTAGGGAGGAAGAGCTCATTGTTAAATAGCTGCTGGGAGAAAGGAAGTACTCATCTATAATAGGTCAAAGTTATTGTGTTACTGAAGGACTTGATGTTACAGGGAAAGCTAGAATAGAAGTTGGGTAGTGGGGAGAGGAAGGGGCTCTGAGGAAGGAAGTGAGCACTAGAATGAGGCTGCTGTCACCTGGGAGGATGCCATGGTAAGGAAGGGGAGGAAGCAAACCACAGGTCAGTGCTATTGGTGCACACTAAATTTTGGCACACTTTATATATTATAGCTTTGGTTACCCTGCCATAATCATCTGCTGGTTCTCAAACAAGGACCTTCACTAGAAATCTTCGCTCATTCAAATACAGATTTGGAACTCACCATACATGGAATCAGTGTCTAGTCTGAAACTCTATGCAATACATAGCACAAACGCATATGTAATAAATGTTCACTCATAAGTAACAAATGATCTCATGAAACTGAAGCCACATATACATAGGCAAACATCAGAGAGGATATAGCCAAAACATTTACAAAATATTTGCACAGGCTACTTTATTTCAGCCAGAATATGTTCCTGAAAACATCTGAATGGTCCTGACTGCACAAATATTTTTGTAAGCATTTGAACTAACTGCTACTTCACATTTATAAAACACTACAACACTTTGAAAAATCATTTTGAGTCTTCCTCCAAAAAGATCTGCTGTTGGTCCACACGTTCAAAATACTTACTGATTAAAAATATTGCCCAGCTCTATGTTGTTAGTATAAGTAATCATGGCAATAAAAGAATATAGATATATCACACTTAAAGAGAAAGATAAATTATGAAAGAACTAATTGGAAAATGGATTTTGGTAAATCAAATTTCATTTCTTTATTAACTTTCATGTGAAAATTAAGGTATATATCAACAGAAAAAAACAATTTTTGCCTAAAAATACTAAATTCATATTTGAAGAATCCAATTTTTGAAAATCACAAGTATAAAATAAAATCAATAAATTCTACTAAAATACTGGAAGATTACTCAAAATACTTTAAAATACAATTGATGTATATACTATACTCTGTGGGAGACTGATCTATAGGAAAGGGAAATGTGAGGGGTACAGTTTCCACTTCTTTTGCTGTGTGACTTTAATAAATCAAATCAATTCAACAAACATTTATTAAGCAACTATTATATTTAAGGCACAGGGAATAGACAGGAAACTATGTTCATGGTAGAGGAATCATTCCTGCATCTTCTATTTACATGCACACCATTGACATAATACACAGCTAGAAGCAAGAATAAAAATAAGAAAACTATGTGGCATGCATCAACTCCAAAGTGTTATAATTAATTAATAATTAATAATTTATTATAATTATTAAATAATATTATAATTATTAAATAATCAATAATTAATTATAATTAATTAATAATTAATGCCAAAAATGTGAAAAAGATGGAGAGAATTATGCTGGTGCTGGTTAAAACAGTAAACTTCATAAGAAGTTTAAGTGATATAAATCAATTATCATAATATCGTCCAGCAGAGCCCCCAAAACACAAAATTGACTTATTTACTATGCAAAGAAATATGACAGCCATGAGAAATGCCAGTTTAGAAATAAAACACTTGTAAAATCTTACAAAGAAAGACAATGGAAGGCTATAAGCAATATAAAATAGTGAAGAGCAGTGAAAGAGTAAACTACTTTAAAGAAAGTTCTGAAAGAGACACAGCTAGGGGACATATGTGAATAAAACTGAAAGATAACAAAAGAAAGAAAAATGTAAAAAATCTGCAAAAAAAATTTGTAACAATTTTTTTCTTCTTGACTATTACAGACAATGAAGCCATAATATTTGGACTCCAACCTAATAGTCCTAGAGATTCTTCTCTGAAGAGGATAAGGATGGGAAAACAACTGAGCTGTATCAAGTGAATATAGAGTGAGTCTGTGCTAAAAGCAACACAATTTTGAGAGCATCAATGGATTATCAAAGTATATGAGGAAAAAAAAGCCACCCAGTGTTAGTGTGGGGTGGGTATGGGGGAGGAATGGACCTTATTAGGACATCAATAACCACTGATGCAAATGTCTGAGAATACTATGCACACTCATTGAGAGCATCATTAATGAAGGTATTAGATTGGAATAAGAAACAGACTTTTGTCAGTGACATTAAAAGAGAAGCAATTAATTCAGGAAAAAATCTTTGTAGCAAATTTTTCTCATAATGGTTTCACTTTCAAGATATATAAGGAACTGATTCAAATTGTTAAACTATCTAAAGACATGAACAGATTGTTTTCAAGGGAAAAGCCCAGGTTGTTTATAGATATTTGACAAGAATATTCTAAATCATTACTAATTAGAAAAATGCAAATTGTAACAATTTTGAGATTCTGCCTGATGTCCGTCAGAGTAGCATACCTAACAAAAAAGAGAAAATGATAAATGTTGGAGAGGCTATGGAAAAATAGATATATCGATTCACTGTATGTGGAGCTATAAATGGGTACAAACATTAGAAAAGCAATTTAGAATTATACACAAAAATGACCAAACAGTACATGCCCTTTGACCCAGATATGCTGCTAGCCTATATCCAAAAGAAATCAAAGAAATGGAAAACTGGAAATTGAGAGGACATCCAATAATCGAGGAATGGCTGACTAAGTTTTGGTATATGAATGTGATGGAATATTGTTGTGCTATAAGAAATGAGGAAATATATGATTTCAAAAAGATTCAGATAGACATATGGACTGATAGTGAAGTGAGCATAATCAGAACAATTTATACTATAATAACATAAATGTAAAAATGTACAATTAGGAGGACTGCTATAAACTGATAAATAATGGAATGAGCAAAACCAGATCAAGTTATATGATAACAACATTGTAAAAAAACAACTTTAAAAGCTACAAGCTATGATCAATACAATGGTCATTGATGATTATGGAAAATCAATAATGAAATGTGCTATCCATTATAAAGAAGTGATAAATTAAGGGTACACAACAAGACATACATCTTTTTCTATTTCTATCCACACACACATATGTTTATACATATGTATGTGTTTGTATACAGCCGTTGGGAGAATGTTTTATTTAGCTATGAATGTTTGTTAAAAGATATTAAATAGATTTCTGATTTTTTTTAAAAAGTGTGTGTTGGGGAAGATGTGAAGTTTTACATGAGTTTTCAGGTAAGGTTACTACGTTATTAATTTTACTTAACTGCTTTATTTTGATACAAGAGGACTCTCATGAAATAAGTGTAATCTGTAAATGTAATATAAAGAGAAAACATCAATAAAACTAAAAGAAAACAAAAAAGGATTAGAAGAAGGCAAAAAAAAGATTATACCTAATCCTTCTTCTTTTGCAGTTGGCTGACTATTGTAAAAACATTTGATTTGGTAGAGCAAAATATTATCTTTAAGACACTCCTTCAAAAAGTTATGTTCCAAATCTAGTAATTCGGAACTACAGTAGGTCCCAAGAGCTGGATCTCTATACCTATGCCCTTTCCAATAAAGGACCCATCTCCTCTGAAACCACATGTGTGGTCCAGACTGGATTTGAGAGACTTGACCACCTAGAAGCATCAGACTCCTTTTCTCATATTTTTTCAATCATTAACCCACTCTCCCATCCCAGCACCCTGTGGGGGGAAAAAACCTATGTACATGTTAGGTTTTGTTTCATGTCTAGGTTCTCTCCAAAGGGATCATTAAAAAGGTATGGACTGTGCAATTTCAGGTATGGGACAGGTATTTATTTCTTACATGCAAAAGGATTGCTAAAAAACAAGACACAAATGAGTGGTGACAAAGATTTAAAACAGGATTTAGTAATTTAACTACCATTAAGGACTATTAAACACTCATAGGAGGCTGATAATTAATTCTCATCAGAAAATAAAGCATTTTGTTGGATTGCTAAGTAGACATTGCATTTCACCTCTGTTCTTCACTGTTCCCTTAAAGGCAATCTCTTTTGGGGCAGTAAGATCAGAGCTTGGGCTCTTCTTGTTACTGATCATTTTCTATCATCAGGACATTTCCTACTGCCAACAGTAGGATCTGATCAAAGGGATCCAGGACCTCCAGGCCTCTTGAAGTCACAAGGATGCCTCCAAGCCTGGAAAGAGTCATCAAGATGTTTATGATTGATCACCTATACTCTAGAAAGAGACAAAATAGAGGAGGAAACTAATGTTCTGAGAATCTCAGAATAGCCTAGCCAGGGCATATGCTTTGCCTGCCATATGCTTACAGACACATGGCAGATGGGGTGGGAAAAATGGTGAACCACCTTTACCCCCACCCTTCACAGGAAGTCCCAGAGTTAAACGATATTAACTAAAGGGTTGAAGGAAAACAAGAACTAGAGTCATTCCCTTTATGGTAGTCCACTGAAACATTGGCCCTTCCTGTTCAGTGGCCAATAAGAGGATGTCTTTGTCATCTACAAAGCACCTGAGTCCTTCAGTGCTGAGTCACCATGGCCTTCATGGAAGCAGCCAGGGAATTCATCATTCCCAAAGCACTGAAATGCTGAGCTAGCACACTTAGTTGTCTGGAAGCAACCAGGGAAGCTCTGTGCAACCCTCAATGAGATTTAAATATTTCAGAATTATGCACTTCCTTAATAAATGAATGAAAAAGCATGTACTAAGCACTACATGCCAAGTATTGTTTTATGTTTTAGAGATGCAGAGAGAAAAAGAGAGACCACTTTTGCTCTCTGGGAACTCATACTCTATTCGAAAGGGACAAACCGTAAAAGAACATTCAGCTACAAGGTAAATAGAAAGATTCAGAGTTACTAAGGACACATAATGTTTTTAAAAATTGGTATCAGAGGAGTACAATAGCCAAAGTCAGAAGGTGATAAGAAAGGGGAAGATGGTGATCACAACAGAGTTTTTTGACCTGTACCTAGCCTAGTCTTGCCTATAGGCCCTTAAATTCATAAGTGATGAATTAATGGTGGCAAGAGTCATTTGGAGGTCTATATGCATGATAGGCCATCCCAGAGAAGGAAAAACACAAGCCTTCAGGAGTTTTACTCTCTATGCTTCAAGGGACCCTGAGTACCATATTTTTGATTCCTCCATCTAGTGACCACTCCTACTATACCGTCCATCTTTTAGGAACTGAGTTATGTTGTCTACAGTCATTTATTTATTCAGAAGAGGAGAGGCCACAGACATTAAACAAGCTGGAGCTGAATATCTCACAGGATTAGTTTCAGAGGGATCCCAAGAGTTGTCTGGAAATTAACTGGGTCTAGGAGAAGCTGTGGATGTACAGCTAAGTGGTAGATATTTTATTAGGTATCATTCATTACTTTTATTTTCCTATGCTGGGTAAATACTGTATGCAGTTAAGGATTTTTTTTCTCTCTCTGTTTACTTGGGGAGTCAACACTGTCATGCAAGTCATGTAGTTAGGCTACATGAAATAAAGCAGGTTCAGAGAAGGGGGGAGAGGGATTGGCTATCAGAGGTGGTAGCTTGAGAGCTGAATCTGACTAGGTTAATCCACAACAATCTATACCCCCTAGATAGCAGGTAAGTGCTGCCCTGCAGAGAGAGAGGCAGAGCTAAAGGATAGAAAGTCATCTACTTTTTGAGAACCACAGAGAGCTCAGCACTTTCTCAGCACTTCTGACCAGTAGGGTGCTTGTATACAACCATCAAGGTGAGTGTGGGGCTGATTGCCCAATACCTCATCCTTCTGCTAAACAGGACCAAGGTAGTGGTCCCCTATGCCACCTAAGGGTTAAATGTAACATAAGTGAATTGGATTATATGATTTCTAAAATCCCTTCTAGCCCTAAATTTTATGATCTTTGTTTATTTCATGTTAGTTTCTTTTTTGCTTCTTTTTTGTTGTTGTTTTTCAAATCTATGATTTCATTGGTAGATAAAATATCTTCCACCAATTCAATTTCACAATTGCTCTTCAAATTATTGTCTTAGAAAGCTGCCCGGGATAGGGAGAGATTAAGGGATTTGCCAGAAGTAAGAATGCTAGTATGCATCTGAGATGAACCCAGATCTTCATTGACTGTGAGCCCAGTTCTATCCTCTAGTCTACACCATGGTTCCTCCGTGTGTGTGTGTGTGTGTGTGTGTGTGTGTGTGTGTGTGTGAATATAAGTCTGAATGACTGTTCTAAAGAGATTTATTCTGTTCCCTTTGAGGAATTTATCCCCATATTCCCACTCTCAATAACTCTAAATTGTTGATTTATTTAACACTATGGGTTAATGTTGTTAATGGAACAGTTCTTCTATTTGGCATGATTGTCAAGGTTTTTTTTTAATTGCAAATGGCCTTTTACATACCAAATTTCTTGAAAAGAATTATTTAAATAATTCATTGTTTCTATAAAGCCAGGTTTCCTTTAAGTCAGATATACTTATAATTTCTAGAATAGTTTAACCCAAGGGAAAAACTTAAGGAATGGACTCCTATTTACTTAAAAGAATGGGAAAGACCTTGGGACTTTGGAAGGAGGAGTACAGCTGTGATTTTTTTTCCCCAAAAGAGACACATGAGGCATATGTGCAATGGGGCACTTTTAAAATAGCTCACCACCCAGTATTTTCATGTTCATCTTTACAGGAGGTTTTGTGTCACAGAAATCCAAGATGTCTTCTTCATGACAAAACCAGCCACAGTCTCTAAGACAAGTCTCTATTAAACCTCTTTCGATAATATGAAAACTGATCTAATAAGAAAAAAAGGAGCATCATCAATGCCTGAAATAAAGGAATGAAATTGTAAAGCAAAATCTGAAACCTCAAATAAGAGTATAAAGGAAGGGCAGCTAGGTGGCATAACGGATAGAGCACTGGTCCTGGAGTCAGGAGGACCTGAGTTCAAATGTGGCCTCAGATACTTACCAACTGTGTGATCCTGGACAAGTCATTTAACCTACATTAGTCGTCCCCCCCCCAAGAATGTAAAGAAGATTTTCTTATTTGCTTTGTCAATGTTGAAAAACATAGCTCTGTTAGATATTAAATAAGGCTGAACTTTAAGAGTCCCAAAGAAGATAAAATAAAGAAAAATTTATAAGGATACTGGTTAGATAAAAGCATTAAGGGTCCTTTCTCCTATTTTTCAAGGTATTTAGCTATCAACTGAAATCAAGTATTTTTCCCCTGTGGAGAAATATATGATCACTGTTTGTTTTGGGGGAAAAAAAGAAAACTACATTTTTCTTCCATATAAATTTGATCATCTTCATGATTTTTGAGGCATTCATTTGCTTTTACTATAGTAGAAATGCCATTTTTTTTGAATTTACAGTAATTTACCACTCCCTAGGTTAAGCGTCTGCAGAAAAGAGAACATAAGCCATATCTATAATTTTCAGGAAAACTGTACACTGGCACAATATGTCTGATATTTAGGCTTTTTCATGACTGAAATTGATCATTGTGTTCAATTGAACTATTTTAAAAAGTCCAGCATGAAGCATTAAGTTACCTGAATGAAATTACTCACCTTTAATTTGTGTTGACAACAATAAACATCTACAAGCACCTACTGTATACAGAACATTGTGTCTATGCTAGGGTAGATACAAAATTTGAGTGAGATACAGATCATATCTCATGGACCTTGCAGTCTAGTAGGGGATGATATAAACACAAATAAGCATATTGCATGATATTATATTATGAAATATTATTGCATAATATTATATTATAAAATATAGAGTTACTCCACAAAGTGACATAGAATTCCAAAAAAGTCTAAAGTAAGGAAGATGTGAGGAAGAAGGTAGATTCCCACTTGGGACATTAGATATGGATTCATCAAGGAGACAGCATTTGCATTAGCTTTAAAGTATGGGTCAGAGGCATATGTGGCAGAAAGAACAATCGATTTGGAAACAGAGGAGCTGGATTTGAATCCTGCTTAAAACCTATGCTCCCTTAAGCAAATCATTTAATCTTTCTAGGCTTGAGATCTAGAAAATAACAGTGTTGGAATATATGATCTCTAATTTCTCTTACACCTGTCAATCCTATGAGTCTATGAACAGATAAAAATCAGTGAGTACAGAGGGCAGAAAAAGAATAAATATTTATTAAGCATTACTATGTATTAGGCACTGTACTAAGCATTTTACAAATATTATCTCATTTGATCATCACAACCAGCCTTTAAAGTGGGCTTTATTATGATTCCCATTTTGCAATTGAGGAAACTCAGGCAGACAGAGATTAAGTGACCTGCACAGGGTCACACAGCTAGCAAGTATCAGAGGATGAACTTGAACTCAGGTTTTCCTGACACCAGGCCCAGTGCTCTATCCACTTCACAATTTAGCTATCTACAAGATTTCATTCATAGGTAATGGAATGAAATGTAGGATAGAGCTTTGTTGTTATTTCAGAAATCTACCCTACATGTACTCTCAGCTTCTCTAAAACATGGAAAGAACTGTGAGATAACAAATTGTAAACAAAAAATCTTTTCTGGGTGATTTCTTCTTCTCTCCAAAACTTTAATCTCCCAGTTGAAAAAGAACCTCAGAGAGCCTACCTCTCCCACAAATTACTTAGGATTATGAAAGCAAAAAAAAAATGACATAGTTGAGTACAGATGCCTTTGAAGATCATAAGCAAGTTATGTCAATGTATGTAATAGGAAACTTATTGAGCTCTTTTCTATGCTATGTGTGGTGGCCCTCACACTGTGAATGAATTCATTAAAATAATATGGAATTAATTTGGGGCAGAAAAATGAAATTGATTTTTAAGTGACTCTGGACTGAGAGTAATCACTCTCTTCCTAAATGCCTGAGTGCAATGGAGAACACAGACACCAAGATAAATGAATATAAGATTTGCCCATCTCCATGAATGAACCCCAAGGAAAACGCCTAGAATCAGAGGGGAAGCACAAACAATAATTTTAAGGATTTTCAATTCAAGATTGAATTAGGGGAGGTATAGAAACTATAGAGAAAATCACCCTCTCTCAGAGGTAAAATCAAGGTGGAACATCTCAATATAGATTAACATTGACGTTTTTATTCATATGAAATAAAACAAAATAGTAAAATTTGCAGAATTTAGTGTGATTCCAGCCAAATCAACATAATTCGAGGTGATCTGAGTGTGTTCCATGGACTCTCAGCCTAGAATTCAATAAGTTTTATCTAGGGTTGTAGAAGATTTAAATTGAGGAAGTTAAGCATCTAGGAATAGTGAGTCTCTCGTGTTCCCAAGTAGGAGATTTTAGGGAATACTGAAATAGTGTTATTTTTACATTAGAAAGGTGAATTGGTTGAATGTCTTAAACTCCAGCAAATGAAATACAAAAAGTCAATTAATCGGTACATTAATGGTCAATCTGATTCTTCTATATAAGGGGAGGAAATAAATAAGTATTTATATAATGCCTACTATGTGCCAAGCACTGTGCTAATCACTTTTATGAATAATATCACATTTGATCCTTACAATAATCCCGTGAGGTAGGTATTATTATTTTCTGTATTTTACAGTCAAGGAAACTGAAGGAAATCAGAAATTAAGTGACTTGCCCAGAGTCACACAGCTATTAAGTTTCTGAGTCCAGGATTAAATTCAGACCTTCCTGATTCCAGATTCAGTGTTCTCTCTATTGAACCACTAATTGTCTTGTATAATTCTGCTTTAAGTGCATTTACTGGTCTTAAGAATAATGGCCTAGGTAAAAATCTTCACTTCTCTGCCTCAAGTTCCTCACCTGTAATACGTTTATGTTACAGGCTTGTTATGAGTATCAAACAGAAAATATATGAAAAGTGCTTTGTAAACTTTAAAGTGCTAAAATGTGGATTATTATTGTCATAAATTTCCTCTGGGTTTGGCTATGATTTTTTTTTCTGGTACATTTTACTTTTTGTCTCATTTAATTTTATTTTTCTCAATTATTTATAAAAAGTTAACATTCATTTTTTAAAATGTTGTGTTTGAAATTCTATCCCTTCCTCTTTTCCCTCTCCATTCCTTGAGAAGGCAAGTAATTTGGTATAGATTGTACATGTGAAATCGCCCAAAACTTATTTCCATATTAGCCATGTTGCAAAAGATAACACAAACAAACAAACAAAAAAACACTAGAAAAATAAAGAAAGCAAAAAAAAAGTATGCTTTGATCTGCATTCAGACACTATCAATTCTTTCTCTGGAGGTGGATAGAATTTTTCATCCTAAGTCCTTTGGAATTGACTTAGATCATTGTATTGCTAAGAATAGCTAAATTATTTATAGTTGATCATACAATATTGCTGTTACCATGTACAATGTTCTGGTTCTGCTCATTTCACTTTGTATCAGTACATGTAAGTTTTCCCAGGTTTTTTTCTAGGAATTTTCATTTCTTAACAATAGCACTCCATCACAATCATATACCACAACTTGTTCAGCTATTCTCCAATTGATGGGGATCACCCCAATTTCCAAATCTTTGATACCACAAAAAGAATGTTTTCAATATTTTTGTACATATAGGTCCTTTTCCTTTTTCTTTGATCTCCTTGGGGCAGAGACATAACACTAGGACATCGTGTCCACCCTGTCCCAGCAGCTGCAAGTGGCCCAAGCCCCAGCAGTGCCTGGCCCTAAAGCTGTAGCTGTAGGAGTGGAGGGGTTCAGGACCCACAGCCAGCACCCACTTTGCCCTGCCACCAGGAACTACCACTAATGGGAAAGTCCTGGCACCAGCCGCCCTAGCCCTAGGATTCCCATTCTGCAGCCAGTGCCTTCTCCTGCACCCCTCCCCAAAGCCCAGTCAGTGTCTTCAGTGTAGGCCCAGCTCCTGGCAATACATAGTGTGGTGGTACAAGGTTGGGGAGGCAACCAATCTCTGCCTTTGGTTTACCTATCCTTCTCTGGTCTGGTTGGAGAAATTCATTAACTGTGAATCTTGGGTAAGTTATCTTATCTCTGTTTGCCCCAGTTTCCTGATCTGTAAAGGGAAAAATAATAATGGTACCCACCTCCCAGGATTGTCGTGAAGATCAAAATAACATGATTGTAAAGTTCTTAACACAGCGACTGGCATATGTTAAACACTACATTATTTCTTTAATTAAATATAATTGTTGCATACCGATAACTGATAACTCTAAAGTAGTTTTAAAATGACAAAGGTAGTAAGATCATTGATTTTTATATGTAATAATTTGGTTTGGAAATGCAATCAACTGAATTGATATCATCTGAAGTTTTATTTCAGGTTTTAAATACATGATATTATTTATATTGTTATATTATTATTATTGTATTTCTAAATTCGCTTATATTGTAAAAGTTGAGAGACCACTGTATTAGAAATCCTGTTAGAAAAAACAACACTTTAATTTGGATACTGTTATAGATGAATTGGTCTTTTAAAAGGATGTCATAAAAATAGATATTTGAAAACCATCATGTATTCAATAAGGTATATTTTGTTATAAAACTACTACTACTAATAATAATAATGTTTACTATAATAACAAAATTTCATTTGAAAATCTTGGCTATTATGAAAGTGTATAGGGTGGTTTAAAGATGTAACTTCAATATATTAATGATGAGTCAACTACCAGGTATTTGCTGTACATATGAAGATATATGAAGAACTCCATAATGTGGGTTAGTTTTAATTTTTAAGTATAGGACTAATGAAATGTTAACTCTTAGGGGAACATCAGGACAGATATTCAAATCCTTATTTAGGGTTACTGAAATTTTGCTACTTAAAGTAAAAAAATCCTGGGATGATAATTTACTATTTTGTTGAGTTTTGATTATAGGGCTAGTTGTCTGAATTGTCATGAAGCCAATAATAAAAAATGGCATGTGCTGCAGTCTGGTTACTGCTGAAGGTAAATATTTGTTCCTGGGAAATGTTTTGGGGATGACCTGGGCACAGTCTAGGTAGGATTCTCCTGACTCTATTTCCCCACTGCACTATTTTCTTTCTGAAAAGGATAATTCCTACCTGGATAATCCTGAGCCTTGCTTTTAACATCCTGTGACTACATGATTGGCTACCAGATATGACTCATGCCTGGAATCAAACAGAGATAAGGGAGCTTTTTTCCTCTCCTGTTACGATAATATGACTGTTATAACTATGTCTCTCTTTTTCCTTCTATAGAAAATTTCTATAATCAAGAAATTTTATAAGTACAATACTAAATCTATTAACTAAAAGAGTGATATATTGGAACATTTCTGAGTTGCTATAATAGGATGCGAGTATGAACATCTTACAATTTTAACCTATATTTGTGGTCAAATTACAACATAAGGATGATATCCTCCTAAAGGGAAATGATTAGACAAAATGATAAGACAAAGAGTTGTAATGTAAAAGTTTTCTAAATAAATGGGATAGTAAATTTTGAGAAAGCAACAAGATTAGACTATTTTCTCTAAGAACTATATACACTCTATATGATTGGCTTCCACATTTATTTATCATGGAAATTCAGGCTATGAGTATGTTTTAGTTATAAGTTCTCAAAACTGAATTAATGATTTTACACGTAAATTGAACTGATAACAGTAAAGAAAGTAAAAATAATTTAAAGTATATGTCTGAAAATTTTAAAATAAAAAGAGTTCATCTTACCTTCATAAATTTTTAAAAGATTCTTCTATCAGGTACAGGATTTAGGTAAGGATGGAAATAGCAAATGTTATGTAAACTGAAATCCTCTGAAGTTTTGAGTATGAATAATTGAATTTAAGTGATTGTCAGAATTATCTAGGAACCTATAGATTTGGAACCAGAGAAGAAGAAGCCATTTTAGAGATGTTCTGAGAATAAGTATATTGTCCAAGAAAAGATATCTGGGGACCAGATAAATACATGAAACATCTGGGACTCAAAATGTGCTGGTTTAATGATATTGAGAATGGGTTACCAGGATACTAGGAGACTTGACATTAGTTAACATTGGTGATAATTATTTTATTGCTTTTCATGGTTTATGTTTCAGTTTTTCTCGGTTGCCTTGGTGGCATGTAAATCTCCCTTCTCAAAACTAGTACGTTGTGAGCCCTCTAAGTAGTTTGATCTGTATCTGACTTAATGTAACTGTGCAATTATGGGAATTGTGAGAAAAACTTTATCGCATTGTTTGAACCTAGCCCAGTGAGGCTGGGAAACTGGATCATCTCTATGTGTTGTTTAGAAACTCTTAACTAAGGATCTGTGCTATGCTGACTAGAAACTTAGATCCAAAGATTGATGCAAGGAGTTTTCTCATAATTGTACATCTCATGCAACTATATCAGTAATTAAAGTGGGACTTTCTTTTACTGTTTTCTCTTTTAGCACTTATTTAATCAAGTGCCCTTGAAGAGTCTGGCCTTTGTTTCTGTGATTGGATCAGGAGTTTTTGGCGACCTCCTTGCCTCAAGGGAAAGCTTGGTTTGCATGGGTTTTAGTCACATGTTTATGACACCACAGGCTTTTAGGCCATGTGGGTTTGAGTAGCATGTTTGTAATGCTTTTAGGTCATGTGGGTTTGAGTCTCATGTTGTGACACCCTTTGACCCTGAACAGATTATATAAACTCAGAGGGTGGCCCAAGAGAGATCTTGGGGCTCTCAGTCACTGGAAAACTGGTGTGGGACTCTGGGCAAGCCGTTGTAACTACACCCGGCTTTGCTAACCCAGACCCATTGGTTCTTTGGTAACTATGAATTGTGATTTGGTCTGTTCATAGGTGTATGTTTGTAATTTGTATTTGCTCTGAAGTTCAGGTTGCTGGCTTTTCCTTCTGAATTAAATGAATGATATTTGTATGTTGGATTAAAGTGAGATTGTTAACCCCTTAAAGTTACTTTCCTTAGTAAAACAGATCAAAAGAACCTGTGTTGGCAGCCGTATGTGTGCTGGTTGTTGGTTTTACACAGCCATAGTAGCTACTAGCAAAATTGTTGCTACAGCAGTTCATATGTTTTATCTGAAAATTGTCAATCAATCATTGTTTCTAAGGGCCCCTAGTAGGTCTTTCTGACTACTCCCACAGCTGATAAACTTGTGGGTGTGTACTCCTGGATCATCTGAAGAAAGCCCATGCTTCTAAGTGGATGGAAAACCCTCCAGCAACCTCAAGGTTTGTCTAGTATAGACCCAGAGCAGCCAACTTCCAGATGAAACAGTTGTCCCAAGATTCCTGACAAGGGCTGAGTATACTGTCCTAGTTTTTATTTTCCCCTCTTCCCTTTTGTTATGTGCCCAGCCACCAAGGCCCTGAATTCAAGTGTATGTTGGTATTTGCTCCTTCTATATTTTTCTCCCCTCTCTCTTTTCTGCTTGCAAGCAAGCAATGGTCAGCAACTATACTTCAGAGATACTTCCACAATAATTCCCTTCAAGGTACTTAACCCCCTGGGCAACATCTTGATCTGGCCCAACTTGCCTCTCATGGAATCTTGGTTTATACTTGCCTCTCCTTTATTGGCCATAAGGGTAAGCCTTTTTCAGACCCACTCCCTTTGGCTAAAAGGGAGAAATGTCATGTATTAGGAGATACCTTGTTTTCTAGAGCCAAGGCCCGGCAAGCAGCCTGTGCCCTGAGCTTGGCATAACAACAATCCTTTGTGCTCACCCTCTGAATGATCTCAGGCACAGAAAAATCTGAGAATTGTTTCTGGTCATGAAGCCCTGCTATGAATCAAACCTGTCACAATGTTGCTCTTACCTCTTACTGTCAGGGTTACAGCTTACTATGTAGCCATCGGTATAAGTCTTTTTAAAAAATTATTGCTATTATTGTTTTATTTTTTAAATTTGAATTCAGGTCCTCCTGACTTCAGAGCTGGTGCTCTACTCACTGCGCCACCTAGCTGCCCCCATTGGTATAAGGCTTGAGATTTCACACTTTCTCGGGTGCCCCCAACTAGACATGGGGCTCTGGTACCAGTGTCCTTGCTTGCAAGCCATTTCTCTCACTCTGAAATTAAACTTCCATTTTATACTTGACTTTGCTGTCTCTAACCTGCTTTGTTTGGCTCCAGTCATCCACAGGTTAGAGGCTGTTTCTCTCCAGTCGATAACAGTTTTATAGCCCTTTAAAGGGTAAAGTTCCAAATTGTTCTCCAGAATTGTTGGATCATTTCAAAACTCTACCAGCAGTGCAATAAAGTTCCAATTTTTTGACACTCCCTCCAACATTTGTCATTTTTCCTTTCTGTCATATTATTGGCTATGAATTTTTAAAACCTCATATGAGCATAACATTTCAGAGATACAGAGTTAAAAATATTCCTATGCCAAAAGTTTAAAAATAAAAAAGCCATATCACTCACTCTCTATGAATAGACTGTATTGACATCAACCAATGAAGTTAGGACTAAGGCAATAGGTACTACAGTGCAATGGAAGGAGAGACAAGTTTGTAATCATTGTGGAAATCCTGTCTTTAATCTATACTGGCCCATGTGGCCATAAGCAAGTCATTTAATCAGCATCCTTGTGGTTTGTAAACTATATACAATAGATAAATTTGCATGAGGGAAAGGGAGGTTTCTATACCAGGAGTCTCCATACAAATTCAAAATAACAAAAAAGAATATTTAAACATAGGTAAACATTGGTTCTAGAAAAGTTATATGAGGACTTTTATAAGGAAATAATACCAGTTCCTAGAAGTATTAGAGAGGGCAAAGTATACTTTATAGGATCTGTAGGATGCCCTCAGAGAGGAATCCCAAGTTTAACTCAACCAGAAATGTAGTCATCAAACCAAAGATCTTCTTTATCAATGAAAGGACTTACAATTATCCAGGAAGAGGCAGTTATGTTATAAACAAACAACAATTTCACAATCATTCAAGACTATGTGTCAACAATAAAAAGAAAGAAAATATCAGAAAGTTATATATCAAAAAGTAAAGAAAAACAACTTTCCCTTCCACATAAACACATCTTGGGAAACTAAACTTATTCCTTGGAGCAGCTAAATGGTACAATGGATAGAGCAATGGACCTGGAATCAGGAGGACCTGATTTCAAATGAGGCCTCGGTTAACCCTGGGTAAATCTAGGTGAGATCCTGAGAAGTTTCTTAACCTTTGTCTGCCTCAGTTTCCTCAATTATAAAATGAGCATAATAACAGAACCTACCCTTCAAGGTTATTATGATGATCAGATGAGATAACATTTGTAAAATGCTTAGCACAGTACCCAGAATACAGAAGGCACTATATAAATAATTATCCCATCCCCTCACCCCAATAAGAAAAGATGAACCTTTTAATCCCTAGCTCAGGGCATTCCATTGAGGACTTCAGGAAGGGCATAAGAGTCCTTAGCCGTGACCAAAGTCAAAGGTCTTTCAGCTAGTTTAATCTGAAAATTTTTGGAAGAGGAATTCTTTTCTTTACTCTCTTTTTGTCGTCTATTTGTTTTTATGGTTCATTCTTTGCTATCATAAATTAACAAAGAAGAGTGGGACTTAAAAATTATTGCTCATGTAGTTCAGCCCCATCAAAAGCTACAGAAAGGAACAAAGCCCACAAACTATTGTGATGTAGGTTTTCTGACTGCTCTATTCTGGCCCTAAGGCTGAAAGGTCTGTACTATTGTTAGTAGTCCTCTACTCCAGGTTTTGTTCTGAGAGATAAACAAGATAGTAGTTCTATAAATTGAGGAACCAAGACAAATGAGAAGGAAATCAAAAGAGAAAGGACCTTCACTAACTGCTCCTACTGGAGAGACTATAAAAAGAAGAAATGTAAGAAAATCACTCAATTAATAAATACTATGGATTAAGAGAGCCTCAGGATGAAATTCCAGAAAAATATAATTTATTACAGAGGCATGCAAAATAACAGAAAAAAAGACTAAATAGATTGAACACAGGGATTCTGAGAAATAAAGAAGAGATGGAAGAAGAAATAAAGATGTAAATTAGAGCCCTTGAAGAAAGCCTTCCAAAAAGAATAAAGAGTTTAAAACCCAAATTGTCAAAACAGCAGGTGTTGTGAAATATAAAATTGAGAAAAGATAATTAAGTAAATTAAATGATACAACAAGGAACATTAGAGACAAAAGGCAAGAAAAAAAATGGAAGAACACAAGTAATCTATTATCAGTACATTGAAATGAAAAACAAGATAGGAAGGAGGAGTTTTAGAATTATTGGATTCCAAAATAAAAGCATGATAAAACCAAACTAAAAACTCTATTTCAAGAAATTATAAAAAAAAATAGTCACAAATTACTGGAATTAAAGGACAAATTGTCAATTGACAGAATACACAGGCCATCCCCTGAAAGAAATCCCAAATTTAATAGACTCAGACATGTGATTGTTAAACTCCAGCTTTCAGATCAAAATAAGAACAAACACACCAAAAAAAAACCTTGTTGAAAAGCCTGATTTCAGCCAAGAAGAAAGACATCATGTACTGACGGATCCTAGTTAAAATTACACGGGGTTACATGGCAGATATAAGAAAGGAAAGAAAAATGAGGAATAATATAACAAAAGGCAAAAGAAAGGCCCGCATACAAGAATATCTTATTTTGTAATACAAACTGTTCCTGCTCAGAGGAGAGCTCTAGTTTGTTGACATTAGTTCTTCTGGTAGTCATTTTGGCTTGGGGTACTGCTTTTGCTGAATGTGAATATTTGTCTTGGAAAGGATAAGTCTATGATCAGTTGAGCACTCTGCACCACACATTGCCTTTGTCACTTCCACATCCTGTCTGTCTCTTCTCCTTACAATCACATAGTCTATTAAATGCCAATGTTTGCTGCAAAGGTGCATCCATGAAGTTTTATTGCATTTAGGTAAAGAGAAGACAGTGTGGGTCATGAGATGCACAAGTCTTTGGTAGTAAGTGAACACTGCTGTTGTTGTTTCCAACTCCATTCCTTCCTAGGACTCCCTGCCAAGTTTGGTAGTCTGAGTGCACTCTAGCATTAAAGCACCCAAATTATAAGCTTGTCCTCTTTTGGCACATTGATTATTAGGGTTTCCAGGTCTTCACAAAATTTTTCTTTGACCTCATCAGGGTTTGTCATAGTGGGAGCATAGGCACCAATGATGGTGGCATGACATTTTCTTGCAAGTGGCAATCGCATTGTCACGAACCTGTCATTCACTACTTTTGGCAGGCATACAAGCTTGTTGACTAGATTAGTTTTGATTGAAAAACTTATGCCAGCTTCACAGCGTTCCCTTTCACTTTGGCCACTCCAGAAAAATGTGTATCCAGCTCTGACTTCAGTAAGCTGGCCTTCATTTGCCAGCCTTGTTTCATTCAGGGCTGCTATTTGGAACGCAATATCTAATGAGTTCTCTTGCAACGAGAGCTGTTTGTCTTTCAGGTCTACTGGATTTCGTGTTGTCTATAAGCGTGTGCATATTACATGTGCCAGTGGTGAGTGGAATCATCTTTGCAGATGTTTTTGTACATTTCTTTGTGTTTCAACCACAGAGTGGGATTCCCTACCTGCTGTGTAATCAGGCTAGGGTTGGGTAAGTAGACAATTTTTAAGGCACCTTTTCTAGCCCCTTCCTCACACCAGGAGGTGAGCAGTGCCATGCTTAAAAGACCCAGGGGGTTGCTGAATCCCACTGCTGGTTCCAGTTACAAATGAACCTATGGCCTGGGCCTGCTTTGTGCAGGATTGTGACTACAGCTTCCAGTGTATCCCCACCTGTTGCTTTGTCACTTGCCTGTCACCACAGTACTTTGAGATAGGTATAATGGTAAAATGGTATGGATGATGTCTTTTGATTTATGCCTAAATTGGATTTAAGCGAGGCAGAGTTGCACAAAGTCATTGGCCTGCCATTACACAGTTGGCAACAGTGGAGCAGAAAAGGAGTGGGCAGCTTTCAGAGATTTGGTGTATAGCACTGCATTTGCTCATTTGGGTCAGAACACTTGAAAACATCAAGACTGGTTTGATGAAAATGATGGGGAAATTCAGAAGCTGCTAAATGAAAAACAGGAACTCCACAGGGTTTACCAGCAGGATAGCTCATCCATCTCTAAGAAGACAGCATTTAATTCCATCAAAATTAAAGTACAAGCAAAGCTTAGAGAGATGCAGGATTCTTTGCTTAGTAAAAAGGCAGATGAAATTCAGGTTTATGCTTATAGTAATAATCCAAAGCACTTTTATCATGCCTTGAAGACTATTTATGGGCCAAAGACCTATGGTGCATCTCAACTACTCAGTGCTGATGCAGCCACATTGATTAGTGATAAGAACATTATTCTGGAAATATGGGCTGAACACTTCCAGAGTGTTCTCAACAGCCAATCATCAATCAGTGCTGAAGTCATTGACCATTTACCTCAGGTTGAAGTCAATCCCTCCCTAGCTGAAGCTCCAACTGAAGAAGAGGTTTCAAATGTCATTAGGCTCTTTTCATGTGGCAAAGCACCTGGTCCTGATTCTATTCCAGCTGAAATTTACAAGGTAGAGGGTCCACTGCTCATACGAAGTTGACTGAAATGTTCCAGGTTATATGGCTAGAGGAGGTTATCCCCTAGGAGTTCAAAGATGCCTCCATTGTCCATCTCTGTAAAGGTAAAGGAAATAGACTGTCCTGTGACAATCATAGGGAGGTTTCTGTGTTAGTCATTGTTGGCAAAATTTTTGCCAGAGTCCTTAATAGGCTGATCTTTCATGTGAAAAATGGTCATCTACCTGAGAGCTAGTGTGGCTTCAGAAAGGGCTGAGGAACAGTCGATATGGTATTTGCTGCCCAACAACTCCAGAAGAAATGCCAGGAGCACAACAAAGGTCTGTATACAATGTCTGTAGATCTGACCAAGGTCTTTGATACTGTTAGTCATGAAGTCTTATGGAAAATTATGTCAAAATTTGGTTGCCTGAGAAATTCATCAGCATCATATGCCAATTTCATGATGGCATGCTTGCCTGTGCTCTGGATAATGGACAATGCTCTCGTGCCTTCCCAGTCACCAATGGAGTGAAACAAGGCTGTGTGCTTGCTCTCATGCTTTTTAGCATGGCATTTTCAGCCATGTTGTCAAATGCTTTCAATGAGGATGAAGATGGCCTCAAGGTCATCTACTACTGCACTGATGGTAAGTTCTTCAACTTGAAAAGGCTACAAGCCAAGACCAAAGTGGAGGGAGTGTTGGTGCATGATTTTCTGTTTGCAGATGATTGTGCACTCAATGCAGCCTCTGAAGCTGAGATGCAATGATGTATGGATCAATTCTCTGCTCTTGTACTAATTTTGGCCTAACAATTAACAAAAAGAAAACACAAGTGCTTCATTAATCACCACAACATCATCCATATGTGGAACCATCAGTTACAGCAAATGGAGAAGTTTTGAATGCTGTGGATAAGTTCACTTACCATGGCACTGTACTTTCCAGGGATGAACACATTGATAATGAGGTTGACACATGCATTGCCAGAGCTAGCTCATTGTTTGGGAGGCTCCGAAGGAGAGTATGGGAGAGAAGAGGTATTACATTGAGGAACTGGAGGTCTACAGAGCTATGGTGCTGACCTCATTGCTGTATGCCTGTGAAACCTAGACAGTCTACCAGTGCCATGCCAGGAAACTGAGTAACTTCCTACTTTGTAGGGTAGAGCTTCCAACTGGAGTCCAAATATCTTCGAAAGGAGCAATGCTCCCAAATATTTTCGTATGTCCATTCCCTTTAACAGAACACATATAACCCATACTTTCCTGGGTCAAATCACTTCCATTTAAATTGTCTTAGGAAGATTCCGAAGATCACCTGGCAGGATAAGGCACAAGACACTGAGGTCCTTACTCTAACTAAACTGCCAAGCATTCAAACTCTGCTTCAGAGAGTGCAACTCCAATGGGCTGGCCAAATTGTTTGAATGCAAAATGTGTACTTGCCAAAAAGCCTGTTTTATGGAGAACTCACACAGGGCAAGCATTCACATGTTTGTCAGAAGAAGCGATATAAGGACACTCTCAAGGTCTCTCTTAAGAATTTTGGAATTGATTGTGTGACATGGGAGACATTGGCATAGGATTGCTCAGCATGGCATGCCCACATCAGAGAAGATGCTGTGCTCTATGAGGAAAGCAGAATTGAAACAATACAAAGGAAACACAGGATGTGCAGGTTTGGAGTATTCACCCCAAATGTTTACACAGAGCGTGCCTGACCTGTGGTAGAGTATTCTGAGCTTGTGTTGGCCTGATCAGCCACAGGAAACATTGAATCTTGACTCAAGCATAGTGATGTCATTTTGGTCCTCTTTGAGAACAAAGGACAACAACCATTTTGTAAAACATAATTTTATTCTAAAGAGGAAAGCCCTGGAGCTTCATAGAAGTGAAGATTTAACGTTGAAACTAAAAAATCAGGGTTGAATAGATTCTTTGAAACACAGAGGCAACAAGAGAAACCTATAAACCAATTTGAGCCATTTGAAAAGGCCAAATGATCATCAAATGCTTATATCCTGAAAGACTATTATCTCTCTTCCTAAAGTACACTAACTCTAAGAATCAAAGAGCAACAATCTCAGAGAGGAAAGGAATAAGGAAGCCTAAGGATAGAAAAAGGAAGAAGAGAGACATGTTTACTACTTTTTGTAAATAATGAAGAACAGGAGAAGACTAAGTTGGGGGGTATGTGTGGAGGAACAAGGAATTTTGTGAACCTCGATCTTTTTTGTCACTTAAGTTTAGAAATCAGGACTGGAAAGCAGTAACTGGCGTGAGCTCCCCACCAAGTCCCTCCAAAAACCTATGAAAAAATGGCTCTGAACCAATTCTAGAACTACAGAACCCACAAAGGGGCAGAAGGAAGCAGGACTCCAGCCCAGGTCTGCCTGGATGGTCTCGGGGTAAGGTCTGTCCCGAACAGAACTCCCAGCCCGCAGCCGAGGGGAGCGGAGCTGAGCCAAGCAGAGCCCAGTGCGCGAGGCGGCGAGACCTGGAGTGGAGCAGAGGGTGCTAACCCACAAACAGCAAAAGGTTAGTGGGGAAAGCAGCGGGACGGGATCGGAGTTTGCGGTTCGACTTCCACCCCTGAGGCTACGGAGGCGGGGCAGCTCTAGAAACTCAGCTGCAGTTACTTCTGGCCCCAGGCCCACCAGGTGGGAGGAATTAAGTGGCGGATCTGA